>CP097507.1:18357232-19557232 GCA_023547065.1 Musa troglodytarum | reverse complement strand
GATATCTCATTACTTTCTTTGTAGCTTTCCAAAATTCCATTCTTGGGTTGCTTTGGTATCTACCCAATATTGTAACTACAAAACTAATATCTGGTTTTGTACAGGTTTGAGCATATAATAGACTTCCAATTGCACACTCATAATAAATGTTCTTCATTTGATTCCTTGCTAAGTCAATTTTCAAACACTGGTTTTGGCTAAATTTTTCACCTCTAGTAATAGGTGTATCATTGGCTGAGCAAAGCTGCATATTAAATCTCTCCAAGATAAGATTAATATATTCTTTCTAAGACAGTCCTAATAATCATTGAGATCTATCCCTGAATATCTCAATACCAATAACATAGACTGTCTCATTCATATCAACCATCTTAAAGTTCTTGCTAAGAAATATATTGGTTTTGTACAATAAACCAAGATCACTACTACCAAGTAAAATATCATCCAAGACCAATATAATAAACTTGTTCTCACTTATCTTCAGATATATGCATTGATCAATAGTATTCTCCTTAAATTCGAAGGAAGTAATGGTATTATGAAACTTTATATACTATTGTTTGAAAGCTTGTTTTAGGCCATAAATGGATTTCTTAAGTTCACAAGTCAAACTTTCTTTTCTCTTTTCTATGAATCCTTTAGGTTGTTTCATATAGATTTCCTCATCTAGATCCCCGTTCAGAAATATTATTTTCATATCCATCTGATATAACTCCAGATCATAATGAGCTACTAGTGCCATGATGATTCTTAACGAGTCCTTTCTAGAAATTGAGGAAAAGGTCTCATTGTAGTCGATGCCTTCTTTCTGAGAAAATCATTTGGCCATAAGTTTGGTTTTATATAATTCGATATTGCCTATTGAGTCACATTTTGCCTAAAAGACCTATTTACAATCGACACTTTTACAATTATTAGACAATTTAATGAGTTCCCAAATACCATTTTGGTCCATTGATTTTAACTGTTCTTTCATTACATCATACCACTTTTCAGAATCGTTACTTTCTATAGCTTGTGAAAATGATAAGTGTGTTGAATTTCAGATTTTGATAATAAAATCAATTGATAAATTATTAATCTAATCTATATGTTGAGAAAAGTGTGCAAGATTAATTACGATAGCAAACAAGGTATAAAGTAAAACATAGTGCCGAAATCAAGATCAAATTATTCGTTCGGAGTCCGAGAGTTCGTTGGGAGTGTTGTCGGAATTCGTTGAGAGTTTGTCAGGAGCTTGCCAAAATATACATCGGAAGTTCACTGAAAAGTTCGTCAAAAGTTCACCAGAGCTCATCGAGAAGATCGGAGCTTGCCAAAGAAGCTCATCAAAACTCGCCAAGAAGATCAAAGAGTTCAAGAGCTTGTTGGGAGTCCGCTTGTATAAGAAGAGTGAGCAACTTGTAAAGAGTTATGTAAGGAGTGATTGATCTTTGCCTTTGAAGAAAGATCAATAGTGGAAGCTAGTGACCTCGTCGGTGGAGGTATTGAGAGTAGACATAGGTCGGACGATCAAACCACTATAAATTGGTATATTTTCTTCTTACTATATACTTTACTTTTATTGCTTATCTTCTTTACTTAACTATAATTGTCATACTTTTTCTTAACCCCCTTGTGAATGTATTCAAAGTTAAATGTTTTTATCAAAACTTATTTTCGCCGTCTGAAACATTTTCACCACAATGATTTTCTGAATTCAGCGTTTTAACCGTTGCACTAATTTACCCCATCTCCCCCCCCCCCCCTCTCTTAGTGCTGATCTTGATCCTAATAATTGGTATCAGAGTAAGGTCACTCTCATTTTGGTTTAAAATCTAAGAGAGATGGCATTTGTCGATAATCAAGAGGGTCATTCAATCATACATCCACCCATGTTCAATGAGATAAATTACACGTATTGGAAAACTAGGATGAGGATTTTTTTAATTTCTATGGATTTTGAGTTATGGAGCATTATCAAAAATGGCTTTCAAAAGTCTTCTCATCCAATAAATGATTGGAATGAGTTGGAGAAGAAGACTTTCTCTTCAAATGTCAAGGCTATAAATGTCTTATTTTGCACTTTAGATAAGAATAAATTCAATAGAGTTTCTATTTGTGAAACAGCTTTTGACATTTGGCATACATGCTAGTTATAGGTGCCCTATAAGCTAATCACGTGAGTGATGACACCTGTAATACGCTGCGTCAATCTTTTTGCTTACGATTATTGATATTTTCTCATATTATCTAGATGTATATTGTGATATCTTTGGATGTATGCAATGGGAATCGAATCGTGATGAGATCATGATAATGCGATCGATTTACCTTTAAACATAAACCCTAAATAATCCTGGTCATAGGTTACTCGAGAGGGACATCGAGATAACCAGACAGACTGGTGTGCTGTATATCCATCCATATGATGAAGGTGGCTGGTCTCATAGCTACTCATGTGGGGACACTAAGGATGCAATACAGGTGCTCATTGGAGAATGAGTTCATTGATTAATCCACTTACGGAATGTTGGATGGTTATTGATACCTCACGTCAGACAGCGATTCCGTAGTCCCAATAGTGTATCTAGTCCTTAGACTTGAGACACCAAAGATGTCTTATATGAGTACTCCATTTTTTTACGTCGGATTTATAGGTTTGGAAAGTTTCAGATCTGGTACAACTAGTTCTCGAGAATGGTAGCCAACCTTACGAAGGCAATTGAGTGTCAATAGAGAATCATCCACTCTTGGTATCATGAGATGAATATCCTATGTGTTCTTGTTTAGGCAAATCCCTAGCCAGAGTCATTCAGATTGAGAGAGAAAGAGTTCTCTGGGAGACTCCAATTAGAGCGAGACTCAATTGGAAACTATATAGGCCTAACAGTACTATGCCGAATATGCAGTCTTTGGGATATTAGATGAATGAGAGATAATAGATACATGGTAACTAAGGATAGATAGGTCCAAAGGATTGGATTCCCCTGTATCATCTTGGGACTATAGCGTAGTGGCCTAGTACATCCACAATCGATGAGTCGAGTGAATTATTATGGAGATAATAATTCACTGAGTCAGAAGGAGTTCTGACAAGTATAACTTACGACAAGCTCGATATTGGGCCTAGAGGGTCACACATATATGGTAGGTGTCATGAAAAGTAGAGGTTCGAATATGAGATATCCGCTGGAGCCCCTATCTTATTAGATATCCAATAAGCCCTTGTATTATTGGATCCCATGAATGAGATCCAATAAGAGCTAAATTATTGGGTAGAGACCTATTAATCTAAGAGACTTGGGTAATTAGATAGAGATCCAATACCTAATAGGGCTAGATCCATTAGGGTTGACAAGGGACCTCTATAAACAGGAGGGAACCAAAGGCCCATAGGCTAGGGTTTTTCTTAGTGGTCACCTCCTATTCTTCTCTCTCTAGAGATGAGTATCATTGTAGTCCCTACTGTATGGATATCGCTAGAGAGGAGGATGCTTAACCTCCTTCATCCACCCAATGGATATGTAAAAATTCAGGGATATACGATCTCCCTATGTACTTTCTTTTTACATACGCAGTTTTCTGATTTGCGATTTTATTTTTGTGCACCGATCTTCGCACGACGATGAAACCTTTCATGAAAATCCAAAATTTTTATTTTCTATTCTTCCACTACACATGAGATGTCACCCATTGGATTTTCCCATAGTGGTATTAGAGCCAAGTTGTTCGTGTGAAGATCGGATTTTAATTGCGTGTGATGTGTTTTGGATGCGCTTTTGACATCAAAATCGTTGACGTAATAGTAGAAAAGAGCAACAATTGTTGCTGCCCTCGCAGGTTGTCCATGGCCAAAGGCTACTTGTAGCCACCGCGAGCGGGGTGGCCCAGCCAGAGGCCGACTCGGGCTTCACGGAGGCGTCATTACCAGGTGCGCACCCGTGCGGCGAGCGGGCCGCGCACGGCGGCACCTACAGGCAATACGCCTATAGGTGAGCTGCCCACAATCATGTCAAGTGGAGCGCCCACAAGGGCCATGGGCGATGGCTGCCGCGGGCACACTACCCGCAGGGACGCACGTCCGCAAGGGTGGCGGCTACCCGCAAGGGACAACGCTGCCCACGGACAAATCGCCTACGGGCGCTGCACTCGCAGGCAAGTGCGGCACGCCCATGGGCTATGGCCGCCACCAGCATGGTGGCGGTGACCACAACACAGCAAAGCAGGGAGAGGGAATTAGGGTTTCTGGCAAAAGATCATTTTGCCCCTCTAAATTTTAGAAATTTTAAATTTATCCCTTTTGGCCAAATGATCAAAATGCCCTTCAAATTTTAGAAAATTTCCTATGTCCTTATTTAAAAAAAAATATTAGTTAATTATAATATTTAATTAACTATTATTATTGATCTAGTAGTCCTAGATCAATAACTACTATTATTGATCTAGTTGTGCTTACGGAGGCTCTGTGCTTGCGCGCTGGCACTACGCCCGTGCAGAGCCAGTCGCACTACGGGTGGCACCTACGGGCAATACGCCTATAGGTGAGCTGCCCAATATCATGCCGGGTGGAGCGCCCGCAAGGGCCATGGGCGATGGCTGCCGCGGGCACACTACCCGCAGGGACGCACGTCCGCAAGGGCGGCGGCTACCCGTAAGGGACAACGCTGCCCACGGACAAATCGCCTACGGGCGCTGCACTCGCGGGCAAGTGCGGCACGCCCATGGGCTATGGCCGCCACCGGCATGGTGGCGGTGGCCACAACACAGCAAAGCAGGGAGAGGGAATTAGGGTTTCTGGCAAAAGATCATTTTGCCCCTCTGAATTTTAGAAATTTTAAATTTATCCCTTTTGGCCAAATGATCAAAATGCCCTTCAAATTTTAGAAAATTTCCTATATCCTTATTTTAAAAAAATATTAGTTAATTATAATATTTAATTAACTATTATTATTGATCTAGTAGTCCTATATAATAACATATACATATGATGTATGATGCGGATAAATGATCATGGACCGTGTGATGTGATGTATGTGTATGATGTGATCATTTTTTTGGGGCCTGTGAGTCTCTACTTTTCTCATTTATTGTTGGGCCTTCATGCCTGTAATTATGTTATAATTACATAAGGAGGTGCAGTGAGAGCGTGGAAGCGATAGCGGGACCCAGGAAGCTGAGACGGACGATTCGATGCATGAAGATGCGTTGAGATGCTGATGGAACCAATGAAGCGAGATGGATGATCACAAGGCATGGAGATACGCCGATGTACACATAGATCTTGATGTGAGTGATTAGGCCCACTAGCTCGGGCTTGACCACATTAGGATGTGGTTTATGATCATCTGGTGTGATTACTCATGTGACGTGTGATTGCTTATACACCTACTATATATATATATATATTTGCATGCATATAGATATATATTAAATATATATGTGTGTGACATGTCATATTAGGAGACCGAATCTAAAATCCCCTCTCTTGATAATATTAAGCCGGTAAACATGAGGCAATTAGATTGACCCACGTGGCCTTCTATCGTTATAGGTAGGAACTGATTCTTGGTATAGGTTGAGTTGGTCGAGCCCCTCGAGACACCTATATCGCGATTCATTATCTTATCTATGACATAGAGATGTCACCGATGACCTGAGGACATGGTATGCTTGGTCGAGTTTCTCGAGGATATATCATCAAATCAGACTCATCTTATAACGATGGTGATGACTTAATCAAATATCATAGTTGGTCGAGTCCCTCGAGGCCATTGTGGTTTAGAGGCTGAACATGATGAGAATCATAAAGAGTTGTGATTGGCAAGGGTTACCTACCTTTTGGGCTTAGTGTGATTGGTCGAGTCTCTCGAAGTTACACTAAGATGCTAATTGGATCTCGATCCCCACTAAAAGTCTGTCGGAGACTTCCATTTCACGTGCTGAGGGTGTCACATAACTCGCTAAAAAAATAATGGGAGTATGTCAAGATAGAAATCCATATATTGATTATTTATATTTTTATAAAATCTACATATTATTTATTTATGCTGCATCTTTATTTTTTTTTAAATATTGCTATTAGACTCTCTACATGGCATACTTGATGCCAACCACCTCACTGGTCAAAACTATGCAGACTGACTCCATAACCTGAGAATAGTTCTCATAGTAGAGAAAATCACATATATCATTGAAATAGTGATGCCTATGCCTAATGAAAGGGGAAGTGAGGATGAGATCACTTGCTACGTAAAATACGAAGATGATCCACTCTTGCTTAGTATTATATGTTGGGTTCCATGACTCCCGAGTTATAGAGGCAACATAAAAGGATGGATGGCAGATCTATACTCCTGCATCTCTGCAAATTGTTTGAGGAATAGAGAAGAACTCAACAATATGAGATATCAAAGAGTCTCTTCCACAGTAGGATGACTGAGGGAACACTAATTCAGAACCGTGTCCTTAAGATGATTGAGTGGATAAAGATACTTACAAGTCTAGGAATGATCCTAGAGGATAGCCTATGTGTAGATCTTATGCTTTAGTCCCTTTTAGATTCATTTTTACAGTTTTCTATGCTGGTAAGACTAGAAAGAAAAGGAAGACAGATAAGTTCCTTAAGAAGGATAAGGGCAAGGGCAGACCGGGTAAAACAAAGGTTGCTAAGAAGACTCAAAAAAGGATAAAAGTTAATGCTTCCACTACGACAAAATGGGCATTGAAAGAGGAACTACAAAGAGTACATTGCAGAGAAAGTAAAACAGAAGCTTAGAGAAGCTTTAGATATGCATTCATGATTAGTCTCTATCTATCAGACTCATATGATAACACATAGGTATTGGATACCGATAGTGTTTACCATATCTATAATTCGTTGTAAGTTTTGGTAAGACCTAGGAGATTGATAAAAGGTAAGATGGACCTCAAGATAGGAAATAGGGCAAGAGTTATTACTGTTACTATTAGCGAGGTCACCCTATATTTACTTGTTGGAGCTACTATTACATTAGATACATCTTATTTTGTTTTCTCTATCATTAAAAATATTATTTTTATTTTATGTTTGATATTGAATGTTTATAAAGTAATTTTTGAGAACAATAGTTATTCAAATATTGAAGATGATAAGATCATCACGAGAGGAACATTGCATAATAGTTTGATTATGCTAGAAATTACTCCATATATCATGAGTGTGAGTGAGTCTAGAAGAAAACGAGATAAGGTGAATAGTGCATACCTATAGCATTGTAGGCTAGGTCATATTTATGAGGGAAGGATTCAAAAGTTGCTGACAGATGGATACTTGGATCCATTTGACTATGAGTCATATACGACTTGTGAACCTTGCTTTCGTGGAAAAATGACAACTCTCCATTTAGCAGAACTGGAGAGAGAGCCACTGAGTTGTTGGTACTAATACATAGTGATGTATGTGATCCCATGTCAACTCAAGCCATCAGTGGTTATTCCTACTTCATTATTTTCACTGATGATTTCTCTAGGTACATACATGTGTACTTAATGAAGTATAAGTTCGAAGCCTTTGAGAAATTCAGGGAGTATAAGAATAAAGTAAAGGTTCAGACTAGAAAGAGTATCAAGACTCTTCGATCAAATCGAGGAAGTGAGTACTTGAGTATAAAGTTCACTCAGTTCCTCAAGGATCAAGGGATTCTATCTCAATTGACACCTGCTTATACACCCTAGCTCAATAGTGTATCTAAAAGGAGGAATCACATACTGTTAGAATAGTGCAGTCCATGATGAGTTTTGTCGACCTACTCATCTCAATCTAGGGATATGCCCTAGAGTCCGCAACTTACCTTCTGAACAGAGTTCTAACTAAGTCGGTAGTGTCTACACCATATGAGATATGGAAAGGGAAGCACGATCTTAAGGTTGTTAAGATTTGGGGCTATCCTGCCCATGTTAAAAGACACAAGCCTGACAAGTTAGAATCCAGAATGGAACGATACAAGTTTGTAGGATACTCCAAGAAAACTTGTAGGTATTATTTCTATCACTCCAAGGACTAAAAGGTCTTTGTAGCCAAGAGAGTAGTGTTCCTTGAAAAGGAACACATTCTTGGTGGAGACAATGGGAGTCTGATAGAGTTGAGCGAGGTTGGAGAACCTAGTTCAAGCACCAATCTATAGCTAGAATCTGTTTAGGTACCTAACACACAAGTTTTAACTTTACGTATGTACGATAGAGTATCCCATCCTCCTAAAAGTATGTGGGACATATTAGAGGAGCGGGTGTTGAGGATATTAATCCTCAGACTTACGAGGAGCCTATTATGAGTATAGACTCCGGGAAGTGGCAAGAAGCCATGAATTCAAAGATTGATTCCATGTACTCCAACTAGGTTTGGAACCTAGTTGATACACTCGAGGGTATCATACCCATTGGTTGTAAGTGGATCTTCAAGAAGAAGATCGGAGTAAATGGAAAGGTAGGGACCTATAAAGCAAGGCTAGTGGCTAAGGGTTCTCGTCAAAGCTAAGGTGTTGACTATGACGAAACCTTCTTACTTATAGCCATGCTAAAATCCATCCGAATTCTATTGGCTATTGTAGCACACCTTGATTATGAGATCTGGCAGATGGACATGAAAATTATGTTCCTCAACGGTAACCTCGAGGAGGAGGTATATATGATATAGCCTAAGAGATTCATATCCAAGGACAATCTAGATAAGGTGTGTAGGTTGCTTAGGTACATCTATGGACTGAAACAAGCTTCCTAAAGTTGGAACATAAGATTTAATGAGGCGATCGAATCTTATGAGTTCGTTAAGAATGAAGATGAGCCTTGTGTGTACGGGAAGGTAAGTGGGAGCACTATCACCTTTTTGATGCTATATGTGGATGACATCCTAATCATTGAGAATGATATATGAATGATCTCCACGTTAAAGGCTTAGGTATCTAAACACTTCTCCATGAAGGACTTAGAGGAAGTATCCTACTTATTGGGGATTCAGATCTATAGAGATAGATCCAAATGGATGTTTGACTTGTCCTAGTCCAGGTACATAGATACCATTATCAAAAGGTTTGACATAAAAAATTTCAAGAGAGGTCTTATGCTGATGAGACATAAGCTATCACTTTCTAAGAGTATATCCACAAAGACTATAAGAAAGGGCACACATGAATATGATACCCTATGCCTTAGTGATAAGGTCTATCATGTATGTTATGCTATGTACCTGGCCTGATATAGCATATGCTCTGAGTGTCATAAGCAAGTATCAGGCGGATCCAGACTTAGAGTATTGAAAAATAATAAAGTGTATCATTAAGTACTTGATTAGGACTAAGGATCTTTTACTGGTATATAGAGAAAGTAGCCTCAGAGTTGAGGGCTATACGGACTCGAGCTTCTAGTTTGATGTTGAAGATGGCAAGTCTAATTCAGGGTATTCACCCTGAATAGAGGAGCAGTATGCTAGAAGAGTTCCAAGTAAGTTACTATTGCTAAATCGACTACAGAGATATAGTACATTGTTGTAGTAGAGGCAATAAAGGAGAGAGTTTAGATAAAATAGTTTATCACAGATTTGGGAGTCGTGCTGAAAAGCGATGAGCTGATTCTCTTATATTACGATAAGTACACATGGCGTTGTGAAAAGTGTCGTGAAAAGTGGTGGATGACGATGAAAAATGTTTGTTGATGATGCTCTGCCCTGTAGGAATTGTTCTTATTGTGTACTTTCCCCTAAATTTTGCTGCAGGATGAGGAGTAACAAGGGATAGATAACTTGTGGAGGAAACACCAGTGAAGAGGCTCCATGTGTCTTTTTCTTTCTTTTTTTTCATTTTTTTTTTTTTTTGGAGCTTCTAGATGCTTCCCGTTTGCTTATCCTTTTGTGAAGATATTGGAGTGACAGAATACGCACGCTTTTAGACTTTTGTGGCTCCTTCTGTGTTCACTAACTCATCTCATCTGTAGAATGTTTCTGATAGGATGGTTGTGTACGTTCATGGCTTGGTTATGGTTTGTGCTTTTGGTTGCTTATCTCGTCTGACCTTCGGTCAAAGATCATTGGATTTGAGATGCGGTAGGCTGTGCCTATGGTTATGGTTTTTGTGGGTCATGGTTGGCATGTGATAATTAGATGGCATTGATGATGGGTATTGACGTGGGTCAAGGTTGGCACGTGATACTTGCGTGGCGTTGATTGTTTAGTGCGTGACACGTCACAACGATACAAAGGCGGTTCTGTTAGTGGATCCCACATCACACTTGTTAGTGTTCACACGAGTCCTAATTCCATCTTTGCTCACTCTGGGTTCGGTATTCCTTTCCAATCAAACTCCTTTTCTTTTTTGTTATCGTGATCCAAGATACAATGCTACCTCAGAAAGAGAGGGCAGCGTCAACACAAATCATAACCATGACCGCTTCGCTAAACGAAATCACACGCAAAGAAGCTACATACAGAACACACAACAAAAACAATAGGTTCTACACGATGTACTGCACCACATACACAAGTGGGAACTTATGCGACCTCTCTCCTACGTCCTTTTGCTGCCCTGTGTGGATTGTAGTAGCTCTTTTGCCATGGATGAAAATGTCTGAGCTGTATTCTGCATCTCCGATGTCCGCAATCCAATGGCCTGTAATAATTAACCAAAACAACATAATAGATTTATGACCATGGAACAATTTCCAAGCAGGTAATGCTTTTCTATAGCAGGAACAACCAAAAAAGATGAGCTCCAAGATTTTCCCATGACACAGTAGCATTTGTCCTCTTAATGCATCAGGAGAAAGTAGTCAGTCAATGTATTTTGTCAAAAGCAATGGAACAGGAAAAGGAAAAGATGATGGTGAGAATGAGTCTTATGAAAAGATAGTGTGGCTCATTTGTAGGCTTAATTTATTGTCAAAGCAAAGCCCTCAATTTCAATGAATATATACTATTTGATAGTTTGGTTTCAAGTCAGAATGTCCAAAATTTATGTTTGCTAATGTAACAGTCAACTCCCCGTATTTCATCTTTAGTTTATTTTACAGATAAACTCTATGATCCTACTTATATACTTATAATGGAGGCTATGCACTAAATGTGCAAAGTTTTGGGTATCAACTTAAACCAAGGAAATTCAATTTCGTGAATTGAACCGATATCAGTCCGTCCTCAGAATGGTATAGGTCTGATACACACCAGCATACATATGGCTGTACGTACCATGGTACTAAAAAAGATAGAAAAATCTGCAAATAAATACTAATTTAGGATTCTTTCCCACCTATTCTTGGCAAATATTATCAATATTGATAACAATAAACTGATTTCAATCTAGAAAACAATAAAATACCAATCCATTTTGATCTAGCCGAGATCCATATGGATCTAGCATAGATCCACATGAATCTAGGCTAGATCCATTTCATAATGATAATAATAAAGTGATTTCAATCTAGAAAAAAATAAACACTAGATCCGTTCATATGGATCTATCTTAGGCTAACATAAGACTAGTTCCATTCAGATCTAGTGTAGATCCACAATGATCAACACTTGTTCTTTATGGATCTGTCTTAGATCTACAACAAATTCAAAAAAGATGTAAGAGAAATACTCCTCCCTTGGATGTTCTTGAATTATTTAAAACAGTTGAGAGAAATTTAGGAGAGATGTAAGAGAAATTTAGAAGGGAATGAGAGTGAGGGAGTGTATGACAGGGGGAGGGGGGGTAAAGAAGGGGGAAAGAGAGAGGATTTACTTTGTTTTAAACCAGCCAAAGGGAAACCAATGGGTCTCTTTGACTTGTGTCACCATTGGATAGGTATCGACCAGCTACCAAGCCTGTACCAGGTGGTAAGCCAAAATCTGGACCTCTCGGTAGGGCTTGGTCCATGTGCCAACCACCAGTGGGACCAGTAAACACCTCTTGTTCACCGGTTCAGGCTGTAATACAACAGTAACTTAAACCATAAGATATAGTCAACCTTCGAGTAATTGGCATCCAAGCTGCACTTTAGGTGAACTCGATTCTAGTGATAGATAAAATATTTTCCATTCTTTGGTTCATTCATTCTGTGATCCAAAAGAACATTTTCTACTTGGTCCTTCCTCATGCAGCCATGCTATACATAGTTGTGTCTGATAACATATAGTCACTTTCTAACTTGTACCTCAGTTCTCCTGTTCACTTAAAAACTTTTGCACCACATTTTTAAATTTTAGTTAACAATACAACACAATCCTAGGCAGTAGAAGTGTACAAGGCTTGCCTTGAAATTCAATAGAACAAAAAGAACATAAAAAGGCTAGAATTTACTTTAGAAATCTTAGACCATTAAAATCATTTGATGGTAAACAGTAGAACTAAGCACAGTAATGAACATCATTATATGATTGTATATCTTCTATTATACTTTCTTTTCTTAGCTTCTATGATAGTAGAAATGCAACTTATCATTGATTTACATTGATCCTTGACTAATCATTTACAAGTACCTCATCCAATGATTTAAATCTCACCCGATATAGGTTTTAGCAACCTATCATACCAATATGATAGCAGCATACCAGACAGATAAATGTGTAGCCGCAACACCTCATATCATTCAATAGAAATGATGGATAAATGAATGTAGCCACATCTAGCTATATGTTTTGATACCAGTAATCGGTTGAATCAGTATCTTTTGTTCTGTATCAACCGTGAGATTTGCAAGCTTGACCTCGTCAAAATTGAACATACATTCTAAAGAGATAACAATACAATGTGGGACTTGAGAAAGGTATTTATGATATGTAATATCAGAAATCATATCAAGATTTTCATGGAAGAAAAAAAGAAAGAGAAATCTAAATCTCCATTGCTTTCTTGTTAGCTTTTCTTTCAAGGCTGACTTCATTGTTATCAATCCAATAAAGATGACAAGGGAAAATTTGGGACAAGTTAATACCTTCAGCTTTATGACGTTCTCCCTCAATTTGCTCTCTGCCATCTTTACAGTATATGACTCCTGTATCAAGGCAATGCATCATAAACTGTGAATGTTATAAAGCTCAAAAAGAAAATAATAGTTTCCAAGACAAAAGCTAGAGCTTCCTCAAAATAAAAGGTGAATAAGCTACGAAAATATCAGGAAAAAGAGTGGGCTCATTTAATAGCTAAAAATAAACAAGCATATCAAATTCAATAACTAAGATAACACACATAAAACGATAAGAAAAGTAGAAAACTATCCTGCGGCATCAGATTTTGAGCACACACAAACATTACAAAGTAGAAAGAAAGTGGAAGTTATTGACAAGTACCCTGAAGTACTGTTTAAATCTCTGATATCAATTTCAATATATCAACAAATACCACTCAATATCACTGAATAAACAAAAATTAAAAAGAAATTGTGTTATAACCAAAATTGAATTGTATATTTGATACCGTTGCTTGGTCAGACTGATACTTTATTAATCTTTGCCCTAAAGAAAACTAACAGAATCACATAAGAGTTGACAATGATAACGATGATGACAATGACAATGAAGACAATGATGATGATAACAAAAACAACAATAAAGAGAATCAATCATTGGGGTGGGCAAAACAAAGAGAATCATAATAGATGATTTAGTGGAAAGACCAATTTGTGATGATATGGGTATATGTAAATCTAGTATAGAGAACAAGTTGATGCATTTAGTAAAGCATGTTACATAAGCCCACAACAATGCTTCAAACAGTATCAAAACTTCAGACTAAGCTATATCAATAACTGTAAGTACACCAAGACAAAGAATATTAAAAGCTACTATGATATTGGTATTAGGTGTTAGAGCAGCACACAAACTGAATTGGAAGATATGTCCTGGCCTTGCATCTAAAACACTGCAGCTTTTGAAACCTTGAACAACATAAAGAAGAAAAAAATAAAACCAATAAAGACCTACCTGAAATTGGTTCAAATTTCTGACATGTTCTTAATTCAGGAATAGGGCAAGATGGCAAGGTATGATGATGATCTTACTTAGAAGCATATAAAAAAAAAAATTATGGCACAACTTATAGATGTGTTATTAACATTATAGGAAGGTAAAATTTTAATTGTCAAATTTTTGTAGTCATGCCCTAAACTTTAAATATCAAGGGAAAACAAATACACCAAGTTATTCATGGAGTGGGAGCACGGATGAATTTTACTCACGTCATTTGTTGCATATCCATACTTTTGCTTGATCTTATCAACCGCACTAATATCCTTCTCCTCCTCATGCTTATCTTTTCTTGAGTTCATCTTTTCTTCTATATTCAACTTCAATTTTCCTACAGTTCCTATCCAAGCAAAATTTGAAAACTAAGTTGTCAAGTTGAAATTAAAAGTCACAAAATTGTCCCAAAAGAATCATTCATAATTAATAAAGTCAACATTTTGTACTGACCTTTGAAAGAATGGAGTTTCTTTCCTAACTTCTGCTTGTCCAAAACAGCCAAGTTCAAACCTTTGTGTTTTTCTTTGGTATCTTCAAGGTCAATATCATCTTCATGGGTAGAAAAGACATGTTTCAATGTAAGCATGCTAAAACATAATAAGGTGAACAGAAATTATGACAATTACCTATGTCCAGCTCAACATCTTCAGTATTTACAACTGAGCTACACCTTGTCTCATCAGAATGTAAGAAATTAACTGTCGAAAATAAAGCTGAGAGTTCTTCAGAAATATTTGAATCATCAGCATCATTTTCTTTGCTATGTTTTGTTTTGTTTCCTTTCAGATCTTTGACAACCATGCTAAATATTCCCTGGATAACATGATCTTTTTCATACAACGTAAACTCCATAGCCAAGCCAACAAGATAAGTGGCACTGCAATATATTACCTTTTTCCTCTCTTTTTGGGGATTCTTCATGCAAGAAGTCCCTTCTTGTGGGGCCAGACCGTCCATGTAAACATTGGTAATATACTCTAAATGCCTGATAATAACTAAAACAAAATTAGGTGGGTTCCCAAAGAAAGTTTGTAGAACCACAAAATTATTTTATTTGTAACACAATAGAGTACTTGACTAATAAGATTCTTTCCCTATATAAAGAAGTCTCAAAAAGTTGTCTGATTCCAAATGTGTTCAGTACTCGAAATACTGCAGGGTTGGTCTTTCCACCTGCAGTTTTCATAGCGTTGGCTACATATTGAGAATGAGAAACTTTCTTCTAACCTTATTAAAACATTTGTTGATATCAATTCCATGCAAACAAAAAACTTATCGAATGCTACTAATAATATATGGGAACAAACCCAATGTATGAGTTTCCTGCTAATGTGGGCCTCTGGAATGGATGCATATATGCAATATTACCACTACAAGTAGAGAAGTTGTTTCCATGATTCAAACTCTAATCATAAAGGAGTAACCATGCTGTTGTACTAAGGCTTGCCCTCATCAAAAGTTATTACTAATATGCATATGGACTTTAGTTTTAAAAGAAATTCTAAATATTAATATCCACAAGAGTAATAAAATCGAAGAAAGTATATTTGAAAGAAAAAGGCAATATAGTCAAGTTATAAGCAGCAGGAAAATAGTAACACTTGAAACATAATAACTAAATCAGCTTCATCAGCAGCAAACGAAATAAGTTAAACTGTGTCCCCAGACAGATTGTCTAAATGTTTAATTTCAATAATGTACCTGTAGATTTCCCTATGAGATAAAACTGAAAGAAAGAGCATTGCTTGATCTCCATTGACCTAAGCCACATGCAGAAACCTCAGCAACTTCCAGGAAAATGTTAATGAGTTAAATATCAAATTAAATAACAATTGTTCTCACCAGAAGAATTTCTCCTTCAGAGGAAACACAGAATACACTGTTTGCATTTGGGGGTGATTTCAATGTTGGATAGGTTAATCCTCTCAGGGAAACCTCATTTAATACAGCTAAATCTAGAAGGGATCTGAAATTTGACAATTTCAAATATCAGGAAAATGTGCTTAGACTGTTAGTTCAAAACAAAGCAGATTGACCTAACCCAATGACAAGCAAAATTCAAATTTAAACCTGCTACATTAATTTTTCTGAATCTGCCACCAACAAAATGAACTCACTAATTATTATAAAGAAACAACAGCTCCTAATCAGCAGATGGACATATCTAGTACACAAAGCTATAACTGGACTCATTACCAAGTCAAAAGAAAAACTATAACATATACTATGGAAGATAGGAGATCACCTTATCTCCATCTTGCCACAGGAAAAAACAAGTGCCAGTCCGACATCCGATGAAGAGCCACGGATAATTGATGCATAACAACAGCTGCCATCTAGTTTTTTCTTACTGTAAACCTTCTTAGTCCCCTAAGATGATAAAAACCAAAGGGAATTTAGTCTTTTCTTGTACTTGCTCAAGGAACTGGAAGGGAAAAATATGTGAAATATCATCACCTGTAATACATGACTTAAAGCATACAGACGTATGGCATTTTCAGAGCAAATCAATACTAGTGGTTGCTTCTGCATTAACTGTTTTGAATAACTTTGTTTGATTGTATCCACACAGTCTGATGTCCATACTCCATTTGGTGATGCATCTGTTTCATTTAAAGACTTGAGACAGCTATATATTATGTCATCCTGATGGCTTTTCACATTTTATAAGTGACCATTTAAGGAAAAAAAAAAGATTACATTGACAAATAGCTTTTGACTAAGGCATACCCAATATATGCATCAATAAAGCTTTACAGGTTTTCTTAGTCTTGACTGGGTTAGCACTCAATGCATGCCCTGAATCCTCTTCAAGAGCCAAAATTGATGAATCCTCCATCCCTACCAACAATATGCTCTTCTCTGAGCCATTTTTGCCATGATTCACAAATTGCAAAGACATGATACCACTATAAACTTGGCCAGGTATTTGCTTTTGATATAAGATGGTGGTCCCTTCCATCTGGATTACTGATACCTGGAAGACAACATTTTCTTTGACACACAAATATATAACATGATGCAGAAATATAAAGGGACATAACTCCAAACATCCATGCAATTTTAGTTCTGTTCCTATGTGGTATTGCATGAATGAAGCTGAACTTTCTTGTGTGCAAGTGATACCCACTTACCAATATAAAGATAAAACATTTTTATATTTGGTGTAACAAAGCAATCCTCCACTATAATTTTTGGTGTAACAGAAAACATTTTTAGATATTAAAATGAGGAACGCTTTAAGGCAAACTTTACAGAAAACCTAATTTTAATTCTTCATGAACCTATATGCAATGACAACATAGAGTCTCTGTATAAAGAATAATCTAGTTCATTGTAAACTAGGACATATCCGGTGCACGAGGCTCCCAGGCTCCCAGTGTGGGGTCTAGGGAGTAGGGACGGTCAATATTGTTGTTCCACCCCTGCAGTCTATACCTTTTTTCTCAAAATAAAATGTGACTTCTTGTTAAGCTCCTCATAAATATCAAAGTCAATTTCATAAAAATATCAAAACTATACATTCTTTATGTGAGTTTCTTATGTACACTGTATAACCACATATGTTTTATTTACAATAAAATCACTCCATTATCAATATTTGTATGTCAGCCCAGTGCATACCTCACAAATTCAAAAAGAAATTTGTAAATTATGCAACCATAGATGAAAAGGATATTCGTTAGAGATACTGACTTCCTCCTTCTATCCTGATATATAGTTTACCTTGGTACTTGTATCTCTTTACACTTCCAATAGATTAGACATGAGATCCATAAGCATGAAAATAGAATATCCTAATGGGTCATCAAATCCATTTTCTACAAAATTTTTCATTAAGTCCTTGAAAAGAATCCTTAATAGCACAACTCAGTTAGGCAGTCAAGATATCTTAATATATTTTAATCACTATTGATGGAGATGAAAGTTCAGTCAAACAATAGTTTGCATTAATTTTTCTAACTAGTGCAAGTTATGCATGATTCTGATCTTCTAATTTAGTCATCCAGGTAAGAAATTGAACTAAAAATTAGCAAACTAGTTTAAAGTGATATTAAAAAAAATGAAAACAACTAACTAAAAGATAAGAGGAATCTCAGTTTCAATAGTTCAATAGTCGAGTACTTACATATCCTTTGTCTGTTCCCACAGCAAGAAGTTTAGAATCCATATTCATACTGATGGACATTATTGCTCCCTTGAGGTTGACATTATGAACTGTGTAGTTGTCACCTTGCTTTGCTGATTTTTCATTCAAAACATGTGCAAAGATTAAAGACGTTTCCAAATAGTCTACAGAAGAAATATCCAAGTTCTAACAGAAGGTTTTACTTCGTTAAATAGTTCATTCCAAACTCTGAAGCAAATCAATCAAGGCTCAAGTCCAGAAAATTGCTTGACATCCATTGACTAACAAGCATCCTTGACTAAATGCACAAGGTACTAATATAAGGCTAACAAACCTACAAAGCTCTGGGACTTGGTGTGAAATTCTAAATTTGATGACAAAAAAGTGCACAATTTTTAAGGCAACAAAATTATGTAATAAATTTTCTTTACTATTTTATTGTTTCATTTTTTAACCAGAATAATTACTTATAGTATAATTATCCTTATGGCATCATTGCATTGTATTAAGAGGGTCAAATCTTATTGAAATGTTAGATCTATCAGTGTCTGGCTTTGTCCTTCAGTTGAAGAAAAAAGGAGCACTTATTTATGAGGTTTATGCATGTACCTTGAAACAAGTAAACTGCAAGAGGCTGTAAATTTGGCTTTGGTCTAGTTTGATGGAGGCAACATGAAGCTGACATGGTCCAATACTGGCTGAACCACTATAAGTGTCTTTACAATAATTGTCATGTATAATTTTAAATTGTGTTGCATCGTTCCTTAGGGTCAAGGAAAAAAAAAGGAAGAGAGATTGTCTTATAAGAAGTAACAACAAATAGGAATACTTCTTGGTTGCCATATTGAATAAGATACAATTGTGTTTGACAATCATAAAAAGAACAAAGTAGCATGTATTTTCACAGTAAGTCAGTTATGGGATGAGATAAGCAAGAAACGTAATTTTGCCCACAGAAGGTGTTTACTCGTCTGGTCGCAGACCGGCATGAGGACCAGCATTCAGGCGGTTCATGTGCAAAACAGGGCTTACTGCTCGGTATGCCCTGTGAACCAAGCATAAGGTCTGTTCGGCACAGTAATAGGCCTAGACTGGGCAGTAAGCCCAGATCCTTTTTCATTTTGAAAATTTTAAAAATTAAAGAATGAACTTCGTTGGTGGTTGAAAATCCCATTACCAGAAATACTGAAATAAGGAATTAAGAACTGTGATAAGCCAAGTAATATTAAATTCTCCATGAATAAGATACTGTAGATCAACCAAAGAGTAGATAACTCATCTAAGTGGTGATTAAGAGATCATAGCCACCTTGATAAGCCAACACAATTAACATTAAGCTTTGTGTAATTTAGAATTTGAGATGATGTAGATCAGCCATGAGCTAACCAATACTTCTAAAATGAAACTACATGATTAAACCACTGAAGAAAGAAAGCCAAAAGATTTGCTTTCATGCAACATCATCAATATCCAAGAGAATTACATGTCTAATAACATATGTTTAGTCAGCCTTACCATCGTGTCCCTAAATGCTCAAATGAAGATATATTGGCTTTTTGGAACTCATTATATATAGCATCTTAACAAGACAATCCATGATTATGAAGAGAGAAATGAATGGCAAGTATGCATTAATTAACGCATATTGAAACAAAATAACTCTATAGGTTATATTTTTTACTGGATCAAACCAAACACCTATATGTTTCTAATCTAGATATATATTTATTAAATCTTCGCTTGACTTTGTCCATTGCCACACTTTGCTAGAGGTTAGATGATATAATATGGCTGTATCACTAAATCCAGAAATTAATCTGCAAACTTTTAAACATCGTAAGTTTCATTTTCTCCTAATGTGAGTAAATGAACACCATAATTACATGTATCCACTTGAGGATTTTAATATCTCAATCTCATATGATGGAAAAGGTAATTGGCTAATAAATTTTCAATAGATAATTAAAGTATTACCTTGCAGAAATGAAAAAATGCTTTCCGAGGTTTCCTGCACTTTTTTGAAGATGAAAATGCGAATCTGCAAAACCAACAAGCTTAATGCATAAACAAATTATCAGATGCATCAATACAGTTTATTTTATTTTTATCAATGCAAGCAGCTTACCGATCCACTTTGGTGGCCCGATACAAGGACATGTGAAGAAACATCAAAATGCAATGATGTAACTGGAGCAGTTGATGAAGCACAACTTTCATTAAACTGACATAAAAAAGTAAATCAGAAAAGACTGTCAAATTGATCAACAAAAGTTCTCCAGGATCTAACACATCCATATTCCATAACAATTCAGATGCATACTCTAATATAAAAATACCTGCTGCTCTATTGACAAAAGTGGAAACAAAAGGGGGCATGATGCATCCCAAAAGTTGATAGCTCCATCAACATGCCCGGTAACCAAAAGGTTTTTTGCTTTCGAAAAACCGCTGAAGTGTGCAGAACTTCGACGACTTACATATTTTTCCTTCATATTCATTGAGAGGAGAGAGGAGTATTTATTGGGTAACGATATTTGGTCCCGCATAGCAACAGACTGTTGCAACAATCAAAAGATATTTATGATGGCATATTAACAGAACAGAGAAATATAATCATTGAGGTGTACCTAATAACATATAACATACCTCTTCCACAGGACTTGATGGGCCTATGTACAGTTTGGCAACAGTGATTCTGGAGTCACCAAATGGCAATGTCACCATAAACTGCTTTGGAAGAGTTGGGGGTGATTTTGATTGACAGTGCAACAAATACTGTTCAATTGCTGAATCATCATAGAGACATAAGCAGCCTGATCTAAGCAAGAGAACCAGAGTATTCTGTTTGTTTTTGCTTTGGTTGCTGAAGCATGAAACAATTTCCATTCCTAAACAAGGTTCAGTCAATGGAAGCACCAACTTGATTGTTCTAGTTTGAGTGCTCTCATTAATAATAATGACCTGTACTTAGTTAAACAAAGAAAACACATATTTAAGAGACCTTTTATGCAATTCAAATTTCACCTGTAAAAAGAATCCTTAACCAGAAGAAAAAAACAACAAAATTAGTTTAATAGGGATAATGATTGGGTGTGCATCCTGGAGCTTACTGAGGAACAATTGTAGAAAAACTTTAAGGATCTACATATACGTACATACAACAAGTTCACATTGATGTTTGAGCAAACAATCAATATTCAATAAATATAGTTTTAACTTTCAAGTATGTCATATCATATAATAAATTTCATAACATCTAAACCAAAGTAATATCCATCGTTGATTTCTACCCTTAAAAGTTTATTATAAAAAAGAATATTTCCTATTTTACCCAGCATAGTTTCAAATTTTTATCCCTAAAACTACAAAAGAGCGAGTTTCATGACTCATTGAAACATTCTTTTCTTTTCAAGGCAATTAACCTCCAACTGTAATATATTTATATATTAACATATATGTAGAACACTACAATGGTCTCAAACATCAACTATATATCAACTTTTCGAGTTGGCTTTTTGTGTCTTGCACTTAAAGATACAGTCCACTCAACATAAACACTGGTAAAAAAGGAACTCTGATTTCACATGCTTCAGTCGTGAGTCTAGTATTATATCAGTTGTCCAAATACCCCAATAGTGCACTATTTCTAAGAAATTCTGGAACCTGTCTGAGATTGATATATTCAAGAATCCAAAATGTTTGTCATGTGATAAGCAACAAATTTTTAGAATATCGAAGACCAGAAAGTTTGTACCTGAAAGGAATGAGAAGATCCAGAATCACTGAACCCATTAACATACAAATGACCTGAATTTTGATCGTGGGCAAACCACCTTAAAGTAACTATAGGGACTTTGTCCATCTTATATCCTAGGTTGAGCTTAAGAAGAGGAACATTTTGAGAAGCATAAGGGTCCTTTTGATTCTGTGGTGCTTCACTATTATGATCTAAAAATACTGGTATGGCCCAAAGAAATATATCTCCGCTACTATATCCGACAACAACTTTACTTCCAAAGACACATGCCCAGGATGCTGATACCACAAGCTTTGGTTCCTGCGATGAATGTTGTGCAGTTCCACCAGCAACAAGCAATACTTTACTTTCTTGAATTCCCCATAAGCTAATAAGTCCATTTCTAAAGATAATAAGAACCCTGCTAAGAAATCAATACTGCAAAAAGTCAAAAGAATGCAAAAATCCAATAACTGCATATCTTAAATTTAAATTTGGCCAATAAGGACATGATACATACAGTAGTTGATATCAAGTTTTGCATACTCATATCGCTAGTCTTTCAAAGAACTGTCAGATCACTTAGAACGGTTTAAGTCCACAGCTTCAGCAGGAAAAGTACATAGTGACAAAAGATTTAAACTACATTGATACCAACATCTTGTGGCAGTAACTCATATATAAGACAGCTGGGATAACTACTTTTCTTCTCCTCTTTAAATTCATATTTCAAGGAATCAAGAAGCAAGTGCAAACTAAAGATCTTATTGAATAAGAGAAAAACAAAATGAAAAAGCCAAAGTATACACAATTGGAAAACAACTATTACTATTATGCTCATGGTTTAATGCTCTATGACAATACATGATAAGCAAGAGATCTGCAATACATATTTGACAAGAAATCAAGCAATCTAGTTCAGGAAAAGATATAACATTATCTGCAATACAAAGGTGACACAAGTATGGTTTCCTCAAAAAAAAAAAAAAGGCATAGAGATGCCTATACAAAACTCTTCTGGATTTTCTATTTAATTGGACATAGCAACATGCTCTAACAGACCAACATTTTCCAATTGTTGAATATATTTTGACTAAAATTTCTAGTTTCCGTTTGACTTCATTCCTGACTAAGTTTTACTATCTCATAATATTTGACAGTTTATGTTGTATTTATTGGAACTATATGAAAAAATCATTACTTCAACAAAAATGTCCTTGTTATCTTTTGCTTACCCCTGAACTTCAGTTTTGATTGTGACATGAAACAACAAAGAAAATAAACGAAAATGACACTTTATTATTTTGTAGTTTTACAAAAGTTGTTATTTTATTTTTGGTTTAATGACCTAGACTTTCTATTAATCATGCATAAGAATTATATTTTAATAAATCTTAGGTAAAAATTCATAAACTGTATTCAGATGATCATAAGAACCAAGATGACCACTAAAAGCCCAGATTTTGAGTACTTCAAAGCAGGTAATCAAGAGGATACACATGTTGGAAACAAAAAGGCTCAGCAATTGGGTTGCCTAGCATCTAGGCACTCGTTACTTAAAGAAAACAACTTGTCTTGTATACTCTAAACTCTAAGTCTAAATCCTGTTATTTGAGGCAAAAGATAGGTTTTTGCCTATCCAAAATTCATTTTATTGATAAAATAAAAAGATAAAAAAGGAAGAAATATGAAAGGAAGAAAAAACGAATTCAGATGCCACAGGCTCTAAAGACTAATTTAGAGGGTACACACCAAATTTAAGGTTGTCGTCTGTGTACGTTTGCAAGCGATGATATCGAGTGGTTGCGAACATAACTAGTCAACATTCGCATTAATTCACACGAAAGTTTGCAACTGATTACCGTAAAAACGGTTGAAGAACCTAGTATATGTTCACTAAAACATGCAACTAAGATTGCGGTGTGCCGAGCTGGGCAAGGAGCCAGAGGAATCAAAGATTGATCTCATCGACCTTGAATACTACAATGACGATTCACAGCCAATAATGGAATGGGTCGAAGCAACGAAGAATCAAGAGGATCCTTTGTTTGATGAGGTTAGAGATCCTTCACATTCTTAATGTTTTATCACTAAAGACAATAGAAGAAGAGGAATAACATCTCCAATGGGAGAAAGATCCCCCGTAGTTAGAACGTGGCGAAAGGAGCCGAACAACATCGAGTCAAACTACTTGATGAACCAGAGACACCTAACCATCACAGTTATCCGCCCAACTGTTACGAACTTAGCTGGTTTTGCCTAAGTCATGCGGTACCCTTACGTCTCCATCCGCAAATGGTTAGCCTCCCTGAAACCTCTTATAGTCCCTTAAGGGCCCACAAAAAAAAAAGACAAGTTAAAAAAAGAGTTTAACTAGAGATCCATATGCAATCATTTCCGCAAACGCATGATAAGCAATGCAAATTATAAACATAGACTTTGTAAGCTCTGAACGATCGCACAACAATAGGTCCAAGGTAGCTCGCAGCAACCAAAAGTCCCCATAAGTGCCCACATGACACTGCTACGGAACAAGACAGCGAACCAGCCCTAAACACTACCTCAAAGGCCCATCCAATCCTATGCCACTTGAATAGCTCTTGGGTGCTATACTGGCTAACACTCCACACCACTCTACGGCAAGGATTGAAATTTCGAATAATACCGTCTGGTACAGGCAGTACGTACTAATCCAATAGTATATTGATACGCGGACAGCCTGCTACTAAGCGGAACGCTCAATTGCCCCGCATCAGATGATGCAAGGCTATATCGAGTAGTAACAGTTGAAATTTCGACCGTTACCATCGGACACAATTTGGTAATGGTTGAAATCAATCGATACTGATATGTAACAGTGCTCCAATGGTCAATAACGGTCGAAATCGATCGTTACTAATATGTAATAGTGCTCCAACAGTCAACCCTTTCTCATGGGTTTTTAAACTCATCTTCTCCTTTATTTCACTCTCACACTCTCTTAAACTACCTCAAACCACGGTTTGCAGTACCGAATAATACCGCCCGATACGGATGGTACGTACCGGTCTAACAGGATACTGATACGTAGATCGCCCGCTACCGATCGATATAAATTTTTTTTTATTTTTTTACTAAAAAAATCATTTTTTTTGTTTTTTTAATATGCAATGTCGCCTCCTCCTCGAGCAATGTCGCCGAGGCGACTTCTCGGGCAACGTCTTTTTTTTCTTTTTTTTTAATATACGACGTCATTTTTTCTATTTTTTAATAGAAAAAAAAAATTTAAATATACAACGGCACCTCCCTTCTCGGGCGATGTCGTCGAGGCGACTTCTCGGGTGACGTTGCCGAGGTGACGTCGCACGGGCAACGTCACATTTTTTTTTAATATGCGACGTTACCGAGGAAAATATATATATACATAATTATATATATATATATATTATTTATTTATATATATAATATTTATAATTATATATATACCAAATGGTACACCAAAATGTACCGTTCGATATACGATACCATATCGTACCGAAGAAGTATCGAAACTCCGGTATGGTACGAAATTGCAGACATTACCTCAAACTCATTTTTCCTCACATATGCACTCTCCTAAACTCTATATTATTTCTCCGAGCAAAAGTATGATACAGAGCAACAGATCAATAGCGAAAGTAGAAGCTTTGACATTCACCAAGATATGCCTCAGGAGCCATCTCAAACAAATGTGATTCATGATGATCAACCTACGATCATCACCACATTGATGCACCAATGGCATACGGTGTATCAATACACCATGTTGTAGAATCAATTTCAGAATTGTGTCCAATAAACATATCATATTAATATGCAGATGTATAGGATCAAGGACCCCGAAACATCACTCGTGGAGGCCTGTCATTCGTTTTGGTAGTAGAATCAGCAATCAAGTATATCTACAAATGTGATTATTTAATTTATTTGACTTTTAAAGTTTATATTATAACAAAATAATCTAACATTTCAAATGTTCTTTTGTAGATATTTCAATATTTACAAAAGGACAATCTGTTACGAACTGAAATACAAACTTTGCATAAGACTACTTCTCAAAGTTCGAAAAAGATATATGATACTATTCTTACGTAATTTACATTGATTTTGCTAAACTTATACAATTACTATATTTATTTCTAACTTGAAAACTCTATCCTGACCTTTTTCTTTTATTTTTTAGGTATTTTTGGAGAATTTTATGCCGAAATTAGGTTTACCGCACGGTACATAGTATCGTACCGTACCGAGCTAACCTCGAAACTCCGATACGATATGAAATTTCAATTCTTGCTATACGGAGTTTAAAAAAAACCCCAAAATGGTTGCCGGGATGGCCTATTTTTAAGCAATTTTGTCTTTACACGACGACTGCACACTACCTACATTTAAAAGCCTGAAATAGCCACAAAAACCAATCAAAATGGGGCTGCCAAGCCTGCTACAAGCCCTTTATATATTATGCAAAGCATAAACAAAACTAAAAGACATGAACAGACACGAGTATTACATCGAACACCTTTTTTATAGTTTTATCTATAACATTCTCCTCCACTTATTCCTTCGACGTACTCGTCAAAATCTTTGTGAATGTTGCATCTCCTCGTATTTGCTGAATCTTCAATCCTCTACTCTAGTTGCAACGTGCCCCTTGGCTTCCAACTGCTCTCCACCGCTATTGTTGAATAGTCAAACTTTGATCCACCATACTACTTGAACTCGTCAATGACTCTTGACTCTACTGTGGGGTTAACCGAGTTGTGTTGATCCTTATTGGTTCCTATGGATCCTTTAGATGAAGGAAAAAACCTTCATCGTTATGTACCAATCTCTCAAACGTCTCATGCTGCACAAACTGGGTGGAATGCATTGCCTTGTAGACTTTGAAGCTTTTGGGGTCTTTCCTCCACAAAATTAGATCATCTATTCCTCATCTACTTAGTTGTCGCCTCCAAGTAGGTTCGCATCACTTCCACTTTCGATTGGCATTTTGTTGAAAAATGAAGTGGGTAATCTACTCTGAGTAGCACTGATAACTATTGGTGAGGATTTGACAACTGTTGTCTTTCACCAAGTTTCTTCAAAGGATCTTTGAACATGTGCAAAGTTCCTCTACTAGATAAATAAGAGAACTAGGGTCCTTGGTTTCACTCATTCTCTTAAGAGTTGAAAAGGCAAAAGTTACTCGACTTTGCTCGCCTCCTCAAGGGTTGCACTTCATGCATCCAGCTAGTTACTAGCCTGCGCCTACTATTTGCCCACACTTCCAACGCATCCAAAGTGTTTGCACTCTTTACGTCAAGTTAGCAATCGTGATTCATCTTCTCACTACCATCAAACTTCTAGAATACAAGAAGTTTTGTTTGAAAAAAGCAATATTTTGCCCCAACTTGGAATAGGTCTCCAATAGTTTATCGCCTATGAGATTGTATCGTCTTCTCCATTATCTCTACCGCCTACTCCTCTGAGTCGAAAAGGTATAGCACCACATGCTGCCTACTTCATTCCTTAGTCGAGCACTCTTGCATTAACCCGAAGTCCTCCACTTTCATCTATTTTGATAAGAAGCCCGTTGACACCGATCTTACGAAGTCTCCTGGCCTATGTCCTTCAGCCTTGTCTCGATACTTGGAGTTTGCCTCTACATTCTCCACCTCCTCAGCCCCTTTCATAACCGAGTGCTCTCCTTCCATGAGAGCAAGGGATTGATGAATCCATGAAAGCCTCGCCTCTACGATACCATAGTACTACCATGCCCATGGCCTACTATTCGTTGCTTCACATCTGCGTTCATTTCTTTACAATCGATAGATCCGCTTCGGCAACACTGTAGCACTCCTCTGAGTCCACCTCCATCTTAATCGACACTTGGTTTTGGGTAGTTAAGTCCCTCTGGACTCGTTGTCGCTTCCTCACCCCCTTTCAACCACCTACTTTAACACCTCTGCATTCTCCAAGCAATTCTGCTTGATCGATGGAAAGATAGACTGCAACTACCCATACATGACCTCCGCCATCATATTGCAGGGCTCGTGCCAATTCTATTCTCCTTAGTTTCCTTAGTAGCAACATTCGCTTACTCAACCTTTCCCTCTAAGAAAATATGAGCTCTAAAGCAGTCCAACTTTCCAACCGCTCCGATCACACCTCTATATAATCAAGCCCCCCACATGGGGACTCCCTGGTACTTACACTCGGAATTATCCCTCGGAGGTACGTAACCCCCATATACTTATGACCAAGACTTTCATCCAATAAAAAATTCGATGCACGCACAGAAAACCCGCCTTTGTGGTATCATGGTAGTCACTCCTTGAATCCATAATCGTTCCTGTCGTTATGTTGTTCATTGAACTAGAGTTCCCAATAGCTCCTGATCATACCTCCGTATGATTAAGCCCCTCACGAGACTTCTCCCATGCGCCGCATTGCTTCAAACTGTTCCACCATGATCCGCTGCACCATGTCACCTCCCGATGACATCTCAATTGTACTCTGATCTTTGTGGAATGAACTCAAACTCCGATCTCTCCATGTATGGCCCCTACTAGCACATCGCAAGGCCTCTACCGCCTACAATTGTGTTCGCTCCTTTGATAATCAACCTTTGTCCATCCGCTCTCAGGTCATAACTAGATGAAACACAACTCTAGAATAGTTCATCGCCTAGCAGCTCTCGAAGTCCATTGACTTCGTTGAAATTGGTGCGTCATTGTCTGGATCCTAGGCCTCTACCCCCTAGCATAATCTTTATTGTATATCATTTCCTTCGCGGCAACTCGAATGGCAGCACTACAGCATATTCTTTAAGAGTACTCGTGTCATGGCCTTCTAACCCCAAACTTTGCCCCCGCAAGTTAAGTCGCCTTAGTTCCTTTGTCAAATGCTTCGCCGAGATAAGGTGCATATGCCTTAAAGCTCTCTTTGTCTTTGGCATAATGTAGGATGAGTCAGCTCCATCAGAATGAGGGATCCATGGAACGACATGATCCTACTCTTACCTCTACAAAAGCTTATGTCCTTGACCTCTGTCCAAGGAAAGCTTCGTGCCTTCGCTCCATATTCCATCATCTATGTCAACTCCCTTCATGTGGCTTGGGCACTTCACCAAGTTCCATCTAAGTTTATTCGTCCCTCGATTTTAATTGAGTTGATGATGACCCTCGCACCGACCATTCCGTTAATCAACCCTCCGTTGAGTCTGGTCTCCACATCGACTCCGAGTGTGCCTTCATTTGGTGTTGTCTTGGGTCACTTCCCCACTTAATCTCACAATATGTCCGCCAGCATATTACCTCATGCAAGATCATGTGATGACTCCTCGTCGCTTGCTCAATCCATTGAGCTTTATAGAGTTGTTATCTTGAGGTACCCCTCCTCAACATCTTCCTCTGGAAAACCAAGACTTGTCCCTCCTGGATATCTGTCCCATGGGAGCAACTTTCCTCTTCGTATCCTTCCCTTAGACCACTCCACCTTACTAAACGAACTGTGTGCTATTCTACCCCCGCGAAAGCATTTGCTAGATTGCGACTCTTTGCCAATACAACCCTCGTTGCACCACTCAAGACTTAACAATATACTGAACTTGTTACACACTTCAGCCTCCTATGCCGAAGAAAAAGTTCCAATGCTCCATGGCACCAAGTTTCAATCACCTTGGGATGACCACGGATAGTCCATCATCCGCATATAAGCCCTTGCATAAGTATTATATGAGTATTACATCAAACACCCTTTTTATAGCTTTGTCCGTGACAGAACATGCAAAGGCAAAAGTGAAGACAATAGCATTAGTCGCACCATTGGAAAGAATCGAATCAAGCAACGAGACACCTTCTCAATCGCTTTCAAAAACCTACTCACTCCGTAGACATGACAGTGACATGGACAACAGTGCTTTGACCGATGATGGTAGTGACACCGAGTCAATAGTCCCATCTACTCAGTTTGAAGGTGGTGCATGGACCGAGCAGTTTTTTTTTTTTTTTCTTTGCATGCTACCCAAGATTCAGATCATAGAACTTGACAAGGTATTGATCAAGTTTATACACGAAAAAGGAAGGAGAAGGCGAACGATGATTTTAAACAAATACGACAGAGCCTGTATAACATTAATACAGAGCAAAGTTCGTTGTATTCCCGACTATTATATTATAGAGGATCTTATGACCAACAACAATACGATGATAGTTAGTCATTCTTCTCTGAGCAGCAATACAACGATCAATCTTATGATACAGAGCAATAGGTCAATGACTTAGTAGAAGTTCCGACATTCTCTAACCACTGCACAAATACATGCCACAATCATACTTGTCTTAGGAGCCACCTCAGACACATATGGCTCACAATAATCAAACTATAACCATCACCATATTGATGCACCAATGGCATATGGTGTATTAGTATACTATATTGTGGGATCAATTTCAAGATTAGAACCGATAAACATACCATATTGATATACAGATTAGTAAGATTGAGGACCCTGATCCATCACTCATGGAGTCCCATTGTTCGTTTTGGTAGTAGAACTAAATATATCCATCGATCAATCCATTTACTACAACTCCTCATTTGAATCTTAAAGTTTAACTCATAATCTAACAATTCAAATTATTTCTTTGTAGATAATTCAATATCAACGCAATGATACAATGAAACGTGCCACAAAATTGCTCCTTAAAACCTAAAAAGATATATGCCAATATTTCTTCCTAATTTAGAATTTTTTTATGAAATTATACTAAATTTATATTTAGTTTTAACTTAAAAACCCTAAAATAAGTTTTTTTTATGTTATGTTGGATAGTTTTAGGGGGAATTTTGTGTGCCATCGGCACACCGCCGTGCCAACACTCAACCTACCAGTATGGGGTGGCACATTTCATGTCGTCGACCGGTCGACATGTCTGCTTGGACTAGTAAATCGAACCTTACTAAAGAGTAGAACCATAGTGCAGCTTAACAAGAAAATCATCTATGACACTTCTTCTTGTAAAATCAGATCATTGCTAATTTTCCAAATAAGTCAGCAAAGAATAACTGATAAGTTGTCCCAAATAAGACTTCAGCAAGCTGAGCTGAAACTCTCTCCAAGATTCCAATTATGTATATTTAGTCATGGAAAAGGAAACAATGTCCATCAGAACTTGACAGAAATAGAAAGAAGCACAGATGTGTTTTCGACTTCAATCATACATACATACTTCTTTTCTTTAAGCTTCATTATCTATTTTTTGCTTGCATCTTCTTTCACCTTTGGGAAAAGAAAGAAGATTATAAGAGACAAAGTAATATTTCTTGACCTAGGACTTCTAATTTAAGATAGGCAATGAACCAGACTGCTACTTGGTGTCAGGATTACAACGCTCTCTTGAGCTTTAAGAAGTTAAACCATGACTCAGAAGGGGAAACTGGTGCCTATACATGGTTCATGTTTTAAGACCAGCCAAGACATGAAATGTAACACATGTCAGATTAAATTGACCATTAGAACACTGGACATCGGCTGTAGATGCTTAAATCAGTGTTTATAGATCCTGATAATGTGTCAAATAATTCAACATATATGTCAAATCAGTGTTTTAAGAACACTGGACATTTACAAATTTAAAACTTCAACATATACGTCAAATAATTCTTCCTGATAATGTGTATTGCAAAATGTATGATTTCATCAAACAAAACCATCAGAATCTAGCACCATCAGATATAATATATGTTGAAAGAAAAAAAATGGGGAGACAAACAGAGAGGAGTGTGAGAGAGAATGCAGAAATTTACCTCTTGCTCTCAGCCATAGGCTGTGGAGAAGAAAATATGACAGCAGTATCACTGTCTGCTTCAGTTTGTGTGCCTAATATAATAACATTTCAAATTATGCAATAAGTTCATGTGCAAGTACAAATTACAAGTGGCTAGAAAATTTACTTCACAATAAAAATATGCAGAGTGAAATTTAAACTCTGTTTTATTAGATCACTGATGTCAAAAAAATCCATGTGATAATTTAAATTGTCTGACATAGTAAGATGATTTGATCACATAAGCAAACCAATTCATCTAATATGCAAGAATCTAAATCCATGATGACAAAAAACGTTAAATACTAAAGAAAATTAGTCAAATTTTGCAGCATGAACAAAGACTCAATTTGGATTAAAAATATTGGATATACAACCCCTCCTTTTGTTATTTTACACTAAATTACAGACAATTATGCAAAGATCAAGAAACAATTAAAGACGTACATTAATTTTTTATAATATTTCTGATGTGACAGGTATAAGGATCCTTATCAGTTTAGGATGCAAAGCAGGTTAACAGAAAGGAGATAAATAAAAAAAGAAAATGAGAAAAAATGATAATATTGTTTATGATACCCAAATGTTCCATATCAATAAAATAATAATCATAAACTTGAACACATGAAATGAATGAACTACAACCAGTAAATTATGCATTCCCAATTTGGTCATTTCTGTGGTAATTTTTCTAGTGCATATTTAAGAATAATGAATCCTTATATCAAATATAAGCTAATATTTCTGATTGATTTATTGCCATGTGCAAGATCCACTATAAGAAGTACAGTGTGATTTTATAGCATCATCTCTTAGACAACATTGAAATAAGAAAAAAAAAATGAACATCAACTAACAATAGAAAAGGAAAATATAGTGGGATACTGGGATGAGTCATACCACAGGACTCTGATGGAGGAATTTTATATGGCATCTTAACCAAACACTGTGATGTATTATCGAGCTTCAGAACAGTGACATTTCCAAGGCAGTCCCCAACATAACTAGATAAGTAGCAGCTTAAATATTTAAGTCAACAAAAATAAAATAGATCATTACCTCTTTCAGCAACAGAATATAAAAGATGGCTACTTACATGTAGAAACTTTGTTGCACCACAACAAAAGAGGTAATTTCTTCATTGAAAATGTGCACATGAGTTACTTGTTTCTTATCAATGTTCCACACCTAAAAAATGATGGAATGTTTCAACAAGATAAACACAAAATTGAAATCTTAAAAAACTTATTCCAACATTACAATGATTGTAGTTTTTTTTTTTTAAGAAACTATTTCATTAATTCACTAAAGGTGGACCAATATCCGAGTACAAGTTAGGGTTGAAATCGGATCCCCAGGAGATAGCCACCTCCTGGGTTCTAGCAAAAAAAGAGCAACGTTATGTGCTGTCACATTCACATTTCTCCTAATGTGACAAAACTTCACATGACTGAAACTCATCAGGATGATTGTAGTTGGAAGTGCACAAGTTAAATAAAAAGGAAAGTGTGACAATCCATGCTAATCAAGACCACAAAATCAGAAGAAAATAAAAAAGTTCAAAGAGGATACACTTAGTTCAACGACAAACAAGAAGTTCCAAAGTTCAATCTACCAACAAGGCAAACAGATTTTATGATGTGACTAGCAACAAAAATATAGTACTAACAGATGCATATGAACCCTTTGCTAATTTGGATTCACCTAATTAGTTCTTTGAGGTCCAAGAATATATTGATTACCATAATCGTGGCTGGTTAGTATCAATTTAAAAAGTTGTTGCAGATAATAATAAATATAGACAATGATGCATGGTAACCATAGTTTTCTATATGCCTAAGACTAAAAATGGGTAGTAGCAGCTGCACAAAGTTGGCATCAATAAATTTTATTTATCTAGATTCAGATTTAAAGATCAGACATCTCTCACCAATGTAGTGAACAAGAATTTCAAGTACTTGCCTCAATATGATTATGACTAGTCACATTTAAAAGGATGCCTTGATTCTCCATGAACTGCAAAAAATACAGACCAAATTAAGTCAGCCCAAAATTGTTAGCCAAAGAAAGCCATGTGACATGTCAACAGGCATAGAGGGCAACTATTGTATATCAACTGCCAATTTAGATTCACACTAATGGCCAGTTACTAAAAATTATCATTGACAATGATGTATGCAAGATATTAGCTAGCTAAAGCTGCAATATTAATTATAGCATACAATAAAGGCCTTATATTATTATATACTATTTAACATATAAAGACTGAACATACCAAAACAAGATTTAGCCAAACAATTACAATAAAATACTTTTACAAGAAAAAGGTCAACAATGTGGAAAGCTAATAATTTTCTTCTCATTTCACCAAAACTCAATAATTTCTTTTCTATCTAAGAAAAAATTTCCTTAAAATATGAATTTCAAATTTTGCAGGTTTGTATCTTAAATTCTAGTATAACATACAGATTTTCGTGTTTTCTGAAATCATTTTCAGAAAATGTTATATAATATAAAGAAAGTACGTATACAGAATAAACATGTACACTAACATATAGAACATGTGAAACTTGTTTTATAATATAATGCATCAATTTATAGTCTCTTTCAGAAATCTTATACAGAAATTAGTAGTTCAGAATTCATTTTGCTACTCCTGTTTGTTTCCTGTTGCACCACTCCTTTATTATTCTGATATTATAGCTTAATAATCATATCACGTTTACAGTTTTCTTTTTTTTTCAAAAAGCAACATTAGTCTTGCTATCAAGAATTAAAGACTTATCAAAACTTATCAAAAGAAATATCAACAAATTATATGTTATCATGTTAAACAGCCTTTACCAAGGACCACATACAAGATGCAAGCATGTAGGTCACAAGAATCAAGAATCTCACATCCAAACTATCTTCGGCATCTATTAGTACCACAAAATTTTCAAGACCCCTCCACTGTTTCGAGAAATAAGTCTATATAACCAAGAAAGATAACCATCGGAAGATCAAGAACCCTTGTAATATATCATAAATCATGATACATCACAATGAAGCGAGGGAGTGGGCTTGGGGAGGGGGTGGTGGGTGTTGGGGTTCAAGAACCTGCAAGAACTTGGAGGGGGCGGCGGCCTCCGACTGAAGAAGAGCTTGGCTGTTGTCTTTGCCGAGCAACTTGATGACCCCATTCCTACAAACATCAACACGAACACATCAAGCAAGAATCGATGCCGGCTTCTTGATCCGAAGCAAGAAAGTGCAGGGGAGGGATGAGAGGAAGAGCTTGGGGGGCTCCGACCAGCTTCTCTTCTCCTCCTCCTAACCTGGTGGATATGGCGAGGATGTGCTGAATGGGATCGTAGGCCAGAGAGGAGGATTCGGGCGGGACACCATAGTGGAAGACGAGGCGCGGCCTTACCTCCTCCGCCGTCAGGCCGTTGACGCCGCCGGCTCCATTGTGCTGCAATTTTGAAAACACCCCTTACTTGATTCCAAAAAATTGAATTATTAACTTATTCTTCTATCTATTTTATTATAAAAAATATCAACAGCATCTTACCCGTCCACGTGTCCCTTATTTTAGATTTCGAGTTATTTACAAGTGACAGACATATGGAAAGATAAATATATGCAAAATAAAGATGATTTCGGTACCTAACGCTTACGGTGAGGACTGTTAGTGGGACAGATTTATCAAGGATTCACATTTGTTGCGTCTTTTAACTCCAAAATAATAATTCATATTGATTCAAGATAGATATCGGACTTATACTCGTTATTAAAAATCGATCCGAGAACCTTACATTTAATTCAATCATTCTTCTTCGATCCCGTGAATTTTAAACGTAGGAGTAGATGAGAGAAGTACACGTAAACCAACGCATACGCATCATCTCCACCCTCCTCTCGCGGGATTCCAACCCCTCCGCCCCATGTGAGTGGGCTCCATCTATTTTATTGTGGGGTCCATGACTCGTCGAGATACGTGGTCACCACGCAATGACGCTTAGTTACGTCCGACACAAGAAGTCGTCCCTCAAAACTTTTGTGATACACATCTTTGACCACCACGGCACTTCAATACATGGTCGGTGAATCCAGCAGTCTATCTGGGTCTGGGCCAACACAACGCAAGTGTCCGCCATGAGGATGATAATTACAGGTAAACTTGGAATGGATCCTCAACCTTCTTCACTGTGTACCAAAACAGTCAGCCCCTCTATATTAATCTCCGCCAATAAATTAAGGATTCGCTTCAAGATCGAAGTACCGGCCAATCTAAAAGATCATATAGATTTAATCTTGTGGATAAAAGACGTTTTAAGTTTGGCAGATAGCTCACTGTACCCTAAAACCCAAGACACGGGCATTGATGAGATCCACCTGACCGCATCAACGCCAAAAGCCACACCAAGTTTTAAAGGTACGAAGTTTGCCTTGTTATGTGCTGAAGCGTTACTATATATTTTGTTGATCTGGAACTCCCGGAATCTTCTATGAAGAACAATGTTGAGCTTTGGCAGTTCTCAGTGCTATTTCTTCAAGAGAAGCGGGCAATGATAATAGTAATGATCAATGTTGTGACTTGTGATCAATAACAGAAACTGTATAGAATCCTTGTCTGCGATCTATCTATCTTCTAAAAAGAAGATGAATCATCACAAAAGAAGAAACAACGGGGATCGAAGAAGCAGAAGCAGAGGTTGCAGATGAAGTTGGAAGGATTACCTTTCTGGTGGCTTTCTCCACAAGCTTCTTCACGAACATGGCCGAGGGGTCGTCCTTCTTCCTCCAACACGAAAGAACAGGAGAAGGAATGAGAGGATTTAAGATCGACGGAGGCCTTCTTCCTTATTCTGCAACGAGAGAAGGGAGGAAAGGAAAGAGGAGAAGTGATAGGGAGAGTTTGAAGCAGTTGCGAGTCCATATAAATAAAAAGAGATGGGAAAGAGGACAAGGGAACGTGGCGCTGCTCCATACGATCTGAGTGATCCTTTTTGTGGTCACCATTAGATACTTCGCCATGAACACTAATGTACCGACGGTATCCAATAGCTAGGCGACGCGTGCCAGAATCATCCAATTCAAATCAAAGCTTACCATGGTCTTTAAATTGTAATAATAATTAATAATATAAAAATAATGATGATCATCATCATCATCATAACTGAATAGGATTAGTTCTACGGCCGTGTTTGCACATCGTAAACCGATTGCCGCCGCTGTGCGGTGGTTCTCTCTGCTCCGTCTCTGGCCGGTTGCGCCGCTCAACATCGGACGTTTTGGAAGACCGCTTTGCGGTCAGGTTTGAAACGTTCTTTCATTTTGGTGAGGAGATTTCGTTGTTTGTTGGCACATCTTACTTGAGTTACTTCGGGCAAGATCTATGGATGAATCTTTGACTTCATTGGGTTGGGTTCTGGTGATTGAGGACTTCGTTGAAAGGATCTGTTCCCGGATGAGTCTTTTTTCTTTCTTCAAAAGGTCACAACTTCAGTGTCAAATGAGACAAGAATCGAGGGTACACCGTTCTTCTTGATTCTAACATGGAGGGTACACCCGACACAAACATGTTAAAACCATTATTCGACCACTGGATTTGCTATTCATGCATCAGGTTTGATAATTTTGAGAAATCATTTAGACATCTGGTTGTCATGAACGGTACATCTCATTTTTGTTAAGTGTTGATTGAGATGGATGTAAAATTAGTGTTGTTTATTTATTATTTATTTCTGCATTGATAGTAAATCTAATGGTTCATAGAATCCAACTGTTTAATCAGGGTGGCATGGGTGATTAAGTTTACGATGGTGGTGCAGAATCCCCTTGTAACTCCGAGCATTTTTTTAATCAATGTGACCCATAAAGATTATCACCAAAGATGTATATGTTCAATACCTAGGCAGTCTGAGGATCTTCTAGCTGATTAGCTTGTGTATAAACTGTTGAGCACTAGATATTGTTTTGTCCAATTCAGAGTTCTCTTAGCTTGGAAAAAAGATCCGTTTGAGTTATTTCTGTTTTCTTGTGAATAAATAGAGTACTCGATTAAGGACTACTGTTATAATTTCTGGCAGAGTACAATCTTATGCCAAGCCAGTCGATGTGGGCATTCGGTACAGATTGGCATAGTGCAGTCTGATATATACTTGTGCGATGATGCGTTTCGACCCCATGTTGACACATGGTAGTTGTCATGATCGGCAGGATAGTGCTTAACAATATCTCCAGTCGCGCAAGATTTGAGTCTTGAAAGGATTATGACAAGATCAGAAGTTCTTCTTTGGGGCTTCTAGTACAATACTAGCACAGGTCGAAAATGTTTTTTTTTTTTTCATTTTCATTTTGACAGAGTTCTTTATATTGTATTTTGCATCTTATGCAAGATGAAGTGGTATTTTATGCGAATGGAAGTATGTCTGATAACAATTATACTCCTGCAGGATACTTACCCTGTGGAAAGTACATTGAAGTTTCACCTTTGGTTTCTCACTAAATCAAAGTGGATTCCCACAATGCCACTGGTGTTTATAAAAAGGAAAAGAAGAAACTATTCCTTGATGATTCTGCTTCAAGTTTTCTGCGACTGATACTTCACCACCAAATTTGAGTGATGTCTGGTCTACTTGGTCTTCCAACCGTTTAACTTGTTTCCTACTCATGATTGTATAATATTTCCTGTACATTTAAATCTTTCAAGATTTGAGTCCAGTAGCAGTATAAGCCTGAAAGAGTTGCAAGGTCTGACTCCATTAGCAGCAGTAGATAATTAGGTCACAAATTCTGAGCACTTCCGCACAAAACGTTTCTAGTCTTCAGTCGTTCATCCTTCATTTTCCAGAGCAAGGGTCTCTGATAATTCAAGGACTTTCTCAATGGAATTTGGTGATGAAGAAGCTTCCTTCTTTGCTTTTAACTGCAAGATTTGATTCGCAGAGGAAAATGTCGGATTGTAAATGCATGGCAAAATTTGGGTGTATCGTAGGGTTGCTATATATCCATCCTTTAGCGTATCTTTTCTTTGGAATTACTTGGTTGGCCTTGGTCAATGCCCAAAGTTGTAAGATTCTAATTTCTCATAATGTAGTTTCATGGGTGGGTTTTACAGTACTTGTACTCCTGTTTTAGGGTCATCAAGCGCCACCTAATGATGACAGATTATGCTTGATAAACATAGGAGATAATAAGTGCAGTTAGTCTTTTTCTTGTTTGTGTTTCTATCTGTGTTTTATAATTCTTTATGGTTCGTGGTGAGATACTTGACCCTTCTCTGAGGAGCTTTGGCTAATGGATACCAAAAATTATGGGGATGTTAGCTTATTGTTGATGTGTCTCAGATATAACTTTTAGGTTGAGAATCTATGGTATGAGATGGAGTGGGAGGACATTTCATTTATTTATTTTTAACTATCAGTTACTCTTCTTGCTCATCATCATAATGAATAATTTGATAGAACATAACAATACAATTTATCTTTAACAATTTATTATTTTACTAAAGTTTAGTTAAGTTTATGCCTGCAACATCAACTGTGAAAGTTACTTGTTTGTTAATCCGACAAGGTGTAGCCAAGATGCTTTTGATGTGGAAATGATGTGCCAATATTCTAATATTGTCATTACCTTGCATAATTGTTGCATAATAAATGCAGAACATGTCACAATTATTCAGTGGTGAGTTTATTCCATCTTAGCACGGTGGCCAAAGTTTGCATGTTGGCTATTCAATTGTGGCAACTATAAGAAAAGATATACCACCTCTTGATGCATGGCTCTGCTAGCTATCTCTGTCTCTCCATCCTTGAAACAAGGGAAGATGAATCCACTTTTCCAAGTCTAAGTACAAGTAGTTCAAGCGTTCAAGCTCTATAGTTAAAGAGATTGCTGAAATATGGTGGTCAAATGCTTGTGAAGCTGTCCCTTGTCTCTTCCATACACAACCAGGAAATGTTTCTTATTCCCCATCTCTCGCCAGCCTACTCTTCAAAGAGAAGACCAAGTTGGTACGTGACAGAGTTGGTGGTGTTTGAGGTGGTTCATTCCTTGAATGATAAGCCAAAGACTCCACTATGCTCATGTGACTTAATCCCACTCGACACGGTTTGTCCAATCTACGCAACATTTCTACAACGTCCAATTCTCAGAGCCAGCCCTGCACTTCATCTTCTTGTCGCCACTGGTGGCTATATAAAGGAAAACAATCTCCGCATCTCTTCATTGTCCATGTCTCCGTCGATCCATGATGCCTCAGGCTTCGTTCCACGTCCTGTTTATTTGGTCTCTCGTTGTTGCGTCCTGTGCCTTGTCGTCGGCTGGGTCGAGCTTGAGGCAGAAGCTCGACCGTGTCGTCGGGCTCCCCGGTCAGCCTCCGGTCGGGTTCCGGCAGTATGCAGGGTATGTCACTATAGATGAGGGCCTCGGAAAGGCTCTCTTCTACTGGTTCTTTGAGGCCACACACAGGCCAGCCGAGAAGCCACTCCTGCTGTGGCTCAATGGAGGTATTGTAGCTTGACACTTCAGTTGGCCGATTGGGATTGCATCAAGTTCATGGCGTCGCTGTGTGGGTGTTGCAGGGCCTGGCTGTTCTTCAATTGGCTTTGGAGAAGCACAAGAGATTGGGCCATTTCTTGTAAAAAAGGATGTACCTGAGCTAGAACTCAATGAGTATGCTTGGAACAAAGGCATGGCCTCCAACCCTGTCACTGTAATCAGCAGATGCTTCAGAGAGCAATCTCGAGAGTCGGATTGAATTGCTTTCTTGTTTCATTTTTAATGCAGCTGCCAATTTATTGTTCTTGGAGGCACCAGCAGGGGTTGGGTTCTCTTACTCAAACATCACCGACGTGCAAGGTGACAATGCCACAGGTACGATGCTCATCTTCATCTTCACATGTAACAGTGGTGCAAGCCACTAACCTTTTCTTTCTTGCATGAAGCATTTGGTTCCTACTCATTCCTGGTCAAATGGTTCCAGAGATTCCCTCGGTACAGATTAAATGAATTTTACATAGCTGGGGAGAGTTATGCAGGTACTATAAATTATTATCTGATGTTGTCTGATTTCTTTTTATAACTATTTTATCTATCATTGTTCTGACCTTCTCTCTTAAAGGGCATTATGTACCTCAACTTGCAAATGTGATATTGGAGCAGAACACGAAAGCTAAGGAGGAGGACCATATAAACCTGAAAGGCCTCATGGTATTTGCAGTGCCACACCATTGTTCTCTTTCTTCTACACCTGAAGCCGAATCAATTATAACTTATAACAACTGATGGAGATGCAGATTGGAAATGCAGTGATGGATTCTGAGACGGACATCAGAGGAATGGTGGACTATGCATGGGATCATGCTTTGATCTCAGACAGAGTTTACCACAACATCAAAACAAGCTGCAATTTTAGTGCAGTGGTGCCAACTCAAGAATGCAGCAAAGGTCTCCAACAATATTATGAAGTTTATCAGATCATCGACATGTACAGCTTGTACACACCGCGCTGCGAAAGTGGATACCCCAAGTTTTCGTCTTCGCTGGTGCAGGGTGAAGAAACTTTGATATCTATCTCAAAATTTGTAAGAGAATCTGAGTTGCTGAGTATTTGACCTTGCAAACTATGATTGGAGTAGAAGCTATTGTGTTTCTTTTCTTTTTTTCTCATTTGTTTGCATTTCTGATGGTAGGAGGATTTGTTGAAGATACCAATGGGCTATGATCCATGTTTACAAACCTATGCAACGGTGTACTTCAATCGTCCAGATGTTCAAAAGGCTTTGCATGCCAATGTCACAAGACTATCACATCCTTGGTCTCTTTGCAGGTAGTTTAAAATAAGCTAATGTGTTTGCATAAGCTATTAAATATTTTTGTAGTCAATGTAAAATTACTTTACCTCTAAATTTCTTGTGTGTATCAGCTCATCTGTTGTTAGGGCTTGGAGTGATTCTGACAGATCAGTTCTTCCAATTATCCGCAAACTTATCGATGCTGGGCTCCGCATGTGGGTGTTCAGGTGAAATTTTATGCAATAATAGTGTTAAAAAGCCCTTATCTTATTTACGTTCTATATCTTAATTCACAATTATGCAATTATCTATTCAATGTCATGAAAAGAAGATGCATAGATGATTTTTTTTATAATTTATTAATTTCTGATCATTTAGTAAATGCTACATCTCCATGAACATAAAGCTTTCAAGGATCTTTCTTATCGGTGTAACTTTTGACACTACAACTATTTTGACATTTAGACATGAAAGGAAAAGGCTTCCAATATTGTGCGTTCTTCTCTACTAGCAGCCTTTTTCTTAAAAAAAAAAGAGAAGATTTTTTTTTCAGTAGAATCATCAGACAAAAATGCTTTAATATTCCGACAAAAAAACTTGTTTCTTATGGATTTATACTTGTGTGCACTTCGTTGTACTTCTACTGCAATGTTCTTCATAAATTACTGAATCATGACATCTGCGTGTTACTAGTTTAGCACATTACTTGAAATCAAATTAATGCTGAATTCTGAATGAAATCACTGACCATGGTTTTCCATGCAAACAGTGGTGATGCTGATGCTAGGGTTCCAGTGACCTCCACAAGATACACACTAAACAAGCTAAGACTGAGCATAACTGAGGACTGGTCCCCCTGGTATAGCCACAAACAGGTAATAGCAGGCCTCTCTCTCTTATCAGATCTCAGACGGTCAACTGTTTGACCAATCTCTGCAAACTATTTGTTCTGTAGGTGGGAGGGTGGACCATAATCTATGAAGGGTTGACTTTTGTTACAATTAGGGTGGCTGGACACCAAGTCCCCACATTTGCCCCAAGGCAATCTCTGCAAATTGTTGAGCACTTCTTAGCCAACAAGAAACTGCCCTCGTTCCCTTTTTAACGAAGGAAATCTTTAGAAACGTTTTTACTACTTGTTAGTTAACTTCTTGTTGTGTACCTATGAAATGTTTTTTTTTTTCTTCTGTGATCTAAATAAACAGGCGATTTCTGCAATTTGTTTAGTATAGCATATCTTTGCCATGGCATTTTTCTTCTTTGATAATGTGTTGTATATGACCTAATCATTGATTAATGACACTGATATGATTTAGTATGGCCAACTCCATTTGATCATCTTCATTTTGTTGAGGTTCTACATAAACACAGATAGCATATCAAACTTAAATTTTGGAGCAGAATAGTGTGATATGCGACTGCTACTCCACTGGCAAAAGAAGGTTTAAATAGTTCAGCTTGTTTATTATATATATCAGAAATATCCTCTTTGACTCTATAGTTAAAGTAGACCTGGTGCCACGTATCGGAGACAGGATAATTAACCATCTCACTAGATGGTTAGATGCTGCTAATATTTTCTTTAGAGGGCAGATTATATTATTTGAGCGGTTAGTCCTAATGATAACGCGCAATTGTATATTAGATGATGCGATAAATAAAATTTGGGTACGAGATGTGAAGGTCCTACAGATGATAAATTTTGCTTTAATCTGGAATATTTAACCGGTTAGAGACAGACAGAAGCTGTCAAATTACAATTTTGTGGTTTGATGTAACATCACCTACGCTTCAGATACGCTGCTTCTCAAAATAAAAAGGCTTATTTTTTATATATTTTTAAAATATCCTTAATCGGGCATCCTAAATATTGGATAGGATAGGTCGATAAAGTAAATAGTTTCAATTATAATATTTTTGAATAGCATCTCAACCTAAATATTATAAACTGATAAAAAACATTGTAAGTGATTCACAAAGACTCAAAATATAATGCAAAGTAATTTATCATCATTTGTAGGATTCCAATATATATTCTTATTAATTTAAAAATTAAAATATGTAAAAAAAATGAATTATATATCATACATGTCTTTGAATGCAATTATAATGTGTTTTTACCACGTGTATAAAAACAATGCAATTGAAAAACAACTCCCGATATCTCTAATGTTAGGATCTGAGCGACACTAGGGGGGATGAATTAGTGCAGCGCATAAAATCGGTAAATTAAAAACGATTTCGGAAAGAGTTGTTTGTTTAGAAATTTCGGTCCGACAAAAGAGACTTGAGCAAAGTGATTCGAGTGAAAGTGATTGAGAGTCGTAAGAAAGAGATCGAAAGATTTACGGCTAAGTAAAAGTAATATGCATAAATTAAAACTCACACATCCAAAATAGTACGCAGCGATGTATAGTGGTTCAGTCAAATAACCTACGTCTATTTTCAAAACCTCCTTCGATGAGGCTCGTAACTTCCACTATCAAATTTTTTTAAGGAGAAGAACCAAGCACCCCTCTTATAAACTTTTATAAGTGATTCACACTCTTACAGATTTTTGACAAAGAAAAAGTGGGAGGTGAACACTCAAGCTATCAAACATAATTTTCCTATAGCTTTGACTCTGTTTTTTCACTTCTCCAAAAGGTACTTCTCCAACTGAGAAAAGAGGGGTATTTATAGATTCAATTGGCTTCAAAAATAGAGTCAAAAAGAGTCACATCTCGAATTTTCGGGTACTGGCGGTACTACCACCAGTTGACCCTGTTCTGTCAGCGTACTGGGTAGCACCACCACCCAGTCTGATGGTACTATCGCTTGATAGAGTCCTCGGGCTTTGTGGATTGGCGATACCACCGCCTGTCAAGTGGTACTATTATTGGCAGGTAATAACTACCAACGATACCACCACTGACCTGGGGCGGTACCATCGCCCAGACCACCCAAGAATTAGTTCTCGGGGTAGTGCCACCGCCCCAGTCTGGCGGTACCACCATCAGACCTGGTCTAGCACTACTAAATGAGCCCTGAATCCGGCCCAAATCAGTCCACATAAGACCTAGTTGGCCCCTACTAGAGTTAATCAATATTATCACCTAATCCTTATCCTAATTATGTGCTAACTACGAAATTAAAATATAATTCTAAGTAAATTAACAACCGGCAACGTTGAGTCTTCTTCTGATGAACTTCCGGTGGACTTCCAACACACCCTCGGAATTCTTCCAACAAACTTCCAGTAGGCTCCTGGACTTTATGATGAATTCGACGAATCTTTGGCAAGCTTCCGAACCTTCTCAGTGAGCTCCGCGAACCTCCGACGATCTTCCGATGAACTTCCAAAACCTTCGGTAAGTCTCCGATTCATTCTCGACTAGTTCTGGCAATACTTCCGACGATTCTTCAGAGTTCCGACGGACTCTTGAACTTCTAATGTACTTGACTTCGATAATTTGTTTTATGTCTTCATGCTATCATAGTTAATCCTGCACACTTATCTCAATAATATAGATTAGATCAAATAACATATCAATTGACTTCATCATCAAAATCTGATATTCAACAATCTCTCCCTTTTTTATGATGACAATCAATTGATGACGGAGTTACTCTTAACTCCCCATATCTATATGTCATATTATGAGAGGAAAAAACACTTGAATTCAATCTCCTTGAATTCAAGCCGAAACTGATAAGTTTCATCCGTTGAACTTATCATCATGCTTAACAAACATGATTTTTCATCCATAAATATAAAACTTCATATTTTTCACAATGTCAAGATATGACACTAATTTTCAAGTCGAATGATGAACATTTATCACTTCAACAAGAGATACCAATTGTAAATTAAAATACAACATGGATATTGATATAAAAAGCACAAATGCAAGGCATGATATTATTTTTTAATACATCATCAAATGAGATAATATCTTATCATATCAATAAAAGATACCAAATTTTAAACATAATATGATAATAATTTTTTAAAAAGTTTACATGTTAAGCATTTACGATACATGTGATACATTGCGATACGATACAAATTTTATTACGATGCTTTTAAAAACATCAACTAATTTTCGATTATAAAGCATGGCAAAAGCAATCATATTGTAATTTAAAACATATATCATAATTACGATATGATACGTATGAGTCATCTATCAAGTTAACAATTTATTTGTCATATACTTCTCAATACGATGCAAACATGGTATTTATCAAGTCATCAATTTTACCACATTCTTCTCCCCCTTTGTCATCAACAAAAAGGAGGTAAATTTAAAAAATAATCATCATAAGGTATCAAACGTATAAAAAACATATGATATATGAGGCTACTATTTGCTTAGAAATCGAGTTGAACATAATGCAAAATATGTCATCCGAAAAATGATTTGATTATTTTTATTCATGCCTATGAAATCCGAAAAATGATTAAGTTATGAAGGATTCATACATGAAAGAGGTTCAAGATACAATTTTAAAAATTCAAACATAAAATTGTAAATTAAAAATATAGATCAGTGAAGTCATTCATCAAATATACTAATAAGAGCTCATGTCATTAAAAAGTCGTGAGAGAAAGATCATGATAAAGTTCAAACTTGGCATTTGTGAAGTTCAGCACATTAACATCAAAAGTTTCATAAAGAAAGATTCAACTTAGCATTCTCATGAGGGGGAGAAAAACAATCAAGTCATAAAAGATCAAGAGTTAAGAATAAAGTCCGAAGAGAGTATAATAAACACTTAAGAGCTTAATCATTATGTAAAAATTTCATGATATTAAACTTCAAATGATACAAAAATCATGAAATTCATTTAAACATTCCAATAGAGGTAGAAGGAATATAAAATCGATTTTAATACTCCATCAAAAGGCATGATCTTCATCAATCGAAGGAGGAGAATCAAAATATTATGATTGAAGGATGAAAATAAGAGTTTTGTTTTAAAAAAAAATATATCATCACAAATCCAAAAAGATAATATCAAGGCGATACATTAAAAACCGAAGTTGAAAAATTTTAGAAAATGAACATACAACATCTTTATGTATTAGGATAGTTTCATATGGAATTTCAAATGTATACCAAAATAGCATAGAGGTTTACAAAACAAAAGTCAAAAGTTTTATTACAATAACTATTCCTCAGGTGGAATACCAAAGTGCCTATACAAGTGATCTAACTTCCGATTCATCTATCATACTTCACTCAAAATTTTAGCTTGCTGTGATTTGATTTGATTTATCTTTGTCATGATTGGATCTTCAAAAGATGGAGCAGGAGCTAGTTCTGATGGTGCTGTACCAAAAGGACTAAGAGGAGGAGATTTAATACCCCTAAAAACTAGTGTTTTAGGCTCTTCTATTGGAGGGGGAACTGGATCGGTCCTTCTAGACTACCTAATCCATATTCTATTTCTAAATGTGCACCTTAGTCTCTTAAGTAGATTTCTATTAATGGTGTTGTAGCTATCCACTTTTATTACCTCTTCATCGGATGGAATTATAATATTATATATATGTAACATTCTAGTGATTAACCTCCCATATGGTAATATTAAGTCTTTAGATACTATTTCCATCATATTTTACCAAATTAGGTATCCAAAATAATTATTATGCCCAGTCATTATCTAATACATGGTACCTAACTCCATTTGACTAATCTCATCATGGTGATATTGTTTAGGAATAAGGATGCTTATGATGATATGATGGAGAATTTTAGAACTGAAAGGTAACAAATACTCACAAAGGACTTTAGCTAGGTTGGGATTTCCAAAAACGGTCCCTAAAGCCTCGGAGTAGGTTTCTCTGATTGCATCCATATCTCACTGTCCTCTAAAGTAACAACCCCTATTCTTTTCAGAAATTCCAATTAGGTCACATATTGTACTATCCATAATTCGAATTTGGTTTCCTAAAAGGTAGGTTGACATATTATCATCATCATCTAAGCTCAAATTAGTGTAAAACAACCTAACTAATCTAGGGTAAATTGGTTTGTTAATTTATAGGATGGGCAAGACATCTAAATTGGTAAACCACTTAATGGGTTCTAGGTTTCTTAGTTTACCTAAATCAACATATTTTCTCTTATACACGATTCTTGCTTCAAAACTAGGGTACCTAAGGGCTATTTCATTAGAGTAAAAAGAGATGGGTCATGTGAATCTCTTTCTCTCCTCTTACCTTTTTCCCTAGATCTCCTAGGAGCCATTTATCTAAACATGATAATAGAATAAGAAAATTTTAAGGAAACAGTCATGAATAGAGAAATCAAAGAGGGAGTATCAAATGTTACCTTAGATGAGGTTTCTCGAGAAATAGAGGTCTTGATCCAAGATGGAAGCCTCTGTCGGTCTTCTTGAGAGAGAAGATGAAGTTTAGAGAGGGTGAAAGGTGATTTTGGGAGCAGCCTCAAGACTTGGGGGCGGTTCCACCGTCGACCCTAAGTCTCCTTTATATAAGGGGGGTCTCGGGTGGTGCCATCGCCAATTGAGCGGTGCCACTGCTTGGGAATAGAATGTCCAAGCGGTACTACCACCAGCCCTGACGGTGCCACCACTAGCACCCTGACTTAGGCATTTTTAAGGGGAGGGTTGCAATACCTTATTTTTGATCATTTTGCTTTGTCGTTTCTTATTTATCATTTATCTTATGGATGTTCTAATTTGATAATCATATGTTTGATAGAATAATGTCATTGTATTACTTCCAATCACATGTAAAAAAAATTAAGCATAATGACTCATCAAAAATGTTATAATCAAGAGACATCGAAAGATTTTCTCATCAAGTGGATCGAGAGAGGATGATAACATGAATATAGAAAATTTCAAACAACAAATGAAAGAAGATTTGCGAAGGTTACGAGGACTTGCATATTAACGATCAATTTGTAAAATCATGAAGAATGTAAAACTCAATCAAAAGATATCTTCATCACATTATCTCAAGTTAAATATCCAAGATGTTAAAATCAAATGAAGGAATTTTTAAGTTGTAAAATGTCGATTCATTGCATTACTCATCATATATTATTTCAAGATAAGTAAGGGATCATCAAACATGATTCAAGGCATAAATTACTAAGATTATATCCAAAAAATATTTCAAGGAGAATATATTATAATCATAATTATCGATTATTAATCGAGAACGTGATTCATGTATTGGGATAATCAAGTGTTTTCAAACAAGTTATGAATTATAATTCCAAGAGTCATGAATTATTTTGAGGAATTTATCAATTCTATATCCATCATTAAAATTATATACGAGATTATCTCAAATGAGTCAATTTGTAGATTTTGAGTAAAGAAGGGACTATAGTGATGTTCAAGGAAGATATATAAAAACCTAGTATCACATCGTTTCAAAACAAAAGATTTCAAATTGTAACGTGACACAAATGTTTTTACTGAAATCAATTTTCAAGAGACTTAATGAAAGTTGTGGTGCATAACCAATCAATGTATAACACTCAAGGATCTTTTATTTACCCAAGCTAGTGAGCTTGATAACGATCAAGAATTATATTTCTACCCACTCCAAGCTTACGTGGGTGAATGTGTCTACAAAAGAGGATGATTTTTAGATATCCATTTGAACTTGGGTGTCTAAAAAATTGAGCTACTAAACTTTTCGTTGTTCATTGAGTTCCCTATTGTTCCTTTAGGAACCCATATTAACCTATGTGATCTAAGTTTCTTATACTGATATTTGTAAGCAACATGTTTAGATTTGTAACAAAAATTACATTTCAAATAAGAAGATATATGCAGTGAGGGTCCTTTAATGAAGGTGGTTAGAGTATGGTGAGATCCACTCACAAATCCAATACCACTTCTATTTCTTACATGACCTTTGTTTGCAAGAATCATGTCCAAGCCCTTGCTACCGACCTTAAACTTGTTTAGGGTCTCTTTAAGTAGTAAGTTCTCATTTTTTACTACTTCTAAGTATTCGCACTTAGAGCATGGGGTTAAAGAGGGAGTTTTAAGACTATCAAGCTTATCTTGTAATAAAGCATGCTCCTTCTTTAATAAATTAAACTTTTTATTAATAACTCTACACTCATCAAATAATTCATGAAAAGCGATTGAAAGTTTATCAAAAAATAAATCTTCATTAAATAACTCACATACCTCATCTTCTAAAGCCATTAGTGCGAAGTTGGCCTCTTCTTTGTTGCTTGCTTCTTCGTCTTTGGAGCCACTTGAATCGTCCCATGTTGCCTTTAGAGCTTTCTTCCTCTTTGGTTGCTTCTTCTTGGCTTGAGGGCATTCACTTTTGAAGTACCCCGGCTTCTTGCATTTGTAACGTATGACTTGATCATTTTTTTGTTCAAGTTTGTTCTTAGTGTCACTTTTAAATTTATTCTTTCTTATAATTTTTTTAAATTTCTGAGTTAAGAATGCAAGTTCATCATCAAGGTCCTCATCACTTGAAGATTCATTCAAGTGGTCTTCTTGTATTCTCAATATCATATCATTCTTGTTCTTTGGAAGGGGGTTCTCTAGTTCATCATGAACATGACATGTCATTTCGTAGGTCATTAAAGACCCAATGAGTTCTTCGATCAGAAATGTTTTAAGGTCCTTGCCCTCTTGAATGGTCATAATTTTTAGATCCCAATTCTTTGGAAGGAATATTAAGATTTTAGTTACAAGTTCAAAATTAGAAAAACCTTTACCAAGTGCTTTGAGTCAATTAACGACATCCGTGAAATAGGTGTACATGTCTCCGATAGACTCACTTATCCAAAATAATTTGTAAGAATGCACCAAGAGATTGATTTTGTACTCTTTCACTCAGCTAGTGCCTTCATGAGTGATTTCAAGAGTACGCCAAATATCAAAAGCCGATTCACAAATTAAAATATGATTAAACTCATTTTTATCAAGTGTACAAAACATGACATTCATAGCCTTTGCATTTAGAGAAAAAACTTCTCCAATTCATTCCATTCATTCATTAGAAGAGAATATTTTTGAAATCTATTTTCAACGATATTCTAAAGTTCGAAATCCATGGAAATAAAAAAAATCTTCATGCGAGTCTTCTAATAAGTGTAATCCGACTCATTAAATACAGATGGACATGTAATGGAATGACTCTCTTACATGTCGATATAAGCCATCTCTCTTGAGTTTTAAACCACATGAGAGTGACCAAGCTCTGATACCAATTGTTAGGATCTGAGTGACACTGAGAGTTGGGGGGGGGGGAGGTGGGTGAATTAGCGTAGCGGATAAAATTGATAAATTAAAAATAATTTTGAAAAGAGTTATTAGTTTAGAAATTTCAGTCCAACAAAAGAGACTTGAGCAAAGTGATTCGAGTGAAAGCGATTGAGAGTAGTGAAAAGGAGATCGAAAGATTTGCAGCTAAGTAAAAGTAATATACAAAAATTAAAACTCACACATCCAAAGTAGTACACAGCGATATATAGTAGTTTGGTCAAATGACCTACATCCACTCCGAAGCCTCCTCCAATGAGGCTCCTAACTTCTACTATTAAATCTTCTTGAAGGGAAGGACCAAGCACCCCTCTTACAAACTTTTACAAGTTGTTCACACTCTTACAGATTTTTGATAAAGAAAAAGTGGGAGGTGAACACTCAAGCTATCAAACACAATTTTTCTATAACTTTGACTTTGTTTTTTCACTTCTCCAAAAGGTGCTTGTCTAAATGAGAAAAGAGAGGTATTTATAAACTTAATTGACTTCAAAAATAGAGCCAAAAAGAGCTACATCATAAATTTTCAGGTACTGGCGGTACCACCGCTTGGCACTGGCGGTACCACCACTAGTTGACCCTGTTCTGTTAGTGTACTGGGCGGTACCACTATCTAGTCTGGCAGTACTATTGCCCAGTCTGGTAGTACTATCGCTTGACAGAATTCTTGGGCTCTATGGACTGATGGTACCATCACTTATAGGTAATAACTATCAACGGTATCATCGTTGACCTAGGGTAGTACCACCGCCCAGACCACCTAGGAACCAGTTCCCGGGATAGTGCCAACACCCTAGTTTGGTAGTGCCACTGTCAGACCTGGTCCAACCCTATTGAATGGGCCCTAAATCTAGCCCAAATCAATTCATATAAGGCCTAGTTGGCCCCTACTAAGGTTAATCAGGATTATCATCTAATCCTTACTCTAATTATATGCTAACTATGAAATTAAAATATAATTCTAAGAAAATTAACAACCGACAACATCGAGTCTTCTTCTAGCGAGCTTTCTAGTGAACTTCCGACGGACTTCCGACACACCCTCGGAATTCTTCTAGCGGACTCCCAACAGGCTCTCGGACTTTATGGTGAGTTTAACGAATCTTTGGCAAGCTTTTGAACCTTCTCGGTGAGCTCCGTGAACCTTTGACGATCTTCCGGCGAACTTCTGAAACCTTCAGTAAGTCCCCGATTTATTCTCGGCTGGTTCCAACAGCACTTCCGACGATCCTTTGGACTTCTGACGGACTCTCGAACTTCCAACGTACTTAACTCCGATAATTTGCTTTATGTCTTCATGCTATCGTAGTTAATTCTACACACTTATCTCAATAATATGGATTAAATCAAATAATCTATCAATTGACTTCATCATCAAAATCTGAGATTCAATATATAAAAATACTAGAGACCATTAAAATGTAAAAGATGATGACTTTTAGAATACCTTGTTAGGGTTACTTTGATACTAAAGAAAATCATAGTGATGGAGGGAAATAGAAAAAGGGAGGGGTTCCTCGTTAAAAAGAAGATTTCTATTTAGCAATCTTTTTTATACTATTTATAATTCTATTTTAATAATTTTTAATATTTATATCCTTTATCACTTAATTTCAATATTTTTCGTAACTTGTTCTATGTCATCTTTTTTTCTCCTTTCTTTTCCCTTCTTTTATTCTTATTTTTCTTCATCTTCTTCTCTTCCTCTTTCAATCATCAAATATCATTGTCGGGGGCATAGTTAGTGTTCCAACTTTAACACTCATGGGGAGGATTAATTGATGGATAAATTGAGTTCTATGAACCGAGGATAATTGATGGATTATGAAAATAAGAGTACGACTATTGAGATATTATATATAATAAAATTATATTTTATTATTATTTAGATGATTATGTGAAGTAAAGGATTGTTAGTAGTAAAAATGGAGTTGATAATAGCAATCTTCTTATTAAAAAAAAAAGGGCTTGAAGGGGTTTTCTTATATAATTTATCCTTTTAAATATATAAAATAAATAGGTAAATTCTTGAAAAAAAAACTTTTAATTTTTGAAATTTTTTGCAAGAAAGCTCTAACTTTTCATGAAAGCATCATATTTTGATAAAATTAGAAGAAATAAAAAATAAATCAAATTTCATAGTGTTTAGATGTTGAAAAATATAAAAAATATGAAATAAATTCTCTAAAATAAAAAACAAATTAAATTTTTGTTCATCTAGGTCCAATGCAAAGATTTCTTGAAAAAAATTCCGATTATTTTTGTAACACTCTACTCCTATTTCTACCCATATCTTATATCTATGATTAATGTAGGATGTTACATTTTTTATTTTTATTACTATTATCAATAGGATTGTGGTAGAAAGTAGGTAATCTTAAAATTAAAATATGCTAATTACTAAACAAAATGATAGGGTTTATCTTATACATAGTATTTTTGATACATGTACTTATACCATCTAACTAAGAGAAAACACAAATATAACAAATCCAAAATTTATACACATGAAATGCCTACAAGTCATTGTTATTTGTATTGGCATAAGCTTGCATGTACTTACTTCCTTAATCAATTGGGTGAGTGTCTAATATCATTACCTATAAAATAGATAAATATAAACTTTTATAGCTTTATTTAAGTGAACATATATCATGTCATATATATAACATTTCAAAATTATTAGTATAAGATATTTAATAGCAAACCTCTTATTAAATGACTTCTTTAGCAAACATAATCGTATAACATAGTATATAAAAAATAAAGAAATAAAATTTTATATCAAAATAATTCAAAATAATTATGTGCACATGTAAGAAACATAATAAATTCATGGATTTATACCCCTTATATCAGAACATATACATGCACTCTCACCGTATGTCATCATAATATATATACGCACTCCAATATCGCATATCATAATACATATGTGCATTCTCGCATCATATGTCATAATACATATATGCATTCTTACATTACACATCATAATATATGCATACACTTTCATATTGCACGTCATAATATATCTGTGCACTCTCACACCACACGTCATACATTTATTAAATTGGGAGCTTATGGTCATGAGATATTTTAATTAAGAATTCTACCTTTTGAATTATCAATTTATAATAATTTACTCAAATAATCCATAAAATTTTTTTGATAAAATCTCTTATAAAATAAACTATAATTAACCTAAAGATTTATCTAGATTCCACTATCCAATTTTTTAATAATTCACTCTATAATCAAATGAACTAGCTTGTATCAATTAAACTATCACACCATTCTGTAAAAAAATTTTACTTCATTATTTAAGCTAACCAAACAATCTTGACTTATTATGAAATTATGTAGAAAACTAGAAAACATATAAAACTAAGTGCACACTAAAAGTCAACTTATAATATAATCATTTGGAGGCTAACTATGCTCCTAATTTAATTATTAATAGCTATTCTATTATATTGAAATTGAGTTGGGACTATTTAAAATTATAAACCTATACATAAAGGTGGCATTCACTCAGTTTTAAATATTATAGAACTCTAAGGGAACCTGTAAAATATATCAAAGGCCAAAGCTTATTCATATCCTTAAAGGGGTTAATTTAGCTAAAATAGAACCCCTTCTCAAAAAATAAAGGATTTTGAGTATTTTAGATTGGGATAGGAATAACTCTATATATCAATCTCATATTAAAGTTATGCCAAAGACATTAGATTCATTAGAGAATCATACAAACTATATCAAAAAATTATAGATAAAATTAAAGTCTAGGTTACTTAAAAGCAACTAAAAAATTAGCTTATAATCTATATTACTAAAACCTTAGGTATAGGAAGGGAAAATTTCGGTTTTTCTTACCTCAATCTTCCTTAGAAATAAGGTCTCCTAACCTCCATAAGAAAAACTGAGAGAATGACTAAAAAAAAGGAAATGATTATGAGTTATCAGATTAATAAAGAGGATGAGACTAAAATTAAAATGGAGCTTAAGAGGTTACATTGATGTATTGAGTTCAATCCTATTAGGCCTCATTTCAAGTTTTGTTTTCTTTTTTTTCTTTTGTTCTTTTACTAATATAATTTTAATATTACACAAACTTCAATTGAGTTTAATTTAATTTGACAAAAATGATATTTTTGATTTAAACTCGTCCTTCAATCTTACATGTGTATCTCAACATTTAGTATAACACTCATCTTTAATTTGCATCCTTATTTAATTTTTCATTACTCTATCCCTGACCAAGTAGCTTATGATCCTTTACATACATAATGTTTAAAACTCAAATTTTCTTACTTTCTTACTTTTAGTCATTATATACATACTTATTATCATAACCTAAGATTATATTTAAGTCTACTTGCATACTTTGGTTTGTTATATTATACTTAACATAAACATTAATGCTTATACATACTCAGTCAATATTTTATAGAACACTAAGAATAATATTTTTGGAAAGTATATACTTCACTCTCAAAAGTTGAAAATATGAGCATGTCATTTATCATATTTATGAAGCATAGATATCACATATCATATTATAAAGTAAGAGCAATATATATTATTTATATTTTTATTTATGTAAGATTTAGTCTAATTACATTATTTTTTGAATTGGCCTCAACAAGAGTGCAAGTGGTCATTACGTTGGTTTTTTAGGATCAAATTTTTAGAATAAATTTCATACCTATTTATAGGCTCAAATGTCAAAAAAAAAATCATGGAATCATCATAATTTAAAAAGATTATAGGAAATTAAAGAAAATAGATAAATTTTAAAGTGTTTAGATGCTAAAAAAATTTAAAAAATATATAATAAATTTCCTAAAATATTTTTTAAAAAACTTTTCGTATATCTGCATCCAATGTAATTTTTTTTTACTACGATATGACCTAGATATATTGTTTTTGAATTAGCCTAAAAAACAGTGTAAGTGGTTCAAAGCCTTCGTTTGTTGAGACCAAATTTCAGAATAGGTTTCTTACCCAGCTCAAATATCAAAACATATTTTATAGATGTATTATATTTTGATAAAATTAGAAGAAATTAAAGATTCTAAAAATTTTAAAAATATATATGAAATAAATTACAAACAAGGTATAATTTTAAAGGTACCATTAATTTGCACCTAGATGGATATATATATATATCACACCTTTTCTATTTTAGGGAATTTTTTCATATTAATTTTAATTTTCAACGTCTGATCACTTTGAACTTTCTACAAAATTTTTATTTTTTTCTAATTTTATCAAAATATGATACTTTTATAGAATATTTTTTAATATTTGAATTTTCAAATATATTAAAAACTATTATAAAAATTTGGTCCAAAACTCCCCAAGCCTTTGACCCACTTATAATATTTTTGGGGCCACCTTAAAAATAGTGTAACAAGATCAAATCCTAGTCAAAATCTAATAAAACTATTATTAGGGATATTAAATATGACGTGACACCTGGTCCTGGTCGTACACCCGGATGACGTCATCGCCCCTCCTGCGCTCCTCTACTCCCGTGATTGGATCGCCCGACGTCGTTTCGCCTCTGCTACGCCCCAACTACTCGCCAAGTTGACCACGGCACCGGCCTGCGGGGTCAGGTCCGTACCCCACCCGCAGACGTGACCGGAAGCATGCCATCCGTCCGACCTATTTAGGCCGAATGGGTAAGACAGGCAGGAAGAAGGAGGACTGAGAAAGGTGAGGAGACTCTGAACTCTTCAATTATTTGGGGGGTAGAAGGGGAGATGAACGAACACTCAGGTGGAGAGGAACCAGACTGAGGAGGAGAAGAAGGAGGAGAAGGAGGAGGAGGGGAAGAAGACTCTCTTAGCCACTCTCCCCCTCGCTGCATAGTAGCAGCCACTCTCCCCCTCGCTGCATGGCAGCACCCGAGCTCCCATCGCTGCATGGCGGTAGCTCCTCCTCCATGGCAAAGACTGAGCTCCCATTCTGCATGGCACCCGAGCTCCCATCGCTGCATGACAGCACCCGAGCTCCCATCGTTGCATGGCAGAACCGACTTTCCATCGCGGAGAGGCGCAGCATTGACCTCGAGACCTCGGCAGCCAAAGGATCTCTCTCTCTACCTCTCTCTCTCTATGAAACACTCTACTCACTCCCATCCGACACTGACTTAAGCATCGGAGGGGTCGGGATGGGAAAACCCCCGACCCGACCGTGCGAGGAACCGAGGGGCATGCAACGAGCCGCCACGGATGAAGGAACCAGCCTTGGCCGAGTGAATGATCAGCTTCTCCCGACCCAACGTCGGCTTCCTGCCCGGAGATCGATGAGGCGACCCCTGCGCATTCGGACCCGAACCCAGCCGCGACGGCCCCGAGGCCACGGTAAAAAGTTGTTTCCCCTAACAACTATCATGACATCATTGAATTACAACTAGATCGACATATATGATACTTATTATATTTAATTTTTTTGATATTTTTATATTTTTTTAAGTATCTAAAATAGTTTAGAATGGGATTTTTTTTAATATTTGAGCTTCTAAATATATAAAAAAATTATCTTAAAAATTTAGTCTAAAAAATCCAAGCCCTTGACCCACTTACATTGTTCTTGAGGTCAACTCAAAAACATTACAACTGGGTCAAAACATGATTAAAATTAGGTAAAATTTTAGAACATCATTGAATGGCACCCATATGGATATAATACTTTTTTCTATTTTTTTTAAAAATAATTTTTTTGGGTTTTCAGCATTTGAACAATACGAAAATTTTCTAATTTCTCTAAGTTTTCTTAATTTTCACCAAAATATGATGCATGGGATGTTTTTCCTAAAATTCGAGCTTATAAATAGATGGGAGACCTATTCTAAAATTTTGGTTTGTAAAATCTAAACTTCGTATCACTTGCACTATTTTTGATAAACTCAAAAATAGTTTAACTCGGTCAAATATTGGTTAAAATCTGATAAAATTTTCAAGACACCATTAAATTACACCTAGATGAACAATTTGAAAATTTTAAAACGCCATTAAATTCTTTTTATTTAAATTTTTTTATAATGTTTGGGTTTTTTTAGCATTTGAACATTTTGAAAATTTTAAATTTCTTCAAAATTTTTAGTTTCTAACAAAAGATTATGCATTCATGCAATGTATTCTTTATCTTTTTTACCTTTTCAGTATTAGAATAGTCTGGAAATTTTTTAATTTCTTAAATTTTTTTAAAATCCACCGATGTGGGATATTTTTTTTAATATTTGGGATTCTAAATAGGTAAAAACTTAATTTAAAATTTTGTCCAGAAAACCGAAGCTCTCGACCCAATTTTTGGCTCAACTCAAAACATTATAACTAGGTCAAAACATGATCAAATTAGGTGAAAATTTTAGAACATCATTTAATGGTACCCAGATATATATATATATATATATATGATATTTTTATATTTTTAAATTTTGAAAAATATGGATGAAATATTTTTAATATATAAACTTCTAAATAGGTGAGAAACTTGTCCTAAAAATTTGGTTCACAAAATCCAAGCCTTTCTTTCACTTATATAGTTTTTGGGGTCAACTAAAAAATAGTTTAACTAAGCCAAAATCTGGTGAAATTTTGAGAAGACCTGTAAATTGCACTAAGATGGACATATATAACACATTTTTCCATTTTAGAAAAATTTTAAATATTTTTCTGGGTTTTTCAACATCTGAATAGTTTGAAATTTTTCTATTTTTTATTTTTTAATTTCTACCAAAATATGATGCATCCATTAGATATTTTTTAACATTTAATCTTTCAAATAGTGAGGAAGCTTATCCTAACAATTTGGTCAAAAAACCTAAGCCCTTAACATACTTCCACTTTTTTCTGGGTCATCACAAAAAATAGTGTAACTAGGTTAAAACATAATAAAAAATAGGTGAAATTATTAGAACATCATTGAATGATACCCAAATGGACATACATGATAATTTTTTTTCTATTTTAGAAATGTTTTTGATATTTTTCTAGGTTTTACAACATTTGAATATTTTAGAATTTTTTAATTTCTCCAAGTTATTTTAATTTTCAGCAAAATTAAGTGTATCAATATAATATTTTTTTTAACATTTGAACTTCTAAATAGGTGGACATCTTATCCTAAAAATTTGTTTCAAAAAATTTAAGCATTGTATCACTTACATTTTTTTATTTGGTCAACTCAAAAATAGTATAACTGGATCAAATCCAGATCAAAATCTAGCAAAATTTTGAGGACACTATTGAATTGCAATCAAATAAACATATATGATACTTTTTTTTCTATTTTACATACTTTTTTTGAATTTTTTTTTCAACATTAGAGTAGTTTGGATTTTTCTAATTTCTCAATCTTTTTAAAATCCACCAAAATATGATATGCCCATGACATATTTTTTAACATTTGAACTTCTAAATAGGTGAAAAACTTATCCTAAAAATATGATTTACAAAATCCAAGCCCCTATATTACTTATATAGTTTTTGGGGTCAACGAAAAATAATTTAATTGGGTCAAATATTGGTCAAAATATGGTGAAAATTTGAGGAAACCATTGAATTTGTAGCTAGGTAGACATATATAATACATTTTCTATTTTAGAGAATTTTTTTGATATTTTTCTAGATTTTTCAGCATCTGAACAGTTAATTTTTTTTTAAATTTTCACCAAAATATGATGCATCGATTAGATTTTTTTTTAAAAACATTTAAGATTCTAAATAGGTAGAAAGCTTATCCTAAAAATTTGATAAAAAAAAAATAAGCCCTTGACACACACTTTATTTTAAGATCAACTCAAAAAATAGTGTAACTGGGTTAAAACATGATCAAAATAGGGTGAGATTTTTTTAACATCATTGAATGACACCTAGATGGACGTACATGATATTTTTTTTATTGTAGTGAATTTTTTATATTTTTTAGGGTTTTCAGCATTTGAATAGTTTGAGAATTTTTCAAATTTCTCCAAGTTATTTTAATTTCCAACAGCACATGATGGAATATTTTTTAAAACATTTGAGGTGAGAAACCTATCCTAAAAATTTGATTCACAAAGTCAAATCCCTTATATCACTAGCAATAAATTTTTTTTAACTAAAAAATAATATAACTAGAAAATTTGAGGTAATTGAGCAACTCAACCCTACTTTGAATAAAGATAGAAGGGAGAAGATTGTGAAGGTTGCCTCGTTATCCACACACCTGGTCGGATAAATGGGCACTAGCGGATACCTCACATCTCGGAACCAACTGATTTTTCTGTAATTTACAGCTCCCAACAAAACGCAGCAACAAGGGACACCGCGCACCCATGCAGACAGCCAACGGGGCGGTGGCGCTGTCGGCACAGACGATCTGGTGGAAAGAGGCAGGGAGGCCGGGTCATTTGACGGCAATGGAAATGGTAGGAGCAAGCTCCAGCATCAAAGCAAAGCAACTAGCGCCAAACTGTCGCATCAATGGAAAACAGCTTAACTCGTAAGTGAAGATGCTCATTCGTTCTTCGAAAAGGAGTCCACTGAATTGCACTCAAATGAATATATGACGCTTTTTTTTTGTTCAACATTAGAATAGTTTAGATTTTTTTTTATTTCTCGAAGTCTTTTTAAAATTCATCAAAATATGATGCACCCATAGAATATTTTTTAATATTTGAAAAATTAATTTACAAATTTGGTTCACAAAATCCAAGATATTCTTCTAGTATATTGGATATTTGAACATTCTGAAAATTTTCTAGTTTCTTCATTTTTTATTTTCATCAAAGTATTATGCATCAATAAAATATTTTTGAACATTTGAGCTTCTAAATAGGTAGTATAATTTCTCTAAGTTTTTTTTTTATATTTTTACTAAAATACGATGCATCCATGGAATGCTTTTTAACGTTTAAGATTCTAAGTAGGTGAGAAATCTATTTCAAAAATTTGGTTCACAAAATTCTAACCCTTGTATCACTTATATTATTTTTATAAACTCAGATAATATTATAACTCAATCATATCTTATATATAAATATAAAATATATATAATTTTAGAAATCTTTTTGATATTTTTTGAGATTTTCAACATCTGAACAGTCTACAATTTATTTTAATTTCTCTATTTTTTTTTAAATTTTCAGCAAAAAATGAGGCATCTTTAGAATGTTTGTAATATTTGAGCTTCTAAATAAATAAAAAAACCTATCCTAAAAGTTTGTTTCACAAAATCCAAACCCTTGTATCAGTTTCACAAAAATAATGCAATTGGGTCAAATCCTAGTTAAAATATGGTGAAAATTTTAGGACACCATTGAATTACACCTAGATGAACTTATATGACATCTTTTTTATTTTAATTTTTAATTTTTTCTATTTTTTCAGCATCTGAACAGTTTGAAAATTTTCTAATTTATTTGTTAATTTTTAGCAAAATATGATGCATCAATGGAATATTTTTAGACATTTGAGCTTTTAAATAAGTGAGAAACCTATCTAAAAAATTTGATTCAAAAAGCTTAGCCCTTAGATCAGTTATACTAATTTTGAGATCAATTAAAAAAAATAGTGTAACTAGGTTAAATACTAATCAAAATCTGATGAAACTTTTTCATGACACCACTGAATTGCACTTAGATGAACATATGTGAAACTTTTTCATAACACCACAAAATCCAAGCCTATTACTAACACTGTTTTTGAGTAAACTAAAAGATAACTGGGTGGAATCCGGGTTATAATAATGAGATTTTCATAAAACCATTGTCTTGGACAACATTTTTTTTCTAGTTTAGGAAAGTTATTTGATATTTTTCTAAATTTTTTAACATCTAAACACTATAAAATTCTATCCATTATCTTTAATTTCTTTTTTTAATCAATACTTGATTCTTCTGTAAATTTTTTTGACATTTAAGTTTGTAGAAAATCTAGTCTAAAAATTTGATCCAAAAAACCAATACCTTGAATCACTCGCACTATTTAAATAAAAAATTATGAAAAAAATAGTTATTTAACTTTGTCAAAATAAGTTGAAACATTCAAAAAAACATTTGAATTCGTACTACATGGACAAAAAATATAACTTTAAAGAATTAAAATAAAAATTTATATATATTTTTAGATAAATTTAACTGTTTTAAGGGTCAAAATTAATAACAAATTATTTGAAAGCTTAAAAATACAAAAATGATCTATAGAACTTTTAAATTTATTGTTTTTAATATTATAAACATTTTATATTTTATATTTATTGTTAAAATAAATATTTATTTTATAATATTATTTTTTTTACTTTATAGTTGATAAAATTATTTTTAAATGTATTATTTATTATTATATTTTATAATTTAATTTTTTTATATTTGTTTTATTATTTTTAATAATACAAATTGATATATATATATAATTAAATTATTTAGTATATTATATTTAAAAGGGTTTAAGTTTTCGGGGCTTTTTTTCGAAAATTTACCTAAATAAATAAATATGGCCACCACAATAATCTAGAGCTCGAACTCGGGATTGGTAGGTTATCCACTCGTCCACTTGCCGGAAGGGGCGATATGGCAACGCGCCTTCTCCCCGCTGCTTCCCTTGTTTCCCCACCGCCGTCATCATCTCTCCGAGCAAGAAGAGATACCCTCGACATCACGTCCTCCACGTCGTCTTCCTCTTCGTTCCTCTCCCGATTTCCATCTATTCGGTCTTCTCGCTTCCCATGGCCATCGGCCGCGACCTCGCGGCAGTGCAGCAGCGGCTTCTCGGTGTCCTGCTGCCTCCCTCCGACCCCCTCCAGCGGCGCAACCCCTTCCACGAAGCTTTATGTTAGTGGTACCTCCTTTTTTTTCCCTTCGCCCATGTAGTTTTCGTGATTCTTTTGGTCTAAATTGTATGTATTTCTCTCGTCAATTTGAATGGCGAATAGCTGCCATCGTTTAAGGAAGAAAGGGAAAAAAAAGAGAGTTTTTCAGTGGCAAAATGGTCAAGAATCCAGTTATGTTCGATGGACAATAGGTAAAATGGAACAAGCATATCCACTAATTGCAACTTATGGTTTGGGTCATCACCTTGACATTGATCCTATTACTTATGACTTAGGTAGTGTTTTTAAACCATCTTCAGTCACTTTGAGCTCTGTTTCTCTCTACACTTTAACCCCTTGGTTAGATTTATTGTCTCTGTTCCCAGCCAGTGCCGTAACTTTAAGCGTGTGATTGATTAGTAGAAAAACACAACTTGCAACTGGAATATATATAATTGCTTCCAGATGTATAAGCTTCAATCCAGGCGAGTAGCTCTACAACTCTGAACTTGATGTGCTTGAAATTTGCTCATTCGAGGTTTTTGCTGTGGTTTTACATTACTCTAATGGTTTTGTTTGCATCAATATCTGCTTGTTAATCTGTGCTTCCAGGAGCATGATTTATGCATATCTTAGTTTTGTCAATCCTTTTTGGTTCTAGATGTGTGCAACCGAGTATTTGTCTAGTTGGTATAATTTTCACATGTCATAACTGATAACAGTATTATCCAGTGCCTGTAGCGTTGCAGAATTTTATTGAGCCATGTTTTTTGTGGAGCTGTTCGGCCTTCTGTTGGTTGGATCTATATCTGTGTATATCATTACCCTCTTTGTTTAATGCTTAGTCCTCTCTTGCTCATTGTTTAACAATATTGTGGCACAAATGCTTACATGCAGTTAGAAAGTTTATTACTTTATAATTTTCAACAAATTATTATTTTCCTGGGCTGCTTCTTGCATGTCTTTCATTTCGTACCATAAATGCTTATATACAATTAGAAAGTTTATTACTTTATAATTTTCAACAAATTCTTATTTTCGTGGGCTGCTTCTTGCAGGTCTTTCATTTCGTACAACTGAGGAAAGTCTTAGAAATGCTTTCCAAAATTTTGGTCAGCTTGTAGAAGGTAACAATGTGCCACCATTTTGTGTGCATGTAATATTGCTATGCCACCTTTTAGTTCATGAGATGTATTACTTTGAATATTTAGTCATTTTCTTTATGTGGATAGTTATGAAGTCTCTCGTGATGTAAATCTATACTAGTTATTGGCTTTGGTCGCCTCTTTATGTTTATTCTGCAGTTAACCTGGTCATGGACAGAATAGCAAATAGGCCAAGAGGCTTTGCTTTTCTTCGTTATGCCACCGAAGGGGAATCCAAAAAGGCCATTGAGGGGATGCATGGAAAGGTAACTTTTCCAATCCATATTAGATTTCTTCTTTTGGGTTGTTTAAAGTGTAGGGGTTGACTTTATAGTAGAGAATGATAAATCTAACATGTGAAGTGTCAATAAGTTATATTATTACTATTTTAGTACCTTCATATATCTGTAGCATAATGAGTACAGTAAGATTATGTAATTTAAACAATAAGTAACAACTTTCTGTTGAAGGACAAGTTGTCCTTATCTTTAGCCACATTAGGCACTTGCTAAATATCCTTGTGACATCTAATCAGTGAAATATTATGATGCATGCTAACAAATCCTGTAAATATGCATAATGCAGTAGCACTAAGATCTTGACATGTCTTGCTGTTGCATTCAAAACAAACGTTCATGAAATGCTAGAGATTCTGGATCCTGTATTGGGTAAAATTTTCTTTACCTAGCCTTGCAACACTAGTGGTTGCTTTAACATGGTCTTGTTGTTTCTTGAAGCAACAAATGGTGTATTATTAGGAAGTCATCAATACATTTTATTTGCTTAGCCTTAAAAAAGCAGTGTTACGTTAAAATAGATGGCCACTCAGGGTAGGAGCAATTTTATGGATCAAAATATGAGAGGCTATATAAACTTAGCTCTACATATATTCTAGAAGTGCAGAAGACCTAAATATTGTATAGTTCATCTTTAGCACTCTTAACTCCTTTAACTATCTGTTAAAGAAGTTAACGACATCAGGTACTCCTCATTAGTTTTGGATAAAAGATAGCTAAATTATCTTTGACTATTCTGCCACCTGTTTCATTCTATCCTCAGTATTTCCCATGTTCACTGGGTTTGAGTTCCTCTTGCATTTCAGGCATTTTTACCTTGACAGAATTAATTATCTTGATGGATTTTTAGTGTTTTATGAACTTATTTAGATATTTTCTTATGCCATTTGTATTTTCTATTTTATTTTATTTCCTACGTGTCATTTTACAGTTTTATCTTTTGGCAATACCTTCTTGTTCTTCACCTGCACATTCATGACATATCCACAGTCATCTTGTATCTAATTAATCATCATAACATGCCATTTTTTTTGCCTTTCTTTATATCATCATAACATGCCATTCATCTTTTGCATCTTCATTTAATGACCTTTGTCTTCAGTGTGGTGAGAAGTTATTCCAGTTTAGCCCCCCGGTTGGAATCCTGAAATAACTAAGTTGTCATGGCACTACATTTAACTCAACTTTCTCTCTGGTTCTGATGCAAGATGAATCCCAATTGTTCTCTTAGTATATTTCTACTCATATTGTAAGACATCTTATTCATGATTAGAAGTAACTCAGCTTGGATGTCAATTTGGTTCATAGCATGTCAGTCCACATGGAGGGATTAGTCATTTACCACAAACCAAGTTACTTAATGTAATAATTTGTATGGAATGAGCCTGTACATACCCAGAATTTTTAGCAAAAATGTTGCTATTACCAAGGCACTCAGGTGTCTGTTAGGCCATTAATCCATGAAACTATGGGGGTATAAACTGACTTGATCATCTCTTTCTTCTCCAAAAAATACTTTTTATGCATGGGCAAGTTGAAAATAACTGAGTTACAGTTAAACTGGCCTGAACTTGTACATATACAATGTGCAATAGCGCCATTGATATTTGCCAATTGTGAAGTGCGTGTGTTTATATATATATATATATATATATATGTATATGTTTGTATATACATATATATATGTATATGTATATGTATATGTATGTATTTGTGAGTTAATTCTTACAGTGAGTTGATTTTGTCTGTTTGATTCTATTAGTTCCTGGACGGGAGAGTCATTTTTGTAGAAGTTGCAAAACCAAGGTCAGAAGTGCGCCAGGCTTCAAGACAAACTCCGCCGCGGTACTGATCGTGATTTGCTACGTCCTGGCATCATCTAGTTTGTACCTGGATCCAGCATGCAACATTTTCTCGGCCCTTTTGTTTGTCTGTTACTGCAAACGTATTTTCTGGTTTAACTCTTGATTTGTCAAGTAGGACATGTTTTCTTCCTAAATTTTTAATGAAGTTATTTTTGCAATTATGTTGATGCATATGTAGAGACTCTCATGTTTTTTTGTTATTTGTGGGCATTTTGTTATTAGAAGTTCAGGTGTACACTTTTGCTCTTCTTTTTTTTTTAACATTGTTAATTGGATTGTTTTCTATCCATATCACAATATTTTTTTTTATCATTATTGCTCAGATACTTGTGGAATCACCACCCCGACAACATTAGGCCGCAGGAAACTGTAGAACTTTTTCACACTTCCAATGCTGGGCTCGTTGACCCAAATCGAGAACAACATTTCATGATAGATTCGAGTTTACGGAGTGTTTTTACAGGTAAATCCAGGATCGAGAGGAGACCACGAAAGAGAGCTCAAAGTGGAGAAGAAAATGAGGTGCGAAAGAAGTCTCACGTTTCTGTAACAATTGGAAAGGATTGATTGATCATAAACAGCTTCTTCGGGTTACTCATCCGAGCCAGAGAACGAGTCAATGACTCCAGATCCTACGTCCAGTGCCGAACCTCCATCGCCACCGCCACTTCCGCCGCCGCCTCCGCCCTCAAGTATATTTTGCATCAAGCTCTGCCCAATCTTCTGCGCCGCGCTGGTGACGAACCCTTGGACCACCTGGGTTATCAGACCACCGCTGCCCCTTCCTCTCCCTGCATGGTTCATTCCCGGCATCCGCGGGTAGCCCACCGGAACACCACCTTGCCAAACTCCGTTGCTCACCCCCATGCCCACCCCCACCGGGTAAGGGGTCCGCTGCCGCAGTGTTCGCGGTCGTGGCACCGTGTGTCGCCGCGGCAGCGTTGGCGGCGGGCTTGGCTGAGCCTGCAACTTCTTCTCCGTCGCACACCCAATGTGGGCATCAAACTCGCACATGGCGCAACGGTAGAGCCAATGGTTGGAGCCCATCCCCCCGCACAGGTCACACGAGAACCCATTATTCTCGTAAGGAACGGAGAAGACGAGGCTGAGGGGGTGCTCGTGGGCGCCATGGCTGACGGAGAGCGGCATGGAGGCGCACAAGCTGTGCAGGTCGACGCCGCATGGTTCGCAGTGGTACGAGAAGCCGGCGCCGTCGCGGCCGCACGCGTCACAGTTGAAGGAGCCCTCTTTGTAGGCGGGGACGGTGAGGAGGGTGAGGCTGTGTTGGGGGTGCGCCGTGTGGCGGATGCGCTGCGGCATCTCGGCGCAGGAGATGTGGAGGGTGTAGTTGCAGGCCTTGCACGAGTAAGCCCAGCCGGAGGCACGAAAAGTACAGCCGGCGCACGTCGGCGGAGTGAGCGACTGTTGCAGAGATGCGAGCTCCAAGGGGTGGGGGTGGCTGAAATGGTTGATCCGTGGATCATAGCCCAATCTTCCCATGCTTCCTCCTGGCTTTCTCTGAAACAAGCAAGAGTTCTGTTGGCCTCTAATAACGAGAAAGGGAGAGAGAGAGAGGTAGAGGGAGAGGAAGAGAAGACTTGCTCTGATGGAGGTGGTCAAGTCAACGAGGAGATGGATCGAATGGTGTGGTTGTCAATGTTGGAGATGTTGACTTTTGAGATAATAGATTACGGAGTCCAGTTAGATAGATGGGACCCGCGTTGACTATGGAGCATTTTGCGATGGAGAAGGCAACTAGAAATTTGAGCAACATGACATACTGGGTTGACTTGGTGAATGATTGAGCTGGTTCAAAAGTTTGTTTCGCCATGTGACATAGAATCAAATAGAAAGATGTGCCGACATAGAGTACAACATTGTAAAATGAGATATGATTATGCGTAGATAGAAATCAAATTATATCAGTTCTATTATTACTATTTGGATTGTTGATGAAGTGGATAGATATCCATCGTGGCAGCTGATAAGACTAAAACCGCAGATGGCTTGTCACTATGACGGTCTTCAAAAATCTACACTGCACTCTCAGTGCACTGCATTCTGCAAGATAGATTTCCCGTTGTTCGTTACCTTAAATTCCTAGTCCTCCAAGAAACGATCCCTCAATTTTTAGTATCCGGGCAAATAGCCACACTATGTATCACTTGTTTGGGTGCTAAGAGGATCCACCATGAGAGTAGAATGCTCCAGGTTCGGAGTAATGCCAAGAAACATAGATATCAGATCGACTTAAACATTATGAATGTTATTATAATATGATTGAAACAGGATAGACAAATTTAGAGGATGATATTATAATTAATTAATGTATTCACTAGATAGAGAACATCTGTGCGTTGTACTCTAACTAATGGAATTGATCAAATTCATTTGTCCATTTAATCACTTTCAATGCTATCGCCCTAGCATGGAATTGAAAGAAGCCGAACTTAATCCTTGGATTGCCTGCAAAAGAAAAAGAAATACTTAGGGTTTCTTAAAGACATTTCCTAAGTTATTACAAAGTCTGACAAGTCATAATTTCTTCCGGCGAGCTTCCGACGAACTTCTGGTGGTCTTCCGATGAACCCTCGGAAACCATTCTGCGGACTCCCAATAAGCTCCTGGACTTCACGATGATCTTGGCGAGTTCCAACGAGCTTCTTTGGCAAGCTCCGATCTTTCTTAGCAAGCTTCGTGAACTTCCGATGAACCTTCCGGCGAACATCCGAAAACCCTTCGTCAAGCTCCCTACTCATTCTCAGCTAGTTCCGACAACACTCCCAACGAATCTTCGGACTTCCATCGAACTCCCAACGATCCATCACACTTGTCTTTCAGCACTCTGTTTTACTTTATGTCTTCATCGTTATCGTAGTTAATCCTGCACACACATAAAACTCTACTTCGATCTAAATAATTATTACAACACGAATTGATATTCTGTTGCCCGACATGTCATTGGTTGGCGCTTCATCTGATTCTTCGACGCATCATCATCTCTTATGTTTTGTAGCCCAATTGGCGGTTGACCTCTGCAACCCTGATATCCTTGGCGCAACTCCGCTCTTCTTGGCCCAATGCCTGATGTACGAAGCCTTCTACCGATTATCGACTGAATCTCCAGCTCATCATCCAATATCTTGACGTGATCACCCAGCGCAACGTCAATTCCTCTAGCATTAACTGTCTAATCCTAATCGATAGTAGACCTGCGTAACTCAAAATACAGTTAGACCATAAAACATAATCAATTAGTTTCATTATCAAAATCCGAGATTCAACAATATATAGTCTCTAGGATATTAGATGGATGAGAGACTATAGATACATGGTAACTGAGAACAGACAGGTTCGATAGATTAGATCCCCTTGTACCGTCTGGGGACTGTGGTGTAGTGGCTTAATACGTCCATTATCGATGAGTCGAGTGAATTATTGTAGGGATAATAATTCACTATATCAGAAGGAGTTCTGAGTTAAAATGAGTTCTGACGGGAGCAACTCATGGCCAACTCGGTATCGGGTCGAGAGAGTCACACATATTAGGTGGATGTTGCGACGAGTAGAGGTGAGGATATGAGATATCTGTAGAGCCTCTAGTTTGGATTATATGGATAAGATCCAATTGGATGATTGGATAAGATCCAATTGGATAGAGATTCAACTAGATAATTGGATAAAGATCCAATGTGAATAGGATCCATTAAGGACAAGCTTCACGCACATCTATAAATAGGAGGAACTTTATGGTTCATAGGCTAGAGCTATTGATAGTCGCCCCTCCTATTCTCCTCAGCCTCCTCTTCTCCTCTTTGGCTACAACAACCTTGTGACGCACATGGAGAGGGTAATCCCGTGGTAATCTGAGGAGCATCGTTGCTGCGTCCACTATGTGGATTACCGCTAGAGAGGAGTACGCTAGTGCTCTTTTATTCTCTTCATCGGATCTATAAATTTCTAGGATATACGATCTTCCTAGGTAATACATCTAACATGATATATATGATTTTTTTGATTTACAATTTTTTTCGTGCACCAATCATCGCACAACAATGAAGTACTTAACTATGAAAAATCTGATCTTGTTTTTATTTTTCGCTGCGTATGAGATACCAATTCGTGATTTTCCAGTAATGGTATTAAAGCCAAGTTCGTCGTGCGATGATTAGCTTATAAACTGCATATGTTGTGTTTAATCATATAGAATTATTTTACGCATTCTTGCTACATTTGATGTGATTTTTAGATCCAAAAAGCGCCCTATCTTACTGAAGAAAGGTGCTTTAGAGTAGTTCTTCTGCATCAAATTTGTTGATGTAAATAAAGGAAAAAGAGGCAACAACTGTTGTTGCTCGGTGGATCGACCGGAGGCAGTGTGCATGCAAAAGTTGCAGAGGAGCTATTTGCTTGTCAAGGTAGTGCCAGTGGGCAAGGTGCCCACGAGCGAGCTGCTTGCACCTGTGACGGTTGCCTTGCTCATGGCAGCCGCCGGTGCGCAAGGCGACAGCTACCTGCATGCATAAGGACAACGGTCGCAATGGTTGTGGCTGCCTATGGGAGGCAACTCCTGTTGGCTGCCATTAGCCCACAAGGTGGTGCTTGCAGGGTAGAATGCCAGCAAGAAGGCAGCTTGCAGGCAAGGCGGTGTCGCTTGGCTCATGACAATCACATATGTGAGGTGGCTGCCCATCGCCTGCGTGAGGCGGGCTCGCTCGTCATGTATTGCATTGCGCATGCGGGCATTCACGACCGTGCATTTGCTTTGTCGCGCGGCGACAGAAATTACTATCGTCGCACTAGCACCCACAGCAGGGAGGTGGCGGCCGCAACTTCCTACGGCCGTCGACTTTGTTTAGGGTGGTTTGGGGTAAAAAGGACAATATTGCCCCTTGTAAATTTTAAAAATTCTAGGTCATGTCCTGATAGATTACTAAAATACCCTTGATAATTTTAAAAATTCTCTACATGTCCCTGATTTTAAAAAATAATTATTTAAAAAGTTTAATTAATTAATTATTATTTATTTAATAATCCTACATGATGATATATACATGTGATGTATGTTATGGGAAGATAATCATGGACTATATGATGTATATATATGATTATTATTATTGAGGCCAGTGAGCCTCTATTTTTTCGTTGATTGTCGGGCATGTATGCTTATAATTATGTTGTAATTATACGAAGAGGCACGACCGAATCCTGGAGGTGGTAGCGGGACCCTCGAGGCCGATTTAGATGATTGCGATGCATGGAGATGCACTAAGGTGTCGGTAGATCCGACGATGACGAGATGGATAATCACCAGGCATAGAGATGCACTGATATATACATAGATCCTGATGTAAATGATTAGGCCTACTGCTTGGGCCTAATCATATTAGGTTGAGGTCCATGATCATCTCATGTGCCTATGCATGTGATTGCTATACACCTACTAGATAAGTATATATATTTGTATGCGATGTAAATATATATTAAATATGTATATGTGTGACATATCATATCACAAGACCGAACCTAAATCCCCTCCTATGATAATATTAAGTCAGTAAGTGTGAGGCAATTAGATTGACTCACGTGGCCTTCCATCATTATAGGTAGGAACCGATTTCCGACGTAGGTTAAGTTCGTTGAGTCCCTCGAGGCTCACCTATTTTGCATTTCACTATTTTGCCTACGACATAGAGATGTCACTGGTGACTTGAGGATATGGTATGCTTTGTCGAGTCCCTCGAGGGCATATCATCGAATCAGACTCATCTTGTAACGATGGTGATGACTTAACTGGACATCATGGTTAGTCGAGTCCCTCGAGGCCATGATAGTTCGAAGGCCGAACAAGACGGGAATCACAAAGAGTTGTGATTGGTAAGAGTTGCCTACTTTTTAGGCTTAGTGTGATTGGTCGAGTCCCTCGAGGTCATACTAAGATACCGATTGGATCCTGATCCCCACTAAAAGTCTATTGGAGACTTCTATTTCATGTGTTGAGGGTGTCACGTGACTTGCTAGAAAACTAGTGGGAGCATATCAAGATAGAAGTCCATATCTTGATTGTTTATTCTTCTGTGAAATTTGTGTGTTATTTACTTATGTTATATCTCATGTTTATCAGAAATATGTCGACATTAGACCCTCTATGTGGCATACTTGATGCTAATCACCTCACTGGTCCAAACTATACAGATTGGCTCCACAACCTAAGAATAGTTCTCATAGCGGAGAAAACCGCATATGCCCTGGATATAATCATACCCCAACTTGAGATAGGAGCACCCTCAAGAAGAGTTTGCATGATATGCGAAGTATATAGATGATTCCACTCTCGCTCAGTATTACATGTTGGCCTCTATGACTCCTAAGTTATAGAAATAATATGAAAACATGAATGCTTGATCCATACTCCTATATCTCTGTAAACTATTTGAGGAGCAAGGAAGAACTCAATGATATGAGATATCCAAGAGTCTCTTTCGCACTAGGATGACTGAGAGGGCATTGGTTAAGAATCATATCCTAAAGATGATAGAGTGGATTAAGAAACTCACAGGTCTAGGAATGATCCTAGATGATAACCTATGTGTTGATCTTATACTTCAGTCCTTACCAGATTTCTTTTCCTAGTTCATTATGAATTTTAATATGAATAAACTTGATGTGACTCTCCTAAGCTCCTTAATATGTTGAGAGAGGTAGAGAGCACTATCAAGAAAGAGAAACTAGTTTTCTATGTTGGTGAGACCAAAAGGAAAATGAAGGTTGGGAATACCCTTAAGAAGGCCAAGGGCAATGGCAAACGAGGTAAGGCAAAGGTTGTTAAAATTGATCCAATAAAGGACAAAGGCCAGTGTTTCCACTACGTTCAAGATGGGCAGAAAAGGAATTGCAAGGGATATCTTGTAGAAAAGGTTAAACAAAAGCTTAGAGAAGCTTCAAGTATATTTATGATCAATCTCTATGTGTTAAATTCTTGTGATAATGTATAAGTATTAGATACTAATAGTGCTTATCACATTTGTAATTTGTTGCAAGTTTAGACAAGTTCTAAGAGATTGGCAAGAGGCAAGATGGACCTCAAAATAGGCAATAGAGCAAGAGTTACTATTGTTGCTATCGACGAAGTCACTTTATATCTGCCTGATGGAGCTGGTATAGCATCAGATGCATATTATTTTATTCTCTTTCTTATTAAAAATGTTATTTCTATTTCATGTTTGATATTAAATGGTTATAAAGTGGTTTTTTAGAATAATAGTTATTCAATTATTAAGGATGATAAGATCATCACTAGAGGGATATTGTATAATGGTTTGATTATGTTGAATATTATTCCACATATTATTAATGTAAGTATGTCCAAGAGGAAGCGGACTAGAAAGAGTATTAAAACTCTTTGATTAGATCGAGAAGGTGAATACTTGAGTATGAAGTTCACTCAGTTCCTCAAGGACTATGGGATTCTGCCCTAATGGACACCTCCTTATACACCACAACTCAATGATATATCAAAAAAGGAGGAATCGCATGCTATTAGATATGGTGCGGTCCATGATGAGTTTCACTAACCTACCCATCTCCTTTTGAGGATATGTCCTGAAGATCGTAACTTACCTTCTGAATAGAATTCCATCTAAATCGATAGTGTCTACACCATATGAGATATGGAAAGGGAAGAAGCTTGATCTTAAGGTTGTTAAGATTTGGGATTGCCCTACCTACGTTAAAAGATACGATCTCGATAAGTTAGAATACAAGATAGAATGTGCAAGTTCGTTGGATACCCCAAGGAAACTTGTGGGTATTATTTCTATCACGCTGAAGATCAAAAGATCTTTGTTGCCAAGAGAGTAGTGTTCTTGAGAATGAACATATTCTTGACAGAGATAGTGGGAGCATGATAGATTTGAGCTAAGTTAGAGAACTTAGCTTAAGCACAATTCTGGAGACTGAGTCTGTTCAGGTACTTGACACATAAGTTCCAACATTACGTAATTCTAGTAAAGTATCATATCCTTCTGAGAGATATGTGGAATATATTAATGGAGAGGACACTTAGGATGTTGATCCTCAGACCTACGAGGAGACTATTATGAGTATTGACTCTGAGAAGTGGCAAGAAGCCATGAATTTTGAGATAGAATCTATGTACTCCAATAAGGTTTAGAACCTTATTAATACAACTGAGGGTATTGTACCCATCGGTTGTAAATGGATCTTGAAAAAGGAAGATCGGGGTAGATAGAAAGGTGGAGACCTATAAGGTAAGACTAGTGGCTAAGAGGTATCGTCAAAGGTAAGGTGTTAACTTTGACAAAACCTTCACACTCATAGCTATGCTAAAATTCATCTAAATTCTATTGGCTATTATAGTACATTATGTTGGAAAATCCTTCAGGAGAGCGACATCACATGCGCAGCGAAAGAACAGAGAACAAAACCCCAGATTTCCTATAGAAAGTTTCCATCATCATGCGAAGATCAATATGTCAAAAATAAATCCATAAAACTGCACGTGTAAAAGAAGATACCTAGGGAGATCGTATATCCCTGAATTCCTACAGATCTGTGGGAGAGAATGAAGGAGGTCAAGCGTCCTCCTCTCTAGCGGTATCCACATGGCAGGGATTGCAACGATGCACCTCTCTCTTTGGGGAGAGGAGAACAGGAGGTGGCTACCAAAAGAAACCCCCAGCCTATAGAGCTTTGGTTCCCTGCTATTTATAGAGGCCCCTCCTAAAAATCCTATTGGATCTTTTGCCCTATTGGGTATTGGATCTCCATCCAATTACCCAAGCCTCTTGGATTAGTGGGTCTTTACCCAATAATATCTTATTAGCAATTATTGGATCTCATCTCAGGATCCAATAATTCAGGGGCTTAATGGATATCCAATAAGATAGGGGGCTCAACGGATATCTCATATCCGAACCTCTACTTGTCGCAACACCTACCATATGTGTGTGACTCTCTAGGCCCAATATCGAGCTGGTTGTGAGTCATACTTGGCAGAACTCCTTCTAACTTAGTGAATTATTATAGAGATAATAATTCACCCAACTCATCGACTACGGACGTACTAGGCCACTACGCCGCGGCCCCTAGACGATACAGGGGAATCCAATTCTTTAGACCTATCTGTCCTCAGTTACCATGTATCTTTAGTCCCTCATCCATCCAATATCCCAAAGACCCTATACCGGGCACGGTGCTGTCAGGCCCATACGGTCTCTCCTTGAGTCTTGCTCTTGTCGGATTCTCCCGAAGAACTTTCTCTCAATCCGAATAACCTTGGCCAAGGATTTGTTCAAGCAAGAACACATGGGATATTCCTCTCATGATACCGAGAGTGGATGATCCTCTATTGACATTCAATAGCCCTCGTAAGGTTAGCTACCACTCCTAATAATCGGTTGTACTAGATCTGGAACTTTCCGAACCTATAAGTCCGGTATCAAAGAGTGGAGTACTCATACAGGACATCCTTGGTGTCTCAAGTCTAAGGACCAGATACACTACTAGGACTATAGAATCGTTATCTGACGTGATGTATCAATAACCATCCAGCATTCCGTAGGCGGATCAATTAGTGAACTCATTCCCCAATGAGCACTTGCACTATACCCTTAGTGTCCCCACACGAGTAGCTATGAGATCAGCTACCTCCATCATATGGACGGGTATATAGTACATCAGTCTATCCGATTATCTCGATGTCCTTCTCGAGTAACCTATGATCAGGATAATTCAAGGTCTGTATTTAAAGGTGAATCGATCTCATTATCGTGATCTCATCACGATCTGATTCCCATTGCACAGATCCAAGGACATCACAATATATGCAACACGTAAGATAAAGTGATAAAATGGCTAATAATAAGCAAAGAGAAAAAGTGCATATCAAGTCACAAGTGCCATCACTCATATGATTGGCTTGTAGGGCACATATGACTAGCACATTATGACTATGAGATCTAGCAGATGGACTTAAAAATCATATTCCTCAATGGCAACATCGAGAAAGAGGTGTATATAATGCTACCTAAGGGATTCATGCCCAAGCAGAGTCCAGATAAGGTGCGTAGATTTCTTAAGTTCATTTATGGACTAAAGTAGGCTTTTCAAAGTTGGAACATAAGATCTGATGAGGCGATCAAATCTTATGACTTCATTAAGAATGAAGATAAGCCATGCGTATATAGAAAGGTATGTGAGAGCGCTATCACCTTTTTGGTGTTATATGTGGATGATATCATAATCATTGGGAATGATGTAAGGAATGCTCTCCACAGTAAAAGCTTGACTATCTAGACACTTCTCCACGAAGGACTAAAGAGAAGCATCTTATATTTTGGGGATTCAGATCTATAGATATAGATTTAAGAGGATACTTGGCTTATCCCAGTCTAGGTATATAGAATTTTAATTTCTCGAAGTATGTTCCAAAAAACTCCTAGAGAAATGACAAACATGGATAGGATATCCTATGCCTTTACGATAGGATTTATCATGTATGCTATGCTATATACGAGATCTGATATAGCACATGCTTTGAGTGTCATAAGCAGGTATTAAGCAGATCCAGGCTTGGAGCACTGGAAAGCAGTAAAGTGTATCCTTGAGTACTTGAGAAGGACTTGTTAGGATCTAGAGCGACACTAAGAGGGGGGGGGGGGGGGGGTGAATTAGTGCAGTAGTTAAACACAATAAATTTTGACGATTTAAAAATAAGCTTTTGGAAACTTTGTATGATTAAAATATATTTTGATAAAAGCTAATTAGAAACATATTGAACTTGAATGCGTTTAAAGAAGATGATGAGGAAGTCAAGCAAGTAAAGAAGGTTTGATGAAATATAAATTGTGATAAAGTAAATGCAAACTGATTTTATAGTGGTTCGGTCATACGACCTACATCCACTCCTGATTCTTCTTCTCTTGAGGCCATCGGCTTTTCACTAATAGTCCTCCTTCTAATGGGCAAGGACTGAATCCCTTATAGCACTCTCTCCTTTTGACAAGCTTAGGAGGTAACTCTTACAAGCACTCACACTCCTCTCTTTTGGTGGAATACAGATGAGAACTAAAGGAGGGATGTTTAGAAGGATTTCTATAACATTTTGTTCCTTTCAAAATCGCTGTGCTTGTATCTTCAACCCAGGGATGGGACAGGTTTTTATAGGCTCTAATCTAATTCAAACTTGGAGCCAAAAATCTTTCCATCCCAGGTTTACCGGGTACTAGTGGTACCATCGCTTGTCACTGGCGGTACCACTGCCTGTTTGACTCTGACACTAGGCGATACCATCGCTTATCTGGCGATACCACCACCTGACACACTACCACGGTCAGTGTACTGAGCGGTACCACTACTCAGCCAGTGGTATCATCGCCCAAGTGTTCTGCCATTGGGCGATACCACCACCCAGTACAACCTGGGGAGTTGGACCTGGGCGGTGCTACCCCCATATAGGGTCTAACACTTTTGGTTGGGCCTTAAACCCGGCCCAAACTAGTCCAATACTGAGCCTAGTTGGCCCCTACCAGGGTTATAGGATTAACACTTAATCCTAACCCTAATTACATGCTAATTATGAAATTAAAGATATTTCTAAGCTAATACAAAGTCTACAAAATCAAGACTTCTTCAAGTGAGCTTCCGGCAAACTTTCGATGGTCTTCCGATTAACCCTTAGACACTATTTTGTGGACTCTCGGTAAGCTCCTAGACTTCATGATTGATCTTGGTGAGTTCCAACAAGCTTCTTCGGCAAGCTCTGATCTTTCTCGATGAGCTCTGCGAACTTTTGACAAACCTTCCGGCGAACTTCCGAAAACCCTTCGATAAGCTCCTTACTCATTCTCGGCCAGTTCCAGCAGCACTTCCTACGAATCTTCGAACATCTATCAAAATCTTGAACTCCCAACGATTTTATCATACTTGACTCAGGCACTTTGTTTCGCTTTATATCTTCATCGTTATCATAGTTAATTCTACACACATAAAGCTTAACTTTACTTCGATCTAGTCAGTTACACGAATCAACCTCCTATTGCCCGATACGTCATTGGTCGGTGCTTCGTTCAGTTCTTCGGCGCACCGTCTTCTCTTATGGCCTATTACCTAATCGACGATTGACTTCTGTAACCCTGATATCCTTGGTGTAATACCACTCTTCTTGGCCCGATGCCCGATGTCCAAAGCCTTCTACCGATTGTCGATCGAACCTCTAGCTCGATGCCCAATATCTTGACGTGATCTCCTCCAGTCCTCTAGTGCAACGCTGATTCATCTTGTGTCAACTATCTAATCCTGATCGATAATAGACCTGTGTCACTCAAAACGCAGTTAGAGAATAAAACACTATCAATTAGTTTCATCATCAAAATCTGAGATTCAACAATCTCTCCCTTTTTGATGATGACAACTAATTGATGACGGAGTTAACCTTAACTCCTAGAGTTTAACTAAACTCCTCATATCAATATGCCATTGATAGAACACTTGGATTATCCTAAATCCAAGCAGTATGTATCAAAATCATGTTATAAAAAATATCATGCAAATATATAAAATATTCAATCAACATTATATTGCATGAGTTCATCAATCTACTTCTCCCCCTTTGTCATCAACAAAAAGAAGAAATAGCATCATAGCTAGTTTAAAAGATATGCAAGTTTTACAATCATACTAGCTATCAATCTAGATGTTTAATATACATCACTTTAAAACATTCAATTATGGCAAATTTTTAAGGATGTGTAATCATTGCAATTCAATACTTGCTTCTTGTACAAGTTTACACTTTACTTCTCTTGAGATTACAATGTAATAATTATTCCTTTTCTTTTGAGAAGTGCAACTAGCTTTCCTTTGCTAGCAAGCAATTTTTTGCAAAAATGACATCACTTTAAACATGCAAGCTAACTTTTTATTATAACATACAAGCATAGAAGTATGGCAAGTGTAAGATTGTAAATTCTCTAAGTTTTGCATTTTTGCTTCTACTGAGATAGTACTTCTTTGCTTCTCTTTGTGATGTTTAAGATAACAACTTTTGAAATATGCAAGCTATCAATCTTTTCTTTATTTCGTGAAGTGCACGATAGCAAACTATCTCCCCCTTTATCATTGTCAAAAAGAAGGGAGGGAATACAAAGTTTTCTTTACATTTACTTTCAAGTACATTTGCATCAAAATATATATTAGTTATCACATGATGCATACAAGACAAAAATGTAAAGAAATCATGTCATGAAGGGTATCAATATGAAAAATCAACAAAGATCAATGCTAAAGGATGTCATTCATGGTTCATAAGTGTTCTTTTTAGCAAGATCAAGATCAAGACATGATTCATAGTATCTCATTCATGAAATAATCATATGAGAATATGATTCATGCATCAAGTCATCAAAATCAAAAGAAAATTTTGATTATATAGTTCCAAGAAATCAAGAGACAAGTCATATTTCATTTGAAAAATTCTCTTTTGATAAATGAAATAATCATGACATGCAATCTTGATTTATAAAAGTTTCAAGTTATAATTATCAAGATCATGAATCGTAAATATTTTCTTTAGTAAAGAATCACATAAGCACTTGATTATTGCATAGGAATCCTTATTTCATTATGATTTATGAATTCTTTCTCTACAACATGAATCATAGGGGGTATAATAGCAATGATATCAATCATGATTCATTTGGTAGCAAATAGCAAAGAGAACAACTTGATTCATGCATAAAAATTATTATCAAGATTTCACAAAAAATAAATTCCAAGTATCATGATACCAAGATCACATTATATACAAAAATTCAATTATCAAGATATCAAGATCATAAATTTATAAAAATTTCAAATATATAGTTCCGAAAAATCAAAATCATGAAACACAAATATTTTCTTTAGCATCAATTTTCAATTTATGATAAATGTCATACAACCAATAATCATGATATATCAAGGATCAAATCATGATCATAAATGCTAACATATTTTCTTTTCATTCATTTTTAAGCTATGATAAAAAGAATAAAATAATGATTCAATCATTAAGCAAATTTCTTTTACATCAATTTCTCAACTATGACAAGTGATATCATCAAATGTCAAGTTATGTGTAGAAAGAAGTATTAAAACATAGGAGAAAAAAATTAAATTGCGTATGTAATGTTTCAATATTCAAAACATATTTTCTCAAGTTGAGTATTAATAAGTCAAGAGAAAACAACTTATGATTCATTTGGATTTCTCTTCAATAACATATGAGAATCATAGTATGAAGTAAGAGATCTTGAAAGACTCAAGTTATCAAGATCATGGTATAGATTAAGCTCATTCAAATCAATTTGACAACTCAAAACCCATAATCAAATCAAAATCATTTTCGTGAATGAAGTTATTATGAACTCTTTAGATATTGCAAAATGATAAATAGATTTTTGATAAACACTTATTATCAAATCATCAATTTCATGATTCATTTAGAAGGTTCTCTCCACTTTAGTAAATAAAAAGAAATTATAGGAGAACAAAATGAATTAAGGGAGATAGAACATGATTGAGGCATTGAACATGATTCAAATTTAAGATTATCTTATATCACAAATATGAATCAAGCATTTGTCAAATTCGAAATCATCCTCAAAATCACATTCAATAAATTCATACATGACAAGCATAGATCTATTGAAAAATTGATAAGATAGAGGATTGTATTTCATTTTTATAAATTTCTATTCATGTGATTTGCTTCTTATAAGCATGCCTTTGACTTAAAAAAAAATGTCAACATTCAAGATAGAAAGGCAAATTTCATCGTAAAGATCGTTAAATTGTAACTCATTAAGTATGCAGCATTTTTCAAAATTGATTCAAGAGATTCACATGATTCATGAAATGAGTTCATTAATTTCAATAGGATAGAAAATGCATTTTCATTTCATGTAATTGATTTCATATGAGCATGATCAAGTCTTTTATGAAAACAAGTATCAATATTTTTTTTAAAAAAATTGAGACATAAGTTTTGTCATAAAATCGCCAAGACCAAACACATCAATCCAAAATAGAAAATTTCAAGTCATAAGCATCATACAAACATCTATCATCAAAAGACTTTAAAGAGATCTATATATAGATATGTATCATGTTTAAAATTGATAGCTGATACGGAAAGCATACATGGAATTTATCTTTTTAGGTGTTCATGCATTATGTCATGTTAATTCGTCATGATTAGACCAAAAATACGTTAATCCAAAACATAGAGTTTCAAATCGATATCACTTTAAAAACTCATGCATGATATAAAATCATCAAGCATCATGTTTAGAGATGAAAAGCAATATGAAACATCAAGATACACATGCATGGATTAATCCTAAGCATTATCACAAATCATGCAAGTATCATTTTAATTTTTACTTTTCAAAAATACTAGAAAGAAAAGCATGATATAATTTATGAAAAATAATTATTATTTTCTTTTATCTAATTTAAGTACTCATGAAAAATATCATGTAATTTCAAAATAAATCAAGGGAGTTTTGGTTAAGTTGCTTACTTTATAGTTGAAGCTCGTCAAAACGTAATATGTCATTTGCCTTTCAGAAGTTCTTGATTCATTCTTGGGTGCCTTTCTCTTCTTTGGTCTCTTCCTCCGTTTAAGTTTATTTTTTATTTTAGATTCTTGTTTAATGAATTTATTAAAATTCATTAAAAGTATAATGTCCTCTTCATTGTCCTTATCACTTGAGTTATCGCTCAAGTGGCATTTTATAGTCTAGAGTTCCAATTCCTTCGTGTTCTTTGGAAGGTGGTTCATGTGTTCATCGGGTTCCAAAAAGCTCATTTCATATATTATTAATGAGCCGATAAGTTCTTCAATAGGTAAATTATTTAAATCTTTTAATTCTTGTATCATAGTTACTTTAGGATTCCACCTTTTTAAAAAGGATCTTAAAATTTTGTTTATGAGTTCAAAATCCAAAAAAGATTTACCAAGAGCTCTTAAACTATTGACGACATCTATGAAACGGGTGTATATGTCACATATAGTCTCACTTGGTTGCATTCGAAAAAGCTTAAAATCATGCAATAAGAAGTTTACTTTCGAGTCTTTGACTCTACTCGTTCTCTCGTGCATGATTTCAAGTGTGCGCTAAATATCAAAAGCCGTTTTGTATATAAAAATCTGATTAAACTCGTTTTTATTTAAAGCACAAAATAAGACATTCATAGCCTTTGCATTTAACGAAAAAGATTTTTTCTCCAAATCCAACAATTCGTTCATCGGTTTTGAGGGAAGTTGAAAACCATTTTTAATAACATTCCATAAATCCAAATTTAAAGAAATCAAGAAAACTCTCATTTGAGTTTTTCAATATATTTAATCCGATCCGTTAAAGAACGGAGGACGAACAATAAAAAAACCCTCTTAAAAGCCATGAAGAGCTATTTTTCGTCGGTGTGAATTTGAAAGAGAAATAACAAGGCTCTAATACTAATTATTGGGATCTAGAGCGGCACTAAGAGGGGGGATGAATTAGTGCAGCGATTAAATATGATAAATTTCGATGAATTAAAAATAAGCTTTCGAAAACTTCATACGATTAAAATATATTTCGATGAAAGCTGATTGGAAATGTATTGAACTTGAATGCATTTAAAGAAGATGATAAGGTAGTCAAGCAAGTAAAGAAGTTTTGCTAAAATATAAATTATGATAAAGTAAATGTAAACTGATTTTATAGTAGTTCGATCATACGACCTACGTCCAATCTTGATTCCTCTTCTCTTGAGGCCACTAGCTTTTTACTAGTAGCTCTCCTTCCAATGGGCGAGGACAAAATCCCTTACAGTACTCTCTTCTTTTGACGGGTTTAGGAGGTAACCCTTATAAGCACTCACACTCCTCTCTTTCGGTAGAATACATATGAGAACTAGATGAGAGATGTTTAGAATAATTTTTATAGCGTTTTATTCTTTTCAAAATCTCTGTGCTTGTATCTTTAACCCAGGGATGGGAGGGGTTTTTATATGCTCTAATCTGATTTAAACTTAAAGCCAAAACCTTCCCATCCTGGGTTTACCAGGTATTAGCGGTACCATCGCTTGTCATTGGTGGTACCACCGCCAGTTTGACTCTGACGCTGGGTGGTACCACTGCTCAGTCTGGCAGTACCACCGCCTGACACACTGCTATGGTTAGTGTACTAGGCAGTACCACCGCTCAGCCAGTGGTACCACCGCCCAAGTGTTCTGCCACTAGGCGGTGCCACCGCCCAGTACAACCTGGGGAGTTGGACCTGGGCGGTGCCATCACCAGACAGGGTCTAACACTTTTGGTTGGGCCTTAAACCCAGCCCAAACTAGTCCAATACCGGGTCTAGTTGTCTCCTACCAGGGTTACAGAATTAATACTTAATCTTAACCCTAATTACATACTAACTATGAAATTAAAGATATTCCTAAGTCAATACAAAGTCTGGAAAGTCAAGACTTCTTCCGGTGGTCTTTCGATAAACCCTCGGACACCATTCTGTGAACTCCCGACAAGCTCTTAGACTTCATGATTGATCTTGGCGAGTTCCGATGAGCTTCTTCGGCAAGCTCCGATCTTTCTCAACGAGCTCCGTGAACTTTCAACGAACCTTCTAGTGAACTTCTGAAAACCCTTTGGTAAGCTCCCTACTCATTCTTAGCCAGTTCCGGTAGCACTCCCGATAAATCTTTGGACCTCCGTCGAACTCTTGAACTCCCAACAATTTCATCACACTTAACACTAGCACTTTATTTCACTTTATGTCTTCATCGTTATCGTAGTTAATCCTACACACATAAATCTTAACTCTACTTCAATCTAGTCAGTTACATGAATCAACCTCCTATTGCCCGACATGTCATTGGTCGGTGCTTCGTCTAATTCTTCAGCACACCATCCTCTCTTGCAGCCTATTGCCCAATCGAAGGTTGACCTTTGTAACCTCGATATCCATGGCGTAACACCACTCTTCTTGACCCGATGCCCGATATCCGAAGCCTTCTATTGATTGTCGATCGGACCTCCGGCTCGACGTCCAATATTCTGACGTGATCTCCTCCATTACAATGCTGATTTATCCTATGTTAACTATCTAATCCTGATCGATAGTAGACCTATGTTACTCAAAATGCAGTTAGACAATAAAACACCATCAATTAGTTTCATCATCAAAATCCGAGATTTAATAGGACTAAGGATCTTTTACTAGTATACGGAGGAGGTAGTCTCTATATTGAGGGCTACATGGACTTGAGTTTCTAGTCTGATATCGATGAAAGTAAGTCAAATTTAGGGTATGTGTTCACCTTGAATGGAGCAATAGTAAGTTGGAAGAGTTCCAAGTGAGATACTACTGTTGACTCAACCACAGAGACAGAATACATTGCCGTAATAGAAGTAGCAAAAGAGGATTTTTGGATAAAGAAGTTCATCACATATTTATATTTGGGAATCATATCGAGCAGCATAAAACTAATTCCTATATAGTGCGATAATAATGAGACGATACTCAATCTAGGGAACCCGGGTCTCATCAGAAGTATTCTAAGAGGTTCCACTTGATTAGAGAGATCATGACCCGTAGAGATGTAGCAATGGAAAGAGTTTCATCCAAAGATAACATTACAGATCTACTAATAAAGCCATTGACTCCAATTATATATGAGCGTCACAAAGGTCTGATAGGGATTAAACACGTATGTGATTGGCTTTAGGTCAAGTGGGAGATTATTAGTTATAGGTGCCCTACAATCCAATCATATGAGTGATGGCACCTATGACACATTGTGTCAATCTCTTTGCTCATTATTACTAGTATTTTCTCACATTATCTGGATAAATATTATAATGCCCTTGAATCTATGCAATGAAAATCGGATCGTGATGAGATCACAATAATGAGATCAATATACCTTTAAACACATATCCTAAATTATCCTGGTCATAGATTACTCGAAAAGGACATCGAGATAACTGGATAGACTGGTGCACTGTAAAGTCTTATGATCATACTAAGAGAGGTGTAAGGCTTTGTAAAGGTTATTTCCTAAATCTGTAAAAAGGAGAAGAGGGCTATAAAAAGGTAGTTGGTCTTTACCCATTAAAGTAAGACCATTAGTGGACACCGGTGGCCTCGACAGAAGGTGAATCGGGAGTGGATGTAGGTCATGACGACTGAACCACTATAAATTTGGTGTGCACTATCTTTCTTCTTTTCTTTGCTATTTACTCTTACTGCAAACCATATTACTTGCTCATTATATTCTTATAATCATTTTTAAGTTAAACATTATTTTCGAAATAAGTTTTGATCGAACGAATCTTTGAATCGAATGAAGTTTTTTAATCGACATAATTTCTACATACGCACTAAATCACCCCCCCCAATTAGTACTGACTTGATCCTAATAAGGACCAAGTTTACTACTGGGATGGTATAATCACTATTTGATAATGAGATATCATCAACCATCCAGTATTTTGTGAGCGGATCAATCAGTGAACTCATTCTCCAATGAGCACCTACACGAGTAGTTATGAGATCAACCGCCTCCATCATATGGACGAGTATATAGCACACCGGTCTATCTAATTATCTCGATATCCCTCTCGAGTAATCTATGATTGAGATTATTTAAGGTCTATATTTAAAGGTAAATTGATTTCATTATCATGATCTCATCACGATCCGATTCCCCTTGCATAAATCCATGGACATCACAATACATGCAACAAGACAATATAAAGTGAAAAAATACCAAATAAATAATAAGAAAAAAAATATGTATGATGTCACACGTGTCATCACTCGCGTGATTGGCTTGCAGGCCACTTACGACTAGTAAAGTTTATGCTGGTGGAGGCAGAGGTCTAAGATCTAAACAATGATGCACCAATTTTAGTGAAGTCAGTAGATTTTAAGAGTTGCTAGATGACAAACTATCCTAGAGCTATGCTTCGTATAGGTGTGACCCAAGAGTAAGTGGACGAAGGTTAATTACCAAAGGAGCGAACACCATTAGAGGTAGTAGGTCCCTGCGATGTGCTAGCAAAGGCCACACATGGAGAGATTGCAGTCTGAGTTCATCACATACTGACCAGAATATTATAAAGATATCACTATGAAGCAACATGGTGTAGTAGATAATGGTGAAACAGTTCGAGACAATGCGATATACTCGAGACATGTCTCACTAGGGACTAGATCATACGAAGGTATGATCGAGAGCTATTGGGAGCTCTACTTCAGTGAATAACACGACAATAAAAAGGCTATGGATTATACGGTTCTTTTGTGTATGTATTGAATTTTACATCGGATGAAAGCATTAGTCATCAGCATATGGGGGTTGTGTACCATCGAGGGAAAACTTCAAATACAAATACTAGTGAATCCCATGGGGGACTTGATTATGTAAAGGTATGATCAGAGCGGGTGGAGAGTTGGAATGCTTTAGAGCTTATATTTGCTTAACGGAGCTTGACAAGTCAGAGGACAAGGCCGAGTAAGTGAATATTACTACCAAGGAAACTAAGGAGAATAGAATCGATGTGAGCCCTATAACATGATGCAAGAGTCCGTGCAAAGAATTTGTAGCCTATCTTTCTATAGACTAAGGGAACTACTTAGAGAATACAAAGGTGTTAAAGCAGGTGATCAAAAGGGGCAAGAAAGTGACAATGAATCTAAAGGGACTTAGCTACCCAAAACTAAGCATCGATTAGAACAAAGGTAGATCGAAGGAGTGCCATAGTACCGCAGAGGTAGATCTACCAATTGTGAAGAAAGGAACGTAGATACGATACGACGGATAGTAGGACCATGGGCATGATAGTGCTATGGTATTATAAAGGCTAGACTTTTGTGGAGTTATTGATCATTTACTCTCATGGAGGGAGAGAACTTGGTCATAAAAGGAATTGAGAAGGTGGAGAATACAAAAGCAAACTCCAAATACTGAGACAAGGTTGAAGGGTAAAGGCTAGAGAATATCATCAGACTAGTGCTGAGAAGCTTTTCATCAAGATAGCCAAAAGTGAAGGATTTCAGGTCGATGCAAGAGTGCCCGACTAAGGAACAAAGTAGGCAAGACGTGATATTGTACTTTTGCTACTCATAGGAGTAGATGACAAAGATAATAGAGAAGATGGTACAATCCCAGAGGCAACTAAAACTCTTAGAGACTTGTTCCAAGTTGAATTGAAAACTTCTTACATTCCAAAAGCTCAATGGTGTTGAGAAGATAAATCATAGTAGCTAATTCAACATAAGGAGTGCAAATACTTCACGTGCTTCGAAAGTATGAGCAAAGAGCAGTTGAAGGCTAATAATCAGCTCGATGCATGGAGTACAACCCTTGATGAGGTGGGAGAAGTCAAGTAACCTTTGCCTTCTTAACTCTTAAGAGAATGGGCAAAACCAAGTACCCTAATTCTCTTATTTATCTAATAGAGGAACTCTGTATAGGTTTAAAGGCCTTTCAAAGAAACATAATGGAAGATAATAGTTATCAAATTCTCACCAATAGTGATCGATGCTACTAAGAGTAGATTGTCTATTTCATTTCCCAACAAAATATCAATCAAAATCGAAAGTGATGTGAACCTAATTGAAAGTGACAACTAAGTGAAAGAAGAGTTGATAGATAAATTTTATAGAGAAAGGACCCAAAAACTTCAAAATTTATGAAGCGATGCTCATTAAAGCTCCAACAGACATTCATCAAGTTCAAATGGCATGACGCATTTGAGAGACTAGCGCATACCAACGATGGTCTTTTTCTTTATTTGAAGGATCCATAAGAATCAATACAACTCAGCTAACCCCACACCAGAGTTAGAGTCATTGGTGAGTTGAAGTAGCATAGTAGATCAAAAGTTTGACTACTCCACAATAGTGGTGAAAAGTAGTTAGGAGCTAAGAGGCGTGCTGCAATTGGAGCAAAAAATTGAAGACTCAGCAAAGACGAGAAGTTGTAGCATCGACAAAGGCTTCGATGAGGATGTCGAAGGAATAAGTGGGGGAGAATATTATAGACAAAATTAAAAACTAGGAGTTTGATATAATGCTTATGTATATATGTGTCTTTCGATTTTGTTTATACTTTGCATAATATATAGAGGGTTGATTATAGGTTTAACAGTCATATTTAGTTAGGTTTGATGGTCATTTTAGGTTTGTAAATAAAAGTTATATCATGTGAGTACTTATGGGGATCTCGATCTATAGTGGACCATTTTGTTGTTGTATGATTGTTCAGAGCTTGTGAAGTATATAATTGTAATTTGCTTGTGAAGTATTTGTTGAAATGATTGTTTGTAAATCTTGAGTAAAATATTTTTTCTAATCTGTTTTCTCTTTTGTAGATTGTATGGGGCTACACAAGATTTTGGAAAGATTGATCTTTACGGACGGACATGCAGGAGTGCCGCATGACTTAAGTAAAGCTAACTAAATTTGTGACATTGAATTAGAAGATTTTCCACGAAGAGAAGTGGAGCATGTGACCTTGATGAGAAGAAAGATAAATCTAAGTAAAGTGAAAGGATTCTCTCTTGTTTTAATATAGTTATTGTTTAATTGTTTTCGCTTGCCTTGCCTTTATATGACATAGGGTTCCTATAGTGTTTTGAGAATTATTGTGTTATTTTGATTCAAAATAATCGAGGCGGTGGAGGAGACTTCATCATGAAAGAGATGACTAAACTCTTTCATCATCATTCGCTTGTGTTAAAGTATAAACCATAAAATAATGAATTAGGCAAGCACGAGTTCAATCTTGTCGAGTTACTATAGTGCTTCTTGGCCTATATATGGTTCACAAAGTCGATCATTATCGATATGGTCTTTGAAATGATAAATTAATATACAGGTGTTAATATAGAAGAGTTAATGTAGGAATATATGGTCACGGTTACTAATATGCGATCATGTGTCTTTGATTAATGCACGAAATCTTCTCTTATCATGAATATAATAGATTTTTTTAGCACCCTTATAATAAATTATAATTTTTTTAAAAAATAAGTATCTTTATTGATGGTATTTCAGATATTTTAAAAATTGAGATGGTCTAATTAGCGAACTGAACTGATTGAGGGGTTCCAATTTTTTATAATTATACTATAAAATTATTCGATGCTCTGAAATAATAAAATCTCAGAGCCTCTACTATTCCTGACAGACTGCAACCTCGCGAAACTACAACATGGCTTTATACTATCAGGCTTGATTAATTGTGCTGTGCAAAATCTTCTCAGAAATCTCCTTTGCTCTCTTTCCTTTCACAGGTTGTGCATAGTAATCAGCAGCATCCCAGGAGGCCAGATAGCTTGTCCAACCTACTTCATCAATCCTTGGATACATTACATTGTGGCATAGTTTTACCCACACATCATGACAGAACAGGACGTTATCCAATCTGAAATGAAATAGTATGTAACTGTGTTCACATACATTGCTTCTCGTTTGCAGGTGGAAGTTGGATCTACATCAGTTCAGGAGCTGCAGTAATAGAATACATCTAATCGTAACACCTAACATGTCTTCCCTTGGCCTTGGCCAAGATCAGTATGCCATAAATAAATATTGAATACCGGCACCTCAAAGAAGTCATTAATTTGATCTAGATGGATTTACCATCATTAAGTTAGGTTTAAATATTTTTGTATAACATAATCCTAGATTCTGTTGTACTATTAGATAGTTCGTGGAATCACTATCGAACTCCACCTCATGTACATCATATTAAAGTTTAATTTGTAGATAAAACGTGAAAGAATATTTGATTTGGTTTATGAAACTAAATGGGTCTTTATAATTGATTTAAGTTTGGGCATTTTAAAATCCAGAATAAAAATAGGTTCATCATCTTAATATATCAGTTACAGCATCCATTGACCAGATTATATATATATATATATATATATATATATGTATATATATATATATATATGTATATATATATATATATGTATATATATATATATGTATATATATATATATGTATATATATATATATATATATATATATGCACATATATGTATGTATGTATATATATATATATGCACATACATATATATATATATATACATATATATATACATATATATATATACATATATATATACATATATATATATATACATATATATATATTCAATCAATTCAAATTTCATGAGGAAATCTTAAGAATATATTTTAAAAAATCGTGTCTAATCGCTTAATTTTTTTTATAGAGAAAAATTTCCTAGCAAAAAAGAAAAAAGAAAAAAAAGGAGAAATCAAGAGAGAGCGGTCCCTCATGTTTTGGTTGCTTGGCTATTGTCGAAAGAATTAGAGAGTGATGCAACTATCCATGTGGAAGTGCTACAACACAAGAGAGAGCCTCTTTAGCAAAAGGCCAATATTTTGAGTAATATCTTTTATCTGTTAATTTTTTTTTAATGCTGTTAAAGTAAAATTATGCTCTGGATTGGGTGACCAAGCATGCCTCTGGTTCACCTGATTCATTTTGTTCCAACTAAATTTTGTGTGATTCTCACCTTTGATAGAGAGCAGGCTCTTATATCCCTCCTGCCTTTTTATTAATTATTTTTTTCTTAAAAACACTTTACTTGCTTTTGCACAAAACTTGATGCAAAGATGTTCCAAGATTTTACAAGATTTTAAGATGTTCGTATATATATATATAGTCTATTTAATGAGCTCCACTGGATATAGTTTTTCTTTATCTTTTTCTTTTATTACAGTCATATCGTAGGATACTCAACAAGGTATATTATCTTCGCCAATGACAAACTAGAAGCATACAAAAGGATTTAGTCTGCATGCTTTAATAATGGAAAAAGGTGGCCCAAGTGATCAGTCCCATTACCTTCCTCGTTACTTCTCTTCCGATAACAGTGATAGTTTTGGTGTTTCCACCTATCAGATGCATTATTGGCACTCACACTTATCTCACTGTCTCCATCAAGATCTTGAAATGTATTTTGATGGCCACCGTGTGATGATGAGAAGTCGCCAATGTCATGTGCGTCCAACGAGATACTGCAGTGCTGTTTTCTGCTCAGTGAAATGATTCAGCTTCAAGTAAACAACACCTAAAAAAAAAGACACTCCAACCAGCTAAATAGACGTACCAAGAAGACAAGGAGGACCAAAATAATTAACAGTGAGATAGATTTTACAATTTTCACTTTTTTTTAATATTAGTACTGCATTCATATTGTTCAGATTTTGATGATAAAATTAATTAATAAATTATTTGATCTAATCAATATTATTGAGATAAATGTGTAGGATTAATTACGATAGTATGAAGACATAAATCAAATTACTTAAGTCAAATTGTTGGGAGTTCGAGAGTCCACCGGAAGTTTGAAGGATCATCGAAAATGCTGCCAGGACCAACCGAGAAAGAATCGAGGACTTGCCGAAAGTTTCAAAAGTTCGCTAGAAAAATCGTTGGAGGTTCACGGAGATCACCGAGAAAGTTCAGAAGCTTGCCCAAGATTCGTCAAACTCGCCACAAGTTCAGGAGCCTATTGGGAGTTCGTCAGAAGAAATCCGAAGGAGTGTTGGAAGTCCACCGGAAGTTTGCCAGAAAACTCACTGGAAGAAAACTTGACGCTGCAGGTTTAAAATTACTTAGAATTATGTTTCAATTTCGTAGCTAGTACGTAATTAGAGTAAGGATTATGTAATAATCTTTTTTAACCTTGGTAGGAGCCAATTGGGTCTTATTTGGACTGATTTGGACCGAAGTTAAGGCCCATTCAATTTTACTGGAACAGTATGGCGGTGATACCGCCAAACCAGGCAATGGTACAAATTTTTTATTTATTATTTAATTATCTTTCCATTTAGTTAATGGATAAATTACATTCTTAGAGCATAAATAGATAAATCTCATCTCCTATTTTATCGACCGGGAGTCTCCCTCCTAATTCAAATCTTTGTTGGAAAATTTCTTCTATAGTTCCTTATACTGGATTCAAGCAAAATGTTGATAGAATTTTAAAAAAGAATTTTTTTAAAAAAAATAGATAGAGGTTAAAAACCTAACATGGTATCATTGATATTCTTACTATCCTCCATAATGAATCTATTCGTTGGACACAAATAGATTCGAAAATCTCAATCAAGAGGCTGTCAGATCCAACCATTTATTGTGTTGTTTTTCATGTTGCAAACGCCAATATATGCTTCCCGCCAATTATCGGAATGTGTACAAAAATCGTGACGATCCAATGTCTTAATTGGATCCACATTGTTCGAATCCAACTTCCAAATCAAGGGTGAACACGTGCTGTGAAATCGAGATCGAGGTGGGCCGATCTCCAGCGAGGATCCCATAATTGAGCCTAATTATGTGACTCAAAGGTCAAGAAGAATCGACAAACCATCCATTGTCTTTTATTTGATTCCGTCTTGTCTTATATGAGCACGCAACGGGGTCAAAGTGATTCCATCAGACCGCAAAACTCTTGCAATTAATGAACTGAGCTTCTCATGCTTTTTCCTATCGGCATCATTGACGATGGCAGATATTATTAGTCCTTTCGCATCAGTTCACATCTTTGCTACCGAGTGATGGCCACATTGAAATGAAAAGGATACGACACGTCTCCACTTGCCCTGCGTGTCATTGTCTTCTCAAATGGTATGAAGAATCTTATATGTGAAGTGATGTGTGTTGTAAGCAATTGAAGTCTTTTTGGTGTGGGGAATTCTTGTTTCAAATATTTCCATGAATCATCTAAGAACATGTACAAAATTGATTTAAGTGACTCGGCAATAACAATGTTTTGTTTTTTTTAATGTGAGATGAGTTGGATCGGCTAATTAGCTTTTTTTAAACCTTTTACTAAAATACTTTTTGGGTATTTTTTTTAAAAAAATCTCCTTTAAAATTTTTTCATATAGCACTCATATTTTAAAAAATTATCTAGAGTATTTTTTATTATATGAAAAGATCATTTGCTCCTATCTTCATTGAATCCAGACTCTACCCTACACTACCTCCTCCTCCTAGATTCATTGCTCACAACCCTCGCATGAGAAAAAAAGAAGCGTAGAGGCAACGACAACTCTCCTGTCTTGTCTTTCCTTGCACAAGGACTATGGATGATGCACGCAAAGGCAATACCGACGAGAGCTACGAAGGCGACCTTCATGCCCCCTTTTATATATGAGGGTTATAGATGATGAATCTGACAATACAGACGAGAGGGTTGGCGATGCAGGAAAAAGGCGACATAGGTCCACAGAGGCAGAGATTGTGCTCGCGCCCCCTCTTTCCTCGTGTGAGAGATATGGGTGAGCACAATAAGAGCCATGCAAGACTAAGGCGGTAGTGAATCTGATAGGGGGCCAAAGGCAAAATCGTCGTTCACAAAAAATAGATGCTATGTAGCAAATTTTCAAAATCGAGGTACTATGTGAGAAAATTTTAAAATTATTTTTTTCAAGAATTCACTCATACTTTTATTTTTTATTTATTATTAACTATATTTGAAGGCTTTTACAAGGGTGTTTAACTCCTTTTATTAGAAAGATACATAACAATATTCTATTACACTCATAATCTTAACATGTTTGATTTATGTTCCACTACATTATAATACTTATTTTTATACTATTATTCATCTATATATAATATATATTTTTTCAAGAAAGAATAAACTATATTACTTTAAAAGTCTCTTATAAAGAAATACTTCATATTCCTTAAAACACAATAGATCCTAATTCTTGAAGTTAATCTTATCTCCAGGTAATAGAACTTTTAGAAAATCCAGCCTAATTAGCTAGCTACCATTACCCTCATGGAATACATGAGTGGATTTATAATCAGTAAGCCTAGTAATTAAATAAAAAATTCTCCTAAAACAATTCAAAACACTCTAAGGAGAGGTTTACTTCTTGTTCAAAGTTTCAACCACAAGCTCAGATTCAATAATTAACTTTGAGATCCCCAGTTTGATAGCATGCCCAATTCTATACTTGACAGCAACAAGTTCAGCCTTTCAGTAATTTTCTCTTGAGAGAGAAGAGTAATCGGCAAGCAAACAAGTATTGTTATCAGATCGTTTAAGTAAACCAGTACCTCCACTATTTTCCTATGCACAAAAAGGACATCAATATTCAATTTAAACCACCTTGACATAAATTTGTTTAGTTAAGCAGAATATGAATTGTCCCAAACTTTATACGTCGTCTAAGAGGTTGGAAGGAGACCATACACTCCCAAGAGTCATTTTATTTCAGGCCTTCTAAATCAATCAGAGACAATAGACTAAAAGTACTCTAAGACAACAAAATATATTATCTATTTGTAAATTTTTCTCTTCTCTAACCCAAGTTCTAGTGGACCAGTCATTAAAATAATTAAATGTAATCCCAAGATTTCTGTCAATGTCAAACTAAACATATTTTTAAAAAAAGAAGAAAAAAAGAAGATATTGTGTATCAAAGTCTTCATTACACAAAAAGCAACATAACAAATGTTAAATTTAGCCAATTATGGGGTCTCTTATAAAAAAATTGATCTCTTATAAAAAAAATTTCAAACAGATAGTCTGAACTTGAGAAATAATAAAAAAATTTCAAAGATAACTCTAATACAACCCTCTAATATCCTCTTGTCTAAGGGCGCATGATTGTCCTTTGAGGTTATTTTCAAATTATTTTATTATCACAAGGAGCAAGGGGCAAGTCCAATTGTTAGATTTAATTAATAAAGACCAAGACAAAAATATTGTTGATTTATTTCTTATTCGTTTGTCCATTTGAAATAGTAGAAGACAATATTGTATAATTTAAATCAATATTTATATTGATGAAGGTAGTCTTTAACAATATAGAAACATGAAACAATCAATTATTATGAAGAACCTTAGTAGAATCTGCATTCTAATAACAAAAGAGAAACCATACTCAAGTCTATACGTAGATTTAATAAAAGGCCCCAGCTCTAACTAGCCTTAATAAGCTTACCATGCACCATACTTGATAAATTTTGTTTTACAAAGGTATGTGATAAAAATGAGATTTGAACCCAATACCTTATGATAAATTATCAACGTTTGACAAAGACAACCTTTGTCCATAGATTATTGTCATGGTTAAGATATAAGTCTAACATTTTAGCTTATAAAATATTGCTTATGGTGAATAGATCTTGGATACCAAGGGTCCCCTTCAATTGTAAGCTTAGTAATAACATCCTAGACAATTAAGTGGAGAGCTGTAGATTGGTCAAAATTTTATATTAATACATATTTTATTATTTTTTAAATTTTCATCAAATGATTTTAAGCATTCACAATACACATGCAGTCACTAGACAATTAAGTGGAGAACTATAGATTGGTCAATTTTTTATACTAATACATATTTAATTATTTTTAAATTTTCATCAAATGATTTTTAGGCATTCGCAAGACACATGGAGCATTATTACTAATTTAGTTGGAATTACCTAAGTCGTGAGGCACTCATGTGGCAAAGTCACGGACTTAGTTGGAGTTGCTTAAATCGTGAAACACTCTTGTACCAACTCTGATCAGATTTAGTTGAGATTGCCTAAGTCTTGAGGTGCTCTTACGATATATACATCCGCAAAGGATCAACCTAGTTGCAACCTCGTATAGGTCCCGAAGGACCTATAAAACAAAAAGTTGATTAGTTTGAAAACAAGCAACGGACAAGTCTTGATATCTCGCGAAGAGGGAAGCTTTACAAGCAATTTAGTGAACACTTGGAGTGCTTGAGAGAAAAGAGAGGAATAAGGAAAATAAAGATTTTAGAAGGGTGAACGAACAATTGTAAATTTGTAAACAACTGCTCCCCAGGTGTCGGGCGCGAAGATAAGTTTCTGTCAAGTTAATATGCAAACTTGTGAAGAGTGTTCATATCAAACCCCCCTGAATTTTTTTAATCTCTGTTCAGGAGGTGTGACCCTGTTTTAAAAATCCATAACATTAAAATTTTAAGAACAATTCAATCTAGGATCCATTCTAACAATTTGAGGATACTAAGAACCATTCAAATCAATATTTAAACCCTTAAATTCATAATTCGTAAACCTGTACTGTTTCATAAATCATACTCTACTTCATACGTTGATTCATAAAATCCAAAACAAACTTAACAAAATAATATTCACATCATAAATCAACAAGTGTGGGAAATCTATACAATCTCAAACCAACCTTTACCACTAGTTTATATCGTTATACAAATTAAACTTAACATTTCAAATCTTAACAGAGAGGTTCTTTAACTTTTACAAAACACATAAGTTCAGATTTATTATAGACATTTCCTTAAACATAAAATATTCTTGTACAACAAAACTTATCAACCATTAAAGTTCAAGCCAAAATCTTCTGGCATTCCCTTCCTCAACCCAATTTAAACATTCCAGAGACTGATAAGCTAGTTTGAAAAAAAAAATTATAGCAATCGAAGTGAGCATAACAGAGCTCAGCAAGTGACTAACATATCTGTGGTATATGAAATGTTTTGGAATAAATCAAGAATAGATAAAACATTTCTGAATATAACAAATAGCATATGAAATGTTTCGGAGCAAATCAAGAATAGATGAAACATTTTTGAATATATAACAAATAGCATATAAAATGGTTTCAGAACATATTTCAAAGGATAACAATGGCATATGAGATATCTCAGAGCATATCAGAAGAACAAATCAGAAATATAAGCTCAAATGTCATATCTGACGTTCATTCATTTTATTCTCATCCAAAGCGTACATATAAACACATAAGTAAGACTTTGGATATCATATCAAAAATATAGAGGGTGTAGTGGGATCTCAAACAGAATCTTCTACGTCTGAAAGTATTATACATCCACGTCTGGATGAAGCCAGAGGGGGCCAGCAGAGCATCGCGGGCTCTGAGCATACACCCTTTATCATTTCTAGCAAAGGTCCAAATAATCCTTTTACCATTTCTGGCAAAGGTCCAAATAATCTCTTTATCATTTCTGGCAAAAGTTCAAATTATCTCACAAGATACCAGAGTATAAAAGGATAGTATAAACAATAATATTAGCACATATCGGAAGCATATGTGGAACAATGAAAATATGCGTGTGTCTTTACGAAACAAGATAATGCCAACATGAACATTACATAATAGATTTCAGGTATACAAACAATTTCAAGATGAACAATACAAGAATTTCAAAGGATCAATGTAAAGCTCAATTGAAGAAGAATTTAGCAAAAATCAAATTTCCAAAAGGATCAAGCTTGAATAGGCAAAACTCAAGAAAATTTCAATTCTAGCAGAAGTTGAGTGGTATATTTCCTGAATTGTTTGAGTGACCAATTATGCTCCAAATTACTTAAAATAGATGTCATTTGAAAGTTGTATCAATCTATTTGTAAATAAACTTGGATTTGTAAATTTTTGAGTTCTTACAGGAAGTTACAACAAATAGAGTAAGGCAGGGTCAGAATGTATCATCTCTATTTTGCAGAATTGGTAGAATCAATTTAAATAGATGTTTCAGTAGGAAAATATACTTCAAAATTTTCAAATCATATGTCAAAAGAAATATATACGAATCTAGTTTCCAAAGAATTAAGTTTTGTATAATTCAGAATATTCACCAGAGAGTTATAAATAATTCAGTAATAGAAGGTCAAAAGTTGTAGTATCTATTTTATTGAATTTATAAGGTCTATTCATTCATAAGTTTAGGTAGGCAAACTAACTCCGAATCTTTCAATTTTTATATCAAATGAAATCTCTATAAGTCTACTTTCGTGTGAAAGAGGTTTTTCCTAAATCAGAATTTGGTACAAAAAGTTATGACCATAAGAGTACTGAAAGGTAAAAATCTAAAAAATTCTAGATTCAACATTTGATGTATAAATGGCATGAATATCTTATATGAAGCCACAATCTTCTAATTTTCTCAGAATCAAGAAGAAAATAGGAATCAAAATTTTCTTTAAGATGGGGTTAGAACACTTGCCTTACAAAAGTTTGATTCATAACTATGGAGAGTTGATGCAAAATCTTGAGCTAAGACAAAAGTTCTTATCCTTCAATTCCTTCTCCTTCTCTTCTACGTTGACAGCAAGTTTTCTCCTCTAATCACTTAGGTTTGGCTCATGCAAAGATTTGCAAGATGGCAAATATGCATGATGGAGGCTTAGGTGTCATTCTTAGAATAAACACAAGTGGCTCATTCTTAGGTTAACTAATGCCACATGTCCTCTATTTTTATTTTATTTATTTTCTTTCTTTCTTTCTTAAACTGAATATAAATCTTTCATAAATCCTATCTAAGTATTAGTATTCATATTTTGGTCCCTAACACTAAACTTTTAATATAAAAATATTTAGTGCTAAAGAATTGTTAAACATTTCTCGTATTTACAAATAGGTCCTTAGAATTTTACAAACAATTCTTTATATTTTATAAATAGGATTTAAGATTTATTTGGGCTCATCTACAGAATTTAAGATGGGTAGTAATATTATAATTAAACTCTTATGCAAAATTTAGAAACGATAAAAAAATACGAGGGATGTTACACACTCTCCCCCCCTTAAAATAAAAAATTTAGTCCTCTAAATTTATCATACCTCTATCGATGATAGGATGAGAGTAAACTTTCTTTTTTCTTTAATGGGCAGTCTTTTATCTTATGATCTAACTTCCCACAAGCGAAACAGGCTCTAGTCGCCCAAAAGCATTAGCTTGTTTCATGATTTGACCCACATCTTGTACATGTTTGAGTCCTTTGTGGTAGCTTTTTCTCCTCAAATTCAGATGTCTTTACCCTCTTGTTGCTTCTTTCTGGTTCACTTTCTTTCTTGTTTTTGCTAATAAACTTATCTTTGTCATTCCTGCCCCTGATTTCTTGGATCTCTTCCAAGTCTTTTTCAATTATTAAAGCTCTTTCTACCACATCAACATATGCTTGAAGTTTTAAGGTTGATATCTGGCTTCTTATTGTTGGCCTTAGACCCCTTTCAAATCGCTTTGCCTTTCTTGATTCATCATCAGTCATATGTGGGGCAAATCTAGAGAGTTTAGTAAATTTTGATTCATATTTCGCTACCATCAAATTTCCCTGGATGAGATTCAGGAACTCTAATTCTTTCTGCTCTCTAATACAATCTGGGAAATATTTATCGTTGAACCTTTCTATAAATACCTCTCAAGTAATTGGCTCATGTCTAATTTCAGAAATCCTCTTCATTGTTCTCCACCAGTGCTCAGCCTCTCCTTCTAGCATGAAGGTAACAAGAGAAATCTTTTTATCATCAGGGCAATTTAAAACATCAAATATTTTTTCTATCTGCATCATCCATTATTCTACCATCATTGGATCAGGCTCACCACTAAAACTAGGAGGACTGAGCTTCTTAAACTGTTCAATTCTCAACCTAGTCTGGTTTAAAGTCCTCGCTTCATCATTTTTTCCTTGTTGGACTTGTTGCATCACTTGTGTCATAGCCTCTAGAGTTTTCATAATTCTACTGAATTGATCAGAAGTAGATGCAATAGGAGAACCAGATGACCTCGTCATTCTTACTTCCTAAAAACAACAAAAGGAAGCTTTTGATCATTTTCTATATAGAAATCACTAAACCTTAAAATTTATTACGCATCTAGCATATCAAAATTCTTAGAAATCCTCAAATCATGCTTTGATACCACTTCTATCAAACCCCCTCGAATTTTTTTAATCTCTGTTCAAGAGGTGTGACCCTGTCTTAAAAATCCATAACATTAAAATTTTAAGAACAATTCCATCCAAGATCCATTCTAACAATTTGAGGATACTAAGAACCATTCAAATCAATATTTAAACCCTTAAATTCACAATTCATAAACCTGTACAGTTTCATAAATCATACTCCATTTCATTAGTTGATTCATAAAATCCAAAACAAACTAAACAAAACAATATCCACATCATAAATCAACAAGTGTGGGAAATCCATACAATCTCAAAACCAACCTTTACCACTAGTTTATATCATTATACAAATTAAACTTAACATTTCAAATCTTAACAAAGAGGTTCTTTAACTTTTACAAGACACATAAGTTCAGATTTATCATAGACATTTCCTTAAGCATAAAATTTTTTGTACAACAAAACATATCAACCATTAAAGCTCAAGCCAAAATCTTCTAGCATTCCCTTCCTCAACCCAATTTAAGCATTCCAAATATTGATAAGCTAGCCTGAAAAAGAAGTTATAGCAATCGAAGTTAGCATAACAGAGCCCAACAAGTGACTAACATAGCCATGGCATATGAAATATTTTGAAGCAAATCAAGAATAGATGAAACATTTCTGAATATAACAAATAGCATATGAAATGTTTCGGAGTAAATCAAGAATAGATGAAACATTTCTGAATATAACAAATAGCATATGAAATAGTTTTAGAACATATTTCAAAGGATAACAATGGCATATGAGATATCTCAGAGCATATCAGAAGAATAAATCAAAAATATAAGCTTAAATGTCATATCTGACGTTCATTCATTTTATTCCCATCCAAAGCGTACATATAAACACATAAGTAAGGCTTTGGATATTGTATCAAAAACATAGAGGGTGCAGTGGGATCTCAAACAAAATCTCCCATGTCTGGGAGCATCATACATCTACGTCTAAATGAAGCCAAAGGGGACCAGCAGAGCATCGCGGGCTCTAAGCATACATCCTTTATCATTTCTAGCAAAGGTCCAAATAATCCCTTTACCTTTTCTGGCAAAGGTCCAAATAATCCCTTTACCATTTCTGACAAAAGTCTAAAATATCTCACAAGACACCAGAGTACAAAAGGATGGTATGAACAATAACATTAGCACATATCAGAAGCATATGCGGAATAACGAAAATATGCATGTGCCTTTATGAAACAAGAAAATGTCAACATGAATATTACATAATAGATTTCAGGTATACAAATAATTTCAGGATAAACAATATAAGAATTTCAAAGGATCAATATAAAGCTCAATTGAAGAAGAATTTAGCAAAAAACAAATTTCCAATAGGATCAAGCTTGAATAGGCAAAACTCAACAAAATTTCAATTCTGGTAGAATTTGAGTGGCATATTTCTTAAATTGTTTGAGTGACCAATTATACTCCAATTTGCTCAAAATAGATGTTATTGGAAAGCTGTCTCAATATATTTTCAGATGAACTTGGATTTGTAAATTTTTGAGTTCCTAACAGGAAGTGACAACAAATAGAGTAAGGTAGGGTCAGAATTTATCATCTCTATTTTGCAGAATTGGTAGAATCAATTTAAACAGATGTTTCAGTAGGAAAATATATATAAAAATTTCCAAATCATATGTCAAAAAAAGATATATGAATCTAATTTCCAAATAATTAAGTTTTTCATAATTCAAAATATTTACTAGAGAGTTATAAATAATTTAGTAATAGAAGGTCAGAAGTTATAATATCTATTTTACTGAATTTGTGAGGTCTATTCATTTATAAGTTTGGGTATGCAAATAACTCTAAATCTTTCAATTTTTTTATCAAATGAAATTTCTGTAAGTCTACTTTCGTGTGAAAGAGGTTATTCCTAAATCAGAATTTGGTACAAAAAGTTATGGCCACAAGAGCACTAAAAGGTCAAAATCTGAAAAATTCTAGATTCAACATTTGATGTATAAATGACATGGATATCTTACATGAAGCCATAATTTTCTAATTTTCTCAGAATCAAGATGAAAACAGGAATCAAAATTTTCTCTAGGATAGAGTTAAAACACTTATCTTACAAAAGTTTGATTCTCAACTATGGAGTGTTGATGCAAAACCTTGAGCTAAGACAAAAGTTCTTCTCTTTCAATTCCTTCTCCTTCTCTTCTACGTTGGCAGCAAGTTTTCTCCTCTAATCACTTAGGTTTGGCTCATGCAAAGATTTGCAAGATGGCAAGCATGTATGATGGAGGCTTAGGAGTCATTCTTAGAATAAACACAAGTGGCTCATTTTTAGGTTAACTAATGCCACATGTCCTCTATTTTTATTTTATTTATTTTCTTTCTTTCTTTCTTAAACTGAATATAAATCTTTCATAAATCCTATCTAAGTATTAGTATTTACATTTTGGTCCCTAGCACTAAACTTTCAATATAAAAATATTTAGTGCTAAAGAATTATTAAATATTTCTCATATTTACAAATAGGTCCTTAGAATTTTATAAACAAGTCCTTATATTTTATAAATAGGATTTAAGATTTATTTAAGCTCATCTACAGAATTTAAGATAGGTAGTAATATTATAATTAAATTCTTATACAAAATTTAGAAATGATAAAAAAATACGAGGGATGTTATAGTTCAATACCCGACATTATCCCGAAGCTCCATCCCCCATAATACCACTCGGGGGTTACAAGGGGCTAAGATAGCTGACGTTTTGTAGGCAGTAGTGATCTACAAAAAATAGGTCGTGGCATGCAAAAATTAAGCCATTTTGGGATAATTTTACCTGATGCGATGAGCGATCGTACTACGAATTATCATTGCTCATATTTTTATAAGCAAAACATATCAAAACTAAGGTAAAACATGCTACCAAGGATCTATATAAGCATGCAAAAGTGACGAATGGTTCGTTGAATGAATTTATTATAAGTGCATGATGATAGTTAGTGACAGTATATATAGAGAAAATATTTAGAATAGATTTAATCAATGTGATCCTACTAGTTTGGGACTAATTTGAGTTATTCTTGTTAGCATAAAATATATAATCATACTATCTGTAATGCAAAAAAAACTTTAATGCCAAAATTTGAAATCAAAGAACAATGGATCTAAATAATATTACGATGCATACCTTTCATTGTTGTTTAGAAAAATAAACCTTATCTGATCCATAAGCATATCGTCAGATCTGAAATATCAATCTGTAAGGAGAACTAGACTTATCTTCTCTCTTCTTATTCTCTCACAGGACCACCTAGATTGATGGTTAGAGAGATTGAGAGAGAAATTGTAATAGAGAGATTGAGAGAGAAATCGTAATCTCTCAACTACACTCTCTGTGAGAGAAACTATAATGGAGAGATAGAGAGAGAAATCGTAATCTCTCAACTGCACTCTCTTATTTTTTTTCTCTTCATATTCTTATGCCTCATCTCATATTTTGCATCCCTAGAGGTCATATCTATTTATAAACGAGAGCAAAGGGTCTAGGATAAGATATTAGGAGATTTTCTCCCATCAAGGGTATCTCCTAAGGAATCTTACTTTAATTAGACTTCCTTTCTATTAGCCAATAACCATAATCAGAATCTAATTATATCCTTAATATATTTTATCTAATTAAATAGGGCCATATTATCTAACATTCTCCCACTTGGCCCATTAATTAGTAAGACACAAAAGATATTTAAAATCATAATAAATAAATAAAATTTATTTAAAAATAATTTTACATAATTAAATTCTGAATTTAAAAAAAAACTACTTACACGTGCGTGAATTTTAAAAATAGGTTAATAAGTTCCATAAATATAATAATACTATATTAAGTCTGACTAGCAATCCGAATTATAATAGTTGTATATCAATAATGTCACACTTTCTTCTATGTACCATAACACTGTTAGCCTTTCCTAATATAGTACAAAATGACCCATATAATTTGTCTTGTCAAGATAATTCTATCATCACATTCAACCATAATATGTACATACATAACTATGAATATGATAGTAGAAATAAATAACTTTAAGTATGTAAGTAAAAATATCAAATACAGTGTCCACTCAAATATACATCACCATATCTTTTATGGGTTGCTCACAAACCCAATCATAAGAACATGTTCTTTCAAAACACTTTAAACTGTAAGTCCTAAGTAAATGGATCAGCAATCAATACAATGGAACTCAAGTAATTAATTGATATTAGATATTTTTAGAATTGTCTTCTTTAACCATCAAGTACTTTCTACTATAATGCATAGAGATACAATAGTACTTGCCATTCTTAGAGAAGGAAACTACTGTGATGTCATCAAATATCTTCAGTGACTTGGCAATTGAGTCTGACCACACCAAGTCCTGAGATAAAAATTTTACAATTATGAAGTTTGATTAGTGGCCTCAAAGTATACCACAAAATCAACTTCTATTATTAATAATAATATAATAACAAATTACCTCACTAATTGATATAGATATTAACTGTAAGGTGGACTTCCTGTTATTGAGGTAATTTATAGATTCAACATATGAAAAACACCATCATTTCAAGTTGATATAATTTCATACATTTGAGCATATAATCCTTCGTCCCTTCCAGATATCTTATTACTTTTCTTTACAATCCTTTAATATTTTTACTTCTGGGTAACAACAATATCTACCCAGTATTTTAACTGCAAAAGCTGATATCTGTTCTGACATAGGCTTAAGCATAGACTTTCAACTGCGCATATATAAAAAATATTTTTTTTATTTGATTCTTTTCAAGTCATTATAAAGCACTCACCTTTTGACTAAAATTCTACTTTTATGATTTATTGAATAAAATTGTGTATTAAATCTTTTCAAGACTCGGTTAATATATCCTTTCTAAAACAGTCTTAATAATCATTGAGACATATCCCTGAGTATCTCAATACTAATAATATAAGATATCTCATTCATATCAACCATCTTAAAATTCTTAGTGATAATTTCTTGGTTTAGTATAATAAACCAAGATCACTATTGGTAATGTAAAATATTATCTATATATATGATCAATATAATAAACTTGCTCTCACTGAACTTTAGATATGAATACTGATAAACAGTATTTTTCTTATATTTGAAAGAATCAATGATATCAAGAAACTTTATATATCATTATCTAAAAGCTTATTTAAGATCATAAATAGATTCCTGAATTTGCATACCAAATTCTATATTTCTTTTATTTTCTCAACCAATCATTCAGAGTAACCCATATGAAAGCTAGATCTTTAATAAAAAAATTTATTTTTATATCATTATGATATAACTCAAACTCATAATGAGTCACTAATGTCATGATGATTCTTAACGAGTTTATTTAAAAACTACATATCTCGTCATGGTCGATACATTTTTTATGAGTAAAATCTATAACCATATTAAAAACTAAAAGTCTGGCCAGTATATCATTCGATATTGTCCTTTGAGTCACATTTATATAACAGACTCTTATACAATTATTGGACAATTTGATGAATTAATCAGACACCATTTTGGTTATTACTTGTGACTATTCTTTTATTGTATCATATTATTTTTCAGAATCGTTACTTTTCATGACCTATGAAAATAATAAGGGATCCATTCTGATTCTTATATCAAAATATAATTCTTATAGATATATCACATAATAATCATAAATGACAGAATTCCTTTCCCATTGAAATATTCTCAAAGCTATCAATTGTGGCTGTTCTATAAAACCATTATCAGTGATATCAATATAATGTGGGAGTTTGGTAATGTTATTTTGTTGTTCACCTTTATCAAATTATTTAATAATTTGATTAACAATAATCTCTCGAATAATAAAAGAGTATCAACATGTATATCCTCTATATTAAATTTTGAGATTTTTACTCCCACTAATTTGTTATTTTATAGGAATCTTATATTACCAGATTTAACTATTCTCGTGCCATGATTAGAGCAATAAGATATGTACACTTTTAAACTTTTCTGAATAAATTATAAAATATTCAGAAATAATTATTAAATTTAATTTTCTTTAATGTGAATAGAAGATCTTTATCTCTATAGGACAATCTCAAATATGTAAATATCTTAAATTAGATTTTCGATCATTCTATAACTTAAAAGAAGTCATTCAATTTACTTATTAGAAACCCCATTTAAGATATACATAGTTTTCCTCAGAGCTTCTTTTCATATTGATTTGGGTGCAAAAGAATAACTCATCATGCTCTTAATCATATTAATAAGCGTACGATTATACCTTTTAGTAATCATATTCTGCTGTGACATATCTGGTAAATCATATTATACTTTTCTAAGAATCTAGTAAAAGAACTAGAATTATAATTAGATTTATCATAAATACCATAAAATTCATCACCTCTATCAGATATGATGATTTTAACTTTTCTATCTAATTATCTTTCGACCTCATTTATGCACACTTCAAGAGTGTCAACGACGTGAGACTTTACATGAATTAGATATATATAATCATGTCTCAATAGATTATCTATATGGTGATAAAATGCCTCTCTTTAATGAGATGAAATTATAAAGTGACTCATAGATGTAAGCATAATCTCAAGGAGTTTATGAAACTATATTCATTTTAATATTTAATTATAGGATTATTATAAACTTAATATTCATATTAATTCTATATAGACTTTAATACAGAATTCAAATATTAACTTTTATTAAATCATGCTAAGTTCACAATAATCAAAAGAGAAATAATATTCTAACAATTCTAGGTAAAGAATCTAAATTCTGAGAATTATAAGAATATAGTATAGATCCTCAAGATTCATCAAATGAATCATCCTTAGGCCTAGGCGATAAATACAAACTACTATCGCTTTCACTTTAAGATGATTCCCTATAATGATGAATATTTAATTCTCCTTTAGTTTTATCTTTTTTTTTAATTATTAAAATGAATCTCTATTATTGGCAATATATGTTGAAGCATCAAATTAATCCACCAAGTATTAGAAAAATAATTTCTATAATATTTGATTTGAACCATATAAAAGTTATATTTATAACTTTTCATTTTAAATCAAATCTTATAGTTCTTCTTCATATAACTTTCTTTATTATACAAGTAACATTTTATTATGAAGAAATTCTTTTATGAGTTTATATAATAATTATAAAGTCATGTGACTTATACTTCATCCTTATTTTATTGTTGCTCAATCTTTGAGTAGTACTCAAAATATTATAAGTCTTAAACTTATAACTTTATCAATTATATTGATGATGTAATCTTAAATTTCTTAAATATTATCATTTTTAATCAGTTCTTTCATTGAGGTGTCAACTAATGACTTATCAAAAAATTTAAATTGTTTATTAAATATTCTCATGCACTAGTTGTAAACTGTACTGAAGTCTAAGTATCATCAAATTGAGTCTTTCAGACCATCAGTCACCTTAATTATTTATTCCATAGAACTTTCAGCAAATAAGTTTGTGTTCCCTTCAAATAATCTGATCAAGATCTCACTCATATAATATAACTTGCATATGCTCAAGCCATTTATTCCAAAAATATATATTTTAAAAAATGTTGGGACATTTATAAAAATATAATAAAGGAAATATCACTGTAATTATATAAAATTAATGCTTTGAGTTTTTCGATGAATATTGAACTATTGATATCATCAATATTTTACCTTCAATATTAACATATCTAGTGTTCACATATATAATCATTTATGGAGGATTGATACAATTCTTATGGAATAGTATTATTATCTTTGAGTATATAACGCTAAACTATAAAGATATCCAAAATAGTATCATCCTACCCTATCACATAATTATTCAAAATAGATTCTCCTTTGGAATTATCTAAATCTCTTAATTATATGTATCATTATAAATATTATTTTTTTAATATTATTTAGGACCAATTCCATAATGTATTTTATAAATTATTGGTCTAGGTCACTTTGGTGATTGTAGGACCAATATAAAAATATAAAATATAAGCTAAAATATCTTATAAATGATAAGACCTTATTGTAATTCATACCCTATAAGCCTACCATCCCAAACTACTTTGGCAGCTACTGGTCAGATAAAATTTAGGAATATAAATTATAAATAATATTCATCAAATTTCTTTAATATCATTTAGGATCAACTCCATAATATATTTTATAAATTATTGGTCTAGGTCACTTTGGTGGCTATAGGACTAATACAAAAATATAAAATATAATCTAAAATGCCTTATAAATGACAAGGTCTTTATTATAATTAATATCTCATATGCCTATCATTCCAGGCTACTTTGACAACTATCGATCAGATAAAACTTAGGAAGATAAATTATAAATAATATTCATTAAATTTCTTTAATCTTGATTCATACTGAAACAGTTCAATAATAGAATAACAACCATAATAATTATTGAATATTGATCAGTAAAAAAAAACTCATATGATAACTATAATCATAATAACATATAAATCATGAAAAGTCTTTATGTAAAAGATAACTATGATTTCACAATTTGCATAACCAAACAAATATTCAAGAATAATAATTAGATTTTATTTACAACTTACAATCAATAATTCATATATATTGATCAACATAAAGAAAACTCATATGATAACTATAATCATGATAACACATAAATCATGAAAAGCCTTTATGTGAAAGATAACTATGATTTTATAATTTTAAATATATATATATGAGTAACCAAAGAAATATCCAAGAATAATAATTAAATTTTTTATTTATCATATGTAATCAATAAATCATATGAGAAAAATTATAAAAAAAATAATTTATAGTTTTTTAATAAAATATTAAATTGAATTAGTTGATTTTATTTAATTTGGGCAAGCCCATAATTGGGTTAAATATTAGCCCAATTAAATAAGTCGATCAAAACCAAAAAATTATTCAAAACTTAATCCTTTCTAGATTTGATCAAAACTTAAATTTAATCAATAATTAATTAAAATATAATCATGATCAAATTTAATTAAATTTTATTGATCAATTTTATAATTGAGAATATAAATAAAAAAAATTCTTAATTACATAAGGGTAAAATTATAAATATGTTGATAGGACATATACTATAATAACCAGATTTGTAAAAGAAAAGAACTATCAAAATACTAAAAGGTATTAATAAGATAAAGAAGGGCAAAGCTATAATTTTAAGTAAAAACCTAATGGTAAAATTATAATTGCCCCTTCATCCTCGCCGGCAGCGCCGTGTGCGCTCGGCGCCGCCTCTGTCGCCTCGGCGTACTTTGTGCTCGCGGCCATCGCATGGGGAGCGGCCGGTGCTCGCGCGCAACCGCCACCTCCTACGCATGGTCAGGCACCGCTTGTGCGGCGCTGCTTGTGCCGGCGCGCGACCGCAGGTGCGACGCTGTCTCTACCCGCGTAGGGCTGCCACTGGTGTGGTTGTGCCTGCGCACGTGATCGCTGCGTCTATCTACATTGGGCGCGGTGGCTGTCCTCGTGCGGCCATCGCTTGGACGCGGGTTCTGCCCTCGTGCGGCCATAGTAAACATGGTGAAACTGCACTACCGATAGTTGAACATGCGTTCGAGAAAGATCGTTGTCTCAACAACACTTTCGTTGATTGAAATCATAAGAAATAGATCGATAATACCCGACAAGTCTTTCATGCATCGTAAACAAAAAATGATCCTTTCATAAGCAAAAGATATTAACAAATAGATCCGAAAGTATTTGATTTCAAAAACCATAGCTTTGATACCAATTGTTAGCATAAAATCTATAATCATGTTATCTGTAATGTAAAAAAAAACTTTAATTCCAAAATCTAAAATCAAATAGCAATGAATCTAAACAATATTACGATGCATACCTTTCGTTACTATTCAGAAAAATAAAGCTTATCTGATCCACAAGCATATCATCGTCAGATCTGAAATATCAATCTGCAAGGAGAACTAGACTCACATTCTCCTCTTTTCCTATCTTTTCACAGGACCTCTTAAATTGATGGTTAGGAAGATTGAGAGAGAAACTGTAATAAAGAGATTGAGAGAGAAACCGTAATACTGTAATAGAGAGATTGAGGGAGAAACTGTATTCTCTCAACTGAACTCTCTTATTTTTTTTTTCTCCTCATATTCTTATGCCTCATCTTATATTTTGCATCCCTAGAGGTTCTGTTTATTTATAGATAAAAACAAAGAGTCCATGATAAGATATTAAGAGATTTTTTTCCATCAAGAGCATCCCCTAAGAAATTTTATTTTAATTAGACTTTCTTTCTGTTAGTCAATAACTATAATCAGAATCCAATTATATCCTTAATATATCTTATCTAATTAAATAGGATCACATTATCTAATAATTCTAATAACTAAGTTTTATTTGATCTCAGCAAAGTAATGCCCAAGTATTTCAAAGGAAGAGAGCCTTCATTAATCCCTCAAAAAATGATCAAATTTTCCTTCTCTTTCTCTATTGGTGTGTTTGGAAAAGAAAATATAAGATTTCTTAATATTGATTCGATAAGTAACATATTCATACCATGAAAAGATATTCTTAATAGTTTCACAATATTTTTTATTAACTCTAATGAAAAGATATCACTAGCATACATTAAATGAGAGATTTTAACCATATTTCTAAACGAATCTTAATGTAGAGAGATAAGAAGAAAGCGGGCCACCTTGTTGAACCTCTCTGTTAAAAATTAAAAATCTCATAATTAATCTGATAGGCAAATAGGGGGGAAGATATGTATGTATGGATCCAATGTATAAATTTGTTAGAAAAATTTAGGACTCTAAAAATATTAAGGATGGTAAACTAAAAAATGTACTCATAAATTTTTTTAAATTAATCTTAAATATAACTAAAATATTTTTACCTTTAAAATAAAATATATAATATATAATTTTCTGGACAATAGGAATTTTATCGTTAATAGTATGACATGAGAGAAACAGCAAAGTGCTATAGGGAAATGCATCTATGGAGAGAAGGTTTTATTTGATTTGTTAAAATTTATGCTAAAATACTATATAAAAGGATTAGTTTACAATAATTTCCTCTTGTGGGTTTATTACCTTTGGAAATAAGCACAAAAAATAATTTAATATACTCACTACGTAAACAAGAATTTTGATAGAATTGACTTTTGAGTATTAATGAATTGATCCTTAATAGTATTCGAATATGTTTATGGAACTCAACTATGAAACAATCTAGCCTACGACTCTTATCATAACCTAATGTTTTAATGATTTATCAAATCTTAATGCCGTCAAAAGATTTAATTAGGAAGCATCCACCTTTTCACTAATAGTTATAGTTTCAGTCGATCTTCAAAGAAAATCTAAAAAAAAAAGTCTTAATAGTGAGATATAATATTATGTGTAATTTTTTTTACTAAAAAATACATTGTTAATTGACTTGAATGTGTTGAATTAGGTCGTGCCGCTAGCATAAAATAACATGATAAAACTTAATATTTTTATCCCTTCAGAAGATAGTTTACGTATAGCCTTCGCTCACCAACTATGATTATCTTGCCTTTATAATCGGTATACATGATATTTTTAATATAACATATAATTATATAGTTATTTATCAAAAAACATTAAACCTATGATATGATCAATTCACCCACTAGTTTAACCAATATAGCTCATGTTTTAAAAAGAGATGAATCTTCATTAATCACTCATCAGGCAAGTGTAAAAAAAACCTGCATACAATATAGAGGAAGCTTCAGCTCTCCATGTAGTTGTTCTTTGAGCTAAGTTAGCAAATTTGTGCGCAAAAATATTGCTTTGCCTTGGGTTGAAACCAAACCTAGTCGTATTGACAAAGGAAGCCAAATTCCTGTTGTCGCTTGCAAAAGATTTGGGTGTAATTACTTATTACCTGTATAGTTAATTATAATTAATATTTTGATCCATATATTTTAAAAGATAATATTAGAATCTCTACACTTACGGAGATGAAATATTTAATCTTAAATTTTCTTACATCATTAACCTTTTTATGAAAAAAAGTATGTATTGTCACGTGTAAAAAGGCAAAAAAAATAAAAAAAATAATTTTAATATTTTTAAATTATTAATTTTATATAAACTTTTCTAACTGATTTTTTCTTCGCCTCCTCGTTCTAACCTACTTGCTCGTTGCCCGCCACACCTGCTTGCTTATCGAACCTGCACGTTTGTCACACTCGTTCTATCGTTGTTTGCTTGCCAAACTCGCTCATTCGTCACTTGCTCATCGCACCTACTTAATCGTCACACCTATTCGATCACTGCTCGCCCATCACTCGCCCACCACTTCTGCTCACTTGTTGCTCGTCTATCGTATCCTTTTTTTTTTAATGAAGTGATAAGAAATTATTATTATTTTCTCTCATTTTCTTATATGAAATGGAAATGTTTATGTTGGATGTAAAATCTTATTTCATTTGCTTGATTACGAAGGTAGCGTGATCAAAAAACGAAAAAAAATCTATGGCAACATCAACACAACGCTGAAAAAAAATAGATCTATCATTTTGTGCCATTTGTCATGGAGGTCATCGAATACTTTTGTACATTTGCTTTCTCCTTGGAACTTTGCTTGTATGAGACTCATCAGATCGAGATATTGCAATAACTTAAGCAGAGTTACTGCAACCCAACAAAAATCACACTTACGTTTGTTCATTTGCTTATATGAGCTCATACCGACATGAAAGCAATAATGATGACAAATACTAATATGATTATTGGTTCATGAACTTTGCCGTGCCTCATTGAAATTTGAGTTACAGTGGCAATTTCCTATTAATCTCTTGTTTATGTTGGAAGTTGTCTAGGATAACACCTTCTGCAATATCTATAGTAAAATTTGTAACTAAATATACATATGAAATATAATAATTACAGTAAAAATTATTAGTGAGAAGGTCGAAAAAAGAAACGACAAGCAAGTAACAAGTGAGTAGGTGCGGCAAACGAGCAACGATGTAATGGGCAAGCATTCAACAAGCAAAATCATCAAATATGACGAGTGACAGTCGAGTAGGTTGGAACCAGCAAGTAAAGAGGAAAAGGATCAAAAAAATTTATATAAAATTAATAATTTAAAATAATAAAAATTATATTTTTATTATTTTCATTCGTGCACGTGTTGTCACGTGTGCTTTTTTCATCAAAAAAAAATTAACGACGTAAAGAGAATTGAGATTAAATATTTCATTTTCGTAAATGTAGGGATCCCAATATTACTTTTTAAAATATAAGAATTGAAATACTAATTATAGTTAACTATAAGAGATAATATATAATTATCTCAAAGATTTTAGATGATGATGTGAGTACCCAATACAATATAATACTGCATCCACATCCGTCATACTTATCATATAACTTTTTATTTTTCTATAAGAATAATAAGATACATGCTAACATGCTAATATGTTGTCATCTATCATTTTATTCCTACTAGCGCATCAAGCACGAATATTCACCGACGAACCTCGATTTCCACACATTTGGTCAACCTCAATGCCAATATGTTAAGCTCACATGCATCATCATATGGATGCATACGATGATCTTGATGGATGTGTTGAGGTGACCGAGATGTTTTTGGATCTTTAAAAGAGATATTTTGAGCTCGAGATAGCGACATTTCTATCCTAATACAGGACATAATTATGAGAACGGGATCGAACATCGTCTGGGATCTTAGTCTTGGATCAAAGGACAAATTTAATATTTTTTATAAAATAAATATAAAATATACAATAATTATAATGTGAGAATGAAAAAGATAATTTGCTACGAGCTTATTATAAAAGAGTATATATGTTGTGGGGAGGAGACTAATGAAAATAATAACATTTTCTTCTCCTTCGCCCTTACATCTATTTTTACCTAAAAACTGAAATATTTTTACTAATAAATAACAACTAAGGATCATTTAGTCTTTTTAGACTCAATAACTGCACTTTTCGTAACTATGAAATGGAGTAAGATAGAACTCTAAGCTTCTTATCTTTTTATCTTAATAACATGATTCGATTAATTTTTTGCCATCGAGGTGTTTCCTTGAAGCCTATTTTGCATATAAAAAAAAGCAAAATACCAAATTACATATGTTTTGATTTTATCATATTTCTTTCTGACGATTTAAGAAAAGATTTAGTATTACCACTTTTTTCTAAAGATCCCTGCTCCTGTTCGATGTTGCGGTTGTACCCGCGCAATGATTGGATGAACATAAGTGGGGTACGGGGTGGCTACCCTCATCGCTGTCAAGGTAGAGTTGCGAGTAACTGTTGCTGTGCGTATTCTTTTTTTTTTGGCACTCAATATTACATGCAGTCCTAGATATTCAAAATCTGCATAATAACATGCAGCAGGAACAAAAATATGAACTAAATTTTATTTGATCTTTGAAAATTCATAATTACTTTTTTGTGGTCTTGGATTGATTCACATAATAATTTTGATGTTGAATTTTCATGATATATATATTTAAGGATGTAGAGAAAAATAAAAGAAAAATAAGAGAAAAAAGGTGTTTTTTTTTTCTTTGGTTTGTATAAAAGGAAGAAGGGATCAAGCGCCTCTTCCGTAGCCTTCGGCATCCAAATCTCTCTCGCGTTCCTCTCCTCCTCTTCTTCCCTTCTACGCCAGGTGGGTTTGAAGGAACCCGGCCTTTTCCCATGTTAAGGCTTCAAAAAGCAACCGAAAGCGGGGCATATTAGGCCTTCCGCCCATTCATGCGCTTGGGTTGTCGGGGGAGCGGAAGGATTTAGGGCTGACAGGTCTGTATCGGCTGTCATTGAAGCCAATGGTACTTCCTTTCTAGCCTTTGCTTTCCTTTCTTGCTCTTCCCATTGCTAGAAATCTCTCAAGTTTTGGAGCATAAAAGAGCAGACAAATCGACGAGCGCGATCTACCCTGCGTCATCAGGAGTTTCTGGAATCTGGAAATTTGGTAGTCGTCAGAGACGAAAGCTTTCGGCTCTTCCAGCTCAAAGATCTGTTCTTGGGGTGATTTCTTGCCTTTCTAGGGTGAGCTTCAGTGTTTTCCGGCGGAAAGTTCCGATCTTGGCGGGTTTCTCTGCCGAAAATTCTGCAAAGTTGAGTTATATACCGGTTTTCTGATGCACTCAGGAGATCACTGCACTGGCGTTCTTCGATTTTTTCCTTTTTTCTGAATGCTTTATTAAAGCTCAGTCCGCAATAGAGAAGAGGAGACTGTGTGTTCGGTGAAATATATGAGGGGCACTGTAGGCACTATTCTTGCTGTTGTTTAGCTCTGTTGCTTTTGGCTTTTTTCTATTCCGCCAAAGAAGGATACCTCTCCGTTCTGTGAACTTTGTCCCTAGGCGAAGATCCCCCTCCTAAGGAGTGAGCCTGGAGGCATCTAATCTGGTGTCGTCCTTCTGATCTGTGCCACTCCTCGGGGTTAACTCATGGAAGTGGCTTGTTGTGGCCATCATGTTTGCCATTTTTGAATCCTTGGCCCATCCACCAACAGATCTTGGTTTTCCTTGAAAGGGTATGAAGATTCACTAAATTTTGATTCAATGCTTCAAATTCTATTTGATTTGGTTGGTCTCAGTTCAAGAAGTTGCAATATGTGTCTTTTGATGAATATCTAAATCTTTTGATAACTACATAAACTGACTTAGGATTTAGCTTTTGTTTGGTTTTTGTCAAGAAATCTGATATGAGATTCTCCTATTTTAGGTTCCTTCATTTGTTAAGCTGCATTCTTGTCGCATAGGAGAAGATGCGGGGTGCTGTTCTTGTTGCGATTGCTGCCTCAATTGGTAACCTGTTGCAGGGGTGGGACAATGCTACCATTGCAGGTAAACTTGTACTTGTGACCATTGTCTTTGGCTTGTCCGATAGTAATTCTCAGCTAGTATTTAAAAAAAAATTAGACGTGATTCAGCCATTCATAGCTGGGATACAATCTTGTTCATCATTTAAGCACTTCAAAATTCTAAAGGTGGGTTACCCTGCTGAACCATTCTCAGTTGATATTTTTTCTTGCAGCTGCTGTTCCTGTATTCTTGAAGAATTGTATATCTCTTGTAGATAATATTGTCAAAGTCAGACATTATTGGTCATAACACACTGCACGATGCACATTACTCTCAACATGACATGATTCTTGCTAATGTTGCTCATCTGTTTCTATTACTAAGTTCATTATGTTAAGTCACTGGGAACTTTAACTTTTTATTTAAATTTTTATTGATGCTTATTCAGGTTCTATACTGTACATCAAAAAGGAATTTAAATTGGATTCTGAGCCCACTGTAGAGGGACTAATAGTTGCTATGTCGCTTATCGGGGCTACTATCATCACAACATTTTCTGGTCCAGTATCAGACTGGGTTGGCAGACGACCAATGCTAATCATCTCATCAATTCTCTATTTTCTTAGTGGTCTGGTGATGTTGTGGTCGCCCAATGTCTATGTCCTACTCTTGGCGAGGCTAATTGATGGATTTGGGATTGGTCTAGCAGTCACACTCATTCCCGTATATATTTCTGAGACAGCTCCACCAGAGATAAGGGGATCATTGAACACCCTCCCACAGTTCAGTGGCTCTGGAGGAATGTTTATATCATATTGTATGGTTTTTGCAATGTCACTAATGGTGAACACGGACTGGAGAGTGATGCTGGGAGTTCTCTCTATCCCTTCCCTCCTTTATTTTGCACTAACCATTTTCTTTTTGCCGGAATCTCCAAGATGGCTTGTAAGCAAAGGAAGAATGGTTGAGGCCAAACAGGTTTTGCAGAGATTGCGGGGAAGGGAAGATGTCTCTGGTAAATGTTGCCTCAAAATGCTACTAAATTTATTTTAGTTGAAACTAGTTATATCCTTTATTAAGTTGTAGCAGTTGTAATAGTTAAATTTTTGTACATGAAATGTTTATATGCTGGTTGTTTGGTCAAGTGGATATGCAAGATAAATTTATTGTGTATCTTATTGAGTGTTTTCAATAGCGATCGAAATTTTAACAGTCAGTTAGTTAAATAAAGGTGTGTAATTGGCATTACCAAAGAGTTCAGTACTAGTGATATATTGCAACAATCATGTGTTGATTTTCTCATGCTTAGTCTCATAAACTCTATATTTGTTATGAGTTCCACTTTTGAGCATCCGTGTGTCATTGATGTTATATGATAGTGTAGCTATATCAGTCTTTTTTTTCATGTCAAAACAGTGTGTATATATTTATGGATGTTTACATTTAGTGCTTCTTTGACAAGAATGATTGTTCAAAACAAAATAATATTTCTTAGGTTGCTTGTTCTCTTTGTGCTTATTCTTGTATCATTAGGCAAATCTACTTCAGACCTCTAATGTCAGAGAGAATTACTATGGCCAAATTTTTTGGTTTCTCTCCATCTTGTATATCTTTTTATTGTTATTAGTTGAATTGTTCTAATTTTCTTTATGTTACTTTAGAAAAATCTACTGATTCTTTACCATAATGTAACTAAATCTGCTTATTCTAGCACTATCGATCTCACATTAGCTTATTGTTTGATAATTTATTCCTGGTAGTTTGTGATCTTGGTTTTTGGGACAAACAAAATGGATGTGCGAAAAAGTCTAAGATATGATTTTTCCATTTTTCTTTTTAAATATACAGGAGAAATGGCTCTTCTTGTTGAGGGTTTGGGAGTAGGTGGTGAGACTTCCATTGAAGAGTATGTAATTGGACCGGCTAATGAGCTCACTGATGACCACGGGGCAACTGCTGATAAGGACCGTATCACATTGTATGGGCCTGAGGAAGGCCTTTCATGGGTTGCCCGGCCTGTCAAAGGCCAAAGTTCCCTTGCTTTTGTATCTCGCTGTGGTAGCATGGAAAATCAGCATAGTGTGCCGCTAATGGATCCTCTGGTTACCCTATTTGGAAGTGTCCATGAAAAATTACCTGAGATGGGTAGCATGCGAAGCACATTGTTTCCTAATTTCGGAAGCATGTTTAGTGTGGCAGATCAGCAACACAAAACCGAGCAGTGGGATGAGGAGAGTCTTCAACAGGAGGGTGAAGGTTATGCATCTGATGCTGGAGGATGTGATTCTGATGACAATTTACAAAGTCCATTGCTTTCTCGCCAAACAACAAATGTGGAAGTGAAGGATATTGGCCAACAGCATGGAAGTATTATGAGCATGAGGAGAAATAGCAGTCTTATGCAGAATGGAGGAGAGGCAGTTAGTAGTATGGGTATTGGTGGGGGATGGCAATTGGCATGGAAATGGTCTGAGAGAGAAGGTGCAGACGGGAAAAAGGAAGGTGGGTTCAAAAGAATATATTTACACCAAGAGGGCATTCCTGGGTCGAGGAGGGGTTCCCTTGTTTCCCTTCCAGGAGTTGATATTCCTGAAGAAGGTGAATTTGTTCAGGCTGCTGCTTTGGTGAGCCAACCTGCTCTGTTCTATAAGGAGCTTATGGATCAGCACCCTGTGGGGCCAGCCATGGTTCATCCATCAGAAGCAGCTGCTAAAGGGCCAAATTGGCCAGATCTTTTTGAACCTGGTGTGAGACATGCTTTAGTTGTTGGAGTTGGGATCCAGATACTTCAGCAGGTTAGTTTTACTAAATGCAATGAAAGATGAAGATGCTGATTAAACGTCTTCTCATGTTATTTATTTCTTATAGAAATGGACTTTGGTAAACTATGTTTGTGATCTACATTTACACTAGTAACATTCTGGTGTAGTGTCCAAAATGTGGTTCATATATGAGGTACTCTGCATAAGCCTGAATTGCTACAGTATGCTGTAATTGTATATGTACATTCTACAATACATATGCAGTTTGTGTGAGCATGAAAATATGATCGCATGTGTTCTAGTTTTTCCTTATTAGCAATTTTCTATTATTGGGGAAAAAAATTATTTCAGTATTACCATATGTAGTTTATTGTGACATCCACTCAATTATACCTTTACTTTTATAAACTTATCATTTAAAAAAACCCCTAAGTAAAAATAAATATCATCCTATAAAATTTTATTTGGTCTCAACATCTATTTACCTGTTAATGGTTCAAACTCTTTTGTATGACATTTTAATTGAATTGTCTGTGTGTGTGGTTGCATTAGAAGCTTCTGTATCAGGATATGTGTTATGCAATAGCTTGATCATTGCCCTACCATGGATGCTTTCTAAAACATTATTCTGATAGTTGCATATTGAAAGGGTGACTGTTGATAGTGTAAAAAAGTTACCTGCTACCAGAAAAAAGCCATATCTGAGGCTTGTTAACTTTGTTTTAAGGGGGCTTAAATCTGGTTAAGTTAAATTGGATGAGAGTAATAGCTGAATTTCGTTGTCAGATGTACATAAGTGTTCTTGAGTTTTCTTCTCAATTTTTTCCCCTAGCTACTCTATTGTTGTTCTGCTTAAGGTGCTTCGTCTGCATCTTCTGCATCCAAGTGTTATGCCACTCCCTTATGTTCAGTTTGTTGCTCCTATAAAGTCCAAACTTCAAATCTACCAGCTTAAAATTGATTTTGAAATTAAATAGTTATCTTCTACTTTTACTTAGGAGTTTCTGTAGCCATATCTGCTCTGACTTCCTTAGTCTCATGTTGTCAGGTCAATCTACAAAATTTTCAAGGATATACTTCCTTTTGATGGCTTCTGGTTTTCCTGGCTTACTTTTCTTTACCTGTCTCCTGGAGCATCTTTATACTCTCCTTTGAAGAATGTCTTTTACCTAATGCTTCGCTTTCTTATCCTATCTTGGGTGGTGATGCAGGATCGATCATGATCTTATGTTACATGTAGTTTATAAAGTCTGACATCCTTCAGGCTTTTATGCAATCTTGAACTCACAATTGATCTTCTGATGCACTATCCAGAAACTTGCATAGGTTGCTCTGAGCTCCTTGTAATTTGCAAATAGCAAGACAATATATTCCGTAGTTATGGTATAGGTTTCCTTGCCAGAACCTGGAAGCCCCATGCTACCATTTATGGTCTTATTCCATTCGCTAATTTTATAGCATAAACTGATCCAAACTTTGGTCTCAGTGAACTTTTTGAGACTAAGTATATAGTTCTTCATACAAAACTCATAGAACATCTTCTAGGGCTTTAATGAGTATTATTGTTGTACCTATGAGGTTCATGGATTTTTCTCATACTGAAAGTTGCTTTGAGCTGGCAACTTCTGCTTCTGTTTTAAATTATAATTAGTTGATTATGGTAGATAATTTGTTTTGATACTTGTTAACTGTCTCTCACTATGAGATGACAATCAAGATCTATTGCTTCTTGTGCCTATAATTAGACTTCTATGTTTATCTATCCATTAGTTCTCTTCTGAGAAGTAGCATCATATTCACCTCTATATTGTTCTAGATGATGTCATTCTAACCTATTTTGTTACTCCTGCAGTTTGCTGGCATAAATGGGGTTCTCTACTACACTCCTCAGATACTTGAGCAAGCTGGTGTTGAAGTTTTACTAGCAAATATTGGGATTGGCTCAGCTTCAGCATCTATCCTCATTAGTGCTCTCACAACTTTGTTGATGCTTCCAAGTATTGGTCTTGCGATGAGGCTCATGGATATCTCAGGAAGAAGGTAAGTCACTTTCTTCCTTAGGGCAAAATTTTCACTCCCCTTTATATCATAGGTTAAGCAAGAACCCCTTTGCTCAATCTCCAAACTTGCAGGTTCCTTCTGCTGTCCACAATCCCTGTCTTGATATCTTCACTGGTTGTCTTGGTTGTGGCTAACCTTGTGGACATGGGAACTGTGGTTCACGCCGTGCTCTCGACTGTCAGTGTTGTTATCTATTTCTGCTGCTTTGTCATGGGATTCGGCCCAATTCCCAATATTCTTTGTGCCGAGATCTTCCCAACTCGGGTCCGTGGTGTGTGCATAGCCATCTGTGCCCTCACATTCTGGATTGGTGACATCATTGTCACATACACACTTCCTGTTATGCTCAATTCTATTGGCCTTGCCGGTGTCTTTGGAATATATGCAGTTGTGTGCACCATGGCTTTGGTATTTGTGTTCTTGAAAGTTCCTGAAACAAAGGGCATGCCACTTGAGGTCATCACGGAGTTCTTTGCCGTTGGGGCAAAACAAGCTGCAATAGATTGATTTCTTTTACTTATTTGGATGAGGGACTACAAATATCATTTAATATCTAGGTAATGTTCTTCTCTCGTCAAAGATCAAAATTGAAATTTAAGATGGTTAGAGAGAATAGGATTGGGATGTGAGATGAAAATGGAACGGGAACTGAGCATAAGGGACTGGAGGATATTAACAAGCTATTAAAGGTCATTACTATCAATTGGTTATATTCAGCAAATGTATGTCTTCAATTCCGTGGTCTGTGAGCATCAAATTTTCTTTTCTTGAATTTCATTCTATATGGTGTTTGATGGAGTCAGTATAACTACTGCATTAAATGCATTTGGCAGCTATGAAGTTCTTAGTCTTGCAGGTCACAATTCAAGCATGTTTTCCTTGTTCGAGGCAGTGGAGTCATAAATACTTAGATATATCAGCACTGAGGGGATCATTGAAGGACACAGGAAAACTTGTCAGTGAGTTTGGAACTCTAAGGCTAAGGCATCAGGCAGAAAAAAAGAAATTTTATGCCTTTGATCCATGTTAAGATTTATTTACAATGACTGGCTTTCTTTCTTCATGCTGTCTCATCCTAAAACTCTGAAAATTATAGCTTCTTATTTGGTTTGGGTTGCAAAATTTTCAACTGAAGTTGGTCATATCTTCTGCTTGTGATGACATGCATCGATGTTTGATGACACTGCTAAAGAAGTTTGGATCCAGTTGTATCAAAGTACATTTTATCTGTAGAATTCAGCATTTGTGCCATCCTTTCTTTTAGGCACTTTTTTTTTTTTTCAAGATAAATGGATTACATTCGATATTTTACTTGGATTTATTTAGTTTTTTTAATCTGACCTCTTTTCGCCCCCAGCAACTAATTCATGTAAATTTCTGTCAACAGTTTACATACCACTTTTTTTTGGGGGGTTTTTAGAACTTTTCAGAGTTTAAACTTTTGATGATCATACAATCACTTAAGTATGCTATACAATCACTAACGTGTTATGAAACTATATTAGTTGGGTAAAACCTTCAACCATCACATACTTCCCCTAGCACTACTGCTACGGTAACCAGTTATCTCGACAACATAGATCAGTAGCACTTTCCAACTGCTTTGGACAAAAAGAGGTATGTGATCTGATAAAAGAAGGAAAGATCCTTAGCAGTGGATCAAACAGAATCAAGTTTCAAAGATGGGAGTTGTTGGCCATTCTCCAGTGAAGGCAGAGAGTCGCAGCAGAACCAACTGTTGCTGATGCTGATGGCCCACTGTGTGTTGGGTGGAGGAGACGACAACATCTTTTAACACTTTGTGCTGCCATTTAACTAATCCCACCAAACTAACGTAATCTTTGGGTAAATCCAACAAGAAATATACACCGTGGAGGCGTCTGTTTAGGTCGGGGATGACCAGTGTCCGCCATCAGCTGTCTTACAGTTGTTGAGGACAACTATCATATGAGAATAGAATCTGAACAAGATAACAAATATTATCCATAAATCTGACTTTAACTTTTAGATTATCTAATTGAACTATATCTTGTCATGAGATCATCTTCATAAAAAAGGAGAAAAAAAATTTCTGGTGTTTTATACGATATTTATTGTACTTTTGAGAATCACAAATCCACAGCTCAATAAGATCTAAGAAGGGAAAAAAAGGGTCTCACTTTGGTTTGGTCTCATGAAGATACGTAGAAAAGAGGGAGCTAAAGATGCCACTTTTGAGGGAGGAACCTGTGGGCGTCACCGTTCTCCCTCGCCTCCGCGCCCCGCCGCCGAGGCCGACGCGGGCGCCGCAGCGTCGACGGATCCCTCGCGGCACCCCTGGAACAGGGAGGGCGGCGCGGCGACGAGGAGCACCCGTCGGCACGACGGACAACTGGAGTGGGAACCGAGCCATGCGTCGACACAAGCGGCGTGGAACCCGTGCCCGCACTGCGGCAGTACCCGGAGCTGCTCGCCCTCCTCGAACTCCGCCAGGCAGATCGGGCACTCCGCCGGCTCCTCTCCACCGGCGGCGCCGCCGTACGAGACCTTGGGCAGCTGCCGCAGGGCCGTCCTCTTGAGGCCCTTGTCAGGCGGCGCCCGTGAGCCTCCACCGCCGAGCGAGCGCCAGGGACAGGCGCAGCAGCGCGCAACGAGGGCGAGAACCACAGCGCTGACCGCGGCGCAGAGCAGCGCGGCGAGGATCACCACCACGTTGGTGTTCGGCTCCGGTGGCGGGGCTGACGTCGTGAGAAATCTGGCGGCCGGAGGCATTGGCTCGTCGCGGAACGGAGATGGGAGGGCAGGAGTTGTGCTCGGGAGTTGGGCCTTTAGCTTCAATAAAATGGGAAAAGATGTCAATGTGAAACGTACAACGGGACCCGCAAGGCATTTGGTGACATGAAGGCGGCTGTGTTAGAACTAAATATAATATTTTTACTACATAAAACACAAACAAAAAAAAATTCGGTAAAGAAATTAAAAATATGACCAGTTAAGCCGTGTAAGACAGCTTATCGTAAGGATAATGCTGTGGTTACAGTTATATCCACTGCTTCAGTCAGGGAAGATGATGCGAGCATCATCTTCTTGGTACTAATTGACATGCCTTAGAAAACAGGGATGCATGCACCTTTGAGCACTCCACGACAGACCACGTAAAGGACGAGTGAGTGTAGAAGTTTGAACACCCTCGCTTGTCAACTTCCATGGGAAAGAAACGGAACGCATGGTTTCCAACAACGCGACAGGGTAGTGAGAACGAAGTGTCACAGAAGGCCACATCTCAAAAGAACGAGAACCAATTGCATTCTCCTTCAAGAGCTCTCGATGAGACAAATTTGTGTCTTGCATTCTGTGAAGTAGAAAGAAGAGGGAGAAGCTTGTTATCTGAAAAGAACAATTGCATTACTGTGTGCTCTGTAATCCTCCGATCCATAAAAAACTTATATATATATATATGTATGATTGAAAATTTATAGACACTTGATAATGCTAGATGCATGTTATTCTCTCTCTCTAGTATACAAGAGTCATAATAGAGAAATACTAATTTTATTCTTGTTTATTATGGTAAGGAAGATAAACACAAACTCTCTTCTCTCGCTTTATGAGTCATCCTAAATCTTTTTCTCCTTTTTTATGACAAAAGAAGACCTACTCTATCTCATATTTGAGATATCAAATTAATAACTTGGAATGTCAGAAGGATCAAGTTGGGAAACCCCACCCGACCTTGGTCTTCGTATATGGGAACCTCGGGAGATCAATACTTCTACCTTGGAGTCGTCTCAGATCTATCTCGGAACTATCTCAAATTCACCATAAATCCATCTCAGAGCCACCTTAGATCTACCTTGGTTTCATCTTAGATCCACCTTGGATCTATGTTAGAGTCATCTCAAAACCACTTCGGGAGTATAACATTTTCACTTCAGAGGTACCTTAGACATTCCTACTCACATGAGTCTGGACCACGTCGGACTGATCAATATGTCAACGATATTCTTCTCCAATAATTTAGCACTAGAGAGAGGAGGGCCCAATGTCATAGGAACGACCATCTACCCCCATTAACGAATGCTTCAATGAGGAGGCTCGCCTCCAACCCACACCATTTTTATTCAGGGAGGGTAATTGCTATTCTTCTCACATGTAGAGGTGTCCATCTCAGTGCAGACACTAATAAGGCATTGACATCTGTTCAATGACTAAAGCCCCTCACCCCTGGGGATGAACTTGAGCCATCTGCTCATTCCCACCAAGGTGTTCCTAAATCTCGCCAATTAGATGTAGATGCTTATGGGTGTATTACAAGTTATTGCCAAGTTCCTATCTTAGTTAACCTAACATGCAATACCACCATCTCAACCATGGTCAATGCCTCAATCATCGTTGGCACCGGCACGCTTCAAAGTCTCCATAACTAATGCAATGCCAACATCTCATGATTGCTTGAGATTTGCAGAGCTGCCAGCCGAGAGAGAGCCCTGCTCTCTAACGACTAAATTCAGTACACCACCACACCATTATGCTACCCCACTCAAGTTCAAAACTCAATCAGTGAATTAAATGGATACTTCCTTAAACGTTCGACTAAGGCAAATGGACCAAGACAATGGGAATTCCAACAGCTCAAGGGGGAGAGTCCAGCTGATCTACCTTGAATCGATCTCCATTCTCCGAAAATATTTAAGAAGAGCCGACCACAACCTACTTTCACTTCCTATCACTGGAAACCTTTGATGGTAGTACTGATCCAGTTAAACATACTATTGCCTTCCACAGCTAGATGTCCCCCTATGGCACCTCGAATACTTCGATGTGCTATACATTCCCAACAACACTAAGGGGTCGATGTGGGAGTAGTACACTCACCTGAAGCTACTTTTGATCGGCTCCTTTGCTAAGCTCGCAAAGGAGTTTGAGCTCTATTTCTTTGGGAATGTGTGCTTGAAGCTCTCGGCAATAATATTGCTTGGACTCAGGCAAGGGGAGCAAGAGACACTCTCCATTTTTGTCACTTGATTCACTAACAAGATTAGAGGCGTACAAGAAACCCATCTATCATTCGTGATTCAAGCTTTCATGATAACGCTTAGGTCTTCTCATCTTTTTTGGTCATTGGTGGAAAGGCCACTAGTGACTATACCCGAGACCCTCTAAAGGGCCAACCAATTCAAAGTAGCAAGGCGATGTCTCATAAAAGGCCACGGCCAGAGCGACCATCATTGGTCCTAACCCATGGTGGAGAAAACTTGATCGACTTAGCTGCCTTACCCGAGACCTGAGTTGACCTCCCTTAACATGACAAGAACTGAAGAACCGAGGTCTTTTTATAAATAAAGGAAAAAGGGTTCTTGAAAGACTATCAGTCAATAAAGATGCCATTGGAAAGGAGGGATAGATCTAAATATTATTGCTTCCATTATGACTATGGGCATGACACAAAGGAATATCAAGATTTGAAGGAGTAATTTAAGGAGCTCATTCATCGAGGGCACCTTAGGAGATTTATCCAAAGACCTCAAGAGCCTTCACCTTGACATCGTTGGGGGGCCAGCCTCAAGAGGGGATAGCACCTCGAGCCATAAAGACTATGCCTGAGCCATTGTCGAGAAGTGCTCGAGGTCAGAAGATGACTCAGAAATAACTTTGAAAAGTGAGGAGATGAAGTGCCTCGATTCGAACCATGATCATGCCATGGTGGTCTCTATAAGAATAATCAATGCTTAGGTAAGAGGGTCATGATTGACATTGATAGTTTTGTCGACATTCTATACTTTGACATATTCCTAAAACTCAGACTCTCGTTTGATGATCTCACTCCTATGGCTTTTTTACTAATGGGATTAACAGACAATTCCATCTCCCCTTTTAGGACCATGAGCCTACATATCATGTTCGGTGATGAACCCTGCTCTAAGATGATGATGACTAAGTTTGTGGTGATTGACATCCCCTCGACGTACAATACGATCATAGGTCGACCCACACTCAACAAGAGTTGTGATATCAACCTATCATATGGTAATGAAGTTTCTAATAAGAACTGTCATCGAGGAATTGAGAAGTGACACAAAGGAGTCTCGCTTGTGCTATCTGACTACAATCTCCCTACCAAAAAAGGCCTAACCTGATACACCAACATTAGAGCCTTGAGATTTCGCTAAGCCCCTTCCACATCTTGAACCAATGGAGTCATCGATCGAGGATCCTCTTGATAATGCTCATCTTGACCAGGTCATCATGGTCAGAGCGACACTCGAGGAGAAGCGGGTGCAACTCATTGACTTCCTCCGAGAAAACACTGAGGTGTTCGCATGGTCGTTAAAAGATATACCAAGAATAGATCTCGATGTACCATAACACCACCTGAATATTTCTCTTGAGGTCTTGCTTATGAAGCAAAATCATCGTAAGTTCACTCTTAAATGCCAATAGGCAATTAGCAATGAGATGGATAAACTACTACAAACGAGGTTCATCACTAAAGTACAATAGCCCCTAATGGCTTACTATCGTTTTATTGGTTAAAAAGCTCAATAAAAATTAGAGAATATATGTTGATTATATCGATTTTAATAAAGCATATTTGAATGACAACTACCCCCTTCCTTGAATAGATGAGTTGGCCGATGTTACCTCGGGACATAAACTTCTCACCTTGATAGATATATTTTTGGGATATAACTAAATAAGGATGACACATTAGGATCAAGAACACACCAGGTAAACATTGCTATAGAGTTATATCGTTTGGATTGAAAAATATGGGGGCAAAGTACCAAAGGATGGTAAATAAAATATTCAAGCATTATATCTGGAGGAATATCTATATATATATATATGGATGATATGATAGTCAAAAGTAGAATAACTGGCGGACTTGGCCAAGATATTTCAGGTTTTGAAGAAATACATGTACCTCAATCCAACCAAATGTGCCTTCAGAGTCAACTAGGGCAAGTTTCTCAGATTCATTATTCATAAAAGAGAAATAGATACGAATCTCGAAAAAAATTATCATATTGGAGATGCATCCACCTTGGTCGATGAAAGAAGTGCAGTAGTTAACAGGATGAATAGCGACACTAAGCTAGTTCCTATCTTAGTTTGGCGATAAATGCTTGCCCTTCTTTCGGGCATTGAAAAATCTAAAGGATTTTTTGTGGACTAAGTGCTGGTTATAGGTGCTCTACAAGCCAATCATGTGAGTGATGACATATGTGATATGATACAAAATCTTTTTAGTTATTATTATTATGATATTTTATCACTTTATATTGGATGATGTATATATATATATATGTATATATATATATATATATGTATATATAGTGATGTCTTTGTATTTGTGTGATAGGAATTAGATCATGATGAGATCATGATAATGAAACCAATTCACCTTTAAACAAAGATTCTAAATATTCCTGATCATAGGTTACTTGGAAGGGACATTAAGATAACCGGATAGACTAGTATGTTATATACTTGTCCATATGATGAAGGTAGTTGGTTTTATAGCTACTTGTGTGGGGACGCTAGGGATATAATGTAGGTGTCCATTGAAGAAAGAGTTCATTAAATAATCTGCTTACAAAATGCTAGATGATTAATGATATTATTAGGATTCTAGCTATGAGAGTCCTAATTTAGTTTTATTGATAAGGGCATTCATGTAAATCCTATCTAGCCAACCCCCATTAAAGAGGTGAAGAGGCCAACTAGGTTAGGGTTAGGTTGCTTCTTAGAAAATGAGTCATATTAGAAATAGGAGTCCTATTAGAGAAAGAGTCCTATTAGAACTAGGAGTCATATTAGAGAGAGACTCCTATTAGAAGTAGGAGTCCTGTTAGAGAAAGAGTCATATTAGAAGTAGAAGTCTTATTAGGGAAAGAGTCCTATTAGAATTAGGAGTCCTACTAGAGAAGGAGTCCTAATTAGAAGTAGGAGTTGGTTAGAAGTAGGAGTCTTGAGTAAGAGTCATATTAGGAGTTGGGGTTTAGAAGCCCTATAAATAGCCATGTATTCACCCTCCTTTCATCATAAATAGATCAATCTTTTAGCAGCCTTTGAGCAGCAACTTGGAGGAAGGAACCCCTATAGAGTTCCAAGGAGGTCGATCCCTTATAGAGATCAACCCCAAGCTTAGAATCTGTAAGGGTTCTGACACTTGGTATCAGAGTAGCATTCTTGGCGTATCGCTGTCCTTCCACAACCATCCACCAGCCCTCCACAACCGCCCAAAGCAATTCCCACATTTGCTTAGAAGATCATCGTCAAATTCTACCGTCATCTCCACCATTATAGATCATCCTTTGATCTTCCTGTGAATTGCAATAGGTTCTGGTTATCTACCTTACTGCTGCTGCAATTTAGTTATCCTTATTCAAAAAAATTCAAAAAATTCGTTCCGATATTACTGCATAAACTTTTTGTCGCAAAGTTTTCATCTCTACCATGAAAGTTGCACTGTAGAATTTCAGTAGCATAGCACTGTCTTTTTTATCTTGCTATTGTATTTTTTCTATCCAAATCTCTATGAAATTTTTATGACGGCTTTGACACTTCCTAACAGTGGTTTTCCCTTTGGTTTTGTTGAAAAATTCTTAATATAAACCACCTATCTTTTACGTCCAAACTGCTGCACTTTAGACATAAAAATCTACTATAGTACCTCTCTGTGATCCTCAATTTTGCTAAACCTTTTATTGTCATTTCAGTATTAACTCTCCCTTATCAGTAGATTCATTTTAAGTTTTACTTGAATCTCTTTTGAAAATTTCTAGAAAAAATTACATCTTTACTGCTGGAATTTTTTTGGCGAAAAATCTAGTGTTGCACCTTTGTCCTTTTTTCTTTTCCGTAACCTACCAAACCCTAGCTACCTTGCTGCCACAAACTAAGATGTCTTTAGAGCATCCCTCTAGACTTAAGATGCAGCCATCATAACCTAGTTTTATAACCCTAACAGCATCAAAAACCATAGCCCAAAATAGTAAACCATTACAGCCAAACCCTTCTATCACCGATTTATTGTCCGAACATTCCACCACCCTATGCCATTAACCCGTCAACAGAAAAAAGACAAGGGCATATCTAATCTACAGGCATATGCTATGGCTTCTCAAGATCCAATTGATGCCAAATTTGAAGCATGAGAATCTCGGATTGAATCACAGCTTGAATCGCGCTTGGAAGACAAATTGCGTGCTTTGTTTGCAGAATTCAAAATTGGACAACCACTGAGTCCAACTAAATTGCAGCAAGGAGAGAATTCAGAAAGGACCCCAGAGAAGGAGGGATAGCCCTTAGACATGTTTCAACCATGCATGAGGGTGGACTTCCCATGATGGAAAGAAGGAGACCCGGCGGGGTGGATTTCGCGCGTCAAACATTACTTTCGCTACTACCAAACGTCGGATAATGCTATTGTGAAGATTACTATCATCCACCTTGAAGGAGATACTATTCAATGGTACAATTGGCTGGAATATAATCATGAGGCTCCGACGTAGAATCAATTTAAGAATGCACTGCTGAACCATTTCGGACTTATGGAGTATGAAAATATCGACAGCCAACTCGCAAAGATTCGACAAACCTCTACGATTCAAGAGTACCAAACCAGGTTTGAGAAGCTATCTTACCTTGCTCATGATTGGACTGACCATCAATTGTTAGGAATATTCATCGAAGGACTCAAGACAGAGATAAAAGGAGAAGTTAAGGCGCGATAGCCTCGTACCGTGATGGCTGTAATTTCTTTTGCCCGAATATAAGAAGAACGGCTTAACCAAGATACTCGAAGGATGAGAACCATTCCTAGAACCTCAGCATATAAACCCCCTTCTACTCCCAGCCATCCTTCACTGCCAAAAAAATTGACAAGAGAAGAACTACATGACCGATCATAAAAGGGTCTTTGTTGGTATTGCGACGAGTCGTGGAACCGCGATCATCGCTGCAAAAGGGGCCACCTCCTATTGATTGAACCTCTTGAAGACATAGAGGAGGAGTTCTAGGAGCATGAGGAAGAGGTCACGGATGAAGAACAACAACCAATTAATATTACGATGCATGCCCTTGACGGTTACACGAACCCGCAAACAATGAAAGTGGGAGGTTTTCTGAAACAACAACCGATCACCATTCTTATTGACATCGGGAGCAGTAATAATTTTATGAATAGTAAGGTTGCTGTCCGGATGGCCTTAACTATTGAGAATTATAGCAGGTTTGATGTTAAGGTCACAGATGGACGAATTTTGAAGTGTGAACATAGGTGCCCACGGGTGAAACTGTTGCTGTAGGACCAAGAGATAATTGCAGATTTTTTTCTCCTCCCTCTCGATAATTATGAGGCCATGCTTGGCATTGAATGGTTGATGACATTAGGTGATATTTCTTGGAATTTTTTGAAATTAATTATGAAATTTTATAGTAAGGGGAAACAGGTGATATTGTGTGGGAAACGTGGGGGCGACGACGTAACGACGATTTGCACACAATGAATAGAGAAAGTTTTGCATAAAGCATGCAATAGCTTTTTAGTATAACTTGAGCAGCAATCTAAGGGAGAGCCAACCAAATTTAAAGATCCAAACCTACTTTCCTTACTTGCTGAATTTTCAAATATTTGACGAACCACGCAGCCTACCTCTTAACTGCCGGCATGATCATCGTATACCGATTCTTCCAGGCAAAACTCCAGCAAATACTCGACCATATCAGTATCCACATCTCCAAAAAGATGAAATAGAAAGGATTGTAAAAAAAAATATTTGAAACAGGAATTATTCAGCCAAGTTGCAGCCCCTACTCTTCACCAGTACTCCTCGTACGAAAGAAAGATGGAGTATGACGAATATACGTTAATTACCGAGCTCTCAACAGCATAACCGTTAAGGACAAGTACCCTATTCCAATAGTAGATGAATTTCTTGATGAATTAAAGGGAGCACGAGTCTTCACAAAGCTGGACCTTCGATCCGGGTATCATCAAATACGAGTGTGCGAAGAAGACATACCGAAAACTGCCTTTCGAATGTATAACAGTCACTACGAATTTTTAGTAATGCCCTTTGGTCTCACCAATGCTCTCTCCACCTTCCAGAGTCTTATGAATGATATTTTTCAGAGTTATCTTCGAAAGTTTATGCTAGTTTTCTTCGATGATATCCTTATTTACAGCCCTTCTCTTGAAAGTCATATTAAGCACTTATGACTTGTTTTGACAATTTTGCAAGAACATGTTCTTTTTGTCAAAAAAATGAAGTACAACTTTATTCAACAAAAGGTGGAATATCTTGGGCATATCATATCAGAGGAAGGGGTGGTAGTGGACCCCTCCAAAATTGAAGCAATGCAGAACTGGCTGACCCCGAGGAACATAAAATCGCTGTGCGGCTTTCTCGGTTTAACAGGTTACTACCGTAAGTTCGTGAAAAACTATGGAAAGATTAGTGAACCTATTACTTACTGAAAAAAGATGCTTTCCAGTGGCCAGACAAAGCCACCACTGCCTTCGATGAACTTAAAGTCACAATGATAACAACACCAGTACTAGCGTTACCCGACTTCGGCAAGACTTTTATTATTGAAGCCGATGCCTACGGAGTAGGAATTGGTGCTGTACTAATGCAAGATGGCCGCCCCCTCGCTTATACTAGCAAGGCATTATCTCCTTCCCATCTCAAGATGACTATTTACGATAAGGAGATTCTTGCGATTGTGCATGCGGTGTCCAAATGGAGACCGTACTTGATCGGGCGACGCTTTCAAATCAAGATCGACCATAAAAGCCTAAAATATTTCTTGGAGCAGAAGATGTCTTCCCTTGAGCAGCAAAAATGAGTAACAAAACTTCTTGGATATGATTATAAAATAACTTACAAAAAGGGGAAAGATAATATTATTGCAGATGCGCTTTCGTGGTTACTCAAGCAAGTTGAATTTTTGGCTATTTCACTTCCGACCAATGACTTTCTTGAGGATATTAGGAGGGAATGGCAAGATAATCTGGAAATGAGTAAAATCATAAAAAATTGGAGGAAGCACCAAGCTCCATGGCTCATTATAGTTGGGACTCAAAGGACTTACGATATAAAGGACGCATTGTGCTTGTGCCAAATTCTACTTGCATAACGACCATCCTTCAAGAGATGCATTCCACACTTGCGGCCAGGCACTCTGGGTTCCTTAGAACCTATAAAAGAATTAAGAAAAATTTTTATTAGATAGGGATGAAAAATATTATTATTGAATTTGTAGCACAATGTGATGTATGTCAATAACACAAAGGTGAGACAATGGCAAGTCCCGGAAAGTTACAACCTCTACCCATCCCAGAATCAATATGGACTGATATATCAATAGATTTCATCGAAGGGCTTCCCTCATCACAAGGAAAAGGTATAATTTTTGTCATGATTGATCACCTTACAAAGTATGCTTACTTTTGTGCCATCCGTAATCCTTACATTGCTTTTAGTATTGTTTGAATCTTTATGGAGAATATTATAAAATTATATGGGATGCCGAGATCTATTGTTAGTGATCATGATAGGGTCTTCACAAGCAAATTTTGGACAGAGTTATTCCAGATACAGGGCACAAATTAAAGATGAGTATGGCATATCACCCATAAACCGACGGCCAAACTGAAGTGGTGAACAGGTGTTTGGAGACATACCTTAGATGCTTCACCAGTAACCGACCAAAAGAATGGACAAAGTGGCTTCCCTGGGCTGAGTGGTGGTATAATACAACTTATCATTTCCCCACAAAATATACTCACTATGAGGCCATGTATGGCCGACCCCCCCCCCTGTAATTCCAAAATATGTGTTGGGCACCTCTAAAGTAGAACAAGTAAATAGGGAACTACAAGACAGAGACAAAATGCTGAAGTTGTTAAAAGATAATCTCACTACAGCACAAGCAAGGATGAAACAGCAATATGATCAACACAAAAGCGAAAGAGAATTTTCAGTAGGAGATTGGGTCTTCCTACGGCTCTAGCCATACAAGCAAACATCAATCCAAACCAGAGCATCTATAAAGCTTTCACCTCGATTCTTTGGACCCTACCAGATTTTGGAGCGCATTGGAGCAGTAGCATATAGATTGGACTTACCTGCCAGCTCTTGAATCCATCCAGTCTTCCATGTATCATGTTTGAAGCTCAAGTTGGGACAACATGAGACAACCCAAAGCCATCTACCAAATATAACTATCCAAGGAGAGCTCTAGACCCAACCAAGTGCCATTATTGATCGATGGATCGTGACTCAACGATGATGACCTGCTACTGAAGTGTTAATACAGTGGGCAAATCTACCAGCAGAAGATGCCACTTAGGAGAATTATGACAACTTGAAGATCAAATTCTCAAAATTCATGGAACATTAGCCTCGAGGACAAGGCTGATTTGAAGAGGATGGGTCTATTAGGACTCTAGCTATGAGAGTCCTAATTTAGTTTCATTGATAAGGGCATTCATGTAAATCCTATCTAGCCAACCCTTATTAAAGAGGTAAAGAGGCTAGCTAGGTTAGGGTTAGGTTGCTTCTTAGAAAAGAAGTCCTATTAGAAATAGGAGTCCTATTAGAGAAAGAGTCCTATTAGATGTAGGAGTCCTATTAGAGAGAGACTCCTATTAGAAGTAGGAGTCCTATCAGAGAAAGAGTCATATTAGAAGTAGGAGTCCTATTAGGGAAAGAGTTCTATTAGAATTAGGAGTCCTACTAGAGAAGGAGTCCTAATTAGAAGTAGGAGTTATTTAGAAGTAGAAATCTTGAGTAAGAGTCCTATTAGGAGTTGGGGTTTAGAAGCCCTATAAATAGCCATGTATTCACCCTCTTTTTTATCATAAATAGATCAATCTTTTAGCAGCCTTTAAGTAGCAACTTGGAGGAAGGAACCTCTATAGAGTTCCAAGGAGTCCGATCCCCTATAGTGATCAACCCGAAGCTTAGAATCCACAAGGGTTCTAATAGATACCTCATCGTTAGACACCATTTCCGTAGTCCTAGTTGTGCGTCTGATCTTTAGACTTGAGATACCAAGGATGCCTTATTTGAGTATGCCATTCTTTAATACCGGACTTATAGGTTTGGAAGTTTCATATTTAGCATAGCCAATCATCGGGAGTGGTAGCCAAACTTATGAAGGCAATTGAGTGTTAATAAATGATTATCCACTCTTAGTATCATAAGAGAGATATCCCATGTATTCTCACTCAGGAATATCCCTAGCCAGGGTCGTTTATATTAGGATCGTAGTGGCACTAAGAGGGGGTGGGGGGGGGTGGGGTTGAATTAGTGCTTTCAGAAAATTACGTCGATTTAAAAAACACATCAAAAATACGTTTTGACTTGGAATGTAAGTAAAAGTATTGAGCAACTAGCTTAGCAAGTAATAAGAGTGAAAAGTATAAAGGGAAAAGAGCACACCAGATTTACAGTGGTTCGATCCTCCGATTGACATCCATAAGTGATTCCTCCTTCGTCGAGGTCATCGACTTTCACTAATGATCTTCTTTCAATGGACGAAGATCAACCATCTTTTTATAACTCTTTCTCCTTTTCAAAGGTTTAGGAGATAACCTCTATAAGTCTCACACCTCCCTTAGATAAAATTCTAAACTTTTCAAAAAGAGGGAAGGAATACTCAATACTTTTCAAGATTATAACTTTGATCCACCAGAGTTTTAGCTCATTTTTTCTTATATAGTCCTTGCAAGGATGAGTGGTATATTTATAGGCCCTAAATGACTTAAAAAATAAAGCTAAAATTTAAAACTTTGGATCTTCCAAGTACAAGTGATACCACCGCCTGTATTAGGCGGTGCTACCACCTGTAGAACCTCGAAAATAGAGGTTCTGGCGGTGCTACTATCAGCTTGGGCAGTGCCACCACCTGTCAACTTTAATGCTGGTGGTACTATTATGATTGAGTCTGACACTAAGAGGAGGTGGGGGGTGGATTAGGTTATGAATTAGTGCAGCGGTTAAAATGACAATTTTGTAGATTCAGAAAATCGTTTCGTACGATGAAAGCATTATCGATGAAAACCAATTATGATTATGCATGTAATTAAAGTAAGTGCAAGATGGAATAGGCAAGTAAAACACTTGCAAGATAAGTAAATAAGCAAAGCACAGAACACACCAGATTTTTATAGTGGTTCGGTTGTCCGGCCTAAGTCCACTCCCGATTCCTCCTTCGTCGAGGCCACCAGCTTTCACTATCAGTCTTCCTTTAATGGGTGAAGACCAACCACCCTTACAGCTCTCTACTCCTTTTAATAGGTTCAGGAGTTAATCTCATACAAACCCCATCACCCCTCTCTTAGTCTTAACTAATACTAAACTAGATAAGAGGAATTTTGATAAGATTATAGTAGAGTTTTTCCCTCTTTTCTTTCTTAGTTGGTGTGTGGTCTAACCAGGGATAAGAGGGGTATTTATAGACCTCAAGGTGATTCAAACTTAGAGCCAAAATTTAAATTACCCTAATTTTTAAGGTACTAGTGGTACCACTGCCAGTTGACTCTGACACTAGGTGAGGCAATACCATCGCCTAGGCTACCTGACACTAGGCGGTACCATCGCCCAAACTTAGCTTTGGAGACTGAGCCTTCATGTGGTTCTACCGCCAACCCTGGCGGTGTCACCGCCTAACGTGGCTCCAAGGTACTATTTGGGCCTTTCATCTGGCCCAACACAACCCTGATTTGGGCCAAATTAGTCCTTAATTAAGTTAGCCCAATTCTAACCCAATTAGACCTAATCATACTTCGATCTAGATAATTATTATAAAGCTTTGAATCTATTCGTTATTCAGCATGTCATTGGTCCATCGGTGCTTCCTTCGTCTGATATTTTGGCACATCATCCTCTCTTACGGCCTGTTTTCCAATCGGCAGTTGTCCTTTATAACTCCGATCTCCTTGGCGCAACTCTGCTCTTCTTGGCCTAATGCCCGAATCCCTTGTTCGAAGCCTTTTGCCGATACGTCGACCGATCTTTCGGGTCGACGTCTAATCTTCTAACATGTTCTCCTCTGGCCCAACGTCGATTCTTTCTACTTCAATTATCTCATCTTGATAAAAAATAATCCTATGTCACTCAAAACAAAGTTATATCACAAACATTATTAATTGATTTCATCATCAAAATCTGAAATTCATCAATCTCCTTTTTTATAATGACAACCAATTGATAATAGAGTTAACTTTAACTCTCTTTATCAATATACTATATTGATAGATAATTCAAACTTTAAAATATTTGAATAAATTATGTAATAATCAAAATGTTTAATACATCATTCAATGTATGAAATCATCACTATACTTCTCCCCCTTTGTCATCAACAAAATGAAAAAGTTGTATCTAGCTAGTTTTAAGGATACACAAGTTTTACAATATCAAGCTAGCAATCACTTTACAACATACAAGCATAGTAAGTTTTAAAGATGTGTAAGATTATAAATTTTCTTCTTAAGATAGACACTTTTAGTTTCTCTTTACGATGTTCGTGTTAGCAAATTTTGTTTCTTTTCTAAGAAGTGCAAGTAAGTTTTGCCTTTATTTGCAAGTTAGCAATTTTGAGAAAGTGAAGTTAGCAAAATTTTTCTCTTTTGAGATAGCAGCTTTTTGCTTCTTGATGTTCAAGCAAGATTTACATCATTTTGTAAGCTAGCAATTTATTTTCTTTGCGATGCATAAGATCTTCTCCCCCTTTGTCATTGTAAAAAAAAAGGGAGGAATACAATGAGATAATTTTTCTTTTTACAACAATGATTCATCATAAAAGATATCAAGAAAAACCAATTTCTTAATGTGATATATCATTTATGAAAGAAAAATTAATATTTCAAACATCATATAAGGTATACAATCATTAATAAAAGGGCGTCATATCATGAAAGATATCAATAAAGATCAATTCATGAATGCCAAAAAACATAAATCACTTTTGACACCAACTTTTATGCATCAATAAAACTTTATATCAATCTTTCAATCATCACACGATGCATGCAAACCAAAGAAATCATGTCATTTCTATGTCATAAAAGATATAATATCAATAAAAGTCTTAGGTATCAAGATCATGATTCATAAATATTTTCTTAAAGGAGTGAATCATACGAGAATCAAGAAGGATATACCAATAAATGATTTATTTGAATATATATATCATCTTATTTGTAAAAGAATCATATACAAACATGATTCATGCATAAGAAGTCTCAAAAAGTTATGATTATGAGAGATCAAGAGAAGAGTTGTGAATTAAAAAAGAATTCATTCAAATTCAATTCATCAAAATCATCAAGATCACTTTCAAAATGACATAAATAGACTCACGAGATTCACAAAATAACATAAATAGATTTTGGATAAAAACTCATTATCAAATCACCAAGATCAATTTCATAATTTAAGAGATTCACAAAACATAATATCTATGGATTCATTATTAAGGATCTCTTATGATGAAAACTCGATAAGATAGAGATTGAGAAAATGGATTTCGTTTTTATGTATTTCTATTTGTGTGATTTGCTTCTAATAAACATGCCTTTGCCTTTAATGTGAAATAAAAATAAGTATCTTCAAGAGTGAAAGACAAACTTTATCATAAAGATCATTAAGGCAAAAAATATAACACGTCAACTTAAAAATTTTCATCATAAAAATGATTAAGACAAAACACATAAAGCATCTTCAAGCAAAAGATTTGATTCATCATGATAATACATTTCTCCTTTTTTGTGTTTCAATTTAAGTGAGCATATTCAAATTTTTTCATTCAAAGGTCAAGCATCATGTTTACAACTGAAAAGCAATATAAAAACATCAAGTTATATATACATGGATTAATCTTATTAGGTATACAAGCATTGTCACTGCTAGTCATATGTGCCATGCAAGCCAATCATATGAGTGATGGCACTTGTGACTTGATATGCACTTTTTTTCTTTGCATATTATTAGGTGTTTTATCACTTTATCTTATGTATTGCATATATTGTGATGTCCTTGGATCTGTGTAATGGGAATCGGATCGTGATAAAATCACGATAATGAGACCGATTCACCTTTAAACACAGACCCTAAATTATCCTGGTCATAGGTTACTCGAGAAGGACCTCGAGATAACCGGATAGACTAGTGTGCTGTATACCCATCCATATGATGGAGGTGGCTGGTCTCATAGCTATTCGTGTGGGGACACTAAGGGTACAGTGCAGGTGCTCAATGGGGAATGAGTTCACTGATTGATTCGCCTACGAAATGTTGGATGGTTATTGATATCTCATGTCAAACAGCGATTCCGTAGTCCCAATAGTGTATCTGGTCCTTAGACTTGAGACACCAAGGATGTCCTATATGAGTACTCCACTCTTTGATACCAGACTTATAGGTTTGGAAATTTCAGATTTAGTACAACCGGTTATTGGGAGTGGTAGCCAACCTTACGAGGGCTATTGAGGTGATTCCTTTTCTCAGTTCATAATGAATTTTAATATGAACACACTTGAGGTGACCCTCCCAGAGCTCTTCAATATATTGAGAGAAGTAGAGAGCACCATCAAAAAAGAGAAGACGGTTCTCTATGCTGGTGAGACTAGAAAAAAAATGAAGGCTGAGAAGACCCTTAACAAGGGAAAGGGCAAAATGGATAAAGCAAAGATTGTCAAGAAAGACCCAATAAAGGACAAAGGCCAGTGCTTCCATTGCGGTAAAGATGGGTACTGAAAGAGGAACTGCAAAGAGTACTTTACAGAGAGGGAGAAATAGAAGCTTGGAGAAGCTTCAGGTACATTCATGATCAGTCTCCATTTGTCAGAATCTTATGATAACACGAGTATTGGATACCGGGAGTGCTTATCATATCTGTAATTCGTTGCAGGTTCTGGCAGAATCTAGGAGATTGAACAGAGACAAGATGGACCTTAAGATGGGTAATAGAGCAAAGGTTGCTATAGTGACTATTGGCAAGGTCACTTTACATCTACTTGGTGGAGCTATTATTGCATTAGATGCATACTATTATGTTTCCTCTATTATCAAAAATATTATTTCTATTTCATGTTTGACAATTAGTGGATCTAAATTAGTTTTTGAGAACAATGATTGTTCAATAATATTAGATGATGAGATCATCACGAGAGGAACATTGCATAATGGTTTATTTATGATAGATACAGCTCCACATATCATGAGTGTAAGTGAGTCTAAGAGAAAACGAGAAGAGGTGAACAATGCATATATTTGACATTATAAGCTAGGTCACATCCACGAGGAAATGATTCAAAAGTTGCTGAAGAATGGATATCTAGATCCATTCGACTATGAGTCATATGTGACATGTGAACTTTGCCTTCGGGGAAAGATAACCAACTCTCCATTTAGTGGAATTGGAGAGAGAGCCACTGAGTTACTGGAACTCATACATAGTGATATATGTGGTCCCATATCGACTAATGCCATAGGTGGTTACTCCTACTTCATTACTTTCACTGATGATTTCTTAAGATACGGATATGTGTACTTGATGAAGTACAAGTCTGAGGCTTTTGAGAAATTCAAAGAATATAAAAATAAAGTGAAAAACTATACAGGAAAGAGTATTAAAACCCTTTGATCAGATCGAGGAGGTTAGTACTTGAGTATAGAGTTCACCCAGTTCCTCAAAGACCATGGGATTTTATCCCAATGGATACCTCCTTATACACCATAGTTTAATGGTGTATCAGAAAGGAGGAATCATATACTGTTAGACATGGTGCTTCCATGATATGTTTCACTAACCTATCTATCTCATTCTGGGGATTTACCCTAGAGATCGCAGCTTACCTTCTGAATAGAATTCCAACTAAGTCAGTGATGTCTACTCCATATGAGATATGGAATGGGAAGAAGCTCGATCTTAAGGTTGTTAAGATTTGGGACTACCCTGCCCACATCAAGAGACACAACCCTAACAAGTTGGAATCCAGGATTGAATAGTGCAAGTTCTTGGAATACCCTAAAGAAACTTGTGGGTATTATTTCTATCACCCCGAAGACCAAAAGGTCTTTGTAGCCAAGAGAGCAGTGTTCCTTGAGAAGGAACACATTCTTAGTGGAGACAGTGGGAGCATGATAGAGTTGAGCAAGGTTGGAGAACCTAGCTTAAGCACCATTCCACAGCCAAAGTTTGTTCAAGTACCTAGCACACAAGTTCCAACTTTACGTAGGTTTGGTAGAGTATCCCATCATCTTGAGAGATATGTAGGACATATCAGAGGAGAGGATGTTGAGGATATTGATCCTCAGACCTACGAGGAAGCTATTATGAGCATATGGACCTAAGCAACCTTATCAAAGTTGGAATATAAAATTTGATGAGACGATCAGATCTTATAATTTCGTTAAGAACGAAGATGAGCCTTGTGTGTATAGGAAAGTAAGTGGGAGCACTATCATCTTTTTGGTATTATATGTGAATGACATCCTAATCATTGATAATGATGTAGGAATGTTCCATGAAGGCACTTCTCCATGAAGGACTTAGGGGAAGCATCCTACATATTAGGGATATGGATATATAGAGATAGATCCAAGAGAATGCTTAGTTTGTCCCAATCTAGGTACATAGACACAATTGTCAAAAGGTTTAGTATGAAAAATTCCAACAGAGGTCTCATACCAATGAGACATGGAATATCACTTTCTAGAAGTATGTTCCTAAAGACTCCTGAAGAAAGGACACACATGGATATGATACCATATACCTCAGCGATAGGATCTATCAATTATGCTATGCTATATACCAGGCCTGATATAGCACATGCTTTGAGTGTTACAAGCAGATATCAGGCAGATCTAGGCTTGGAGCACTGGAAAGCAGTTAAATGTATCCTTAAGTACTTGAGAAGGATTGAGGATCTTTTACTGGTATATGGAGGTAGTAGCCTCAGGGTTGAGGGCTGAAAGGATCTAAAAGGCACTAAGAGGGGGGGGGGGGTGAATTAGTGCAGCGGATTAAAACCGTTTTCTTGAATCCGATTTGCGAAAACTCACGTTCGTAGGAAGATCTCGATTTGACGAAAGAGAGCTTGAAAGAAATTGCTTGCTTAAGGGAAATAAGTATGAACTAAATAACTTGCAGCAAAGTAAAGAAATGCTTCAAGAAAGTAAGCACTCACACATTCATGAACACAAGGATGTATAGTGGTTCGGTCAAATGACCTACATCCACTCTTGAAGCCTTTTCGATGAGGCTCCTCTCTTCCACTAGCAATCTCTTTGAGGGGGAAGGATCAAACACCCCTTTACAACCCTTTACAATATGTTCACACTTGTACAAGATCTCTCAAGAAAGGGAAGAAGGTGAACACTAGCAAAAGTAAGACTTTACAACACACTTCAAGAACTCAAGACTTAGACTTTTGCTCAAAGGTTGCCCTTTAATTTGGGAAGGGAGGGGTATTTATAGATCAGAAGTGGATTGAAATTGGGCTCCAAATTTGAAATCAATTTGGAGTTCCAAGACTCCCGGATCAGGTGGGCGGTGCCACTTACTGGCGGTGAAGCGGAGTGCCACCGCTATCGTCACTGTGTCTTTGGCCAAAGAAATATTACTGGACGGCGATATCACTTGCTCGCGATCATGAGCGAGTGCCCGCGCCCGGGATCGAAGCAAGTTCCGCCTGCGGTTTTAAGGCCCGGGGCGGTGCTACGCCCCGGATCGAGCAATTCCATAGCTTGTTTCCAAAGCAGCGGTGCTGCCCGTCGAGCGCCACGCGGGCTTAGCGATTGGCCGCTACCTCTCGTTCGAAGCCTTAATGGAATGAGCCACTGTTTAATTCGCCCGGCTCGTGAGGCCGGTTGGCCCCTGCGATTAGCCACTATTTGCTGTGGAGACTGGTTGGCCCCCTCTTGATTGATTTTGAGATTTTGACAAGGATTTTTCCTCAATTCCTTGCCTTACTTATGTGCAAACTACGAACATTAAAACACAAGTTATCGTGATTTGATCCGACATGCTTCCGCGAGATTCCATCAAGCTTAGATGCTTCCTCGGATTGCTTCGGTGGATTCTCGGCACATCCCGGATTGTATGGCGAGCTTCAACGAGTCTTGGCTAGTTTCGAATCATCCGGTGAGTTCCGCGAACCTTGGCGATCTCTGAGAGGAACTTCCAAAACGGCAAGTCCACGATTTGATCCTTGATGGTTCCGGCAACACATCCGAAAATCTCTCGGACTTAGAAGAGCTCTTGAACCCCAAGCGGACTTGATCACTTTATGTTTTCTACCCTTCGTAGTTGTTCCTGCACACTTATCTCGACAAGATGAATTAGCACAAATATTTCACCAATTGACTTCATCATCAAAATACGAGATTCAACAATCTCCCCCTTTTTGATGATGACAATCAAGTGGTGAAGGAGTTACTCATAACTCCCCCTATCTATATGCCATTAAGAAAAATTGCTTGAATTCAATTTTTGAATTCAACATAGTAAAGAATTAATCTTCAAAGTTGATGTTGTCAAATAGGTATCAAAGATATCAATCAAGTATATATAGATAAAAACATGATATCAAGATCCTAAATAAGCTTGAACTTGTAATAGCTTGTAAAGCATGGAAGATGTCAAATAGGTAAGTGTTCATAATTAAAAACATGATATCAAGAACCTAAACCATGCATATAACTATCATCACACATTATTTCTCCCCCTTTGTCATCAACAAAAAGAAAACAAGGGATTCGCATGTAACACTTAAGATGGCCGTAATATATCATACACAAAGGAAATTAATCAGAAAACCAAATCAGTATGGCCATGATGTAATGCAACATATATGTCAAGATGCAATGAAGATAATACAACACACATGTCAACATAAGTTTACATCGTGCAAAAGAAATACTGACAAGCTACTCCTCGGGAGGAATGCCAAGATGCCTATACATATGATCGATCTTTAAGTTCATCTTCCGCATTTCCTTCAAAATTTCAAGTTGCTGTAGTTTTACTTCATTTAACTCTCTCATGATCGGATCTTGAGAAGATGGAGCGGGAAGTGTCACCGATGTAGTGCAACAAAGGATCGGAGGAGTAGATTCATTTCCCCTAAGGACTGGTGTTTCAGGATGATCTACGGGTGGGGGAAGAATATCACATCTCCTAGGTTGTCTAACCCCTATTCCATGTTCGAATACACACCTAAGTCGCTGAAGTAATTTAACATTAATGATATTAAATCTGTCCACTTGTATTGCTTCTTCATCTGGAGGAATGTTAATATTTTGGGCATGCAGTAGTCTAGTAATTAAACCTCCATATGGTAACATTGAGCCTTTAGAAAGGACCTCTATCATGTGCTGCCTGATTAGGTAACCAGAACCAAAGGGTTGTTTGGGTCATGATCCGTAATAAGGTACCTAACTCTGAAGCCGATCTCATCATGATGAAACTGTTAGGAATGATAATGCTAATTAGAATGTGATGCAAAATTTTAGAGTTAAAAGGTAGTAAATGTTCACAACTCTTGGGAATTATACCCAAATTTGGGTTTGCAACACGCTTCTAAAGCTTCAGAGTGGGTGGCACCAATCGTGTCCGTAGATCCCACTTTCCTCTAAAGTAGCACCCTAGCTCCTTTTCAACAATGCCAATTAATGAGCATATAGTAATATCACATATTTGAATCTCATTACCTAAAAGATAAGTTGACAAGCCATCATCATTCACTGATTAGCATAGAAAAGTTTCACTAAGCGTGGATAAAGAGGTTCATTAATTTGCAAAATGGGTAAGGCTTCTAAGTCTGCAAACCACATGATAGATTCTAGGTTGCCTAATTGATTCAAATCAACATATTTTCCCTTATGAATGGATCTAGAACCAAATTCAGAGAATCTAAGGGAAGCTTCTTGTGATTTAAACAAGGTGTGGTCAAATGAATCTACTTCCATCCTTTTTCCTTTGTCTCTTGATGTTCTTTTAGGAGCCATTTCTATTTAAAGGAGTGAAAAATTAAACAATTGAAAGGATTGAAACTAGAACAGAATTGAAGAACATGATGGAAACTAGACAATAAGAGAATTGAGACTAGATCCATCTAACAATGAAACAATTGAAACAATTGAAGAACAGAATCAGTTGTAGACAAGAATTGAAACAACTCTGTTTGAAACAATGAAACAGTGGGCAAGCCATCTAACAATGAATCAACAGAATTGAAACAATTCTGTTTGAAACAGAATTGAAGAACAGAATTTTAACTGTTTGAATCAATTAAACAGTTGACAAGCCATCCAACAATGAATCAACAGAATTGAAACAATTCTGTTTGAAACAGAACAGAATTTTTAGAGAATAAACAGAACAGAATTGAAGCTACACAATAAGAGAACAATTCTGTTTTTACCTTAGAGTTTGCCCTTGTTGACATGCATCACATACCTTATCCTTAAAAAATTTTATGTTTGGGATACCTCTTACTAAATCTCTAGATGAAATCTTAGAGATTAGTTTCATGCTTGCATGTCCTAGTCTCCTATGCCAAAGCCATGCATCATCATTCAAAACCGAAAAGCACATTTCATTACTTAGTTTATCAATATTTATGGTGTAGACATTGTTTTGTTTTAAAGCAATCATGGATATGTTGTTGTTGGGTTTTTCAATAATGCAAATATTAGATTCAAATCTAACAACATAACCTTTATCATATAGTTGACTAATACTTATAAGATTATGTTTTAAGCCATCAACTAGTAGCACATCATCAATTGAAAAATTAGATTTGTTACCTATGGTTCCTTTGCCAATGATTTTACCCTTGTTGTTGTCTCCGAAGGTGACATATCCTTCTTCTTTGCTAGAGAGCATAGAGAAATGAGATGGATCTCCGGTCATGTGCCTTGAGCATCCACTATCAAGATACCATTTCTTGCTCCTAGCTTGTGAATTTGTCTACAAAAGAGGATGGTTTTTAGGTACCCATTTGATTTTGGGTGCCTTACAAAATGACCTACTTACTTTGCAATTCATCATTGAATCGTTTATGGTTCCTTTAGGGACCCATATCAATTTTCTTGAATGGACATTTGTAGACAACATGTCCCGTTTTGCCACAAAAGTTACATTTCATATGTGGTGATACATGCAATGTAGGCCCTTTAATGAAGGTGGTGGGATTTTGATGAGAACCTCTCACAAATCCAATACCACTTCTATTTCCGACATGACCTTTGTTAGCAAGAATCATGTCTAAGCCCTTGCTACCGACCTTAAACTTGTTTAGGGTCTCTTTGAGTAGCAAGTTCTCCCTCTTTGTTGCATCTAAGTCTTCACACTTAGAGCATGGGGGTAGAGAAGGGTTTTGAAGACTATTTAACTTACTTTGTAACAAAGCATGCTCCTTTTTAAGCAAATTGAACTTCTTACTAATAGTTTTACATTCATCAAATAACTCATGAAAAGCCATAGAAAGTTCATCAAAAGATAACTCTTCATAAAGTAAACTACTAACCTCTTCTCCAAATGCCATTAGTGCGAAGTTTGCCTCCTCTTTGTTGCTAGCCTCTTCAACCTCGGAGTCACTTGAATCATCCCACGTGGCCTTCAAAGCTTTTTTCTTCTTGAATTGCTTCTTCTTGGCTTGAGGGCATTCATTCTTGAAGTGTCCTGGCTTCTTGCATTCATAGCAAAGGACTTGGTCCTTTTTGTGTTCAAATTTGCCTTTTGTGTCATTTTTGAATTTGTTCTTTCTTATAAATTTCTTAAACTTTCGAGTTAGAAGAGCAATATCTTTGTCACTGTCCTCATCACTTGATGTTCCTTTCAAGTGGTCTTCTTGTGTTCTAAGTGCCACATCCTTCCTGTTCTTTGGAAGGGTATTCTCAAGCTCTTCATGAGCATGGCACGTCATCTCATAAGTCATTAGAGATCCGATAAATTCTTTAAGCGGAAATACTTTAAGATCCTTGGCCTCTTGAATGGCCGTCACCTTTGGATCCCAACTTTTTGGAAGGGATCTTAAAATTTTGGTTACCAATTTAAAATTCGAAAAACCTTTACCAAGAGCTTTTAGTCCATTGATGACATCCGTAAAGCGGGTGTACATGTCTCCAATGGACTCACTTGGTTTCATCCAAAAAGTTCATAAGAATGCACAAGAATGTTGATTTTGGACTCTTTCACTCGCTAGTGCCTTCATGAGTGATTTCAAGAGTTCAAATATCAAATGCCGATTCACAAATAGAAACCCGATTAAACTCATTCTTATCAAGCGCACAAAATAAGGCATTCATAGCCTTTGCATTGAGAGCAAAATCTTCTTCTCCGACTCATTCCATTCACTCATCGGAAGAGAAGATTTTGCAAAGCCATTTTCAACAATGCTCCAAAGTTCAAGTCCATGGAAATAAGAAAAATCCTCATACGAGTCTTCCAATACGTATAATCCACCCATTAAACATAGGTGGACGAGTAATGGAGAGACCTTCTTGCATACGGAGTAGGCCATCTCTCTTGGGTTTTAAACCAATATGAGAGCAAACCTTGCTCGATACCAATTGAAAGGATCTAAAAGGCACTAAGAGGGGGTGAATTAGTGCAGCGATTAAAACCGCTTTTCTTGAATCCGATTTCATAAAAACTCACGTTCGTAGGAAGATCTCGATTTGACGAAAGAGAGCTTGAAAGAAATTGCTTGCTTAAGGGAAATAAGTATGAACTAAATAACTTGCAGCAAAGTAAAGAAATGCTTCAAGAAAGTAAGCACTCACACATTCATGAACACAAGGATGTATAGTGGTTCAAATGACCTACATCCACTCTTGAAGCCTTTTCGATGAGGCTCCTCTCTTCCACTAGCAATCTCTTTGAGGGGGAAGGATCAAACACCCCTTTACAACCCTTTACAATATGTTCACACTTGTACAAGATTTCTCAAGAAAGGGAAGAAGGTGAACACTAGCAAAAGTAAGACTTTACAACACACTTCAAGAACTCAAGACTTAGACTTTTTTGCTCAAAAGGGTTACCCTTTCAGCTGGGAAAGGGAGGGGTATTTATAGATCCAAAGTGGATTCAAAATTGGGCTCCAAATTTGAAATCAATTTGGAGTTGCCACCACCGCTGGGCGAGCGGTGTCACCATCGCCTGCGCTTTTTTGACAAAGTGGGCGCATCCACTCACTTGAGCACGCACTAGGCGATGCACAGTTTTGGTGACTAGGCGTGCCACGGCGGTTCCACCGCTGTTTAGAGATCGCGGTGGCGCGCGATTCCATCGCCGCTTCGGTCAGGCGGTAGCACGCTTCGCATAAAGCGGTGCCACCGCGCTCTGCGGAGCAGGGCGTGCATCGCCGCCAGCCAGCGGTTCCACCGCCCCAGGCTTGGCGGTTCAGCCGCCTGCCTCATTCGGCCTTGGCCGAATGAGCCCTGTTTGAGCCTTCACTTGGCTCAGCAGAGACCCGGTTGGCCTCTACTGGTTTTAGGCAAGGATTTTTCTCAATTCCTTGCCTTATGTGCAAACTACGAACATTAAAACACAAGTTCTGTGATTTGATCCGACATGCTTCGGCGAGATTCCATCAAGCTCCGATGCTTCCTCGGATTGCTTCGGTGATTCTCGACACCGGATTGTATGGCGAGCTTCAACGAGTCTTCGGCTAGTTTCCGAATCATCCCGGTGAGTTTCGCGAACCTTCGACGATCTCTGAGAGGAACTTTCGAAAACTTCGGCAAGTCCCTGATTTGATCCTTGATGGTTTCGGCAACACATCCGAAAATCTCTCGGACTTTCGAAGAGCTCTTGAACCCCCGACGGACTTGATCACTTTATGTTTTCTACCCTTCGTAGTTGTTCCTGCACACTTATCTCGACAAGGTGAATTAGCACAAATATTTCACCAATTGACTTCATCATCAAAATCTGAGATTCAACAAGGGCTACATAGACTCATGCTTCCAGTACGATGTCGATGATAGCAAGTCTAATTCAGGGTATGTGTTCACCCTGAATGGAGGAGCAGTATGCTGAAAGAGTTCCAAGCAAGACACTACTGCTGACTCGACCACAGAAGCGGAAGACATTGCTGTGATAGAGGCAACAAAGGAGGTAGTCTGGATGAAGAAGTTCATCACAGATATAGGAGTCGTCCCGAGTAGCGAGGAGCCGATTTCCTTAAATTACGATAAATACAAGGAGATTACTCAAATAAGGGAACCCGGTTCTCATCAGAAGTGTTCTGAGGAGGTTCTAGCTTATTAGAGAGATCGTGATCCGAAAAGATATAGTAATGGAAAGAGTTCTATCTGAAGATAACATTACAAATTCATTGACAAAGCCATTGACTCAGATTATCTTTGAGCGTCACAGAGGTCTGATAGGGATTAAACATGTTGGTGATTGGCTTTAGGTCAAGTGGGAGATTGCTAGTCATATGTGCCCTACAAGCCAATCACATGAGTGATGGCACTTGTGACTTGATATGCACTTTTCTCTTTGCGTATTATTAAGCATTTTATCACTTTATCTTGCGTGTTGCATATATTATAATGTCCTTGGATCTATGCAATGGGAATCGGATCGAGATGAGATCACGATAATGAGACCGATTCACCTTTAAATATAGACCCTAAATTATCCTGGTCATAGGTTACCCGAGAAGGACATCAAGATAATCGGATAGACTAGTGTGTTGTATACCCGTCCATATGATGGAGGTGGCTGGTCTCATAGCTACTCATGTGGGGACACCAAGAGTACAGTGCAGGTGCTCATTGGGGAATGAGTTCACTGATTGATCCGCCTATGGAATGTTGGATAGCTATTGATACCTCACGTCAGATAACGATTCCGTAGTCCCAATAGTGTATCTAGTCCTTAGACTTGAGACACCAAGGATGTCCTGTATGAGTACTTCACTCTTTGATACTGGACTTATAGGTTTGGAAAGTTCTAGATCTAGTACAGTCAGTTATTGGGAGTGGTAACCAACCTTACGAGGCCTATTAAGTATCAATAGAGGATCATCCGCTCTCGGTATCATGAGAGAAATATTCCATGTATTTTTGCTCGAATAAATCCTTAGCCAAGGTTATTCGGATTGAGAGAGAAAGAGTTCTCCGGAAGAATCCGACAAGAGCAAGACTCGAGGAGAGACCGTATGGGCCTGACAATACTATGCCTGGTATAGGGTCTCTGAGATATTAGATAGATGAGGGACTATAGATACATGGTAACTGAGGACAGATAGATCCAAAGGATTGGATTCCTCTGTATCGTTTGGGGGCTGCAGTATAGTGGCCTGGTACATCCACAGTCGATGAGTTGGATAAATTATTATAAAGATAATAATTCACTAAGTCAAAAAGAGTTATGACAAGTATGACTCACGGCCAGCTCGATATTGGGCCTAGAAGGTCACACACATATGATAGGTGTTGCGATGAGTAGAGGTTCAGATATGAGATATCCGTTGAACCTCCTATCTTATTGGATATCCATTAAGCCCCTGAATTATTGGATCCTAAGATGAGATCCAATAATTACTAACAAGAGATTATTGAGTAGAGACCTACTAATCCAAGAGGCTTGGGTAATAGGATGGAGATTCAATACCCAACAGGGCAAGATCCATTAGAGTTGATAGGGGGCCTCTATAAATAGGAGGGAACCAAAGCTCTATAAGCTGAGGGTTTTTTTGGTAGCCACCTTCTGTTCTCCTCTCCCTAGAGAGGTGCATCGTCGCAGTCCCTGCCATGTGGATACCGCTAGAGAGGAGGACACTTGACCTCCTTCATCCTCTTCTATAGATCTGTAGGGATTCAGGGATATACGATCTCCCTATGTATTTTCTTTTACATATGCAGCTTTTCACAGACTTGTTTTGACACACTGATCTTCGCACGACGATGAAAACTTTCTATGAGAAATCTGGGGTTTTGTTTTCTATTCTTCTACTGCGCATGTGATGTCGCTCCCCTGAAGGATTTCCCAACAGTCATAAATCATGCAAGTATCATTTCAAAAACACTAGAAAGAAAAACATGATATATTTTAGTTACTTTTTTTATTTCCTATAAACTAAATTAAGTAACTCATGAAAAAAATCAAGTAATTTCATAATAAAGCAAAGGAGTTTTAGTTAAGTTGCTTATCTTGTTGTCGAAATCCGTCAAAGCATAATTTGCCTTCTCGCCTTCGGATGTTCCTGATTTGTCCTTGAGTTCTTTCATCTTCTTTGGCATCTTTTTTTTTCAAGTTCATTTTTGTTCTTTAATTTTTTTTATTTTTTTTTAATCTTTTAAATTTTATTGTTATGAGTTCAAGGTCATTATCACTTGAGCTTTCGCTCAAGTAGTCTTTTATAGTTCGAAGTCCCAAATTCTTTCTATTCTTTAGATTTTTACTTCTCAAGTTCATCATATTTGATAAGTGTCATTTCATAGATCATTAAAAATTTGATGAGTTCTTCTAATGAAAAATTATTTAAATATTTTTCTTTTTGAATAACGGTTACTTTCAGATCCCAACTTTTTAGAAGGGATCTTAAAATCCTATTTACAAGTTCAAAACTTGAAAAAGATTTACCAAAACTTTTCAAACTATTGACGACATCCGTGAAACGAGTGTACATGTTACCAATAGTTTCGCTTAGTGCCATTCGAAAAAGTTCAAAATCGTACATCAAAAGATTTATCTTAGAATCCTTAACTCTACTAGTGCCTTCATACGTGATTTCAAGTGTGTGCCAAATGTCATAAATGTTAGGATCGGAGAGGCACTAAGAGAGGGGGGGGGGTGAATTAGTATAGTGTGGATTAAAACTCATAAGTTTGAAACCGATTTCGTAAATAGATAGTTCGTATGAAGATTTTGATTCGGCGAAAGATGACTTAGTTAAAGTAACTTGAGTAAAGGAGATGAAAATGGAACGATTTGCAGCTAAGTAGAGAAATGATTCAGAAATTTAAACACTCACACGTTCAAGGAATACCACGATGTATAGTGGTTCGGTCAAATGACCTACATCCACTTCTGAAGCCTTCTTCGATGAGGCTTCCAATTTCCACTAGCAAGTCACTTTGAAGGGGAAGGACTAAATACCTCTCTTACAACCCAAGTAGTTCACACTCTTACAAGTTTTTCAAAGAGAAAGAGAGGTGAACACTAGCTAGAGAAAACAAGACTTTGCCAAGGCTTTTGTTCAATTTCTAACTCTCAAAAGGGTGCTCTTTCTATTGAGAAAGGAGGGGTATTTATAGACCCCAAGAGGATTCAAATTTGAGCTCCAAATTTGAATTGCTTGGTGCCATCGCATCGTCGGTTGTCGATCGATAGTGCATGCAGGCGGTTCTACGCCCAGGTAGCGTGCCGCCCATTTACTCATGCCAGCGGTGCCACCACCTAGCATGCTATTCCTGGGTGGTGCCACCACCCAGCACTTTTCAGGACATTGGTTTGGGCCTTAAACTTGGCCCAAATCGATCCAAAACAAGGCCCAATGGGCCCCTACTTTGGGTTATAGGATTAACACCTAATCCTAACTCAAATTACATGCTAACTATGAAATTAAAACATAATTCTAAGTGATTTAAATTGACATTCTTCAAGTCTACTTCCGGTGAGCTTTCTGACGAGATTCCGATGGACTTCCAACACTCCTTCGGATTTCTTTCGGTGGACTCCTAACATGCTCCTGGATTTTGTGACGAGCTCAACGAGTCTTTGGCAAGCTTTCAAACCTTCTCAGTAATCTCCGCGAACCTCCAACGATCTTTGCAGTGAACTTTTGAAACCTTCGGCAATTCCTTAATTCGATCTCGGTTGGTTCCGGCAACACTTCCGACGATCCTTCGAACTTCCGGTGAACTCTCGAACTCCCGACGAACTTGACCTCGGTAAATTGCTTTAAGTTTTCATCCTATCGTAGTTAATCCTGCACACTTATCTCGACAATATAGATTAGAACAAATAATTCACCAATTGACTTCATCATCAAAATTCGAGATTCAACAATCTCCCCCTTTTTGATGATGATAATCAATTGATGATGGAGTTAATCTTAACTCCCCCTATCTATATGCCATATCATGAGAAGTTAAAAAATACTTAAGTTCAATCTTCTTGAATTCATCCCAAACCTGATAAGTTTCATTCATTAAACTTACCGTCATGCTTAACAAGCATGATCTTTCATCCATAAATACGAAACTTCGTATTTTTCATAATGTCATGGCATGTTATGTATTTTCTAGTCGAATGATAGACATTCATCATTTCAACAAGAGAAACTAATCACAAATTGAATTACCACACTGATCAAATGATATCAATGAAGTGCATAAGATCAAGGCATGATATCAAATGAAATATTAGCTTATCATATCAATATAAAGAACCCAATGATATGATATCGATCTCAAAACACTTCAATCTTCTTAAGACATTTTATCGAGTTATTTTCATATGTCTCATCAATTTACACATCCTTCTCCCCTTTGTCATCAACAAAAAGGAGGTGAAGTAGCCACCATAAGGTATTATACTACAAAAAAAATGAGTGGTCAATTATCAAGCATATGATAAATGAGTTGAACATAATGCAAAATATGTCATCCTTGATGGAGAAATCTGAAAAATGTTTGAATCATTTTTATTCATATTCATGAGATCCGAAAGAAAATATTAGAGTGTCAAAATTCTCATGAAGAATTCATACATGAAGAATATAAGACTCATTTTTTGATTGAGAATTCATAGAATTATGAAAGGATAGATCATTAAAGTCATTCATCAAGAATTTCATATTTCAAGGTAAACTCCATGATAATGAGATGCCAAAACTCATAAAACTTCAACAAATGAAATATATCAATATAAAAAATTTGAAGAAAAAAATTCGACATGGTATTCTTGTAGTGATTCATGAGGAGGAAGTCATAAAATCTTGAATCATAGTGATTAGCACAAGAATAAAATTCGGAAATGAACATTTAAGAACTTAATTTTTGCACAATTCATAACATTAATTTATGCATATGTTAAGCTTCATGTAAGTCATGAAATTTCTATAGTCATATTTAAGGAGGGTATAAAATCAGTTTTACTATATCATTAATATCCATTATTTGAAGAAAGAGGATAACAACATCATGATGGCTTTCATCAAGATTATGATCGAAAGATAAAAATGAGGGCTCCATGATATAAAGATGTCATCAAAATCTAAAAATATAATATCAAGGTGAGACTATCATGTTAGGGATCGAGCGGCACTAAGAGGGGGGGTGAATTAGTGCAGCGGATAAAACGATGGATTTTTCAGCGATTTAAAACAAGCTTCGGAAACTTCATACGATGAAACCAACGTTTCATTTGAAATCGATTTTTGCGTTTTAACTTTAAAGGATGCGTACAAAGATAAAAAGGAAGTGGAGCAAGTAAAGTAAAGGCTTGCAGCAAAGTAAAACAGAAATTTAAACACTCACATAATCAAGACGCAGCGATGTATAGTGGTTCGGTCAAAGTGACCTACATCCACTTCCGAAGCCTTCTCCGATGAGGCTCCCTTCTTCCACTATCAAATCCTTTGAAGGGGAAGGATCAAATACCCCTCTTACAATCCTTTACAAGTGGTTCACACACTTACAAGATTTCTCAAGGAGAAGAAGGAGGTGAACACTTAGCAAGAACAAGACTTTTCAAGACTTTTCAAAAGCTCAAAACCAAGATTCTAACTCTCAAAATGGTTCTATTTTTCAGTTGAAAAGGAAGGGATATTTATAAGCCTCAAAGTGATTCAAATTTGGAGCCCAAACTTGGAGCAAAAAATTTGAATCTTTGTTGCTTGACGGTACTTGGACACCGAGACACCCTACCTACTGGCCGCCTAACAAAGGGTGCTGTGGTACTACCAATGACGGTGGTACCCGCTCACGATGGTGCTACGCCTGTAGGTGGTACTACCCGCTACAAGAATCCCATGGCACATGCTATAGTGCTATGCTATGCCATGCACGAGCATGCGCTGGTGCTTAGGCCAAAATCTTTGGCCCAAATGAAGGCCTAATGGCCCCTTCTTCGGGTTAAAGGATTAACACCTAATCCTAACCCAAATTAATGTGCTAACTATGAAATTAAAGACATTCCTAAGCTATTACAAAGTCCGCAAGTCAAGTCTTCTTCCGTCGAGCTTCCGACGAACTTCCGGCGGTCTTCCGACGATCCCTTGGAAACCATCCTGCGGACTCCCGGCAAGCTCTCGGACTCCACGATGATTTTGGCGAGTTCCCCCGAGCTTCTTTGGCAAGCTCCGATCTTTCTTGGTAAGCTCCGCGAACTTCCGACGAACCTCCCGGTGAACTTCCGAAAACCCTTCGGCAAGCTCCCTACTCGTTCTCGGCCAGTTCCGGCAGCACTCCCAACGAATCTTCAGACTTCCATCGAACACTCGAACTCCCAATGATCCATCGCACTTGACTTCAACCCTTTGTTTCGCTTTGCGTCTTCATCCTTATCGTAAGCTACTCCTGCACATAAACAACAAACACTCTACTGATCTAGACAGTTATTACAACACGAATTGACATTCGGTTGCGATGCGTCATTGGTCGGCGCCTCGTCCGATCCTTCGGCACATCGTCCTCTCTTGCGGTCCGTTGCCCAATCGGCGATTGACCTCCGCAATCTTGATATCCTTGACGTAACACGCTCTTTTTGGCCCGATGCCCGACGTACGAAGCCTCCTACCAATAGTCGACCGAACCTCCGGCTCGACATCCAATATCTTGACGTGATCACCTCCGGCGCAACATCAATTCCTCCAGCGTCAACTGTCTAATCCTGATCGAAAGTAGACCTGCGTAACTCAACACGCAGTTAGACCACAAATCACACTCAATTAGTTTCATCATCAAAATCCAAGATTCAACATATCAAAACTGAAATTTTAATCATTTCATCAAAAGGCATGACATAACTCAAAAATTTATCAATCGAAGAGGAGACTTTCATTCAAAAGATGATATTGTAAAGATGTCATCCAAAAACAAGGAGATAATATCAATATGAGACAATAAAAGCCAAAGTTGAACAGTTTTAGAAAAGAAACAACATCATGTATTAGAACAATTTAGCATGCCTAATTCTCTTCTAATGAAGTAAAATTATTCTTCATTTAAGGGTTTTGTGAGGATGTCTGCTAATTAGTATTTTGTATCAATAAATTCTAGAATGACATCATTATTATTGACATGATCTCGTATAAAGTAATGTCTAATGTCAATATGCTTAGTTCAAGAGTGTTGAATTGGATTATTGATTAGACAAATAGCACTTGTGTTATCACATTTTATGGGAATGTTCTTTAAATAAATTCCATAGTCTTCTAACGTATTTTTCATCCAAACAACTTGTGCACAGCATGCACTTACAGCTATGTATTCGGCTTCCACCATAGATAGTGCAACCGAATTTTGTTTCTTGGAGGTCCAAGAAACAAGTGCATGTCCTAGAAATTAGCATATTCCGAATATACTTTTTCTATCTATTCTACATCCGCATAGACTTTTAAATCAAAGTTATTAGATTTTGGATACTATAATCCTAGATTAGGAGTCCCTTTAAGATATCTAAGGATTCTTTTAACGGCTTTAAGGTGAGATAACTTAGGATTAGCATGAAATCTTGCACATAGGCCTACACTAAACATAGTATCCGGTCTAATTGTGGTGAGGTAAAGTAAGCTACCTATCATTCCCCTATATATTTTTTTATCAAAATTTTCTCCACTTTCATCTAAGTCTAACTTGGTGGAAGTACTTATTAGAGTATTTATGGCTTTTGAACCATCCATGTTAAATCATTTTAACAATTTTAATGTATACTTTGTTTGATTAAGAAATATACCATCACTAAGTTGTTTAATTTATAATCCTAAAAAGAAGGTTAATTCTCCCATTAGGCTTATTTTAAATTCATAACTCATACACTTGACAAATGATTCACATAGTGATTCATTTGAAGAACCAAAAATAATATCATCAACATAAATTTGAACAATAAGAAAATTATTTTCAAAATGTTTGATAAACAATATAGTATCAACCTTGCCTTTTATAAAATTATTTGAAATAAGAAAGGAACTAAGCTTTTCGTTCCAAGCTCTAAGAGCTTGTTTTAGTCCATAGAGAGCCTTAGTTAATTTAAACACATGATTAGGAAGAAGAGAATTTTCAAATCTGGGAGGTTGTTCAACATACACTTCTTCAAAAATAAAGCCATTTAAGAAAGTACTTTTGACATCCATTTGAAATAATTTAAAATCATTACTACTAGCATAGGCAAGGAGTATCCTAATGGCTTCTAATCTTGCCATAAGAGCGAAGGTCTCTTCGTAATCGATACCTTCTTCTTGGTTAAAACTTTTGGCCACTAGTTTAGCCTTGTTTCTAACCACGATACCGCATTCATCTTGCTTGTTTCTAAAGACCCATTTAGTACCAATAACTAAATGTCATTAGGTCTAGGAACAAGCTTCCATACCTCATTCCTCTCAAATTGATTCAACTCTTCTTGCATTACGATAACCCAAGAATCATCTTTCAAGGCATCATCAATGCACTTTGGTTTAATTTGAGAAAGAAAAGCGACATGGGTATAAAAATTTTTAAAAGAAGAACGAGTTTGAACCCCTTTCGATATGTCTCCTATAATTAACTCCTTAGGATGGGCATCTACATACTTCCATTCTTTGGGTAAGGAAATTTGGGAAGAAGATGCATCCAAGTTGTCATTTTGAGGAGAGGGTTCATTCAAATTTAAATCATCAAAACCAAGATCATCATCAAAATCATTTTTCTTAAATTTAAAAAATTCATTAAAAACTACATGAATAGACTCTTCTATAACTAAGGTTCTTTTGTTGAAAACCCAAAAAGCTTTAGAAATAGAAGAGTAACCAAGAAAGATGCCTTCATCAGATTTAGCATCGAATTTTCCTAAAGTATCCTTTTCATTTAAAATAAAGCATTTGTAACCAAAAACTTTAAAGTAAGAAACATTGGGTTTTTTATTATTCCATAATTCATACGGAGTCTTAGATAGAGATGGTCTTACTAGAACTCTATTCATGACATAGCAAGCCGTGTTCACGGCTTCGGCCTAAAAATATTTAGGTAAATTATATTCATTTAACATGGTTCTTGCCATTTCTTATAAATTTTTATTTTTTCTTTCCACTACTCCATTTTGTTGAGGATTCCTCGGAGTAGAGAAGTTATGGTTATATCCATTTGTTTCACAAAAATTTTGAAAGTCACGGTTTTGAAATTCACTACCGTGATCACTCCGAATTGATGAAATCATGAAACCTTTTTCGTTTTGAGTAAATTTATAAAATTTAGAAAAACATTTGAAACAATCACTTTTGTGAGCCAAGAAATAGGTCCAAGTATATCTACTATAGTCATCTACAATTATGAAGGCATATTTGCTACCTCCTAGGCTTGTAATGTCAATTGGTCCAAATAAGTCTAAATTAATCAATTGCAATGGTCTAGTGGTGCTAATTTGATTTTTTGATTTGAAACTAGTTTTTATTTATTTTCCTAGTTGACACGCATCACATATTTTGTCCTTGACAAACTTCATATTGGGAATCCCTCGTACTAACTCTCTAGATGAAATCTTGAATATTAGTTTCATGCTTGCATGGCCTAATCTCCTATGTCAAAGCCAAGCATCATCATTCAAAATCGAAAAACATATTTCATTACTTAGTTCATCAATATTAATGGTGTAGATATTATTTTGTTTTAAAGCAATTATGGATATTTTATTATTTGGTTTTTCAATGATGCAAACATTAGATTCAAATCTAACAACATAACCTTTATTCCATAATTGACTAATGCTTAAAAGATTATGTTTTAATCCATCAACTAGCAACACATCATCTATTGAAAAACTTGATTTGTTACCTATGGTTCCCCTGCCAATGATTTTACCCTTGTTGTTGTCTCTGAAGGTGACATACCCTTCTTCTTTGCTAGTGAGCATAGAGAATTAAGATGGATCTCCGGTCATGTGCCTTGAGCATCCACTATCAAGATACCATCTCTTGCTCCTAACTTGTGATGGTGAATGTGTCTACAAAAGAAAATGATTTTTAGGTATCCATTTGATTTTGGGTGCCTCAAATATTGATCTACTAACTTTGTCATTTAGCATTAAATTATTTATAGTTCTTTTAGGAACCCATATCAATTTGTGTGGACTAATTTTATTAAACGGATATTTGTAAACAACATGTCCGGATTTGCAACAAAAATTACATTTCAAATGAGAGGATACATGTAATGTTGGCTCTTTAATGAAGGTGGTTTGAGTTCGGTGAGATCCACTCATGAATCCAATTCCACATCTATTCCCGACGTGACCCTTGTTTGCAAGGATCATGTCTAAGCTCTTGCTACCAACCTTAAACTTGTTTAGGGTCTCTTTGAGTAGCAAGTTCTCCTTTTCGATTGCTTCTAAGTGATTACACTTAGAGCATGGGAGTAGAGGGAGAGAATCATGCTCAGGACTTTTAAATTTATCTAGCAATTAAGCATATTCCTTTTTTAATATATTGAACCTTTTTATAATAGTTCTACATTCATCAAATAATTCATGGAAAGCAATCGAATGCTCATCGAAAGATAAATCTTCATTAAGTAAATTACTTACCTCTTCTCCCAAAGCCATTAGAGCGAAGTTGGCCTCCTCTTTGTTACTTGCTTTTTCATCCTCGGAGTTACTTGAGTCATCCCATGTAGCTTTTAATACTTTCTTCTTCTTTGGTTGCTTCTTCTTGGCTTGGGGGCATTCATATTTAAAGTGCCCCAGCTTCTTGCACTCAATACAAATGACTTGGTCCTTTTTATGTTCAAGTTTGTTTTTTATGTCATTTTTAAATTTGTTCTTTCTTATAAATTTTTAAAATTTTTGAGTTAAAAGTGTAATGTCATTGTCATTGTCCTCATCACTTGATGTTCCTTTTAAGTGGTCTTCTTGTATTCTTAGTGTCATATCCTTCCTGTTCTTTGGAAAGGGGTTATCGAGCTCTTCATGAGCATGATACGTCATTTCGTAGGTCATTAGAGACCCAATAAGTTCTTCAAGAGGAAAAGTTTTAAGATCCTTGGCCTCTTGAATGGCCGTAACTTTTGGATCCCAACTATTTGGAAGGGATCTTAAAATTTTAGTTACAAGTTCAAAATTAGAAAAACCTTTACCAAGAGCTTTGAGTCTATTGATGACATCCGTGAAGCGAGTGTACATATCTCCGATGGACTCACTTGGTTTCATTCAGAAAAGTTTGTAAGAATGCACAAAAATGTTGATTTTGGACTCTTTCACTCGATGAGTGCCTTCATGAGTGATCTCAAGAGTACGCCAAATATCAAAAGCTGATTCATAAATCGAAACAAGATTAAATTCATTTTTGTCGAAAGCACAAAATAAGGTATTCATAGCCTTTGCGTTTAAAGCAAAAGTCTTTTTCTTCGATTCATTCCATTCGCTAGTCAGAAGAGAAGATTTTTGAAATCTATTTTTGATGATGCTCCAAAGCTCAAAATCCATAGAAATAAGAAAGATCCTCATACGAGTCTTCCAATACGTGTAATCCGACCCATTGAACATAGGTGGACGTGAAATGGAATGACCCTCTTGCATGCCAAAATAAGCCATCTCTTTTGGTTTTAAACCAAATATGAGAGTGAACCTTGCTCTGATACCAATTGTTAGGATCAGAGAGGCACTAAGAGGGGGGGGGGGTGAATTAGTGCAGCGATAGTTCGTATGAAGATTTCGATTCAGCGAAAGATGACTTAGTTAAAGTAGCTTGAGTAAAGGAGATGAAAACGGAATGATTTGTAGCTAAGTAGAGAAATGATTTAGAAATTTAAACACTCACATTTAAGAAACACCATGATATATAGTGGTTCGGTCAAATGACCTACATCCACTTTCGAAGCCTTCTTCGATGAGGCTTCCAACTTTCATTAGCAAGTCACTTTGAAGGGGAAGGACCAAATACCCCTCTAACAACCCAAGTAGTTCGCACTCTTATAAGTTTTTCAAAGAGAAAGAGAGAGGTGAATTCTAGCTAGAGAAAACAAGACTTTGCCAAGGCTTTTGCTCAATTTCTAACTCTCAAAAGGGTGCTTTTTCTGCTGAGAAAGGAGGGGTATTTATAGACCCCAAAAGGATTCAAATTTGAGCTCTAAATTTGAATTCTGTTTGGGTTTCGATCTTTGGCGGTGCCACATCGTCGCCGCTGGTGGTGCCATCGCTTTGTCGTTGTCGATCGGTGACAATACATGCAGGCGATTCCACCACCCAAGGCAGCGATGCCACAGTGCTGGGCGATGCCACCACCCCAGGCTAGGTGGTGCCACCACCCAGCTTTTGGCCTCTGGGCAGTGCCACCGCCCAGTACTTTTCAGGATATTGGTTTGGGCCTTAAACTCGGCCCAAACTGATCCAAAACAAGGCCCAATGGGCTCTTACTTTGGGTTATAGGATTAACACCTAATCCTAACCCAAATTACATGTTAACTATGAAATTGAAACATAATTCTAAGTGATTTAAATCGACATTCTTCAAGTCTACTTCCGGTGAGCTTTCTGACAAGATTCTGATGGACTTCCGACACTCCTTCGGATTTCTTCCGGTGGACTCCTAGCATGCTCCCGGATTTTATGGCGAGCTCAACGAGTCTTTGGTAAGCTTCCGAACCTTCTTGGTAATCTCCACGAACCTCCGACGATCTTTGTGATGAACTTCCAAAACCTTCGGCAAGTCCCTGATTCGATCTCGGTTGGTTCCGGCAATACTTCCAATGATCCTTCGGACTTTCGGTGAACTCTTGAACTCCCGATGAACTTGATCTCGGTAAATTACTTTATATTTTCATCCCATCATAGTTAATCCTCCACACTTATCTCGATAATATAGATTAGAACAAATAATTCACCAATTGACTTCATTATCAAAATCTGAGATTCAACAATAAACTGTTTCATAAATAAAAATAATTAAATTTAGTTTTATCCAAAGCACAAAATAAGACATTCATAGCCTTTGCATTTAAGAAAAAGTCTTCTTTTCCAATTCATTCCAATCATTTATTAGTTTGGAAGACTTTTAAAAGCCATTTTCGATGATGTTCCACAAATCCAAATTCAAAGAAAGTAAGAAAACTCTCATTCGAATTTTTCAATAAGTGTAGTCCATCCTATTGAACATAGGAGGACGAACAATAGAAAAACCCTTTTGAAAGTTGAAAAGAGTCATTTCGCATAGATGTTAATCCAAATGATAAATACTAAGGCTCTGATACCAATTTTTAGGATCGGGTTTGACACTAAGAGGGGGGGGGGGTGAATTAGTACAATGGTTAAAACGTTCGTCAATTTACGATTTCAAAAAATCATTTTGTACGATGAAAAATCATTTCAATTGAAAGCCATGTCGGAAACACTTTAAACTTAAAGATGTTCATAATGAATGAGGGCAGTAGAATAGTGAGCAATTAACTTGGAAAGTAATGACAATGATAAAGAAAGGCAGAATAGAAAATGTACACTGATATTTATAGTGGTTCGATCATCCGACCTACGTCCACTCCCGATTCCTCCTTCGTCGAGGCCATCGGCTTTCACTAAGAGTCTTCTTTCAATTAGGCGAAGACTAACCACCCTTTTATAATCCTCTTTTATAAGATTTCTCTCACACTCTCTCTTAGAGAACTCTCTAAGCTTAAGGAGGAGGGACACTATACTTTTTTTTACAAGGGTTTCAATCTTTGGATTGATAGAATTTTGCTCTCTTTTCTTTCACAATTCTTCTATCCCAAGTAAGAATAGCTAGGGTATTTATAGACCTAAAGTGAATTCAAATTTGGAGCCCAAATTTGAATCACCTTAGTTTTCAAGGTGCTAGCGGTACCATCGCCAAACTGCTGCCAGACAGGGTCTTGGCTATTAGACCCAAGTGGTACCATCGCCCAGTCTGGGCGGTACCACCATCCAAACTCAGCCTTGGAGGCTGAGCCTTTAGGCAGTTTCACCGCCAACCCTCGAGGTGCCACTGCCTGATGTGGCTCTAGGGTATTGTTTGGGCCTTTCATTCGGCCCAACATAGCCTTGATTTAAGCCTAGTTTGGTCCAGTTCTAACCCAATTAGACTTAATTGTACTTTGATCTAGACAATTATTATAAAGCTTTGAATCTATTCATTGTCCTGCACGTCATTGGTTCATCGATACTTTGTTCGATACTTCGGCGCATCGTCCTCTCTTGTGGCCTATTTCTCAATCGGTAGTTGTCCTCCGCAACTTCGATCTCTTTGATGCAAATATGCTCTTCTTGGCCCGATGCCTAAATCCCTTGTCTGAAGCCTTCTACCGATATATCGACCGATCCTCCAGCTTGACATCCAATCTTTTGACATGTTCTCCTCCGATCCAACGTTCGATTCTTCCTATTTCAATTGTCTATTCCTGATCGAAGGTAGTCTTGCATCACTCAAAACATAGTTAGATCACAAACACTATCAATTGGTTTCATCATCAAAATTTAAGATTCAACATCCACATTAGAATTTATGGCTTCTTACTACTTTCCAGAATCTATACTCATAATAACCTCCTCATAGGTCTAAGGATCAATATCCTCAACATTATATTTTCTGATATGTCCCACATATCTTTCAGGAGGTTGGGGTACTCTATCAGACCTACGTAAAGTCAAAACTTGTATAAGTACCTGAACATACTCAAGATGCAAAATGGTGCTTGAGCTAGGTTCTCCAATATCGCTCAACTCTATTATACTCCCACTGTCTCCCCCAAGAATGTGTTCCTTCTCAAGGAACACTGCTCTCTTGGCTACAAAGACCTTTTGGTCCTTAGGATGATAGAAATAATACCCATAAGTTTCTTTGAGGTATCCCATAAATTAGCACCATTCCATCTTAGATTCTAACTTATCGGGGTTATGTCTCTTAATGTGGGCAGGGCAGTCCCAAATCTTAATAACCTTAAGATTAGGATTCTTTGCTTTCGATATCTCATATGGTGTAGACACTACCAACCTTATTGAAACTCTATTTAGAAGGTAAACTGTAGATTCTAAGGTATATCCTTAGAATAAGATAGGTAGGTCGACGAAACTTATCATGGACTACACCATGTCTAATAGCATGAGATTTCTCCTTTTAGATACACTATTGATTTGATGTGGATAAGGAGGTGTCTACTAGGATAGAATCTCATTGTCCTTGAGGAATTGAGTGAACTCTATACTCAAGTACTCACCTCCTTGATCTGATCGAAGAGTCTTGATACTCTTTCCAGTCTAGTTCTCTACCTCATTCTTATATTTTCTGAATTTCTCGAAGGCCACAAGCTTGTACTTAATTAAGTACCCCTATGGCCTGAGTCAACATGGGACTATATACATCACTATGTATGAGTTTTAGGAACTCAATGGCTCTCTTTAGTTTCACTAAATGAAGAGTTCATCAACTTTCCATGAAGGCAAGGCTTGAGAATGTATATGACTCATAGTCGAATGGATCTAAGTATCTATCCTTCAGTAACTTTTGAATCATTCTCTCATGGATATGACATAGCCTACAATGTCATAGGTATGTATTGTTCACCTTATTTCATTTCCTCTTGGACACACTTATATTTGTTGAATCTCAGTTTTTGATGATGAAATCAATTGATGAGTTTGATCTAATCTATGTTTTGAGTGATGTAGGACTAGCTTCAATCATAGAGAGATAATTAAAGTTGGAGGAATCGAAAGATGGGCTGGAGTGGAACATGTCAGAAGATTGGACATCGAATCAGAAGATTAGTCGACGTATCAATAGAAGGTTTTATATAATAAGATTCAAGCATCGAGCTAAGAAAAGCGGATATTGTGCCAAGGAGATCGGAGTTGCGAAGGTCAACTGACTGATTGGGCAATAGGTTGCAAGAGAGGATGATGCGCCGAAGGATCATACGAAGCGTCGATGAATTAATGACATGCCAGATAACAAATGATTCAAGTTTTGTAATAATTATCTAGATTGAAGTTGTAATTAGTTTAAAATTATGCCAACTCAATTAGAGGTCAATTGGGTCGAAGTTTGGACTGTGTTAGGCCAAGTAAAAGGCCCAAATAGTGACCCAACAAGTGGGTCAAGTAGTGGCACTGCTAGAATAAGCGGTGGAACCACCGATGGCTCAATCTCTGAGACACAGTTAGGTGATGGTACCACCAGAATAGATGGTGGTACCACCCAGTGTCAGGTGGTGGTACTGCCAGACTGGACGGTACCATCGCCTAGTGTCAGAACAGATTAGGCGGTGGTACACCCAACACTAGCGGTAGTACTACCAGTACCCCAAAATCTCAGGGTATTTAAAATTTTGGCTCCATTTTTGAAGCCACTTAGGGTCTATAAATAATCCAGCTATTCTTGCTTGAGATAGGAAGAATTGTGAAAGAAAAGAGAGCAAAAACTCTGTGATTCTTAGGTTGTAACCCTTGTAAAGTATAGAGTCCCTCCTCCTAAAGTTTAGAGAGTATTCTAAGGAAAAGTATGAGGGAAACCTTATAAAAGAGGGTTGTAAAAGAGTAGTTAGTCTTTGCCCATTGAAGGAAGACCATCAGTGGATGCTAGTGGCCTCGATAAAGGAGGAATCGGGAGTGGACGTAGGTCGGATGACTGAATCACTATAAATCTGATGTGTTGTTTCTTTGCTGCTTACTTTTATTACTTAGCTGCTCTCTTCACTTTACATTTACTCCAAGTTGATATCATTTTCGATATGATTTTATTAACTCGAAAAGATTTTGATCAAACGAAGTTTTTCAAAATTGAACGTTTTTATCGTCAGCACTAATTCACCCCCCCCCCCCTCCTCTCTTAGTGTCGACTCAGTCCTAACAATATTTATAATATATGGAGTAATATTTAACATAAATAAATTATTATATAATATTTCTTTAGTGATGATCTTATCATCTAATATTACTGAACAACCATTGTTCTCAAAAGCTAATTTATATCTATTAATTATCAAATATAAAATAGAAATAATATTTTGATAATATAAGAAACAAAGTAATATACGTCCAATGCAATAGTAGCTCCACCAGGCAGATGTAGGGTGATCTCGCCAACAGTCACTATAGTAACTTTTGCTCTATTGCCCATCTTGAGGTCCATCTCGCCTCTCACCAATTTCTTAGGTTTTGCCAGAATCTATAACAACTTGTAGATGTGATAAGCACTAACGGCATCCAATATCCATTTGTTATTATAAGAGTTTAACAAATGAAGACTGATCATGAATGTACCTAAAGTTTCTCCAAGCTTTTATTTTGCCTTCTTTGTAAAGTACTATTTATAGTTCCTCTTCTAATGCTCGTCTTTGCCATAATAAAAGCACTGGCCTTTGTCCTTTGTCGGGTCCTTCTTAGTGACCTTTACTTTACCGCTTTGCCCTTGGGCTTGCTCTTCTTAAGGGATTTCTTGCTTTCCTTTTTTTTCTAGTCTCACCAATAAAGAGAACTGGCTTGTCTTTCTTGATGGCACTCTTAACCTCCCTTAATATATTGAGAAGCTCAGGAAGAGTCACCTCAAGCTTGTTCATATTAAAATTTATAATGAATCGAGAAAAAGAATCTGGTAGGGATTGAAGCACAATATCCATACATAGGTTATCCTCTAGAACCATTCCTAGACTCGTGAGCTTCTCTATCTACTTAATCATCTTAAGGATATGGTTCTGAACTAATGTCCCCTCAGTCATCCTAGCACAGAAGAGACTCTTGGAGATCTAATATCTCTGAGTTCTCTCATGTTCCTCAAACAATTTTCGAAGATGCAGGAGAATGGATTTGACATCCATCTTTTTATGCTACCTTTATAACTCGAGAGTCATTGAGCCCAACATATAACACTAAGTAAGAGTGGAGTCATCTATGTACTTCATATAGTGAGCGATCTCATCCTCGCTTGCCCCTTCCTTGGGTGTAGGCATCATTGTGTCAAGGACGTATGTGATTTTCTTCATCGTGAGAATGATTCTATAGTTACGAAGCCAATCAGTGTAATTTGGACTAGTGAGACAGGTGACATCAAGTATGCCATGTAAGGGATTTGAAAGCGATATTTTCTAAAAATAAAGATGCAGTAGAAATAAATAACATATATATTTGATAAAAATAAACAATCAAGATATGGTCTTCTATCTTAATCTACTCCTATTATTTTCTCATGAATCACACAACTCCCTCCGGTGTGTGAATTAGAGACCCCCGACAGATCTCTAGTGGGGATTGAGATCCAATTAGCGTCTTAACGTAATCTTAAGGAACTCGACCAATTACGCTAAGCTCAAAATGGTAGAAAACTCTTATCGATCATAACTCTTTGTGGTTTCTGTCTTATTCAGCCTTTGAACTATCATGGTCTCGAGGGACTCGACCAACCATGACATTCAATTAAGTCATCACCATCATTACAAGACGAGTCTGATTCAATGATATGCCCTCAAGGGATTCGACCAAGCATACCACGTCTTTAGGTCACCGATAACATCTCTATGTCATAGGCAAGATATCGAATCGCAATATAGGTGAGCCTTGAGGGACTCAACCAACTGAACCTATGTTGGGAATTGATTTTTACCTATAACGATGAAAGGCCATGTGGGTCAATCTAATTGCTTTATGTTTACTGACTTAATATTCTCGAGAGAGGAGATTTTAATTTAGTCTCCTAATATGATGTGTCACATATATATTTAATATATATCTACATTACATGTAAATATATATATATATACATATATATGTATATATATATACATATATATATATACATATATATATATATATACATATATATATATATATATGTATATATATATATGTATATATATATATATATATACGTATCTAGTAGGTGTATAGCAATCACACATCACATGAGCAATTACACCAAATGAATATAAACTACAACCTAATGTGATTAAGCTCGAGCCAATAGGCCCAATCACTCACATCATGATCTATGTGTCCATCAGTGCATTTTCATATTATGTGATCGACCATCTCGTCTACATTGGTTCCGTCAACATCTCGGTGCATCTCCATGCGTCGCAATCATCTATCTCAGCCTCATGGGTCCCATTGTCACCTCCACACTCCAACCGTACCTCCTCGTATAATTACAACATAATCATAGGCACACAGGCCCGATAATAAATTAGAAAAATGAAGGCTCGTAGACCCCAATAATAATAATAATAATCACATCACATATACACATATTGGGAAATATATGAGTGACATCACATGCACATTAGAAGAACGAAAACAAAATATCCTAGATTTTTATGAAAAAAGTTTCGTCGTCATGCAAAGATCAATATGTAAAACAAATCCGCAAATCAAAAAATTGTATGTATAAGAAAGATAGTACCTAGGGAGATCGTGTATCCCTAAATTCCTATAGATCCGTGGGAGGATGAAAGAGGTCAAACGTCCTCCTCTCTAATGATGATCCACACAGTAGGGCTATGACGATGCTCGTCTCTAGGAAAAGGAGAATAGGAGGTGGCCACAAAAAAACCTAGCTTTTGGACTTTTGGTTCCCTCCTATATATAGAGGCCCCTTGTAAACTCTAATAGATCCTATCCTATTGGGTATTGGATCTCCATCCAATTACTCAAGCCTCTTAGATTAATAGGTCTTTACCCAATAATCTAGCTCTTATTGGATCTTATCCGTGGGATCCAATAATACAGGGCTTATTGGATATCCCATAAGATAGGAGCTCCGACGGATCTCATATCCGAACCTCTACTCGTTGCAATACCTACCATATGTGTGTGACCCTCTAGGCTCAATATCGAGGTGGCTATAATCATACCTGTCAGAACACCTTTGGACTCAATGAATTATTATCTCCATAATAGTTCATTCGACTAATCGACTACGAATGTACTAGGCCACTACGCCATAGTTCCCAAACGATATAAGGGAATCCAATCCTTTGGACCTATTTGTCCTTAGTTACAATGTATCTATAGTCCCTTTATCTATCTAATACCCAAGAGACTGTATATTAGGCATGGTGCTATTATGCACATACAGTTTCCAATCGAGTCTCGCTCTAACCGGATTCTCCCGGAGAATTCTTTCTCTCTCAATCTGAATAACCCTGGCTAGGGATTTGTCTAAGCAAGAACATATGAGATATTCCTCTCATGATACCGAGAGTAGATCCTCTATTGACACTCGATAGCTCTCGTAAGGTTGGCTACCACTCCCAATAACTGGCTATACTCGATCTAGAACTCTGAAACATATAAGTTCGGTATCAAAGAGTGGAGTACTCATACAAGACATCCTTGGTGTCTCAAGTCTAAGGACCAGATACACTACTAGGACTATGAAATCGCTGTCTGACATCATGTATCAATAACCATCTGGTATTCTATATGCGGATCAATTAGTGAACTCATTCTCTAATAAGCACATGCATTGTATCCATAGTATCCCCATACGAGTAGCTATGAGACCAGTCACCTCCATCATATGGATGGGTGTACAATACACTAGTTTTTCTAGTTATCTCAATGTCCCTCTCGAGTAACCTATAATCAGGATTATTTTGGGTTTGTGTTTAAAGGTGAATCGATCTCATTATCATGATCTCATCATGATCCGATTCCTATTACACATATCCAAGGACATCACAATATATATATAGATAATGTGTGAAAATGCCAACAATCATAAGCAAAGAAATTGACACAGCATGTTATAGGTGTCATCACTAACGTGATCGGTCTGTAGGGCGCTTATAACTAGCAGTCTTTCACTTGACCTAGAGCCAATCACCTATGTGTCTGATCCCCATCCGACCTCTATGATGCTTAAAGATAATCTGAGATAATGGCTTTGTCAATAGATTTGTAATGTTATCTTCGAATAGAACTCTTTCCACAACTACATCTCTTCGGGCCATGATCTCTCTATTAAGCTGGAATCTCCTCAGAACACTTCTGATGAGACTCGGGTTCCCTTATTTAAGTAATCGTTACATAGTTATCGCAATATAAGGGAATCAACTCCTCGTTGCTCGGTACGATTCCCAGGTCTATGATGAGATGCTTCATCTAGACTCTCTCCTTTGCTGCCTTTGCCACTGCAATGTACTCCACCTTTGTGGTCGAATCAATAGTAGTATATTGCTTGGAACTCTTCCAACATACTACTCTTCCATTCAGAATGAATATATACTTTGAATTAGACTTACTGTCATCGACATCGGATTGGAAGCTCGAGTTCATGTAGCCCTTAACCCTAAGGCTACTTTCTCCATATACCAGTAAAAGATCCTTAATCCTTCTTAAGTACTTAAGGTTATATTTTATTACTTTCTAGTACTTCAAGTCTGGATCCACCTGATACTTACTCATGACACTCAAAGTATATGTTATATCAAGCTCGGTATATAGCATAACATACATGATAAATCCTATCATTGAGGCATAGGGTATCCTATTCATGCCTACCCTTTCTTCAGGAGTGTTTGGGGATATACTTCTAGAAAGTGATAGCCTATGTCTCATCGACATGAGACCTCTCTTAAAAATTTTTATGTCAAACATTTTGGTAATGGTATCTATGTACCTGGACTAGAACAAGCCAAGCATCCTCTTAGATCTATCTCTATAGATCTAAATCCCCAATATGTAAGATGCTTTCCCTAAGTCCTTCCTAGGGAAGTATCTAGTTAACTAAGCCTTTATTGTGGAGAGCATTCCTACATCATTCCCAATGATTAGGATGTTATCCACATATAATACCAAGAAGGTGATAGTCTCCCACTTACCTTCTTGTATACACAAGGCTCATCTTCATTCTTAACGAAGTTATAAGATCTGATCCCTCATCAAATCTTATGTTCCAACTTTAGAAAACTTGTTTTAGTCTATAGATGGACCTAAGCAACTTGCACACCTTATTTAGACTATCCTTAGACATGAATTCCTCAGGCTATATCATATACACCTCTTCCTTGAGGTTGCCATTTAGGAATACAATTTTCATGTCTATTTACCAGATCTCATAATCAAGATATGCTATAATAGCCAATAGAATTCAGATGGATTTTAGCATTGCTATAGGTGAGAATGTTTCATCATAGTCAATACCTTAACTTTGACGAGACCCCTTAGCCACTAGCCTTACTTTATAGGTCTCTTACCTTTCTATCGACCCTGATCTTCTTCTTGAAGATTCACTTATAACAAATGGATATGATACCCTTGGGTGTATCAACTAGGTTCCAAACCTTGTTGGAGTACATAGAATCCAACAAGATGTGCTATAATAGCCAGATCTACCAGATCTCATAATCAAGATGTGCTATAATAGCCAATAGAATTCAGATGGATTTTAGCATGGCTATGGGTGAGAAGGTTTCGTCATAGTCAATATATTGGCTTTGACGAAACCCCTTAGCCACTAACCTTAATTTATAGTTCTCTTACCTTTCTATCTACCCTGATCTTCTTCTTGAAGATCCACTTGCAACAAATGGGTATGATACCCTTGGGTGCATTAACTAAGTTCCAAACCTTATTGGAGTACATAAAATCCATCTTTGAATTCATGACTTCTCGTCATTTCCTAGAGTCTATACTCATAATAGCCTCCTCGTAGGTCTGAGGATCAATATCTTCAACATCCTCTCCTCTAATATGTCCCACATATCTCTCAGGAGGATGGAATACTCTATCGAACCTATGTAAAGTCAGAACTTGTGTGCTAGGTACCTGAAGAGACTCTAGCTGTGGAATGGTACTTGAGCTAGGTTCTCCAACCTCACTTAACTCTATCACGCTCCCACTATCTCCACCAAGAATGTGTTCTTTCTCAAGGAAAACTATTCTCTTAGCTATAGAGACCTTTAAGTCCTTAGGGTGATAGAAATAATATCCACAAGTTTTCTTGGGGTATCCGACGAACTTGCACCATTTCGGCCTGGATTCCAACTTGTCAAGCTTGTGTCTCTTAATGTGGGCAGGACAATCCCAAATCTTAACAACCTTAAGATCGAGCTTCCCTTTCCATATCTCATATGGTATAGATACTACCGACTTAGTTAGAACTCTATTCATAATGTAAACTATGGACTCTAGGGCATATCCTCAGAATGAGATGGGTAAGTCGATGAAACTCATCAAGGATTGTACCATGTCTAACAGTGTGTGATTCCTCCTTTCTGATACACTATTGAGCTAGGGTGTATAAGAAGGTGTCCATTGGGATAGAATCTCATGGTCTTTGAGGAATTTGGTGAACTTTGTACTCAAGTACTTACCTCCTTGATCTGATCGAAGAGTCTTAATACTCTTTTTAGTCTGAACCTCTACTTCATTCTCATACTCCCTGAGTTTCTCGAAGACTTAGGACTAGTATTTCATCAAGTATACATGCCTATACCTAGAGAAATCATCAGTGAAAATAATGAAGTAAGAATAACCACCAATAGCCTAAGTTGACATGGGATCACTATATAGGAGTTCCAACAACTCAGTGGCTCTCTCTCTAATTCCACTAAATGGAGAGTTGGTCATCTTTTCATGAAGGCAAGGTTCACAAGTCACATATGACTCATAGTCAAATATATCTAGGTATCCATCTGTCAGCAACTTTTGAATCCTTCTCTCATGTATATGACCTAGCCTATAATGTCATAGGTATACACTGTTCACCTTATCTCATTTTCTCTTAGACACACTTACATTCATGATATGTGGAGTAGTATATAGCATAATCAAACCATTATGTAATGTCCCTCTCGTGATGATCTCATCATCCTTAATAATTGAAAAACTATTATTCTTAAAACTACTTTATAACCATTTTATGTCAAACATGAAATGAAAATAATATTTTTTATAATAGAGGGATAAAATAACATGCATCTAATGCAATAGTAACTCTACCAAGTAGATATAGAAAGACCTCGCCAATAACAATAACAGCAACTCTTGCTCCTTTGCCCATCTTGAGATCCATCTTGCCTTTTATCAATCTACTAGGTTTTGCCAGAATCTACAACAAATTACAGATATGATAAATACTGTTAGTATCCAATACCCATATATTATCATATGAATATGACAAATAGAGACTAATCATGAATGCATATCTGAAGTTTTTCTAAGTTTCTGTTTCGCCTTCTCTACAATGTACTCTATGTAGTTCCTCTTCTAGTGCCCGTCTTTATCGTAGTAGAAGCATTGGCTTTTGTCCTTTACCAGGTTCTTGATAGCAACCTTTGCTTTACCCGGTCTGCCCTTGCCCTTGCTCTTCTTAAGGGACTTCTCTGTCTTCCTTTTCTTTCTAGTATTACCAGCAAAGAGAACTGTGAAAAGGAATCTAGTAGGGATTAAAGTATAAGATTTACATATAAGTTATCTTCTAGGGCTATTCCTAGGCTTGTGAGTTTCTCTATCCACTCAATCATCTTAGGGATACGATTCTAAACCAATGTCCCCTAAGTCATCCTATTGTGGAAGAGACTCTTTGATATCTCATATCGTTGAGTTCTTCCCTGTTCCTTAAACAATTTATGAAGATGCAGGAGTATGGATCTGTCATCCATCTTTTTATGTTGTATTTGTAACTTGGGAGTCATGGAGCCCAACATGTAATACTGAGCAAGAGTGGAGTCATTTGCATACTTAACGTAGCAAGCGATCTCATCCTCGCTTGCCCCTTCCTTGGGCATAGACATTATAGATCAAGGACATATACGATGTTCTCCATTATGAGAACGATTCTCAGGTTGTAGAGCCAATTCGTATAATTTGGACTAATGAGATGGTTGGCATCAAGTATGCCACATAGAGAGTCTAATAGTGACATTTTCTAAAAAAATAAAGATGCAGCAAAAAATAAATAACATGTAGAATTTATAAAAATATAAATAATCAAGATATGAACTTTTATCTTAATGTACTCTCACTATATTTCTAGCGAGTCACGCGACACCCTCAGCACGTAAAACGGAAGTCTTCGACATACTTAGTGTAATCTTGAGGGACTTGACCAATCACACTAAGCCCAAAAGGTAGGCAACTCTTGCTGATCACAACTTTTTGTGACTCTCATCCTGTTCGACCTTTGAACCACCATGGCCTCGAGGGACTCAACTAACTATGATATTTGGTTAAGTTATCACCATCGTTACATATGAGTCTGATTCGATGATATACCCTCGAGAGACTCAACCAAGTATATCATGTCCTTAGGTCACTAGTGACATCTCTATGTAGTAGATAAGATAGCGAATCGTGATATAGGTGAGTCTTGAGGGACTCGATCAATTTAACCTACATCGGGAATCGATTCCTACTTATAATGATGGAAGGCCATGTGGGTCAATCTAATTACCTCACGTTTACCGACTTAATATTATTGAGAGAGGAGATTTTTTAATTTGGTCTCCTAATATGACATATCACATACACATATTTAATATATATCTACATCGTATGTAAATATACATATATATATATATATATATATATATATATATATATATATATATATATATATATATATATATATATATCTAGTAGGTGTATAATCAATCACACATCACATGAGCAATTACACCAAATGATCATGGACCACATTCCTAATGTGATCAAGCCCGAGCCAGTAGGCCCAATCACTCACATCAAGATCTATGTGTGCATCAGCATATCTCCATGCCTTATGATCGTCTACTCGCATTGTCAGTTCCGTCGGCATCTCAACGCATCTCCATGCGTCAAATCGTTTGTCCCGACCTCGTGGGTCTCGCTATCACTTCCACGCTTCTGCTATGATTACTCATATAATTACAATATAATTACAAGCATGCAAGCCCAATAATAAATAAGAAAAAATAGAGGCTCGCAGGCCCCAATAATAATAATGATCACATCATACACATACATCACATGGTCCATGATCATCTGTTCATATTATACATTACATGTACATATTATTATATAAGATTACGAGATAAATAATAATAGTTAATTAAACTTTTTAATTAACTAATATTTTTTAAAAATCAGGGACAGAAATGAAATTTTCCGAATTGCGAAGTGTATTATGATAATTCGGGCAAAAAGACAACTATAATTTTTGAAATTCTAAGGGGTAAAATTATCTTTCGACCGAAAACCTAATCCCTTCCTGCTTTACTGCATTGTGGCCATCGCTAACCTACCGGTGGCAACCACTACCCGCGGGCATGCTGCCCTAGCTCGCGAGCGGCGCCATCGCAACCGGCGGGCACAATGCCCGCAACGAGCCAACACCCCCTTTGCGGGCGAGCTATCGCGGGCGACGCCGCTCCCCACGGGCATTGGCGCCGCCCTCCCTTGTAGGTAGGCCACCCATAGGGGGGCTCGCCTATGGGGCCAGCGCCCGCAAGCCGCCTGCGTAGGCAGCCTACAGGCATTACCTACTTGCGGTCCGTAACTCGTCGGCCAGCTACATGCAAACCGTTGGTGGTAGCCAAGGCTACAAGTAGCCTTTGGCCATTCTACGAGGGCGATAACCCATTCTTCGAGGGCAACAATAGTTGTTGCCCCTTTCTTGCTATTGCGTTAACAATTTTAACGTCAAAAGTTATTATATATCACAACACACGTAGTTTAAAATCCGATTTTTACATGAACAACCTGACTCTGATACCACTGTTAGGAAATCTAGGGGTGACATCACATGCGCAGCGGAAGAACAAAAACAAAACATCTTATTTTTGAAAAAGGTTTCGTCATTGTGTGAAGATCAATGCGTAGAATAAATTCATAAATCAGAAAACTGCATATATAAGAAAGATAGTATATAGGGAGATTGTATATCCTTAAATTCCTATAGATCCGTGGGGATGATGAAGGATGTCAAACGTCCTCCTCTCTAACGGTGATCCACACAGTAGGGCTGTGATGATGCTTCTCTATAGGAAAAGAAAAATATGATGTAGTCACCAAAAAACCTTAGCCTATGAACCTTTAGTTCTCTTCTATTTTTAGAGGCCCCTGGTAAACCTTAATGGATCCTACCCTATTGGATATTGGATCTCCATCCAATTACTCAAGCCTCTTAGATTAATAAGTCTCTACCCAATAATCTAGCTCTTATTAGATCTCATTTATGGGATCCAATAATACAAGGGCTTATTGGATATCCAATAAGATAAGGGTTCTAGCGGATCTCATATATGAATCTCTACTCGTCGTAATATATACCATATGCGTGATCCTCTAGGCCCAATATCGAGTTGGTCATAAGTCATATCTATCAGAACTTCTTATGACTTATTATCTCCATAATAATCCACTCGACTCATCGACTACGGACGTACTAGGCCACTATACCGTAATCCCTAGACGATATAGGAGAATCCAATCCTTTGAACCTATCTATCCTCAGTTATCATGTACCTGTAGTCCCTCAACCATCTAATACCCCAGAGATCGTATATTGAGCATGGTGCTATCAGGCTCATATAGTTTCCAATCGAGTCTTGCTTTAATTGGATTCTTCCGGAGAACTCTTTCTCTCTCAATTCGAATGACCCTAGCCAGGGATTTGTTTGAGCCAGAACATATAGGATATTCTTCTCATGATACTGAGAGTAGATGATCCTCTATTAACACTCAATAGCTCTTGTAAGGTTGGCTGCCCACTCCCAATAACTGGTTGTACTAGATCTAGAACTTCAAAACCTATAAGTCCAATATCAAAGAGTGGAGTACTCATACAGGACATCCTTGATATCTCAAGTCTAATGACTAGATACACTACTAGGACTATAGAATTGCTATTTGACATCAGATATTAATAACCATCCAGCATTCCATAAGCGGATCAATCAGTAAACTCATTCTCCAATAATCACATGCACTATATCTTTAGTGTCCCCACACAAGTAGCTGTGAGACCAGCCACCTCCGTCATATGGATGGGTATACAACACACCAATCTATTTAGTTATCTTAATGTCTCTCTCGAGTAACCTATGACCAGGATTATTTAGGGTCTGTGTTTAAAGGTAAATCGATCTCATTATCGTGATCTCATCACGATCCAATTTCGATTGCATAGATCTAAGGACATCACAATATACATGCAGATAATATGAGAAAATACCAATAATCATAAACAAAGAGATTGACACAACATGTTACAGGTGCCATCACTGATGTGATTGGTTTGTAGGGCACCTATAACTAGCAACACGTACATCACACGATCCATGATCATCCGTCCATATTACACATCACATGTACACATCACCATAGAGGATTACTAGATAATAATATTTAATTAAATTATTTAATTAATTATTTTATAGTATTTTGGGAATCGTATCATAGGGTGTCCTATATAGTAGGTAGTCCCTTATGTGGCTAGGAAACCTTAGCTACTAAGGACTCCCTAGTGGCTAGGAAACCCTAGCCACTAAAGAGTCATTAGTAGGAAACCCTGGATGTAGGGCAGCTAGGAAAACTAGCCGCTAGGGTCTCTTTAGTGGCTAGAAAACCCTAGCCACTAGAGGCACCCCTTGCAGGGGGCTGCCAACCCCTAGGCTGAGAGCAATAAGATATGCTCTCGGCCAAGGCTACAAGCAGCCTTTGGCCAAACCGTAGGGCAATAATAGTTGTTGCCCTTTTCCTACTGTTCTATGATAACAAATTTGGTAATAAATCATTGATCTAAAACACCTTTTAATAGGGAGAAGACAAGTAGTCCAAATCTTAAAAACTTTGACAAAACTTACAACAATTGCACAAAAATAATTCTACGTGATTGAACACAACACACGTAGTTTAAAAGTCAATCTTTCACATGAACAATCTACTCTGATACCACTGTTGGAAAATCTGGGGTGATATCACATGTGTAGTGGAAGAATAGAAAACAAAAAATCTTAAATTTTTTACATAAAGATTTCATCATCGTGCAAAGGTTAGTGCGCAAAAATTACAAAACTGAAAAACTACGCATATTAAGAGATGTGTTACCTAGGGAAATCATATATCCCTAAAATACTATAGATCTGTGGAAGAGGATGAAGGAGTTCAACTATCCTCCTCTCTAGTTGTGATCCACATGACAGGGGCTACGAAGATGCTCCTCAAATCATTGCACGATCTCCTTGCTACGCATACCATGTAATCAAGAAAGGGCTGGTTCTTCTTGTTGTCCACACGCTCCATACAAGGGTTGCTAGTTGAGAAGGAGAGAGGAGAATAGGAGGTGACAACCAAAAAGAGCCTAGCCTATGACCCTTTGGATCCCTCATATTTATAGAGGTCTGTTGTCAACTTAATCCTAATGGATCCTACCCTATTGGGTATTAAATCTCCATCCAACTACCTAAGTCTCTTAGATCAATAGATCTCTACCCAATAATCTCTCATAGGCTTTTATTAGATCTCATCCATAGGATCCAATAATTCAAGGGCTTACTAGATATCCAATAAGATAGGGGTTCCAATAGATATCTTATATCCAAACCTCTACTTGTCGCAGCACCTGTCAAATATGTATGACCCTCTAGGCCCGATATAGAACTGACCATGAGTCATACCTATCAGAACTTCTTCTAACTCAATAAATTATTATCTTCATAATAATTCACTCGACTCATTGACTACGGACATACTAGGACTACGTCGTGGCCCCTAGACGATACAAAAAAATCTAATCCTTTGGACCTATCTATCCTCAGTTACTGTGTATCTATAATTTCTTATTCATCTAATATCCCAAAAATCGTATATCGGGTATGGTACTATCAGGCCTAAATAATTTCTACTCGAGTCTCATTCTAATTGAATTCTCCTAGAAAATTCTTTCTCTCTTAATCTGAATGACTCTAGCTAGGAATTTGCTTGAGCAATAACACCTTAGATATTTCTCTTATGACACTAATAGTGGATGATCCTCCATCGATACTCAATTAACCTTGTAAGGTTGGCTGCCACTCCCGATGATCGATTATGCTAGATCTGAACTTCCAAACCTATAAGTCCAGTATTAAAGAGTAGAGTACTTATATATGATATCCTTAGTATCTCAAGTCTAAGGACCAAATACACTACTAGGGCTACAGAATTACTGTCTGACAATGAGGTTTCATCAACAATCCAATATTCCATAAGTAGATCAGTTAATGAACTCATTCTCCAATGAGTACCTATACTGTCTCCTTAATATCCCCACATGAGCAGCTATGAGATCAACCGCTTCTATCATATAGATAGGTATATAGTACACTAGTCTATCTAATTATCTCAATGTCTCTCTCGAGTAACTTATGACCGGGATTATTTAGGATCTATGTTTAAAGATGAATTGGTCTCATTATCGTGATCTCATCACGATCCAATTTCTATTGCATAGATCCATGGATATCATAATATATATATATATATATGTAGTAAGCAATATAAAATAAGAAAAATACCAAGTAAATAATAAGCAAAAAGAGTGCATATCATGTCACATATGCCATCACTCATGTGATTGGCTTACAAGACACTATAACTAGTATGATCTCCTTTAGGTGAGAATATCTCAACCAGTTTATGCAGTTATGTGGTTTTGTCGCTTTCAAGATTTTATGCTTTCGATCTTCACATGACGATTCAATAAATCTATTGGGAAACCAATTTCTATTTTTATTTATTATTATGCATGTGATACTCTATGTGGTTTCTCAATAGTGGTATCAGAGCTAAGTTACTCATGTGAAGATCAGTTATTAACTACATCTTGTGTTGAATCGCGTAGAATTGGTTTTGTATAAAGTAGTTGTGTTTTCGTCGATTTGAGATTATAACTGTATGGTTTTTGGCATGTGAACTATTCTATTGCCTAAGAACTGCTAGACATCCTTTAACAGGGAAGAAGGGTAGCAAGGGTTACTGCCCTACAGATTTGGTTGAGAGCTACTTGTAGCCTTAGCCAAGAGCAGCTAAAGCAGCATTGGCTACTCTCGGCCTGACCAAAAACTGCCATGGTCAAGAGCAGCCCTTGCTGCTCTCACCCTAGTTGAAGACCACTAGGTCGCAGCCAGCCCTAGCGGCCAAGTACTCCTGGCCATAGGGGCAACCGCCTAAGGGTGCTAGGCGGCCTAGGTTTCCTAGCCGCTATGGGAACTTTGCCCCATGGATCTTTTGAGATCTTAAAATTGGAGTAAGGGTTAATCCAAGTGTACTTGATTAAGAGTTAATGTTAAATTGATTAAAGAGTTTAATTGATTGCTACCTAGTTATATATATATATATATATATATATATATATATATATATATATATATATATATATATATACATGTGATGTGTACTATGGATAAATAATCATGGGCCATGTGTGATAATATAAATATGTGTTTGTGATTATTATTGAGGCATGTGAGCCTCCATCTCTCTCTCATTATATCTTGCATGTATTTCTACCTCCTCTTGATACGATCAAAGTTTTTTATTTATATGATATGTATATTTTTGGGCCAGTGTGCTTATAGTTAAGTTGTAATTGCACAAGATGACATGACGGGAGTATGGAGGTGCTATCAGAACCCATGAAGATGAGACAAATGTTCATCGGGCATGGAGATGTGTCGAGGTACTAGCGAAACCAATGAGACGAGATAGATGATAACCTAGCATAGAGATGCAACGAGACACATTTTTTTTATGTATGTAATCATGCCTTCTAGCTTAGGCCTAATAACACTAGGTTATGGTCCATGATCATTTGGTGTAGATGTATGTTTATATATGAGATATATATTTTTACACTTAGTAGGTATATATATATATATATATATATATATATATATATATATATATGCATCTGATATAAATATATATTAAATATATATGTGACATGATATATTTAACTATGAGACCAAACCAAAAATAAAAACCCCTCTAATAATAATATTAAGTCAGTAAGCATGAAATGATCAGATTGGCCCACATGACCTTCTATTTTTATAGGTAGAAATCATTTTTCGATATAATCTGAGTTGGTTGAGTCCCTCGAGACTCACTTATATTAAGATTTGAAATCTTACTTATGACATAGAGATGTCATTTTAGTGACCTGAAAATATGGTATGTTTGGTTGAGTCTCTTAAGAATATACCATTGAATCAGACTCATCTTGTAATGATGGTGTTGATTTAACTAAATATCTTAGTTGGTCAAATCCCTCGATGTTATGATGGTTTGGAGGCCAAACAAGATGAAAATCATAAAGAGTTATGATTGACAAGAGTTGTATATCTTTTGGGCTTAGTGTGATTGGTCAAGACCTTCGAGGTCATGCTAAGAAGCCAACTGGATCCTGATCCCCACTAGAAATCTATCAAAGATTTCTAATTCACATGTTGGAGGGTGTCATATGTTTTACTAGAAAATAGTAGGAGTAGATTAAGATAAAAGTTCATATCTTAATTATTTTTTATAAAATCTAAAATATACGTGTTATTTATTTTTTACTACATCTTTTACTTTTCAGAAATATGTCGCTTGCAAATCTCTTACGTGATATATTATATGTCAACCATCTCACTAGTCCAAATAATATGAATTGGTTTTGCAACATGAGAATTATTCTCACAATGGAGAAAATTATGTATATCTTTAACATAGTTGTACTCGTGCTTAAGGAAGGGGCAAGTGAGGATGAGATCACTTACTACATGAAGTATATAGATGATTCTCTATCCTCCATCTCCATAAATTATTTGAGGAATAGGGAAGGACTCAACGATATGAGATATCTAAGAGTCTCTTCCATGTAAAGATGACTAGCAAATCTATCCTCCATCTCCATAAATTATTTGAGGAATAGGGAAGGACTCAACGATATGAGATATCTAAGAGTCTCTTCCATGTAAAGATGACTAAAGGGGCATCGGTTCAAAACTATATCCTTAAGTTGATCGAGTAAATAGAGAAACTCACGGGTCTAGGAATGGTCCTAGAGGATAACCAATGTGTAGATCTTATACTTCAGTCTCTCCTAGATTCATTTTTATAGTTCATAATGAATTCTAATATAAACAAGCTTGAGGTGACTCTCTCTGAACCCCTCAATATGTTGAGAGAGGCTGAGAGCATCATCACGAAGAGATAGTTGTCCAATATAAAGTTCAACACTAGATGATGATGGTTTCGATCAAATTTCATGCCCTCTATTATCACACTAACTATCTAATAAATGAGCGTAATTACTCAAAGTGACTACTATAAAGAGGAGCCCCCAAGTACATACACATATACACTCAATGTAACTAATCCGACTAGCTACTGACTTAACCTTTGAAATAGTGCTTGTCAAGAGTGACCCTAATATGGTTCTGTAGGATTCGAAGCTTATCCGATAAAGTAAAGTTTTATAAGGTCAGCTCGAAGAAGAACCAAATTGGATCCAAATCGACTTCTAAGTCGGACAACCATAATTTGCTCTAATTATAAGGTCAAATATTTTTTTTATTTTTTAAGGTTATTTTCAATATATACTTGTGTATCACCTAATCATATAGTGCCAATTCTTTTCCTTTTTTAGAGACCTCTTAGTAGTTTGTTTGCCATATCTTGGTTGCTTATTCCTCATCATTGAGTTTCCATTGTTTTTAATTCTTTGTTTCACTGGATTTTGATGCCTTAAATAAAATCTAACTTTTTGTTTTTAAGGAGTCTTCCTGTTCCTGAAGGAATTTTCAAGTTTTTTAGTTGCAGATGCTTAAGTTTTTATTTTTACTATAATCTCGGCCTTAGTTTGGATCAGATATTCTAATATTATGTTAAGCCACGTTACCTGGTTTTGATTACTGTTTTTCTCGTATCTGGCAGTTTTAAAATCAATTGTAGGTATATTTTTGGTTCTTAGTTTGTGAAGAACCCTTCACAAAGTTCTATCTTCTTTACTTGCACACAATTTTACTTATTTCCTTCATTTATGTTTGTAGAATCTTTATTATTTCTCGAGCATTTTCTACTTTTTGTTTGTAGCTTTATTACTATCGTTTAGTTTCTTGTTCAATAGCTTTAGGATCAGAAATGTTTATAGCTTCTGCTGCTTTGTTTAGCTCTTTTTATTTGGGCTCTGTTTAATAATTCTGCTGCAACTCTAATATGTTCTCTTATATAATATATATTTCTTAGTAAGATTCGGTTATTATTATGACTTGGTCTTCGGGTTGTCTCTATAAGTTTTAAATTTTTTTTTAAGATTTAGTTATTATTATGGCTTAGTCTTCCTGTTGTATCTATAAGTTTTAATTTTTTTTTATTCTCTTAGGTTTTTGATATATTTACAAGGCAAAATATTAAAGATTATATGTGGGATAGCATTAATATCACATCCCAAATTTATAAAATATAATAATTTATTATTTTATTATTAATATAAAAAAATATTTTTTTCATCATGAATTAAATTTCTTGTCTTTATAATAATAAATATTCTATTAATTAGAAAAATGACCACATATTCTTAGTAATGTCACTAGTCTCTTCCACCCGAGTTTTATATATATTGTAAAGTTATAGATTACTCTAAAAATAAATATAAGATAAAAACATATCAGTAACCACACATATTGGTAGGAACCTCAAAAAAACATATCAGTAATCATCAATATTCATAAAATAAATATCAATAATTTAATAAAAAAAATAACAATATATCTATTCATCATAAAACTTATGCATCAAAAAAATAATGATAATTTATTACGTAATAAACAAAATCATGTATCAGCCACATGTAACATACAAGATAACTAGGTAACAAAGACGTACATCACACCCTATGTTGCACTCTCCCAACAGCGAATGGAGAGATATACTTTATGGGATGGATTCCTCCCAATAGCAGATGGAGATAATCTATATCGCATTCCCAACAACGGATGGAGTGGTATCCCTCACCCATCCAAGTGGAGACATATTCCTCCCAACAGTGAATGGAAGAACCATCTAACCATTACGTCTGACGGTCCGCTAATCCTCGAAGGAAATCGTCATACCTACTCTCGTTAGGGATATATAAATATTCATGATCATTCATTTATATTCATTTACACATGCATCCAAAAAATAATATGATTAAATATTATAAGAGACCATGCTTCATGTATAATCTACTAAACTATGTCCATTGATAGCTCCGTACTGTAATGGACTCATAGCTCCTTTCACAGGTTGCACTTCCAATGTAGACCATTAGCTTAGTTACATCTACTACATGATAACAATCATATCAATATCATAAACTTAAGAAAAGTAAAAAATCAATAATCGTTTTCAAATGACATCTTCAAATAAAACTTTTAAATTCATCAAATCATAAAAGCTTAAAAACATCAATATCTCAATAGTCCTAAGTCAACCAAAACCCTAATTGGAATAGCTCAATTGACTTAAAGTAAATTTAATTCAATTATGACCTAATAGAACAAACCTAAAATCTTTATAGAACCGGTCTAGCATCACCTTAGACTAGTCTAATTTAGATTTGATTGATCTTGATTATGTCAAGTAGATTTAAATTAGTCTAATCTAGAATCACCCTAAACTAACTTTAACCAATCAAACATATCTGATTTAGTTAATTAAAGAGCTCAAATTAATAAAGAAAGAGGAAATAAGACTATATCATATAGTACTAGCCTAAACTGAACCAACCCACCTGAGATTTGGATGGGTCACACTGCACATGCCTATCCTAAATAATATGTTAAATTGAGGTATAATGGGCTACATAGAGGAGCGATGATATGTCTAATGCCAATCACATAGTTGGGCAAGCTTAATTTCATAGACTAGGCTAAGCATCACTCATAAGTTGAGTTGAGCTTTACCATTGAACTGGGTCATGCTTGGTTCACGAGTTGGGTCATGTTGAGATGTATGATTTGGGATCATGTCTGACCATATGGATTGGATCGTACCTAGCCGCATAAGTTGGCTTTGGCTACATGATTGGATCGTACCTTGCCATATAGGCTAAGACATACATGACTATATGGAATGGATCGTATCTAGCCACATGGTTGGGTCATGCCTGACCACATGGGTTTGGTCATATCTTATAACATGAGTTAGCTCTCACTTGGTCACATGGGCCGAGTGATGCCTAATTACATAGGCAGACTGTACCTAGTCATATGAGCTGGGTCGTACGTAACCACATGGGCTGAGTCGATCTAGTTTAATAGATCAACTTAACTCAAATCAGACACCAATTAGAATCCTCTTATCAAATTAGATTTCAAAAATCTAAATTATCAAATAATAACTAAAATCCATGAATTAAAGAATTTAAATTCATAATCTTAAATTTAAAACTAATTAAATTATAAAAATTCGCACATAATTCTTAAAATACAAATATATCTAATTAAATAAATTAGAACCATTAATCTAAAAATAAAAACTTTTAATAGTTAAATCAATATTAAAATTCACTTAAGCTTAAGAGACCAATATCAATCAAATAATCATTCTAATGTCACGAATCAATTATCATTATTTATAAATCATAAAATTTCGAAATTAAAGCATTATTATGCATCATAAAATTGTAACAATCCCAATATCAAGATTTCAAAACATAAATCAAAGCTAATTAAAAAAGAAAGGATACTATCTCTCCTCGACTATCCTTTTCTTGATATTATCTCCTCATGAAGTCATCTCCTTAATCCTTCTATTATCAAGCTCGGTGAGGAATGAGGAAAGAGGAGCCCTCTTATATAGGAGAAGATAAGATCTTCCTGAAAGGTAAGCAAATATTTAATTTTTATTTTACTTTCATATACAAAAATAGAAACATAATATTCATTTGTTATGGTTTACACATAAAAATGGAATATATATTATTTACTTCCTAAAAATCATGTTACTTATTAGGAAATAAATTGATTAATAATTTAATTAATTAGTAAGATTCCTAACTTATCCACACGATTAAGGAAATCAAATTTAATTATTTCCTTAACTATAATACACAAACATAAAAGTTAATAATAAAGCAATACATTATTTATAGTAATTAATTTATGTTAAGAGAGAAATTATCAGTGATTACACTTTTGATATTTTTGATATAGTTTAATTTATAATCTTTTCTTAATTATTTTTTATTTTTATTTAGTTTTTGATTTCTAAATCAAGATTTGTGAAATGATCTACGGTGTAAAGTTAAAACTTTTGCTCCAATACTGTAACCTTAGAAAGACCCTTTTAATACCCTAAATAATTGATCCATAAAAATTATGAAAAATAAAAATATATATATATTAAAATTGGTTCAATCATCCAATGCGACCAAGAATTTCTGATTCTTCTAAGCTTTTTATTCTATTTATAAACTATTCCATGTCTAACCAAGAGATTATGTAAAAGATGTTGAGGATGGAGAGAAGAAAAGCTTAAAATTAAAATCAAAAAAGAAATCATATAGTTCAACTATCAAAGAATATATTAAAAATAATATAATATTTAATATGGTTTGATAACTCTCACCTATATCTATAAAAAAAAATTAAGCTCTTGAGATCAATTATAAGACACTTGATTTATTCCTGATCAAGAACAATCTCAATTGTAAGACCTTGATTTATCTCTAGTCAAGAACAATCTTCTTGTATATATTCTCACATAAAGATAAAAAAACTTTCTCTAAATTCTCTTTAGATTCACTAGAGAGAAATTCTCAAGAACACAAGTGTCTTGCCTCTCCCTTTTACTCAAGGAATATTTATAGGAATAAATCTTAATTTACTAAATAATTTTAATTTAATTAAGACTCTCCCAACTAGTTTGAACCTCCTAAAACACTTACCAACCCTAACAATCTGTACCTTGGTGAGTATTTTCTTACTTTGCGACTCTTGCATAAATTGAATCTTTAGCTTAAAAAGTTTATTATAGTTATACAAACCAAATTAGTTCATAGTCTAATACCTACTTCCAATAAATTAATCAATGTATCATGTGTAGTTAGAACTAAATCAGTGATGCTATTTGATTCCAGAGAAAGACCTCACTCAATCTCACAGCCTTGCTACTAGTAGAATTTTTTCCTCATAACTGCCTTATCATAGAAACCATGAATATTATCTTTCATTTTTTGCACTGCGAACAAGACTCGTTGTTGTAGGTACCTATTATCTCTAACATGTACAACCTAATTCTAACCTTTCTGAGTTCTTTATTATATTTTCTTTGGTATAACTCTTACCACAATCTTCCTTTCATTAGAACCTTATAAACCTGATATCTACCTTTAGCCTTATATCCATGACCTTGAGAAATTAAAAGACTCAAAGAAGTTAGATTATTCTATATATTTGGAACATAAACGACATCCTCCAAACTATGCACAAGTCGATTAGATATTTTAATCTTCACTTTATCAACACTCGTAACTTTCAATGTTAAATTGACTCAATCTACTAGTCATATTACCATTTAGTAAATCATAACAATCCTTTTTAGTGAAAACATGAGTAATAAAAGTAGAATTTAAATATCAATTACTTTGAACAGATATATAGGAAGAGATTATCCAATTTCTATGAAAACCATGCCACAACAGTGCAAGCGAAAGGAAGAAATAAATGGAAAGTTTTAATAGGAATTCCATGCTAGATGCTGTTGCTTTGTGATCTCAACTCATTGAATGAGAATTATACAATCTCTTCCTTGTTGTATCGTAGAAACTCAAAGAATAAATTCTTCGAATGTTAATTGTTCCTCAAAACATAATTCTATAATAGGATCCACATGAAGACCACTGACCAAATTGTGACCGCGAAGGCAGCAACCAAGTAAGTCCATAGGAATATCACAGAGCACTCTTCTTGACATGCATCAAACAATTGTGTCATTGTACCTGCATTCAATTTCTTTTCACCCTCAACAAATAGAAGGCTGGTTTGATAGCTGCACACTGAATGATAAATGAAACATGTAATGTTACTGATACAAAACAAGAAGAAAATTTTCGTACCGATACTCATGGCCGGGGGGACTGTATATTGTACCAGTAGGATAAAGCAATACAGCGGAGATTGTGGCAGGAAACCTAGATGACCTGCAGCCCTGACCACAGCAATGCCAGAGAGAGGAAGGATGACATACCGCACACAGATGATGGCTACGATCACCGCAGGCTTTACTGTTGACTTGCGCAGTCCTGCTTGACATTTAAGACAACATTGCAAATCTCAACCTAGAATTCGACTTGCATATCGAAAAAAAAGGAAAAAAATTGTAAATTGGAAACCTTCTGTTAGATTGCCACCGAGAATGATGATCGTGCAGGGTATCGTGCCATCCCTGTTTCCAAGTATCAGAAGTGCATCACAAGCAATGAAATCTTTGCCTCGAGTGATTGAATTTAGTTAGGAAAGACGAAGATATTGCTTACCCTAGTAAAGTCATGGAATCTTGAACAACTTTGAGTGGGGCTGTTTCTCCAACTATGAACGCCTTTAACCATGGTACAGCACCCACAGTGAAGCCAATTATCTGAGATAGAATCAAGGTTCTAGTGAGTCAGATTTTTCCTAAACAATTTTTACCTTCTTATGTCATGTCCAAGAGCAGAAGCAATTGCTACTTTAAGGTAGACAAAGATACCGCAGAAATTGTTGGTGGAGATAACAATTCCTTCGAAATTTCGTAAAAGGTCTCCTTCGATTTCTCCCAAATGTGCATAATTATGTTGCTACGATTTCTGCCCGACAATTGTCCCTCAGTCTCCTTCATAACATAAACATGCACGTTAATTCAGCAAATTTTTGCCCCCTTGGATTTTAAGATACCTGCCAATGATATTACTGTTTTTTCCTTCTTCATCATCAGCTTTTGTCGTTGTGCAAAATTCTAAGTGTAATTCTAGTCCTGGGAGCATCGACTGTATCGTAATCTATGTGTGGCACTTACACTTTGATGTTCTGCAGTTGTGTCACTTGTATCAGATGGCGGCAGAAGCAAGGCCTCTTGATCATCGTAATCTTGTTCCTCTTGCGCATCAAAAATTCTAGTTTTCCTGTTCGTCTCTGGATTCTTGTTCATCCTCGTTAGCACATCATGTCTGTGGTTTCCAGTAGAATGACTTACAGATTTTCTAATTAGACTGTAGGTGTGTGTCCATATAAACAAATTTCCAACCTGCACGAACAAGCGAAAAATGTATCATGTAGATGAAGATCACTCACAAGAACAAGTAGGAATCCCCTTAATCTTGCATCTATACTTTGCAGAGTAGAATTAGTTTCAGAAGTGGGTATCTCTGATGCAGTATCAAATCTAATTACAGCTTTTACTTTTACCACCATCGAAAAAGATGCGTAGGAGATTCCTTGGACACGGCAAATCTTGGATAACCCAAATGGATTGCCATCCTCATCACAGATTGCTGGGATAATAATCAAGGGCATAGCACCTAAGTTACCTGTTTTATGCATGCGGGATGAATTAGCCACCATCAATAGTATGTTACACACAAGGAGATGTTCAATGGCTACCAGCTGAGCAACTTGCAATGACGAGGGCTTGAAGGTGATGCTCCAGCTTCAAGATCTTCACTGCAGCCCACCCAAGGATTCCACCAATCAAGAATGTGATCCCAATGTTTACAGGCATAAACCACCTGACACAGCCAGAAAAAATACATATATTACTTGGAATAATGTATCGGCTTGGAAGCAACAGAAGCCAGGCTTACCAAGAAATGATGTCCTTTGCTGTCACAGTCTTTGCTAAGCTTGCAAACACCAGGGCTGGGATGAAGACAACAAACACGATCTGCATACTAATTAGGTGAGCTATTGAGGTCTGAAGCAAAGAAAAGTGTTGTGAGCTGATGTAAAGTGTGGTTGGTTAACCTTGTTGACGTCTCTGCGTGCACTGGAGGAAAGGACGTTGACAAAGCCAGATGCAAGGAAAGCTCCGATGAGGCCTACAAGCAGCACTTGCAGTACCGGCCTGGAAGCCACCAAAAGCAGAGCCCAGAACTCCATCGTCTCTCACTTTCTCTGAGGCGCTTTAAGCAACTGTTCTTGGATGCTGCTGTTTGATCAAGCTGCTCTGCTGTTGACCAAGATAGTGTTATCAAGACAGTGGCAGCTAACGTGAAAGAAATGCATCTATTTGTTCCATATCATTTGTGGGTTTGCTGTTAGTTCACAGTTCATGAAGCTCAAGTGACTCTTCTCCAATCTAGAACATCTTTAAATTGAAGCAGAAAGTTCTGATGAGCTTAAATTGAAGACTGCTTTCAAGAAGCATCAATCTGTATCATGTTGATAGTAGCTTGTCTAGCCTATGTGCACGGCATCAGAATTCTCTGCAGAGCTATATCTACAGAGAGAGAGAGAGAGAGAGAGAGAGAGAGAGAGAGAGAGAGAGAGAGAGAGAGAGAGAGAGAGACCTAGGAGTTACACTGTCATGGTGAAGTCGAAGGATGAGGAATAAAAGAGCATCAGGCAGCAAGGATATGGAATCAGTACCGATTAAAGAGAAGACTGATGGCTTTGTTGGCACATCAGCTGCTTAGCTCCAATTTAATGGCAGAGAGGGAGACAAGGGCAACTTCTTCTCCAACATGAGATCCAAAAGAGAACTGATTTCATTAGCAACAGCAGAAAGGATTAAGATTAATGTGATCATCTCCCTCTCTCACCGATACACAAACAAATCAAAGACGAGGATGACATCCACTTTAGTAGGACTTCATTCAATGTCCGAGCTTGTTCGTGCAATCATACATCGATGTTATGTCTCTACTTGATGACCATGTTCCGTCTGAGGAACTCCAACTGGCACAATAATGATTTGACCTATTTAGATGAGATGGAGTTGAAGAGATGCATAGGACAAGCTACGGATAAACAAAAGCTGAGGTGGAGGGCAGACGCAGAAGAAAGTAGGGGATGAGAGTTCAAAAGTTGTGGGCCCAAAGGAATCCATGTAGACTAAAACAACATTACTACCACCATGTGATGTGTCCTTCCATCGAAGCCATCACGGCTCCATTTGATCCGACCTATAGATCCCACATGATAAGAATCTGATGTGCATGAGGGCCGTCACCAAGCGTCAAGAATAATTAACAGTAGTCGAGCAAAGTGGTTGATATGTCCCTTCAACAAGTAGAATAATAAAAATTATTCATACAGTTTGGTCTTATGTTCTGTCAAAGATCAAATGAAATTTGCCATCGAGCTTTCCAGTAATCAACCGAAACTAAGAACCAATGCGTTATATATATATATATATATATATAATCAGCAAAATGGATAAAATTGGGACCTACACTAGACAAAATAATACATTTAGCTAAATATTAAGTCTTATTACTTATACTAAATTCAGATTTTTTTTAATCTTTCATCACAATAATAATATGTATCTATTTATATTATTTAAATTAATATATTACCTTAAACAATTCTTCATCTCTCGAGGAACATAACAGTTCAAAAATTAATTTTATTAGCTATTATTCACCTTCACCTCAATATTCTGAATGTTTTGTATATGTTATTTTTTTATCCTTCAATAGTTGATTAATAAATCAAGCTATTTTGTATGATTATTCTTTTAATATAAAATACCTTCCTCGTTTTCTAATACCTAAAATGCATTTTTCTCTTCCTTTTCTCTTATTTTTTTTTTATACGGATCAGTCCATGCCCAATTATAATATTTTTTAGTAATATTAAATAATAATATAACATAGTATTAAAATATTGTAACTTAGTGTTTTCATATAAATTTTGTAAAAACACTATGTTTACAATGTTTTGACACTATGGTTATAGTGTTTACAATAATACTAGAAAAATATTATAATATGTTGTATAAATGATAAGTTCACCTATACCCCTATCCATAAGAAAAAGAAGGACAAGATAGAAAATTTTGATAGGAGGATAGTGATGTTTAGATATTAGTTAAAAAATAGATGTTGTTAGTTGAAGTCTAGAAATGAGGACACTTCCTTAGAAAAGCTTTAAAAAAAATAACCTTTTTTTGGCAATTCACCCTCAATTTTTTATTTATGTAAACTTTTTCTTCATCCATTCCAAAAACATCCTTAATTATTCTCTTAATATTCCTATAAACACAATTAATATATTCAATCTTATTTCGAATTACTCTAAAAGCTTCAGGTTTTTTTTTATAGGGTTGTGCTTTACAATTCAAAATTAAAATTACTCTCAATTAAGTTAGTTTGACAACTCCATCTAGCATTAAATGGAAGATGACGAACCGCATCATCTTTTATCTCTCCCCCACGATTGCTCTTAGTTCATAGGAACTGTGAGACATGCGAGTCACTGTCGTTCAAGGTTACGTACTTTCTTGTCGTTGTGCCATATTTCTCAGTGACACCATATCAACGAAACGAGAGACTTGATTGCATGTCTCGTCGTTAAATGTTACGTCAACAAGTTTTGCATGTCTCTCTGATGCTTTCATCGACAAGTTTCTTGATGAAATCACACATAATATATATATATATATATATATATATATATATAGAGAGAGAGAGAGAGAGAGAGAGAGAGAGAGAGAGGAATATGATGGATAACGTACTCAACCCTTTCCCATTCATAATCTTGGATTTGAGAACCAATGACTTGTGTATTTATCCCTCTATATTTAAACACTTAGGCATATGCTCATTTTGCTATCAGAGTATATACCTTTAATAACCATCGAAATATTTGTGTTTGATTGTTATGATGATAGGAACATTTAAAAAATTTTAAGTATTTTATTTTTTATAATATAAGTTTAAACTTGAAGATTATAATTTGAATTGGCCAAATTATATTTTTTTTGTGGATTATAAAGATAACATTTCCAAATTTGCAAGTATAGGTTTGTTGGGGTAAAACACTCGATAATAAAAAAATAAATCTAATTTGTTTGATAAAATAAAAAACGGACAAGATTTAAAAAATCACATAGAATCGCTATCAGTTGTCCTAAGAAATGATTTCATCCATCCATGCACATTTATGGTTGAGTTTATTCCCCACATATAAAATTGATATGTCTCTCTTGTACATACAACCATAGGGAGGTTGATGTATATATCTTATAGTTAAAATTTAGATCAAAGAAATATAATTTAAGATCTGATTCACTCTATTTTCTTCAAATGGAAACTATCACATTGAGGCTTAATTCTCTAAAGACACCACCCATTGCGTAGTATAAGGACCAAGCAAGTTATTTCAATAAGTATTTTATATTATAATTATAACAATTTTAAGCTTTGTGTGAGATTATTAGAGATTTTATTTTAAAATAGAAGTCTCAAAATTTAAGAATACCGAGAAAAAACAACAAAGTAAAAAACATTAGTAGCCCACACCAAATACAAACTTCACCAAGGACTCATGTACTAGGTGCCGAAGCATACAATAAATATGCAAAAAGCAAAAGAAATCCATAGCCCATGAAACACTAACGATCCATGCTCATTGTACCAATTTTCTCAATGAGTTATAAAAAAAATAAAATAACACATGACACATTTGGATCAAATTAGATTCATCATTCCTTTGAGTGACGGGGTATAAAACTTTAATTCTAATTTGATCAACAAAAATAAAAAGAACAAGATTTAGAAATCAACTGAAATCTATATCAATTATTCTAAGGATTTTCCATATGTTTGTGATTGAATCCATTCCCCAAGGATACGATCGGTATTCCTCCCCTACGAGAATAATCGTAGGGAGGTTGATATAGTATCACTAGCAGGAGTAGCATAAGAAAAGAATATAAAAAATCATGTGAAAAATCTTAAAATAATTTTTTCTATAGAAAAGAATCTTAGAAGCAAGGAGGCAAAGAAGATTTTTCACTATATATAACCAAACAGCTGATCTCGGGGCAATAATAATCATAATGACTATGGATAATCATAGCCAATAAATATAATAAATATATAAATTAATGAAAGAAAAATAACTGACACAACCTAAGGAAACAAGTAAATAAATAAAATAAATTTTGAGGTCAAAGATGACTGTGATCCTCAAATCTCGGTAAGAAAAGTTAAGATTCTGCTTATACGAATCCATGTTACATAATATTTTATTAATTTTTTACAACATAATTAAGAAGAACAACTTATACTTTGTCATGGGAGCACAACGAGAATCAGAAATATCATATATTTGAAACTTGTCGGTAAAAAGGAAAAAGAAAAAAAAATATATTTAGAATTTGTGGTCTCCAAGAAAAATAATCCAACAAACAAAACAACAACAAAAACAAGGCTATAAAGTCCTAACTGAGGTGGAATATATGAATTTTTTATAATCATAGAGATGGATAAAAGGTTTAAGTTTTGTTAAATTAAATTTATTTAAATATTTATTTACAGTTTACATTAAGACCTTTTTATGTCTTTCTTTACCTCTTCTTACATCACTTATAGTGATTATTTCATGCCTTCTAACTATAATATATATAGATTTCTTTAAGTACATATCTATATTATATATTATCTTAAGTGATTCTCTCTATCTTTTTATCGTTTATCAATACGATATCTAATTGCTCAAGAATAATAAAAAAAGAATTTTATCTTTCCTAGTGACTTCACAAATCTACCTTAACATTTTTATCTAAGTGATATAAATTTTTTATATATATTATTTCTTAACTGCTTAATATTCAAATTCATAAAGTATTATAAATGTCTTATAATTTTTTTTAATCTTAAAGGAAACTGATGATCACACATGACTCCTAACATCTCTCATCATTTTAACTATAATATATTTACTCTATAAATAATATCTTAATTAATTTTTTCATCTTATTAAATAATGAATCAAAGATTCCTAAAGTTTATACTTAATGAAACTTCTTATCCATTAAGTTTAACTATATTGTATTCATAGTATTACTAAAATCACATATCATATATTCAATATTAGTCTTACTTTAACCAAAGCCTTTTAGTTTATATGGATTTGTTGAATTAGTGCTTTCGATAAGAAGAATGGTTTAAAAAAATTTCGTTCAATGAAACTGTTTCAGAAAGGTGTTTAAACTTAAAGCACAAGTAAGAGTAATGAATAATTAAATCAGTATGTAATAATCATGAAAAGTATAAAAGGAAATATGTATCAAATTTATAGTGGTTCAGTCATCGTGACTTGTTGAATCTCGGATTTTGATGATGAAGTCAATTGATAGGTTATTTGATCTAATCCATATTATTGAGATAAGTGTCCAAGATTAACTATGATAGCAATGAAGACATAAAGTAAATTATCAAAGTCAAGTACATTGGAAGTTCAAGAGTCTATCGAAAGTCCGAATGATCATCGAAAGTACTACTAGAACTAGCCGAGAATGAATCGGGGACTTATCGAAAGTTTCAGAAGTTCACTGAAAAAATCGTCAGAGGTTCGTGGAGCTTACTGAGAAAAGTTCAGAAGCTTGTCAAAAGATTCGTCGAACTCATCATAAAGTCCGGGAGGCTACTGGGAGTCCACGGGAAGATATGTGAGGGTGTATCGGAAGCTTGCCGGAAGAAGACTTAATATTGCTGGATTATAATTTACTTAGAAATATATCTCAATTTCATAGTTAGTATATAATTAGAGTTAAGATTAGGTATTAATCTTAATTAACCCTAGCAGAGGCCAACTAGGTCTTAATTGGACTAAATTTGATCAGATTCAAGGCTCATTCAATAATACTAGACCATGTCTGGCGGTGACACCGCTAGACTAGGGCAATGGCACCACCTTGAGAATAGTTTCCTAGGTGATCTGAGCAATGGTACCGCCCTAGGTCAATAGTGGTACCGTTGATAATTATTACCTATCAGCGGTGGTATCGTCTAACAAGCAGTGGTATCGCCCCTCCATAGAGTCCGAGGACTCTGTCAGGCGGTAGTATCGTCAGACTGGGCAATGGTACCACCCAGTACACTGACAGAGCAAGGTCACCTGATGGTGGTACCACTAGTGCCAAGTGGTGGTATCGCCGATACTTGAAAATCCAGGATGTGACTCTTTTTTGCTCCAATTTTGAAGTCAATTGAGTCTATAAATACCCCTTACTTCTCAACTCGTTAAGCACATTGAGAAGTGATAAAAACTGAGTCAAAGCTCTAGCAAAGTTACATTCGATAGCTTGAGTGTTCTCCTCCCAAGTTTCATTTGTAAAAAGTTTTGTAAGAGAGTATGAACGACTTGTAAAAGTTTGTAAGAGGGGTGCATAGTCCTTCCCCTTCAAGAAGAATTGATAGTGGAAGTTGAAAACCTTATCAGAGGAGATTTCGGAAGTCGACATAGGTCATTTGATCGAACCACTATACATCATTGTGTACTTCTTTTAATGAGTGAGGTTTTAAATTACTACATTTCAATTTTTACTTAGCTGCAATCTCTCGATCTTTTCCTCTCTACTTTCTGTCGTATTCACTCGAATCACTTTGCTGAAATCATTTTCGTCAAACCAAAACTTCTCAACGCATAACTCTTTTCAAATCATTTTGAATTTACGATTTTTATCCGCTGCACTAATTCATCTCTACCCCCCCCCCCCCTCCCCCTCTTAGTGTCACTCTAGATCCTAACATGTCTACTCTTGATTCCTCCACTTGGGGCCACCAGTTTTCACTACCAATCTTATATCCAATGGGTGAAGATCAACTACCCTTATTATAACTTTTTTTTCTCCTTTTTACAGGCTTAGGAGAAACTCTTTTACAACAAGTTCTCACACCTCTCGTAGAATAGACTCTAGACTTAAGGAGGAGAGCACTCAACACCTTTCAAGGGTTTAGAATACTTTAAAATCACAAGCTTTTCATTCACTTTTCATATATTTACCTAGGAATGAGTGAGGTATTTATAGGTCCTAAATGGCTTTAAAAATAAAGTCAAAAAGTCTTATCCCCGAGTTTTTTGGGTACTGGTAGTACTACTATCAATGCTGGGTGGTACTATCACCTGACAAAGCCTAGGAGACCAAGCTCTAGCAGTACCACTACTTGCTTGAGCTCGTACTTTTTAGCTTACAGGTAGTACCGTCGCTTAGTCAAACGATACCATCGCTTAACCAACTTCTGGTCACTGAATTGGCCTTTCAATAGGCCCAATTCAGCCTTGATTCGGGCCAATAGCCTCTAATTGAATGGTCATTGAATTGTACCATCGCTTGGTCTAACGATACCATCGCTTGACTAACTTCTGGTCACTGAATTGGCCTTTCAATAAGCCCAATTCAGCCTTGATTCGGGCCAATAGCCCCTAATTGAGTTGGTTTGATTACATCCAAAATCATCTCAATTAGTCACTTAATCTATTTCGATCAAGATACAATATTATAATTATAAATCTTATATTGTCAGGCATGTCATTACTTCGTCTAAACTCCCGGTGCATCATCCTTTCTTTCGACATATTGCTTAATCCATCAATATATTGACCCCTCGTAATATTCAATCTTCTTGGCGCAATATCCAATCTCTAACATGATCCATTCTGACCTAACGTCTGATTCACCTACTTCAATCGATTTGTCTTTCCATAATCGAAGTTTGTCCTACGTTATGTTTCTCAAACGCTTATTAGATCATAAACTCATCAATTGATTTCATCATCAAAATCTAGGATTCAACTGGATTACCTTCACATATCAAGTTTAGAATAAATTTTATTTAGACTCTCATTAACTATGATAATATCATAGCAAATAAGGTACACCAAAGAGGTATATCCTATTATAATGATTAATATGTTCATCCATTAGATCCTTGCATAGTCCTACGCTAATAAAGAATTCATTAGACACATTCTTTATAATTGTAACACTCATAACTATATTATTATGGTTATTATTAATTTCATTAATATAATAATTGTATACATATTTTTTTCTAAAATCCATCATAATAAATCTTTAAGAACTTATTGTAGACTTTCTTTAAATCAATAAAAATTATTTATTTTTTTCTTTCTATATTTTTATTATTATCTTAATAAATAAATAGTTTTATTATTGATCTTCCAAGCATAAAATCAAATTGATTTTTGTAGATTTTTTTCAAGTTATATCATACTTTCAATAACTTTTTTTTTAAATTTCATAAGATGACTCATGATTTTAATTTCTCTATAATTAGAATAATTTTGTATGTTACCTTTATTCTTATAAATTAACACTAAAAAACTCTTCCTTAATTTAGCCCTCCATTCATTAGACATCTTTTTAAATCTTATAATCTTGACCAATAAGCTAATTAACCAAGTTATTCCTTAGTGTCCTAAACTTTATCAAATATCAATAGAGATATTATTATGTCCCACATTCTTAGCTACAAGTAATCTTTTACTTTACTAATTCTAATTTTATAACTAAATCTACAATTAGTAAATATATCACTATTATCTATTATTAAAATTATCATTTGTGGAATGTTAAAAAAAATAATTAAAATAGATTTTTTTTATTTTTTATTTTATTATCATTAATAATCATTCTTTGATATTCATCTTTAATACATCTAATATTATCTAAATCCTTATACTTCCTTTCTCTAACTTTAGCAACTCAATATATATCTTTTCTCTATTTTTAATATCTAATTTATTATAAAAATTATTGTAAGCTTTATATCTTATCATTCTATTTACTCTTTTAGTCCCTTATTAAATTGGATATTTTCATTTTTAAAATTTTGTTGATCTTTAAAGCATGATATTATACTAATAATTACCTTTTAAATTCCTCATGGCACCACCCTCTTAAAGCTAAACCTCTATCTTTAATTTTACTAAGACTTTCTTTGTTAAGCTCTAAGTCTTATTAATCATCATAGTTTAAATAATACTAATATTATCTCCATCTATGTTCTAAGCTACCACCTTTTTCATTTGATTCTTAAAAATCCTTATATTATCATCTTTTAATCCACCATCTAGTCCGAGTGAATTTTTCAACTATGTTTTTTCTTTTTTTAATTTTTGATGACAAATGTCTAATATCATCAACATATATTGATTCATCAAACTTTCACCATGAATAACTTTACAATTCTTGCATAACTTTATCTAATTTTGTAGTGAGAAAAAAAATCCTATCTAACTATAATTGTTACCGCTCTTATAAGCAACAAATAATGTTCATCTCTCTTACATCATGGGAGGTATCAAAATCTAAATTCATACCACCCTCTTTATTTCTCTCCTTATAATCAAAAGCCCATATGCACCTTTTAAATTCACTATATGATTTCTTATATGACTATTCAAATATCATCTAATTATATTTTTTTTTCATTATAGGTATTCCTTCAATGGTATTATCTAGGTTTTTTCAAAATTTCATTTTGGTTGGATTATATAATCCAACTTGATACGCATAAGCACTTATAACATTTAAAACCTCTTCTCCTAATAAATTTTATAACTATAATTTTATCTTCAAAACTTATCACATTTACAACGTATTCTTAAAATTTTATGAACAATAATTCCTACTTTTGACCACATTTGGGTGCTGATATGATGGGCTACTTTCGATCCACTTAATAGTCCAACACTTAATAACTCAAGACACAAAGGTGGCGAATGTCTTTCATCGCTTTATGATAATGATCTCATCCTATATTATACTTAGTTAATATTCATATTCATAAGATTTGACATGTCTTATGTTGACTCACCAAATACAGTCCTTCGTCTTTTTTATTTCAATTTGAGACTGACATTAGCGATGTTCTCAAAGAAAAATAATGACTAGAATTATGTGGAATAATGAGATGTGAAGCTAAGATGCAACACGTGTTGTATAACACTAAAACCTCAACTAAACCAGTAATAGAATAGCTGATACAATAACTTAAAGCTTCAATCAGATTTCTTCATCTCTAAACTACCTCGAGAGACCAAAATTTCTCTGCTAAGTGACTATAAATCCTGATGGGTAAAAACTCAATAATAAAAGCTAAATCTAATTTAACTAACAGAATAAAAGAATAAACTTAGAAATCATCTAGAATCATATTATACAATATCCTAAGAAATGATTTCACCCTTTCATACAGGTTTGTGGTTGAATCCATTCTGGAAGGCTAAGATCAAGATTCCTTCTTTATGAGTACGATCAAAGGGAGGTTGATGTAGCATCATGAGCATAAAAAAAGTTTTAGAATGGAAAATCTTTGTGGAAAAGAGACAAGGAGGATTTTTTTTCCATATATAAAACCAAACAACAGATCCACTTTATGCAAAAGAAATGATATGCGTTGGGGAGGGAGAGGAGAAGAATAAAAAAAAAATCATAAAGATCAATAATCAAATAACATATTAGAAAATCGATACAATATTTAATGTGGTTAGTTAAATCCTTACATTCATGGAAAAAAAAATTCAATTCTTCAATATATGAGATCAATTCAAAGCTCTTAAATTATTTTCATTTAAGTATGACTTCACTTGTATATCTCCGATGTAAATATGAAGAACTTCTCTCTTGATCTTCTTTAGAAACCCTAGAGATTACCCTCAAAGCAACCAAAGTGTTAACTTTCCCTATCACAAAAACCCCAAGACTCAAAGTATAAGTATAGAAACAAACCCTAATTCACTAAGGAGTTTAAATTTAACTAAGACTCTCCTAACTAATTTGAACATAATTAGAACTCCTAAAAATACCTATCAACCTTAATAATATATAAGGGCTAGGGCAATAATAAACATAATAGTTATGTGTAATCATACATAATAAATCTCATTAAAATACCAAATAAATGAAACAATAATAATGGATACAATTAATGAAATAAATAAATCAATAAATAAAATTTTAAAGAATTTTTTAGAATAAAATATCTAATAATCTCTCACAAAACTTAAAATTTTAATAATATAATTATTAAAATATAAAATATTTATTGAAATAATCTGTTCTATAATTGGTGAATTGTCTTTAAATACTTAAACTTCACTTAGTATAATGGTTTCCAGCAAAAGAAAATTCAGGTCTTCAACTTTTTTTTTCACTTAAATTTTAACTACCACACACAAAGTATTAATATCTATATTATGATATTATGTGTTATTGGCAATGCATTATAATTTGATCATACATCAGAGTTTCTAAGGATTATTCAAGTTCATAATTTCAATCATATGCAATTGAACTCATATAGAAGAACCATTTCAAATCTTTTTAGAGTTATATTCTTCTTATATCTCTATTTATATACTAATACACTTTTCATTCTTTACTTTTTAATATCTTTGCTAGCTAATCAATCTGTTTGTTATTATCACATTAAACCTCCAGACCTCTCAATTCCCTCATTAAAAGACTCATTATTTGATAGTCTATACCCCTCAATGATATTATAATAATAATTATTTCATTTAGCCTTTACCATAATTATAAAGTCATATCAATTGTTTAATGATGGAATCCTTGAAAACGTGTAATTCATTTCATGCATGATATAATCATTCATATTGTCTGATATTAATTTTGAATATAATATATACTGTAATGTATCATGACGAAAAGGTGATAAATAATTATATATTAAATAAATTCATAAATATGAACATGATATTGTCCCCACTACATTGTATTACAAATTTGAAATGCCCTCACGAATGTAAGGAAATTTAGCATATGAACAAAGTAACAAGACATTTTGTCCTACTAATATGCATAACATTATGTCATTTATGCATCACATGATATTTGTCAAATTGATTTTTTTTCATAAAAGTATATTCTAACATCAATAACATTATATCTTTATTTCCCATAGGTTCCCACATTTTTTTTTTCTTTGAGAAAAGTGGAGGTGTATTGGTAGCTAGAATCAATGCAAGTTTTGTTTATTCATGGAGAAAAAAAAAATCCAAGACGATCTTTATAAGTTTAACCATCAATATACATATATATGCTGCTGCTTATATTATGCAAGTATAACAAGTATATGAAAAAAAATATACATGTACTTCCTGATCTAAGATTCATGTGTGTGTGTGAATGCATAAAAATAATATACAAGTTTTAGTAACTCATGCAACGCTAACAGATTAATTTCAGCTCATAAAAGGAATAGAGAGTTTCAATTGTACATATTTTGAACTTATTATGTTACAAGAAGCTTAAAACTATAAATATATATCTAATGCATTATAATTAACTTTTATGGTCTCTACTTTGCATTCATATTAAAATGTGTAGAAAGAAGAAATGACGACCCCACTTGGAATTAATTAAAATTAGTGAGAATGCCCCCTGCAATTCTAAAATTAAGGATAATGAGAATACAAGACATAAATTAGCATTTATGTTGTTTGCTAATATATATATATATATATATATACACACACAAATAGCAAAGTAAGAAATTTTGGTAGTGCTAAATCATAAACTATTATTAAAATTAAGTAGTGACCAGTTAAGCAAGGTATTCTCAAATTGAGTATCAACATGAATTGAAGATTAGTATTGATATGGGATATTTTGGTATTATCATGTGGCGACAGTCAGCAGACACATCGATATTGAGAAATCCTTAAGGGGAGCGACATCACATGCGCAGCAGAAGAACAGAAAAACAAAACCCCAGATTTCCGTAGAAAGTTTCCATCGTTGTGCGAAGATCAGTACGTCAAAAACAAATCCATGAAAAATTGCACATGTAAAAAAAGATACATATGGAGATCGTATATCCCTGAATTCCTACAGATCTATGGGAGGGGATGAATGAGGTCAAGCGTCCTCCTCTTTAGCGGTATCCACACGACAGGAACTACGACAATGCACCTCTCTCTCTGGGGAGAAGAGAACAGGAGGTGACTACCAAAAGAAACCCTCAGCCTATAGAGCTTTGGTTCCCTCCTATTTATAGAGGCCCCCTTAAAACCCTAATGGATCTTTTGCCCTATTGGATATTGGATCTCCATCCAATTACCCAAGCCTCTTGGATTAGTGGGTCTCTACCCAATAATCTCTTATTAGTAATTATTGGATCTAATCTCAGGATCCAATAATTTAGGAGCTTAATGGATATCCAATAAGATAGGGGGTTCAGCGGATATCTCACATACGAACCTCTACTCGTCGCAACACCTACCATATGTGTGTGACCCTCTAGGCCCAATATTGAGCTGGCCGTGAGTCATACTTGTCAAAATTCCTTCTGACTTAGTGAATTATTATCACTATAATAATTCACCCAACTCATTGACTGCAGACATACCAGGTCACTACGCCGCGGCCCCTAGATGATACAGGGGAATCCAATCCTTTGGACATATCTGTCCTCAATTACCATATATTTATAATCCCTCATCCATCCAATATCCCAGAGATCATATACCAGGCATGGTGCTGTCATGCCCATACGGTCTCTCCTCGAGTCTTGCTCTTGTCGGATTCTCCTAGAGAACTCTTTCTCTCTCAATCCAAATAACCTTAGCCAAAGATTTGTTCGAGCAAGAACACATGAGATATTCTTCTCATGATACCGAGAGCGGATAATTCTCTATTGACACTCAATAGCCCTCGTAAGGTTGGCTATCACTCCCAATAACCGATTGTACTAGATCTGAAACTTTCCAAACCTATAAGTCCGGTATCAAAGAGTGGAGTACTCACACAGGACATCCTTGGTGTCTCAAGTTTAAGGACCAGATACACTATTGGGACTACGGAATCGTTGTCTAACGTGAGGTATCAATAACCATCCAGTATTCCATAGGCGGATCAATCAGTGAACTCATTCCCCAATGAGCACCTGCACTATACTCTTAGTGTCCCCACACGAGTAGCTATGAGACCAGCTACCTCCATTATATGGTCGGGTATACAGCGCACCAATCTATCCGGTTATCTCGATGTCCTTCTTGAGTAACCTATGACCAGGATAATTCAGGATCTATGTTTAAAGGTGAATCGGTCTCATTAACATGATCTCATCATGATCCGATTCTCATTACATAGATCCAATGATATCACAATATATGCAACACGTAAGTTAAAATGATAAAATACCTAATAATAAGCAAAGAGAAAAAGTGCATATTAAGTCACAAGTGCCATCACTCATGTGATTGGCTTGCAGGGCACATATGACTAGCAATCGGCACCAAGGTATGATCCATGCAGGATGCCACGTCCGACCCCTCACCTCGGGTCGGGAATGACAGCACCTCCACGCTGCCCGAAGTAGCATGGAGTGGCACATCCCCGAAAACCCGAGACAATGCTGCATAGAGCAGCCCACCCCCGAAAGCCCGGGATGGCATCGCACGGAACAGCCCATCCCCGAAAGCTGTGGACGGCGCCGCACGGAGTAGCCCATCCCCAAAAGCCCGCGATGGCATTGTACGGTGTCATTCTGCACGGCGCCGCCCCGTACACCGTAGCCACCGTCCGGCCAAGGTACGCACAACCGACCCCCGGCATGCATATAAAGACTTCCCACCTGGCTCTAGAGAGGGGAGAAAAGAAATCATTCACCACTGACTTGATCGTCAGAGGGGCTAAGTCGAGTCAAAGCCCGACCCTAGCCTTGCTTGTAGGTATCGAGTACCCTAGGAGGTCGCCTCAATCGTGGACTGAGTTAGGATACCCCGGAACATCGGCAATTGAACCAAGCCAACCTGCCACATCGCCCGGTGGTCACTTTAGTTCTACAACATTTTTGGCGCTAGAAGGAGGGCCAATGTCACAGGAGTGTCCCATGACCAACGCAGGGGCTCGCCCCACCGAAGGGCAGCCCGCTGCCCACATCGCCACCTTTGGCTTGCCCACCCCCCCCCCCCCCCCCGCAACACAGTTGGGTGGAGCCACCTCGAGCCAGACCCCGGATCACTACTGGTGGCTATTCAATGATCCCGGGTTATCTCCTCCGGAAAATATCAAAATATCTTAGCACTCTCGGCTGTCTCCCTCGAGGCATTCCTCAACTTGTCGAGGCAAGTGCAAGCTCTGGCTGGAATAATCCAAAGAGTCATCCTGCTCATCCCACAGCTCGTGCGCCTAGCGAGCCCCCAAGAGTCGAGCCCATCGTGTTCATCCCGGAGCCGTTTGATGACCCCCCCCAACAAATCTAGCTCCCTATGGACGATTGTGGGAAGATGCAAGGGAGCGATTTGGGGGCCCGAGGGTGATTCCTAAACCCAGTGTTCCCGGTCTCCGCTCGACCGATCCACCACTTCCCGAGCCCGACACTATGTCATCGAACTCAGTCGACGACTCATTTAGAGCCCAACTCTCCTCAGTGAATCAATGTCTAGACGAGTTCCAACGCAAGCTTCGCAAGTCCAAGGGAGAGGTCGGGGATAATGCCCTAGGAGCATCCCACTTCATTTCCAAAATTCAGGACAAGCCTATTCCTCTCAACTTCAAACTTCCGGCCCTTGAGGTGTATGACAGTGGCTCCGACTCGATGGAGCATGTTGTCACTTTTTAGCCCCAGATGGCCCTCTCTAGCACCTCTGATGTTTTGATATGCGGGGCATTCCCCACCACTCTTAGGGGATCAGCTCGATTGTGGTTCAGCCGACTCCAACCAGCTTCTATCTCCTCATTCGATTAGCTCGCAAGAGGGCTCGAGCAGAATTTCTTAGCCAGCATGTGGCCAAAACCATCCATGGACACGCTTCTCATGTTGGCCGAACATGATAGCGAGGCACTCTCACAATTCGTTGCGCGTTTCACCGCCAAGGCCCGAGGGATACTCGAGGCCCATCCATCTCTAGTCATGCAGGCATTCCTGATAGGACTGCACCCCTCAAGGCTCTTCTGATCTCTGGTAGAGAGATCGCCCACCAACGTCCCTGAGATGCTCTAGCACGCCAACCAACATGTAGCCGCTGAGGCCCTAATGGTGGGAAGGCGTGAGGATAACAAAAGGCCTCGGACGGACTCCGCCCGAGTAGCACCCTCGAGGTCGATCCTAGAACCATCCCAGAGAAGGCTCGACCGACTCGAGCTGCCACACCCAAGGTTCCCCCTAAATGCATTCCGAATTGAAATCTTCCTTCAAATCCAAGAGAAGGGACTCCTACGGGAGCCCAACTTGGTAAAAGGCTACTAATAAAGATCGATCTAAATATTGTAGGTTCCACTGAGACTATGGCCATGACACAGAAGATTGTCGTGACCTGCAGAACCAAATCAAGGAGTTAATCCACTGGGGACACCTCGGACGCTTCCTCAACAAGTCGAGGGAGCCATCCCCTCGGCCAAAGGGTCCAATCGAAAAGCAAATTGATGTTATTATCAGTGGACCGGCTTCCAACGACAGTAGTGCCATGGCAAGGAAGGCATATGCACGAAGTACAGTGGAAAAGCGCTTGAGACTGTGACCCAGGGAAGAGATCACATTCAGCATGGAAGAAGTAGAGTTCTTGGACCATGACAATGCCTTGGTGGTTTCGGTCTGCATAGCCAATGCAAAGGTAAAAAGAGTAATGGTCGACACAGGGAGTTCCGCCGTTGTCTTATACCTGGATGCCTTAAAAAAAACTCAACCTCACAAGGGAGGACCTCTCCCTGATGGCATCGACGCTCATCGAATTCATGAGGGAATCAGTGTCCCCTCTCGGAACGACCTTATTAGGAAATCCTTCAGGGGAGCGACATCACATGCGGAGCGGAAGAACAGAAAACAAAACCCCAGATTTCCCGTAGAAAGTTTCCATCATCGTGCAAAGATCGGTGCGTCAAAAATAAATCCATAAAATTGCACATGTAAAAGAAGATACCTAGGGAGATCGTATATCCCTGAATTCTTGTAGATTTGTGGGAGAGGATGAAGGAGGTCAAGCGTCCTCCTCTCTAGCGGTATCCACACGATAGGAACTGCGACGATGCACCTCTCTCTCTAGGGAGAGGAGAACAGGAGGTGGCTACCAAAAGAAACCCTCAACTTATAGAGCTTTGGTTCCTACATTTTTTTATAGGCCCCCTGTCAACCCTAATGGATTTTTACCCTATTGGGTATTGGATCTCCATCCAATTATCCAAGCCTCTTGGATTATTGGGTTTCTACCCAATAATCTCTTATTAGTAATTATTGGATCTCATCTTAGGATCCAATAATTCAGGGGCTTAATGGATATCCAATAAGATAGAGAGTTCAGCGGATATCTCATATCCGAACATCTACTCGTCGCAACACCTACCATATATGTGTGACCCTCTAGGTCCAATATCGAGCTGACCATGAGTTATATTTATCAGAACTCCTTCTGATATAGTGAATTATTATCTCTATAATAATTCACCCTACTTATTGACTATGGATGTACCAGGCCACTACGCTGCAACCCCTAGACGATACAAGGGAATCTAATCCTTTGGACCTATCTATCCTTAGTTACCATATATCTATAATCTCTCATCCATCTAATATCCCAGAGACCCTATACCGGGCATGGTGCTGTCAAACCCATATGGCCTCTCCTCGAGTCTTGCTCTTATCGAATTCTCCTGAAGAACCCTTTCTCTCTCAATCCGAATAACCTTGGCTAAGGATTTGTTTGAGCAAGAACACATGGGATATTCTTTTTATGATACCGAGAGCGGATGATCCTCTATTGACACTCAATAGCACTCGTAAGATTGGCTACTACTCCCAACAATCGGTTGTACTAGATCTGAAACTTTCCAAACCTATAAGTTCGGTATCAAAGAGCGAAGTACTCATACAAGACATCCTTGGTGTCTCAAGTCTAAGAACCAGATACACTACTGGGACTACGAAATCACTATCTAACGTGAGGTATCAATAACCATCCAACATTTCGTAGGTGAAAAAATTAGTGAACTCATTCTCCAATGAGCACCTGCACTGTAACCTTAGTGTCCCCACACGAGTAGCTATGAGACCAGCTACCTTCATCATATGAACGGGTATATAGCACACCAGTCTATCCAGTTATCTCGATGTCCTTCTCGAGTAACCTATAACCAGGATAATTTAGGATCTGCGGTCTCATTATCGTGATCTCATCACGATCCGATTCCCATTGCATAGATCCAAAGACATCACAGTATATGCAACACGCAAGATAAAGTGATAAAATGCTTAATAATAAGCAAATAGATAAAGTGCATATTAAGTCATAAGTGTCATCACTCATGTGATTGGCTTGCAGGGCACATATGACTAGCAATCTCTCACTTGACCTAAAGTCAATCACCAACATGTCTGATCCCCATCAGACCTTTGTGATGCTCAAAGATAATCTGAGTCAATGGCTTTATCAATGGATTTGCAATGTTATCTTCGGATGGAACTCTTTCCATTACTACATCTCTTTGGGCCACGATATCTCTAATAAACTAGAACCTCCTCAGAACACTTCTGATGAGACTTGGGTTCCCTTATTTGAGTAATCATCCTGTAGTTGTCGCAATATAAGGGAATCGGCTCCTCGTTGCTCGGGATGACTCCTAGATCTGTGATGAACTTCTTCACCTAGACTCCCTCATTTTCTACCTCTGCCGCAGCAATGTATTCCGCCTCTATGGTCGAGTCAGTAGTAGTGTCTTGCTTGGAACTCTTCTAGCATACTGCTCCTCCATTCAGGGTGAACACATACCCTGAATTAGACTTGCTATCATCGACATCGGACTGGAAGCTCGAGTCCATGTAGCTCTCAACCTTGAGGCTACTACCTCCATATACCAGTAAAAGATCCTTAGTTCTTCTTAAGTACTTAAGGATATATTTTATTGTTTTCTAGTGCTCTAAGTCTGGATCTGCCTGATATCTGCTCGTGACACTCAAAGCATGCGCTATATCAGGCCTAGTACATAGCATATCATATATGATAGATCCTATCGCTGATGCATATGGCATCATATCCATGTGTGCCCTTTCTTCAGGAGTCTTTGGGGACATACTCCTAGAAAGTGATATTCCATGTCTCATTGGTATGAGACATCTCTTGGAATTTTTCATGCCAAACCTTTTGACAAAGGTGTCTATGTACCTGGACTAGGACAAGCCAAGCATCCTCTTGGATCTATCTTTATAGATCCGTGTCCCCAATATGCAGGATGCTTCCCCTAAGTCCTTCATGGAGAAGTGCCTAAATAACTAAGTCTTTACTGTGGAGAGCATTATTATATCATTCCTAATGATCAGGATGTCATCCACATATAATACCAAAAAGGTAATAGTGCTCCCACTTAATTTCCTGTACACACAAGGTTCATCTTTATTCTTAACGAAGTCATAAGATCTGATCACCTCATTAAATCTTATGTTCCAACTTCGAGAAGTTTGCTTCAATCCATAAATGGACCTAAGCTACCTGCACACCTTATCTGGGTTATCCCTGAACACGAATCCCTCAGGTTGTATCATATACACCTCCTCCTCGAGGTTGCCATTGAGGAATGCAGTTTTGACGTCCATTTATCAGATCTCATAATCATAGTGTGCTGCAATAGCCAATAGAATTCGAATGGATTTTAGCATGGCTACAGGTGAGAAAGTTTCGTCAAAGTCAACACCTTGCCTTTGACGATACCCCTTAGCCACTAGCCTTGCTTTATAGGTCTCTACCTTTCCATATACTCCAATCTTCTTTTTGAAGATCCACTTGCAACCAATGGGTGCAATACCCTCGGGTGCATTAACTAGGTTCCAAACCTTGTTGGAGTACATGGAATCCATTTCTGGATTCATGGCTTCTTGTCATTTCCTGGAGTCTATGCTCATAATAGCCTCATCGTAGGTCTGAGAATCAATATCCTTAATATCCTCTCCTCTGATATGTCTCACATATCTCTCAGGAGGATGAGATACTCTATCGGACCTACATAAAGTTGAAAGTTGTGTGTTAGGTATTTGAACAGATTCTGGAATGGTGCTTGAGCTCGGTTCTCCAACCTCGCTCAACTCTATCATGCTCCCATTGTCTTCACCAAGAATGTGTTCCTTCTCAAGGAACACTGCTCTCTTGGCTACAAAGACCTTTTAGTCTTTAGGGTGATAGAAATAATACCCATAAGTTTTCTTAGGGTATCCCACGAACTTGCATCGTTCCGTCCTAGATTCCAACTTGTCAGGGTTGTGTCTCTTAACGTGGGCAGGGCAGCCCCAAATTTTAACAATCTTAAGATCGGGCTTCTTCCCATTCCATATCTCATATGGAGTAGACATCACTGACTTAGTTGAAATTCTATTCAGAAGGTAAGCTACGGTTTCTAGGGCATATCCCCAGAATGAGATAGGTAGGTCGGCGAAACACATCATGGAACACACCATGTCTAATAGTGTGCGATTCCTCCTTTCTAATACACCATTAAGCTGTGGTGTATAAGGAGGTATCCATTGGGATAAATCTCATAGTCTTTGAGGAACTAGGTGAACCCTGTACTCAAGTACTCACCTCCTCGATCTGATCGAAAGGTTTTAATATTCTTTCCTGTCTATTTCATTTTTATATTCCCTAAATTTCTCAAAAGCCTCAGACTTATACTTCATCAAGTACACATGTTCGTACCTTGAGAAATCATCAGTGAAAGTAATGAAGTAGGAATATGATAGAACCCCAGAGAAATTCGATGGAGATTGATCTTTGAGGGGGATCAACCCTTGGAACGCTATAGGGGTTCCACCCTCCAAGTAGCTTAGTGGCTACAATTCTAGATTGATCTTTCTTATTCTAAAGAGGTTAAGGCTACAAGCTTATATAGAGCTCCAAACCCTAGCCCTAGGGGCTACTTCCTAAGTGAACTACCCAATTTGCCCTTAACCTTAGTGGGCCGGCCTAGTAACAAGGGCGGCGGTGGCTAAGAAGCCCAAAGACCCAAATATAAACCCTAGCCTCTCTTCTTTATAGGATAGAGGCGGCTAGGTGGGGTTTATTACACTTTCACAGGGTTTTTATTAGATGTTATATGGTTTAGTAGGACCCAACCCTGCTAGGGTCCTATCAAGGTCGCCCTCTTCGAATCAGTCTTGTCCTCAAGGTTGGGGTTCCATGAACTCAGGGAACCGGGTCTTCAACTCCTCATATGATTTCCATGTGGCATCTTTGAGTGGTAAATTAGTCCAATGTACTAGTACTTCAGTAGAGGGACGTTGACGATGCATCACGACTCTGCGGTCGAGGATGGCTTATGGTTGGGCTTGAATATTTTCATCATCAGTGGTGTTGGGTAGTTGGATCTGGAGTGTCTCATGTTCTCCCAACTTGGGCTTCAAGCATGACATGTGGAAGACAGGGTGAATTTTGGCATCTTCAGGTAATTTAAGTCTGTACGCCACAACTCCAATATGCTCTATGATCTGATAGGGCCCATAAAAATGTGGAGATAGCTTCATGGAGGCTCGTGTGCTGATTGATAGTTGTTTGTGTGGTTGTAGGCAAAGATAAACCCAATCTCCTACAAAAAAATTCTCTTTCGCTTCTTCGTGTGTCAACTTGTTGCTTTATTTTAGCTTGAGCGGTAGAGAGATTATCCTTTAGCAGTTGTAGGAGTTTGTCCCTGTCAATTAAATCTTAGTCGACCTGATCTACCTTAGCCGAGCCAATTACATACTTTAGAATCACAGGAGCCGATCGACCATATAATGCTTCATATGGGGTACATTTTGTAGATGAATGATATATAGTATTGTACCACCATTCGGCCCAGAGGAGCCATTTTGTCCACTCCTTTGGCCGATCACTGGCAAAACACTGAAGGTATGTCTTTAAACACCTGTTCACCACTTCTGTTTGGCCGTCAGTTTGTGGATGATATGCAGTGCTCATATTAAGTTTGGTGCCCTGCAACTGAAATAACTCGGTCCAAAATTTACTAGTGAAGACCCTGTCACGATCACTTACAATGGACCTTGGCATCCTATGTAATTTAATAATATTTTCTATAAAAATCTGAGCAATACTAACAGTAATGTAGGGATTTCGCATAGCACAAAAATAAGCATATTTCGTAAGTCGATCAACCACCACAAGGATTGTACTTTTACCTTTGGAAGGTGGCAGCCCTTCAATGAAGTCTATGGAGATGTCAGTCCATATCGAGTCAGGTATAGGTAGTGGTTGTAGTTTCCCTGGACTCACCACTGTTTTACCTTTTTGCTGTTGACATACATCACATTGTGTTACGTATTCAGAAATAATTTTTTTCATCCTTTTCCAATAAAAGTTTTGCTTCACTCTTTTATATGTTCTTAGAAATCCGGAGTGCCTTGCTGAAAGTGTGGAGTGCATTTCGTGCAGAATGACTTTGATGCAAGGGGAGTTTGGTATAAGCACAATACAACCTTTATAGCGTAGATCCCTCGAATCCCAAGTATAGTGAGCTATTACGCTTGGATCCTCCTCTAATTTTTTTATGATGTTGCTGGTTTCTGGATCCTTCTTCCATTCCTCCCTAATGCTCTCGAGGAAGTCGATGGTAGGAAGAGAGATGGTCGAAAATTCAACTTGTTGAGGGAGCCGTGAGAGTGCATCTGCAACAACGTTTTCTTTCCCCTTTTTGTAAATAATTTCATAATCAAATCTGAAAAGTTTGGTTACCCATTTTTGCTACTCCGGGGATGATATCTTGTACTTAAGGCTTCTATGGTCGGTTTTAATCTGAAATCATTAGCCAATCAGGTAGGGTCTCCACTTTGTTACTGCGTACACAATGGCGAGCATCTCCTTATCATAGATAGATATTTTTTGATGGGAGGGAGACAACGCCTTGCTAGTGTATGTGAGTGGTCGACCATCTTGCATGAGAACGGCTCCAATTCCAACTCCCGATGCATCGGCCTCAATGATGAAGGGTCGGTTGAAGTCTGGTAGCGCTAGCATCGGTGTCGTCGTCATAGCTGCCTTAAGTCTGTCGAAGATAGCAGAGGCTTTGTTCGACCATAGGAAGACATCTTTTTTTAGTAGAGAAGTGAGGGGGGCACTAATCTTTCCATAGTCCTTCACGAATTTTTGGTAGTAGCCTGTTAGTCCAAGGAACCCACGCAGCAATTTCACATTTGTAGGTTTCGGCCAGCCTTGCATTGCTTCGATTTTTGTTGGGTCTACGGCCACTCCTTCTTCTGATATTATATGCCCAAGATACTCTACTTTTTGCTAGAGAAAGCTGCACTTTGATAGCTTAACAAAAAGAGTATTCTCCCAAAGGATCATCAAAACAATTCGCAAGTGCTGAAAGTGAGTCTCAAGAGAAAGGCTGTAAATAAGAATATCATCAAAAAATACCAGTACAAATTTACGAAGAAAGCTTCAAAAAATATCGTTCATGAGACTTTGGAAGGTTGAAGAAACATTAGTGAGTCCAAAGGGCATTACCAAGAATTCATAATGGCCAAGTATGAGTCGAAAGCGCTTTTTGGATGTCACCTTCACATACCCGAATTTGGTGGTAACCAGATCGAAGGTCCAACTTCGTGAAGACTTGAGCTCCTTTTAATTCATCAAGAAGTTCATCCACCACTGGTATTGGGTACTTATCCTTGATGGTGATGTCATTTAAAGTTCGGTAGTCGATGCACATCCGTCAAGTTCCGTCTTTCTTGCACACAAGTAGCATTGGTGAGGAGTAGGGGCTGCAGCTTGGCCGAATCACCCATGTTTCAAGCATTTCCTTCACAATCTTCTCAATTTCATCTTTCTGGAGGTGAGGATAGCAGTAAAGCCGAGTGTTTATTGGTGGTTTGCCCGAAAGGATTGGAATTTGGTGGTCATGTTGCCGAGTAGGAGGAAGACCGCGCGGTTCAGCAAAAACATCGTCAAATTCAATAAGTAGTTGGGTGATATTTTGATCTTTAATTTCTGTTTTCTCCCCCTCTGGTTGCTGCTAGAGATGCATAAGAAAGCCACCATTTATCTTATGTAAAACTTTCTCCATTCATTAGGTTGAAACGGTGGTTACATTGCTTCCGTGCTTCTCGCATAGGGTGACCTGTTTGCCTTTGCAATAGAATTTCATAATCAATTTGGAAAAGTTCCAAGAGACATCACCTAGTGTCGTCAGCCATTCTATGCCTAGCACAGCCTCATAATCATCAATTGGTAGGAGGAAGAAGTCGGCAACAATTTCTTGGTCTTGCAGTAATAGTTTCACCTGCGGGCATCTTTGGTCGTATTTTAGGATTCGACCGTCGGTGACCTTTACGTCGAACTTGCTACAACCTTCGATGTGGAGTGCCATCCGAGCAGCAACCTTACTATTTAGAAAGTTATTAGTGCTACCAGTATCGATGAGAATGGTGATCGGTTGTTGTTTGAGCAGGCCTCCAACTTTCATCGTTTGCGGATTTGAGTAGCTGGCTAGCGCATGTACCATAAAGTCAATTGATTGTGGCTCTTCTTCCACATCTTCATCCTCATATTCAAGACTCTCTTCTAGCTGTTTATTGATCTCTTCTTCCACTAGTTCAATCACAAGAAGTCTCCCCTTTTTGCAGCGATGCTCGCGGCTCCACGGCTCGTCACAATGCCAACATAACCCCTTGGCAGATCGGTCTCAAAGCTCTTCTCTTGTCAACCTTTTTGGTGCAGGAGCTCGGCTGATAGTAGGGGGGCTGAGGGCTTCAATATTGCTGGTCGGTGAGTGACCCTAGTCCTCCGGGCTTCGTGATTCAATCGCTCCTCCTAAAGTCGTGCGAAAGAGATGGCTGCCATAAGCGTGTATGGTTGTCGCGCTTTAACTTCTCCCCGGATCTCCGGCTTCAAGCCCTCAATAAATGTCCCCAATAACTGTTTTTCAGACCAATCATGAGTTTGATTAGATAACCTTTCAAACCTGGTTTGATACTCCTGGATGGTGGAGGTTTGTCGGATCTTTGCTAGTTGTTCATTGATATTCTCGTAATCAGTTGGTCCGAAATGGATTAGCAGTCCTTCTTTGAATTATCACCATGAGAGGACTCCATGAGTGTGTTCAAACCAATCAAACCATTGTATGGCATCCCCTTCAAGATGTATAGCTATAATTTCTACCATAGATCCATCTGTGGTTTTATGGTACCGAAAATATCACTCCGCTCGCGAGATCCAACCAGTCGGGTCTCCTTCTTCCCATTTAGGGAAGTCCACCCTTATGTGTGGATAGTGGGGATCGGTCATAGAGCCTCCCCTCTCCTGGAGGTCATCTCTTCGATTAGAGCTCTTTCCTTGATGTGATTTCTTTGGGCTCGATGATCGACCCAAACTAAGTTCGGCAAAGAGAGTCCGAATCTTCTCCTCCATTCATGTCTCGAAGGCTTCGAATTTAGCATCAATTGCCTCCTCGGATGCCATAGCATATGTCTCCAAATTTGTAATATTAAGATCTCTTTTTTTTCTGTCAGGTTGAAGGCATGTATTGGTTGAGAGAAGTAGTGGTTGAAAGGGTTGGTGGATTGGTGAATGTAGGCTACGGTTTAGGCTTATTTTGTGGCTGTTTTGGGTGCAGTTTGGGGCTGCGGTTTAATGGATTTCTTGGGCTGTGATGATAGTGGATGAAGGTTAGGGAAGAGGGTTTTAGATCTGTGGTAGATTACAGCAAATATTTGACAAAAATCAATAGCAATTGCTGCCTATATGTGCTATCTCGTAAGAGCAGAATTGTCGTCGAAGAAATAGCAGTTTCTCAACAAAATTTCTAATGAAAACTCAGGGGTTTGAGGAGGGGGTTTGACGATAGAATTTTAGTTTAGATAGCAACAAGGATAACAAATTGGATCAAGAAATTTCAACAGTAAAGCAGTAAAGAAATCAGTGCAAGATGCGACAGCAGAATTCTCATCGAAAAATTTCAGCAGTTTACGACGAGGGATTGCAGCAACACATGAATTTTTTTTTGATGAATTCCATAATAGATCAATCATGGTGGGAGCTAAGATGATCTATGAGGTGCATAAAAAAATTCATTCAAAAAGGATAACAATTAGATCGGTTAAAGGCAGCAACACGTGGTTGAAATTTTCTACAGCGATCCTTCGTTTGCAAAGATGGTAACTTTTACGACACAAGGAATTCACAGGTAAGGGATCGATAGAAAAACTTCTTTTTGATATTTTAGATGAAAAATTATAGTAGCAAAAGGTATTGGTGGTAGAAAAATACTAGATCTCTGATGCAATTGGAGGTGGCGATTGTAGATTAAATTGATCTACGTCAAGAGATGACGGTGGAGATGATGATGTCAAGAGCAATTGTGGGAATTGCTTGGCTAATGGTGGGCAGCAGGGATGGCAGCAAAAGCAGCAAGATCGCTGCTTTGATACCAGATAATAGAACCCCAGAGAAATTCTATGGAGATTGATCTTTGAGAGGGATCAACCCTTGGAACGCTATAGGGGTTCCACCCTCCAAGTAGCCTAGTGGCTGCAATTCTAGATTAATCTTTCTTATTCCAAAGAGGTGGAGGCTACAAGCTTATATAGAGCTCCAAACCCTAGCCCTAGGGGCTGCTTCCTAAGTGAACTACCCAATTTGCTCTCAACCTTAGCGGGCCGGCCGAGTAACAAGGGGGCAACGGCTAAGAAGCTCAAAGACCCAAATATAAACCCTAGCCTCTCTTCTTTATAGGATAGAGGTGGCTAGGTGGGGTTTATTACATTCTCACAAGGTTTTTATTAGCTGCTACATGGTTGAGTAGGACCTTACCCTGCTAGGGTCCTATCAGAATCTTACGACTAACAATAGTACGGTGATAGTTGGTTATACTTCTCCGAGCAGTAGTACGTTAATGATCATATGATATAGAGCAGCAGATTAGTGACAAAATTAAAAATTTTGACATTCTCCATTCTCCATACCAATACATGTCATAATTTTCCTTGCTTCAGGAGCCGCCTCGAATACATGTGATTTACGATGACCAAACTACAACCATCATCGTATTGATGCACCTATAGCATACGGTGTATCAGTATACTATGCTATGGGATCAATTTCAGGATTGGATTTGACAACATATCAAATTGATATGTAAATACATAGGATCGAGAATCTCGATCCACCGCTCGTGGATGATAGAACTAGGTAGATCCATCGATTGATTACTTGATTCATTTGAATCTTAAAGTTTAAGTTGTTTAAAAAAAATCTAACAATTCAAATCATTTTTTTTAGATAATTTAATACTAACAGAAAGATGATTTAGAATGTACCACAAAGCTACTTCTCAAATCTCAAAAAAATGTGTCACTATTCTTTCCTAAATTAGATTTTTTTTGCTAAAATTATATTAAATTTATATTTATTTCTAACTTAACAATCCTAATCTAACTTTTTTTTTCTATTTTTCAGGTATTTTGAATCTATTTTGAATAATTTTACTATGTCGTCGGTATGCCCCGATGTACTGACTTACGGTATGTCGATATGCCTCAGTGCATACCATATCGATGGTTAGTCGATACGTCGTTATGGATCAGTAAGGCAAACCTTATTCAAAATCACTCTATGCCTTTAAAACTTTCAAAATATGGTATATATAGTGGTAGGCTTGGAACAACCCTCCGAGTGATTAATTCTTTGCCATTTTTAGATCAAAATAAATAAAGAAATAATTAAATAGCTAGGATAAGATAGCAAAACGCGAAGATTGGTGCGTCAAAAATAAATCCGTAAAATTACACGTGTAAAAGAAGATACCTAGGGAGATCGTATATCCTTGAATTCCTGTAGATCTGTGGGAGAGGATGAATGAGATCAAGCGCCCTCCTCTCTAGCGGTATCCACATGACAGAAACTGCGACGATGCACCTCTCTCTTTGGGGAGAGGAGAATAGGAGGTGGCTACCTAAAGAAACCCTCAGCCTATAGAGCTTTGGTTCCCTCCTATTTATAGAGGCCCCCTGTCAACCCTATGGATCTTTGCTCTATTGGGTATTGGATCTCTATCCAATTACCCAAGCCTCTTGGATTAGTGGGTCTCTACCCAATAATCTCTTATTAGCAATTATTGGATCTCATCTTAGGATCCAATAATTTAGGGGCTTAATGGATATCCAATAAGATAGGGAGTTCAGCAGATATCTTATATCCGAACCTCTACTCGTCGCAACACCTACCATATGTGTATAACCCTCTAGGCCCAATATCGAGCTAGCCGTGAGTTATACTTGTCAGAACTCATTCTGACAAAGTGAATTATTATCTCTATAATAATTCACCCAACTCATCGACTGCAGACGTACTAGGCCACTACGCCGTAGCCCCTAGACGATATAGGGGAATCCAATCCTTTGGACCTATCTATCCTCAGTTACCATGTATCTATAATCTCTCATCCATCTAATATCCCAGAGACCCTATACCGGGCATGGTGCTGTCAGGCTCATACAGTCTCTCCTCGAGTCTTGCTCTTGTTGGATTCTCCTGGAGAACCCTTTCTCTCTCAATCTGAATAACCTTAGCCAAGGATTTGTTTGAGCAAGAACACATGGGATATTCTTCTCATGATACCGAGAGCGGATGATCCTCTATTGACACTCAATAGCCCTCGTAAGGTTGGCTACCACTCCCAATGGCCGGCTGTACTAGATCTGGAACTTTCCAAACCTATAAGTCTAGTATCAAAGAGTGGAGTACTCATACAGGACATCCTTGGTGTCTCAAGTCTAAAGACCAGATACACTACTAGGACTACAGAATCGCTGTCTGACGTGAGGTATTAATAATCACCCAGCATTTTGTAGATGGATCAATTAGTGAATTCATTCTCCAATGAGCACCTGCATTGTAACCTTGGTGTCCCCACACGAGTAGCTATGAGACCAGCTACCTCCATCATATGAATGGGTATACAGCACACTAGTATATCCGGTTATCTTGATGTCCTTCTTGAGTAACCTATGACCAGGATAATTTAGGGTCTGTGTTTAAAGGTGAATCGGTCTCATTATCATGATCTTAGCACGATCCGATTCCCATTGCATAGATCCAATGATATCACAGTATATACAACATGCAAGATAAAGTGATAAAACACCGAATAATAAATAAAGAGATAAAGTGCATATTAAGTCACAAGTGCCATCACTCATGTGATTGGCTTGCAGGGCACATATGACTAGCAGACCTCCCTCCCAATCATCATAGGGGATGAGCCGAGGACAAAAATAATCATTGTCACCTTCATGGTTGTCGACTTACCCTTGGCATACAATATGATTCTCGGGCACTCGACACTCAACAAGATAAGGGCGGTCATCTCCACCTACCACCGGGCTACGAAATTTTCGACTTCGATAGGAGTCGGAATGGTGCAAAGCGACCCAAGAGAGTCCAAGCAATGCTACTTGATGGCCGTGTCCATGCCAAAGAAGCCGCGACCCGAGCCGACCCATCTCGACCCTCGGGACAATCCCAAAGCTCTGGTATATCCACAACCGATTGAGAGATTTATCGAACTCCCCCTGAAAGATGACCACCCGGACTGAGTCATCAAAGTCGGGACTACGCTTCTAGAGGCTGACCAGGTCTAACTTGTGCAATTCTTGAGGCAGAACGCCAATATCTTCTCCTGGTCCCCAAAGAACATACCAGGAATTAGCCTCGAGATGGTGCAACAAAATCTGAACATCCATCCTAAGGCACGCCAGTCAAACAGAAACCAAGGAGGTTCGCCCCCGAGCGTCAGCAAGCAAATAGCCATGAAGTAGACCGACTACTCGATGCTAGGTTTATAACCGAGGTGAAATACCCCTGGTGGCTATCCAATATAGTTCTTATTAAGAAACACAATAGAAGCTAGAGGATGTGTGTCGACTACGCTATTCTCAATCGGGCATGCCCCAAGGATTGCTACCCCCTCCCAAAGATAGACCAGTTAGTCGATGCAACCGCCGGCCACGAGCTCCTCACATTCATGGACACGTTCTCGAGTTACAACCAAATCTAGATGGCACCATAAGACCGAGAGCACACTGCCTTTATTACTGACAAAATGGTCTATTGTTATAAGGTCATGCCCTTTAGCCTGAAGAACACCGGAGCCACCTACCAAAGGATGGTCAACGAAGTATTCAAGCACCAACTTGGGAGAAACATGAAAGTGTATGTCGATGATATGATTGTCAAAAGCAGGTCAGCAGCAGCCCACTTAACCGACTTGGCAAAGACCTTTCGAAGCCTCCGACGGTTCAATATGCACATCAATTCGGTAAAGTGTGCCTTCGAAGTCGGGTCGGGAAAGTTCCACAGCTTTGTCATCCACCAGAGGGGGATAGACGCCAATCCTGAGAAGGTTTGGGCCATAATGGAAATGCAATCTCCGCGTTCAGTCAAAGAAGTGCAATACCACACCATGAAATTGGCAGCACTCAAGAGATTCATGTCACACTCTGGAGACGAATGCCTCCAGTTCTTCCAAGCCTTACGCCGAGCGAACAACTTCCGATAGACTCCGGAATGCGAGGAAGCCTTCAGCAAGTTGAAGACCCACCTCGGACAGCTACCTCGACTCATCTCGCCTCGCCCAAGTGAGGTCCTGGGCCTCTACTTGGCAGCCTTGGAACATGTGGTTAGCTCGATGCTGGTTCAAGAGGATCAAGCAATGCAGTAAGCAATCTACTACATCAATCATATCCTCGCGGGACCCAAAGAGCGCTATCCCCCGATAGAGAAACTAGCGCTAGCTTTAATTGTGATCGCTCGAAAGCTGTGACCTTACTTCCAGGCTCACACGATAAAAGTGATATCCGACCAGCCCCTCTGCCAAATCCTCTCCAAGTTCAACATCTCGGGCTGAATGCTCAAGTGGTCGATCGAGCTCGGGGAGTTCAACGTCCAATATGCACCTCGAGCAGCGATGAGAGCCTAGATGCGGCTGATTCGTTTGCGAGCCTTTGAAACGATCACGCTGTCGATGGCGGTCTGAAACGATATATGATGGGTCAACCACGTTGGGGGGAGCAGGCGCAGGGATGATCCTCAAGAGCCCGGATGGTGAAACTTATAAGCACACGCTTCGGTTGGAGTTCAAAACTACCAACAACGAGGCTGAATACGAGGCGTTGCTGTCAGGGTTACGCCTCACCCTAGAAATGCATATACTGAACCTGGAAGCCTTTACCGACTCCCAATTGGTGGCAGGCCACATTAATGGAACCTACAAGGCCCGAGAGCCGACTATGGCTCGATACCTCACCGAGATTCAACGACTCTCGGCTCGTTTCGACCATCTGGTGGTCACAAGGATACCGCACACCCATAATGCCCAAGCTGACACACTAGCCCGGTTGGCCTCTAGCCAGCCACCTGGGGAACCCCCTCAAAAAACCAAGGTTCTCTTGGCATCGACTCTTCTGATCCTAGACGTCAGCATAACTGAGATCACTCCGAACTGGATAAAAGAGATCCTTCGCTATAAGGAGAAAGGCGTGCTACCCAATGACCCATCCGTGGCCCGTCGCCTCAGGCAGGCCCAAGCATGGTACATCGAGATCAAGGGAAAGATGTATCGAAGAGCCTTCTCTCAACCCCTACTCCGTTACTTGTCCCCATCCGAGGCTGAGACGGTCCTCGCTGAAGTCCACGAGGGCATATATGGGGAGCATATCGGAGGTCGAGCTTTAGCCTTCAAAATACTTAGACATGGGTTTTACTAGCCAACGCTATGCCAAGACGCCATGTCCTATGTGCAACAATGTCAACAATGTCAGATGCATGCCTGGGTTCAACACCAGCCAGCGGTGCCCCTCGCCCCGACCGATATAGCATGGCCCTTCGCATAATGGGGGATGGACCTCCTCGGCCCATTACCCCCCGCTTCGGGCCAACGATGATTTTTCATAGTCGAGGTCAACTACTTCACTAAGTGGGTCGAGGCCGAACCACTAGCATCCATCACAGAGAAGCAGGTTAAGGGTTTCGTTTGGAAGAACATCATCACACACTTCAGGATCCTGAGGGCCATCATCACCAATAACAGGACCCAGTTCAACAACACGTAGTTCAAGGCCTACTGCCAATCATACAGGATACTACTAAAGTTCAGCTCGGTCGCCCACCCCCAGACCAACGGCTTGGCCGAAGTAACAAATCGTGCGATCCTTGAAGGTCTAAAGAAAAGAGTGGGCGAAGCACGAGAAGCATGGGTCGAGGAGCTCCCAAGCATCCCGTGGGCATCCTGAATCACTCCCAAGATGGCCTCGGGAGAATCCCCAGGCTGGCATATGGGACCAAGGTGGTGTTCCCTCCCAAAATGATATTTTCAACCCTATGGGTAGAGAACTTCAGTGAAGGGGCTTCGGAGCTCGGGCTTCGCGCTAGCCTCGACCTCCTCAATGAACGAAGAGCCGAGGCCCACCTCCACACATTGGCGTACAAAAAGACCGTGGCCCGACTCTATAATCGGAAGGTCTGACCGTGCAAAGTTCAGGTTGGGGACCTTGTCCTTCGAAAGACCGAGGTGAGTGACTCGACCCGAGCTAGGGGAAATCTGCCCCAAACTGGGAAGGGCCTTACCGGGTCCGCGACGTAGTCCAAGATGGCACTTATCGCCTTGAGACCACGGGCGGGACCCCTCTACCAAAGACCTGGAATATTGCAAACCTAAGAAAGTTCTACCCTTGATTGCTGATAGGAACCTTGCATTTATGGTAAAATCTTTGCATTCATATAGGAAAAGTTTTTACATTGTGACCGACTCGGGCCTTACAAAACTCTAACTCGGCCCGCTCATAACCAAAAAGGAAAAAACAAAAGATACGCTCCCGAGCTCTCTAGCTCGAAGGAGCCATCGGACTGTCATCGAACGACACCTCTTCGGGCATATCCACGTTGCGATCCTCGGAGAGATCCATGAACGGGTCAGTCTCCAACTCCAGATCCGGATACTTGGCATGGAAACTGGCAAGTGCCACCCGATAGCTGAATTCGTAGGTCGCTTGGCATGATCTCTAGAGACCAAGCTTGAAGCCAGGCGATTTCTTATATTCAACGATCGCCTCCTTCACTTGCTCCTCACCACCCCGGCGCTCCTCCTGTAGTGCTTTCTCTGTGATGCAAGATGCCGACCGGGCGGCCTCCACATTCTGTGTGAGCATGAGTAGCTCGTCATCCAAATTGCGGACCTACCCGTAGTTGTCTTTCAGCTCCGCTTTCAGCCGTTCGACCTTGGCTTCAGCAGCAGTCGCCTGTTGCTCCGCCATCGCAACTGCCTCGGGGCCAGGACCACCCCTCAACTCCTCGACCTCTTGGCGTAGGTCAGAGTTCACCTCCCTAAGGCACTCAATCACTCGACCTGCGTCGTGCATCCGGTTGATCAGCGCTGTTGTGTAGTGATGGCTCTACAAAAAATGCAAGGTCAGAGTCGGGCATGATAATACGATCCCCGAAGCTAAAACAGGGGGCGCGATGCTTTACCTAGACCAGCGACTTGGTGGCATGGTCCATCAGCACCATGGAAGGCGACCAATACAGTTGCTTTGCCAAAGCTGGGTGGAGTACTCCTTGGCCGAACTCTAGAGCCACCGAACCATCAGCCCAAGTGTGGGTGTCGATTTTGAGGGATGGCCACCAAGACCTGTAAGGCACCCTCAGCTCCCCCTCCAGCAGATCCGCTATGTCCAGGGCTTGGAAAGGCTCACCCTTGTTGGAAGCTCGGACCCGATATAGGTCCTTCATTGATTTGGGGCGCTCCACCTGCTTGGTTGGGACATCGTCCCCAGTCGAGCTGGCAGACCCTTCCTTTCGTGTTAGAGCCTCCTTGCGTGAGCCGCTGTTCGACCCACTCGCTCAAGCCGCGCCACACTCGCTAAGTGCTGCCCTTGGACGACTCTGACTTCCTCTTGCTTTCTTGGGACATCGCCTCCCTTTCATCAGACCTTGACGGCCCGGAGTCCCCTTTTGAGCTGAGAGATCGTCCCCAGCCTTTACCTGCTCCCAAGAAGGCTGTGTCGCGGTCAAGAGATGGGGGATTCCCTTCATCGATTGGAAATTAACCATTTTTGTAAGTTATAGATCGGTTAGCAAGACGCACAAAAAAGATACAGAGTGAAAAGGGAAATGCCTAATAATGACAGATCTGACCATACCCCTATGGGCCGGGCTGAGCCCCGCATCGACCAACCATTCCTCGATCATCCCTCTAATAGCCCAAGAAGAAGACAAGACATCCCTCAAGCACTCCACCCACTCGGCATCTTCATGAGAGAGAAAAGGGGGGATGTTGTTGAGGGCTCGGGAGGTCTACCCCATGCAGAACCCCCACTCCACTGCGGCTCATGTAGAAGTGACATGCCTTCCACCCTTTGTTGTTGGAAGGAGCATCACTAATCCTGAACCCACCTCGGGCGGTCAAGTAATATCCGCCCCGACCCTTGCATAGCCAAAAGCACACTAAGAATAGCGTTCGGGTCGGCTCAATCCCGGCCCCCCCGGCACTCTCCCAAAAAAACCACTAAGTAGGGCCACGAGTTAGGCACCATCTGGGACGGGGAGATTCCCCACCACCGAAGACACTCCATGATAACTGAGTGTAACGGGAACCTTAGCTCCGCTTCGAGGGCATCCAAGGTAAGCCCGAACTCATAAAAAAATAAGTCATAGGGGCATTGTCTGGACGACATGGTGTGAAGTTCATACTCCCTCGAGATACTATAATGATCTCGAACAAGCCCCAATAGCTCCTCGATCACCACCAAATCCATGTCATGCCATGACCACATCACTTGAAGGGCCGTGAAGGCCTTCGAATCCACCAGGGGTACCCCACCCAAGGACGAACTTAATACTTCTACCCTAGAACTTCCTGAGGTCGATTCGTTGACCTCAGGAGCAGACTGACTCGACGATGAAGAAGAAGAAGATATCCTGACCTGGAAACTGGGCACCGGAGGAAATGGGGGACCGAAACAATAAAGAGAAATCAAAGGGAGCACAATGACCCGCCCACGCACAGGAAGAAACTTATAAGAAAGAAAGCCCACCACTACCAAGGCGATGTTTGGGCTCCCTAAGGCAGGAATTGATGGTAACGCTTGTCATGGGACACCTCGCCAAGTGCATCGCCCCAACAAAAATTCTTGCCAAATGCCTCGTACGCCACGATCCCCCGTCAGATGCACACGCCCCCATTTTCCCGCCAACATGATGACAGATGACCCCCCGGATGCATGTGATGCTGGTCCTTCGTCCCGCACATGCCGAAAGCCTCACCATGGTCCGTTGTATAACGAAAGATCTCCCTAAGGAACATCTCATGTCCGGGTTCACCAACTCAGGCACCAGTCCAATTTGTGCCTGAGTTCACCAGCTCGGGCACCAATCCAATCTGTGCCCGAGTTCACCAGCTCGGGCACCAATCCAATATATACCCGAGATCACCAACTCTGACACCAATCCAATTTATGCCTGAGTTCACTAGCTCGGGCACTAGTCCAACCCATGTTTGAGTTCACCAATTCAGGCACCAGTCCAATTTGTGCCCGAGTTCACCAGCTCGAGCACCAATCCAATTTGTGCCCAAGTTTACTAGCTCGGGCACCAGTCCAATCTATGCCTGAGTTCACCAGCTCAGGAACTAGTCCAATTTGTACCTGAGTTCACTAGCTCGGGCACCAGTCTAACCCGTGTCCGAGTTTACCAGCTCAGGCACCAGTCCAATTTGTGCTCGAGTTCATCAGCTCAGGCACCAGTCCAATTTGTGCTCAAGTTCACCAGCTCGGGCACCAGTACAACCCATGTCTGAGTTCACCAGCTCGGGCATCAGTCCAATTTGTGCCCGAGTTCACCAGCTTAGGCACCAGTCCAATCTGTACCCGAGTTCACCAGCTCGGACACTAGTCAAATTTGTGCTCGAGTTCACAAGCTTAGATATCAGTCCAACCTGTACCTGAGTTCACCAGCTCAGGCACCAGTTCAATCTGTACCCAAGTTCACCAGCTCCGACACTAGTCTAACCCGTGTTCGAGTTCATCAACTCGGGCACTAGTCCAATTTGTGCCCGAGTTCACCAGCTCGGGCACCAGTCCAATTTATGCCTGAGTTCACTAACTCGAGCACTAGTACAACCCGTGTCTGAGTTCACCAGCTCAGGCACCAGTCCAATTTATGCCCGAGTTCACCAGCTCGAGCACCAGTCCAATTCATACCCAAGTTCACCAGCTCGAGCACCAGTCCAACCCATGCCCTCAAAAAATGTGGCACTAGCCCAATTTGTACCCGAGTTCATCCTCAGACTGAGTTTACCAGCTCGGATGCTAGTCCAATTTATGCCCGAGTTCACTAGCTCGGGCACCAATCCAATTTGTGCTCGAGTTCACCAACTCGGGCACCAGTCTAATTTGTGCCCGAGTTCACCAACTCGGGCACCAATACAACCTGTGTTCGAGTTCACCAGCTCAGGCACCAATCCAATTTGTGCCTGAGTTCACTAGCTCAGGCACTAGCCCAATCTATGCCTGAGTTCACCAGCTCGGGCACCAGTCCAATTTGTACCCGAGTTCACCATTTCGGACACCAGTCCAACTCGTGTCCGAGTTTACCAACTCGGGCACTAGTCTAATTTGTGCCTGAGTTCACCAGCTTGGGCACCAGTCCAATTTGTGCCCGAGTTCACCATCTCGGGCACTAGTACAACCCGTGTCCGAGTTCACTAGCTCGAACACCAGTCCAATTTGTGTCCAAGTTCACCAGCTCGGGCACCAGTCCAATTTGTGCTCGAGTTCACCGGCTCGGGCACCAATCTAATCTATACCCGAGTTTACCAGCTCGGACACTAGTCCAATTTGTGCCCAAGTTCACCAGCTCCGACACCAATCCAACTCATGCCCAAGTTCACCAGCTCGGGCACTAGTCCAATCTGTACTCGAGTTCACTGGCTCGGACACTAGTCTAACCTGTGTTCGAGTTCACCAACTCGGGCACCAGTCCAATATGTGCCTGAGTTCACTAGCTCGGGCACCAGTCCAATTTGTGCCAGAGTTCACCAGCTCAAGCACCAGTACAACCCGTGTCCGAGTTCACCAGCTTGGGCACTAATACAATTTGTGCCCAAGTTCACTAGCTTCGGGCACTAGTCCAATCTGTACCTGAGTTCACCAACTCAGGCACCAGTCCAACTCATCCCTAAGTTCACCAGCATATGCACCATTCCAATCGGTGCCTGAGTTCACCAGCTCGGGCACCAGTCCAATATGTACCCGAGTTCACCAGCTCGGATGCTAATCCAATTTGTGCTCAAGTTCACTAGCTCGGGCACTAGTTCAATTTGTGCTCGAGTTTACCAAACCGAGTACCAGTCCAATTTGTGTCCGAGTTCACTAGTTTGAACACCAATTACATTTGTTTGTTAATATATATATATATATATATATATATATAGCAAAGTAAGAAAATTTGTTAACTGTAACACACATAGTCCGACCCCCCACCTCGGGTCGAGAATGATAGCACCTCCACGCCGCCCGAAGTAGCACGGAGCGGCATGTCCCCGAAAACCTAGGATGACATTGCACAGAGCAACCCGCCCCCAAAAACCCGAGATCACGTCGCACGGAGCAGCCCATCCTTGAAAGCTCAGGACGACGTCACATGGAGCAGCCCATTCCCAAAAGCTCACGACGACACCGTATGGTACCATTCTACACGTCATCGCCCCGTACGTCATAGCCACCGTCCGTGTAAGATGTGCAACCAACCCCGGGCATGCATATAAAAACTTCCCGCATGACTCTAGAGGAGTGGAGGAAAAAAATCATTCACCACTGACTTGATCGTCGAAGGATCAAAGTCGGGTCAAAGCCCGACCCTGGCCTTGCTTGCTGATATCGAGTCCCCTATGAGATCATCTCAATCATGAACCGAGTCAGGACATCCCAAAATATAGGCCAACCTATCACATCACTCGGTGGTTACTTTAGTTCCACAACTAGTATAAATAACAATAAATAGATTTCCTTCACATATCATTATTAAAAACACACTCAACAAAAAATTGGATTGACATGTTCCTGATATTATAGAAATACCATATATTATTTGAAAATTTGGCTGGTTGACTCTACAAAACCCACTTGGATGGTTCACCACTATTAATTAAATGAAACTCATACAACAAATTTTAACATTACTCTCTCTTTATCAAAGGCTTAAAGTACTTCATTAGCCGACTAAAGAATTTCTTCTTAATGGAGGAACTAATATATCCAAATCTTTAAAATATTACAAGCTTTACTTTATCATTATCATCATCATTTAATACTTTCTCATGAACCATCAATTTGCCTACAATAAGCAGCAACGACTCGGTGCACAAATATATATATATATATATATATATATATATATATATATATATATATATATATATATATATATATATATATATATATATATGAGAGAGAATAATATCAATTTATATAAACTTGAAATATATCATATATGTAAGCAAAGACATAAGTTTGTATATAACTTGTCCGTAAAACAAAATTTTCTGCATTAGAATAGCAAATGAAAGGGAAATATGGAAAAGGGCAGAGTAGCTCCTTCTCTCTGTCTTTCCAATTGATCATGTGTGAAACCATCGAGTTTTTAAAATTTTTTTCCAAAATATATCTTAGTTATTGATTTAAAAGAAAACTGGTATTTAAGCTCCTGAATACACACCAATATGGTTCATGGGAAAATGACAAAACAAGTCAAAAGAGGAAAAACAGGAAAGGGAAATATTAACAATTTTTAATATGAATAAAAGCAAATAATTGCTCGTTCATACGGGAGAGCATCTGATAGTAAAGAGTAGATAGAACATGTGCAAAAGGCAAACTGCATTTTTCTAATCGTCAATTAGTGAAAGAAAATATCCGATTCACAAAGCATCATTCATTCGATTAACAGGATATTTATAGAATGCCACTGTGATTTTATATAAAATCAATCACAAGGAAGCGAGTGAAAGAAGAGGTCATTATCATACGTAGAATAAACCATTTGCAGATTAAAGGAGCCTTTAACTCCATATCACTCGAAAATCTAAGCAAAAAATATATAGATCTAACCATCTAGAAAAATAGCAAGAGAAACGAATCTCTTGACAGCCAAAACCACAGATCGGAACCTGAAAGTTCAAGATCTGACACTGGATGATATCCATGCATCGTAGTTCATCATATTTACTTGGACGAAAAAAGGGTTCTCTGATCTGGCCAGCCCGAGCATCCAACACATAAAGCACACAAACCAAAACCAAGAATATCTACACCGACGGAATTACGCCATTAGTGGAGGACAACATTGACAAGACATAACAAAATAGAATCAAACTGGATTCATCATTTCTTGCATTGTTCAATAGAAACTCAATAATAAAAGTTAAATATGCTTTAATTAATAAAATTAAAAAAAAGTATTTTTTTTTCTTTATAAAACTAAACAACATTTAGTCTTGAGTTGATATGTAACGGTCTATGTGTAATCATAGTCAATAAATATTATTAAAATATCAAATAAATGAAAGAACACATAATTAACAAAATAAATTAAAAAAAATAAAATTTTTGATATTTTTTTAAGAATAAAATATCTAACAAGTTCTTCCCAACGTATGACTGATGTAGGGAACAAATTGTTTGAATAAGCTCGTCCAAGGTGTCATTCTTCCCATCTCATCCCGCTGCCTGTTCTTCACCCTGTACACCTGCAGCAGCCCGAACTGGACACGCAGCCGATGCCATGCGAAGAACACGCACCTGTCGCCGTCGTAAAAGACCGGCACCATCCGCCAGTCGTTCGGGATGCCATGCGCCGCTGCAACTCCCACCTCCCACCTCCCACCTCTTCCGTCGGTCACCCACACGTATATCTCTTCATCGTCGAAATCCACGAGGCTCGTGAGGCCGGCGGCTACCCCCAACCAGACGCTGCAGTGGCTGCCGGCGACGTGCCTCAAGGTCACGCCCAGCGGCAGAGCCATGTTGTACCCCCGTTCCTCCTCCACGTGGAAGGCCACGATGTCTCCGCTCTCTCTTAGCCAGTGCAGCTCGCCGTCGAAGAAGACGGAGAAGGCCTTGCTGAAGATACGTCGATCGGTGCAGAGGACAGTCTCCTTCGAGGCCCTCCATGATTTCTCGCCGGAAGTGTGTATGAAGCACCTGTAAGCATCACCTTGTTCCGACCGAATCATCCTCTCGCATGAAACCACCTTGAAATCCCCGGTGGCCGATCGGGCAGGTTCAAACACTAATCCAAAGGCGGAATCGCAATGGTGTCGGTGAAAAGCAGGGAGCAGCTTCGTGGACTTCGTCGTCGGGTTCACCACGAGGTGGTGATTAGATAAGAATCTCTTGAAGAGGAGAAGCCCATCGCACGCACTCTTAAGAGATCTCGATAGAAAGGGTCAGGAAGGCCAAGACTGGTATCGGGAGCTTCGCCGGCGCCAGGATCAAGGGGGAAGTAGACTGTTTCGTCGCCTCGCCAGTCTCACCCGGCGATGAAGCCGAGCAAATTTCGAGCCGATAGTTGAGCATGGGCTGCGAGCAGATACGGATCCGAGATGAGCTTCTCCCAGCTCCTGCTCACCAGCTTGAAGCGAGCAAGAGTTTTGGACGGCAGGCGCGAGAGGACTTCGAGCAGCACGCTTTCGACGACGTCCAACCTCCTCTCCTCAGCCATAATCTCCACGTAAAGATCGATGTTGGAAGCAGAACTCGCAGTGCTTCTTAGAAGGTGGAGTCACGGTGGTGACCTTGGATCTTCTACCTCCGATCGAGCGGCAGCGGCGACGATCCTCGATCTCGATTACGACCGACTCAGAGGTTGAGGACGATAAGAGAGAGAGAAAGAGTGAGAGGAGCAGAAATAAAAGAGGCTCCAACCTGTTTCAGAGTTCCGAATAGAAGAGAACTACTCATGGAAATATTTTCTACAATATATGACACCGATTTGATCAAGATTCTATTTGTTCCGCTCAAGTTTAACATACTATATCAGAACATATTCATTTATTTGTGTACTCTAATGATCTCACAGTTAACAAAAACTTATTGCTGTCACCATTGTTTTTCTTAAAACGTTTTACTCTGTGATTTTTCTTTTGCCTTTTAAGAATCACTGCAATCCATTTAACATCAATGAATCACCAATGTTTTGTTATATATTTTTAATTTTTTTAAAATAAGTGACGAACAAACATTCGAACCCAGAATCTTATAATAAACTATCATCTTAATCTATTTTTTTTATATCAGATGATTGACTAAACCTCTCAGACTAATTCTTCAAAGACTTATTCTAAATTGATGATAATCTATGCGCATCATAATGATAATTTTGTTTTGATAATAATGAATGTATGAGGCCAAGTCCTAAACTACGTAGAAAATCATGGGATTGAGTCCTGAACTCTTTAAGAGGCTTCTAGGTTTGACAATATGAAAACAGGTACAATTAAGGGACCACAATGTTCTTCAGGTTATTTAGTTAATAATTTTTTTATTCATTGCTATAATTATTTTTTTAATATTTGGGTCTTTTTTTACTTAGCTTATTTTTATTCTGATAAATCTATTATCTTCTGTTATTGGCATACTAAACCTTATTAAGAAAACAAAAATAAAGGGACTACATGTTAATTGAGTGTTTTTTTAATTTATTGCTCCACATTTTCTTTTATCATTGTGTTTTTTTTCATATTATTTCTCAATAGCATGACTAAATTTCTTATATTCATCAGACTAATTCTCCCGAGACTTCGATTCTAAATTGATGAAACTATTTTTGTGATCGTCAAAGCATATTCCCAAAAATGATCGAACCCGACATTAATATACCCGCTTGACCTGGCAGTGTGAATTGTGATGATGGAAGAAGGGGTCCACCACAAGCCCCACGCGTGGGTGAGTCCACAATTAAATTTCGCTAACGTCATTGCTGGAACAACCGCTGCCGTCCAAAACTCGAACGCAAGAGTAGTCGGACGGTCTAGAATTATCTTCAGTGCCGAATCCGTGTCGCCCCCAAAACCGTCCTCCGAGTCAACCCCCATCGGGGCCACTCTTTGTCGACACGTGTCCCTCGCCCGATCCTTCCTCCACTTTCCATCGAGATAGTGCCGCGACCGGGTAACCTCCGATCGCCGGTCATCGATGCTACCCATATAAAAGCTTTCCCAACTCCTTTTCCTCTCCCCTTTCCCTCTTCTATCTTTTGCCGATTATTTTGGGCCATTTTTCTCCTCCTAGAAAACTTGATCGAGTTCAAGAGGAACAGAAGGCAACGACCTCCGATCCATGAATCATGTGGAATATCGTGGAAGCACCTGTTCTCTAGATTGATCTAGGGTCTGTCTTGAAGACATTCTTATACGGTTTTATATTCTTTTAGGGAGAATCGTGATCTGTTGTTGTGATATCTGTATATTTCCTTGGTTTTCCTGCTTAGATCCGTTGATAAGCGGTATTGCCATTGCTAAAGTTGGGATTTTGTTGAGTTTGTTTAGGTTTTGTATAATGTCGACGAATTCGGTGGCAAGCATCCGATCTATGGTTTTCTTTAGGAGATTTGGTGCTGTTAGGGGATTTTATTTACATTTTTTTGCTGATTTTGATTAAGTTTGACACTGTAGAGGGATTTTAATTGCTTCACAATTGTTTGCTTCCATTCCTTCGCAGTTGACATTTGGAGCTGGTGCCTCTTCTGGGAAAAAGAAAGTTCAATTTTTGGAGGGCTGTTATTTGAAAAGGAGCAACTTTTTCTGAGGTGATTACCTTTGTTCCAATTGGATCTCTACATATTTGATATCACACGGTGGGGGAGAGATACTAGATTGCGAAACGGTGCCACCGCTTGAAAGGTCACTTTGAATCATTGCTTCTATTTCTAGACAGTTGCATTAATGGCTCGGAAGGGATCAGGTTACCCGGCACCGATTCCTCACCCCCATTGATGATGTTGGACGGAATGCACGGAAGCAAGGCGAATGGATCTTCAACCGGTGGTGGCAACGAAGATCCTGAGTCCTCGGAGACCGTGAAGGATGCGAGAGTCAGGAAACCCCCTCGACACCTCTCGGTCATTCGGCATTCCGTGAGCACTGCTCGGCTGGTCTGTTCGGCTAGATTAGTGTTTTTATTTTCCTTTATGAGCCTGTCTATTTGAACCTGGCAATTGCATCGCCATATTTTTAATGATCATGACCCAATTGCCTAATTTTTCCAGGCCTTGGATTTGGGGACTCTTGCTTTGATTTCTCCACAGGAAAGGCAGACTGGATTCTTGCCTGTGTTCCGGTCGGGAAGCTGTTCAGAGATCGGGCCCAAGTCACACATGGAGGATGAGCACATCTGCATAGATAATCTTGTCGAACATCTTAGAGCTTCCCCCAGTTTCCCATCTCCTGGTGCCTTTTATGGAGTGAGATTCACTTATGTGGAGTTCAATTCTTCGCATTTTGCAATTATTGCATGGTCTCCTATTTGGCCATAATGTGCTCTGCTGCTTAGCATTTTGTTGACCTCTTGATCTTTCAGATATTGTTATTAACATTTGATGGTCTATATTGCTGTTGTAACCCCTTTTTGGTGATTGGAATTAATGGTGTCAATATTTTGGACCCTGTTACAGTTAGTAATCTGCTGAGTGGTCACTGAGATTAAGCAGTTTGAATGTGCAGGTTTTTGATGGACATGGTGGTGTGGATGCAGCATGTTTTGTTCGAAATAATATCCTTAAGTACATAATTGAGGATGGCCATTTTCCGTCTGGTGTGGAGAAGGCCATAAAGAGTGCATTTATCAAAGCTGATTATGCGCTTGCTGATTCCCATTCACTTGATCGCACTTCTGGAACTACAGCACTTACTGCCCTTATTTTGGGAAGGTAAGATTTGATGTTAGTTCCTAACAGCATTTATCCTGTAAGATGTAATGAAGTTGATGTGTTGGTAGTTGAATGTTAATGCTTTACAAACATTTTACTGTTCAATAGCCTAGAACTGCATTAAATAAGCACTACAAGGCCTTGAATGTAATGGCAGTTATCCAATATATTTTCTGTGGAAGTGCATAATTTATCATTGCAGGTTTTCTTTTGAAATTAATATTTATTCTTCATCATCAACGAAGTTTTCAGTTTGTCTGAAGACATGATTATCTCATGTCGACAGATCAACAATTTTAAATCTGTAATATTTAAGGTCTGAATGCAATTGTTCTGTATGACATTTTCTTTCAAGTCCTTTGATATTGGCACTCTTTACCACCCATGTTACTTCATAATTAGATCTATGTCATGCTTTGTGCTGTATCATAATTTAATTGGTGGTCAGAGAATTGTCAGTTTAGAGTCTATAGGTGGAACATTTTGCTTGGCTAATTTGATATGTTGCATAACTTCCTTGTTCAAGAAACATGCAAGATCTTTCGATTGTTTATTTCTGTTGCTCTCCTCTAGGATTTGTTATATGCTGGTTAACATTAATTGAATACTTGATTTTCTTCGACAAGTTGCCTGTATGTTATAAATTCCAAATTTCTTTCCCTTGTAGGTCGTTGCTCATTGCTAATGCAGGTGATTGCCGAGCTGTATTAGGGAAGCGTGGCAGAGCAATCGAACTTTCCAGAGACCATAAACCTAACTGCAATGCTGAACGGCTTAGAATTGAGAAGCTAGGTGGCAGTGTTTACGACGGATATCTTAATGGTCAGCTATCTGTAGCAAGGGCTCTCGGTGACTGGCACATGAAGGGCTCCAAAGGTTCTGCGTGCCCCCTTAGCGCTGAACCTGAGTTACAGGAAGCAATCCTAACAGAAGAGGATGAGTTTTTAGTAATAGGCTGTGATGGCCTTTGGGATGTCATGAGCAGTCAATGTGCAGTGACGATAACTAGGAAGGAGCTGATGCTTCACAATGATCCTGAGAAGTGCTCGAGAGAGCTTGTGCGAGAAGCGCTGAAGCGAAACACTTGTGACAATCTAACTGTCGTGGTCGTCTGCTTTACTCCAGATCCGCCACCGCCCATTGAGATCCCAAGGACTCGAGTTCGAAGGAGCATTTCCTTAGAAGGTCTACATGTCCTAAAGGGTGCTCTGGACAGCAACATTTGATGCTAAACTTTTAGTTCCCCATTCTTCCATTCTGTAGCCTGTAAAGAATGGAGGCTCTCAACATTTTTGGCCTCCATTTCCGAATAAATCATGTCGGCTGGTGTACTTTCAATGAGGCTGTAGGTAAATTTTGTAGATTTGAAATTGAAGTTACTATGAATAACATTTGATGAGTCTGTAACTTAAATCAATTTGCCTTTATAAGTATTATTTCCTTTGATTTTGCCGCCCTGAGGTACCAAATGTCAAACTGTGCCTTCTGGGTATCTTATTTCACGATGGAGGGGTTGCATTCTGGTGAGATACAAAGTTATATATTTGAACAATGAGAATCTTTGTTGCTGACAAAAACATTACCTATATTTCTGAAATAACTTTGAGCATTGGCGTGGAATCCAAGAATGATCTGCATTGCTCAAAAGGAGCATATCAAACTTCCCTAACTCATCATTTTTTAGGACTAATCTTCTGCATTCCATCTTTTGACAATGTTGTGATCCCGCCAAATTACATTATTGAAATCTTTGTTCATGTATGAAAAGAATTAAGGAAATGAAAAATATCAAATGTGTCACAGATGATGCTTGTGTTCCTTGTTACTGAAAAACCCCGGAGGTAACCTGCAATAAGGAAAATATTTCTAGTGAGATATCTCACCTCAAGAAATGCAATATGATAAATTGATGAGAACTAGCATTAAAACCTTATGAGATCAAGAAGATGCTTAATGTAGTAACGCTTGATCTTAGCCAAAAGCCCGACAAAGGTATAACACTCGATCAAGAAGATGCTTAATGTGACTCCCAACATGAAATTAATATGCTCGTTTACCTGCAACTTTGCGGAATGCTCCACGAGAACCTGCTCTTCATCTGTGCGTCCTGCGGCAGTGACATAAACTTCCTCCAGTCGTCGAGCATCGCTCTCAAATCATCGATCTTTTTGCCTAATCCGATACAGCAGTTGGCGTGCATAGTGCACACCTTATTGAGATCTCTGCTTGGCTCACAAAACCCACCGAAGCGCTCGGTGCTCAGAAACTTAATGCTCACTCCCATTCGCCTCACATACGGATCGTACTTGATGATGTTAAGCACGTTCTGCTCATGAACTCCAGGGAACCTCGCTCGCGACGAGTACCAATACTTGTAGAACTCGATGCTTCTGTTGTTGGACTTGACGTAGTTGAATCCGTTGTTCGGCCAGTTCTTGAGATTAGTAGGATCTCCCAAAAAATTGTCGCAGGAAATCTGGAAATCTCCATCTGCGTAGAAGTATGGCAATGGATTCCGGAACCACATCACGTCTACATCCTGCAATGCAACCAGCAGTGGAGTTGATGAGATGCTCTGTTACCATATCACCCAATGTCGAGAATGGTGGTTATCTCACCACACTACGCAACTGTCGTCTGATACCACTAGACTTGCAGTTGAGTTCCCAGAATTGTGGTTTTTCTTTTACAAGTATTTGATATAGAATTGTCATGGAACATAGTAAATATGACGCTATGGAGAGTAGCTCGTAACTACATAAGTTGCATGAAATCATGAGCACTCATTGGAAATAAAATGATTAGTATGATGAACTCAGAAAAGGTCTTTTTGGGGACGTCAAACAGAAATTAATTTTATGAACAATATGATTTCAAGCTTAAGCTAGTAGAGGAGACACGATCCATTAATTTATATATATTTATTTATCTATTCATAAGTTTTTTTTTTTAAATACCATCTTCTTTTTTTTATCAGTACTAGTGCATTTTAGAAAAAAGCATAAGGCCTTCCATGAGACATGATGACCTATTTATATGCTTAACATTCCCACTCTTCAAATGGTTTTATTATTCTTCAAAATAATAAAAAAATCAACCGACATGATTTTATGAGAAAGCCCGACGCTTTCGCAGTCTTCACATGGTTCCGACCCCCGTGGTAATTGGAGATGTCACGTCCGTTCATGTGGGACCGACGTGCCTCTCATTCGCAGGTGGGGAGACGTAAGTGGGGGTAAAAAATCTTTTTTTTTTTTTTTGTCTAGATTAGGTAGCAAAGGCCATGAAATAATGAGCCACGTTTGACCCCAATTCATCTTAATGTTCTCCACCATCTGTCTTTTGAAACATGAAAATGACGTTAATATATATTTTTATCATTAATATTTATGCAAAAATTTAAACTAGCTAATGTTAGTCAATATGTATAACGAACATTAATATCATTTAGAATCCATATACCAAAATCTCTATTTAGGAATCATAATTTATATATGATTTTTATTTAATTGAAGGTAGAACTCACCGAGAAGATGAAGTTGTAGCCTTTCTCAAGAACTAGGCGGAGGAAATCCAGCCTCGCCCACATCATGTCCAAGTACTCGGGCGTGTTGAAGACCTTCTCGCCGGAGAAATCCACCCCCTCGGTCTTAAGATCGAAGCAGTGGCGGTGCACCGCGAGGCACCTCTCGTACGCCCTGTCGTCCACCGTGACGATCACCAGGTGGTTCAGCAGCTCGCGCGTGCCGTCGCCGACGCGGAAGCTCTCGAGGAACAGATCCAGCACCGATCCGGGAGCCGACCAGAAGGAGTTCAGGGAGGTCAGTATCACCGTCTTGTCCTCGGTGGCCGCCTCCCTGAGCACTCTCCCCAGCCTCTCGTCCTGCCCTTCCTGCTGCAACCACCACAACGAGACCACTATAATCATGCTCCAGGGATCTTTCTTCTCCTCCTCCTTTTTCCTAGCTAGTAGAAGTACTTCGCGGACTCACCGGGGGAAGAGAGGAGCTCGGGGGCGGCTCCGAAGAGACGGCGGCGACGACGGTACGCGCTTGGTCTACGCGGAGGGACGACGGGGGGAAGGGCATGGCGGGGGTGGTTGCGCGGTAGAGCAGGATGAGAGAGAGGCCGACGACCATGAGGAAGGGGAGCGGGGCGATGCAGCGGCGGGTGATGGCGTCCGCCGGGTTGGAGCCGAAGACGGAGGCGGCGGGGGAGGAAGACTTCATGGCAGCGGATGGGGCAGACAAGCAGGAGCGCGTCTTCCTCCACGGAAGCACTGGCGATCGGTTTATAGCTGGAAAGAACGGGGAAGACTCTAGGAAGGATTCGCACATGGGCTACGGTTGCTGTGGGTATCGCGTCGGTGTCTCCACGTTGGTTGGGCTCTCAACGTCGACGACTCCACCCCGGGTCCATGCTTCCCCAAACAGGCTCCCATGTCGGGTCCTTCATTTGCAATAACGAAGCGATTGGGCTCGTGCCACGTGAATCTGATTAGGTCCGGACTCGCTTTGCCGCGCCGCCCAAACAGGCGGCTTCATTAGACTGCTGCAGGCGATCGTTGGTGACCTACCAAGGAGGGCCCCAGGGACCTGTCTCGGTCACAGTGGCATTTCTCACACGCCACAAACAAATTATTTACTCTGATCCAGTTAATTCGATGTTAGATACGAGCTAAGTTTTAACTGGTGTACAAGATAGAAGAAAAATTAGTGTCATGTTACTAAATAGCAAAGTCAAAATTATATTGATATGCATGTGGCTCACTCATATACCATAAGAAGCTTAAGTATAAGTCAAATTGGTGTGTGATTCGTAACTTGGACCGATTCGATGCGACCAAAACTATTAGTTAGACCAAATCCAAGCTACTGACGATGCATCAGATCAACGTGTTTCTCCGGATTTGGGGATTGACATGACATGACACCATTGGAAAAAGTCTTCGTGACGAGAATACCTCGAAATTATTGAAAGTTTAGGGGGCTAATTAATATAATATTAAAATAGAAATTGATGAAGGAAGCTAAAGTTCTTTATAAACCGGTCAACAAGTCTGCCAGATTCGCTGGAACAATATTTTATTACTGTCCTGGTTTGCTAGGACTTTTCTTTTTGAGGTTGGTACGTGGATGCATCGGAGTTAATAGAAATGTTGATGGTCAACTCTTGAGACCGATACAATAAGATCCTAACAGACCAATGGAAACGAAGCCAGGTCAGGTGCATGCACCAACCTTATTTAGTTTCTGCGTCGGAACCTCCATTATCAAATTAGTACCTCAAGAGGTTCTGTCTTATTTTTCGTTTTTTCAGATCAAAACACCCTGTTATATAAACAATTAGAGATTTGGTTCCTACAAAGAGAATGAAGAATACCAGAAAATGATTTTGATTACAAGAATAAATCGATTGATAGTGATTAGATTTCAATGTTGACACAATAACCGATGATGATCAATAGTGACGATAAGAATAATAAAATAAATTATTATCGATGATGATAGTGAGTAGAGATGACAAAAACAAGTGTTGATAGTAGTAATCAACGGGTGAAAGACGATGATGATTTACATCAAACAATGACAATAATATTATTAAAATTATGTGATTGACTGATGTTAAACCCGAAGCACCTCAAATTTTCCAACTGGAGGGCTACAAGAACTAAAAAAAAAAAGATCACTCCAAAATGAAGAAACAGCAATGAGATGGCCATTTGTCTAATCGAATGCACGAAGACCTCCACTATCTTTTTCTTTGATTTCTTTTGTGTTCTAATTTGGCTGATCCAAATGAAACTGACACTTGACCTAAACTTTAACATAATAATTTATTGGAGGATACAGACCTACTTCGCAAAATCTTTTCTCGCATGGAAGAAGAGATCGATGAGTTTCTCTCAGGTGCATGGCTCTCTTCAAGGAGTTCTCTTGGCCTTCACCATAGGCTTCTCCTCTTCCACGTGACTGAAGAGAATTGTTTTGATGCCTGACGTTCTTGTTCAAACAAAGTTTAATTAAAATATGATTCATTACGATACATACTTGATAGGAGGAACTCTCGTAATTATATATTCTAAACATTTTATTCTTATTTATAAATAAACAGAATCTCATAAGAATATAACGAGAATATTATTAAGACCGAATCGACACTAGGGAGTTGAATTAATGCTATCGATAAAAATATTTGTTATATAAAAACTTTTGTTTTAATGAAAGTCATATTGAAAAGATGTTTAATTTGAAAATGATATGATTCGTAAGCATAGTAATAAGTAGGTAAAACACTTACAAAGTAGAGAAAGGGAGGTACACCAATTTATAGTAGTTCGATCATCTGACCTATGTTCACTCCTGATTCCTCTTCCATCAAGACCATCGGCTTCCACTAATAGTCTTCCTTCAATAGGCGAAGACCAACCACCCTCTTACAACTTTTTCTTTTACAAGTGTTCTCTCACACACCTCTCTTAGAACTAACTTTAAATTCTAGGAGAAGAGACTTTTACACTTAGAATCACGGAGTTCACTTTCTTTTCTTTCTCAATTATTGTTGTCCCAAAGAAGAATACTTGAGGTATTTATTGTCATGACCCCTGAATTTTTAATCTCGTTCAGGAGGTATGACCCTATCTTAAAATCCATAACATTAAGATTTTAACAGCAATACAAATCCAGGATCCAAACTAAATAATTTGAGGATACTAAGAATCAATCAAATCAATATTCATACACCCATAAATTCATACTCCATAAACCTGTACAGTTTCATAAGTCATACTCCACTTCATTCATTGATTCATAAAATCCAAAACTAACTCAACTAAACATCCACATCACTAAATCCACAAGTGTGAGAATCTATATAATTACAAAACTAACATTATCCACGTGTTCATATCATTGTATAATTTAAACTTAACATTCTAAATCCTAATACGAGAGGTTCTTTAACTTTTATAAAACACATAAGTTCAGATTTATTATAGATATTTTCTTAAGCACAAAATATTCTTGTACAACAAAACTTATCAACCATTAAAGCTCAAGCCAAAATCTTCTAGCATTCCCTTCCTCAACCAATTTTAAACATTCCAAAAACTGATAAGCTAACCTGAAAAAAAAAGTTATAGCAATCAGAGTGAGCATAACAGAGCTCAGCAAGTAACTAACATATCTATGGCGATAAGGGAAGTTCAAGCAGGCTTGGTATCAAAATACAAAAGTATAGATACAAGTGTTCATTGAAAGCATCTCATTTGATATAAAATCAGGAAGGGTTATCTCATTCGAAATATGCTTTAAGCACAACGATAGAAGAAAGGAAATTTGGAGCATATCGTTGGCATAAGAAATATTTAGGCAAGTATCAAATGACATATGAAGCATTTAGGTGCATATCAAAGGTGTAAGAGTATTTAGGAGCATTACAATGATATATGAAATATTTCAAAGCATAACAAGCGAACCGAATAACAAACATAAGCTTGTATGTCATTTTCGATGTTGTATGCATTTCAAATTTTATCCAAAGCATGAATATAAACACATAAGCAATGCTTTGGATCTCATATAAAAAATATAGAGGGCACTATGGGACCACATACATAACATGGTTTATCCATTTCTAGATGACCACCAAACATAAGTCTCCCACGTCTAGGAGCTCCATCCACCCACGTCTGAGTGAAGTCAATGGGGCCGGTAGAGCAATCGTGGGGCTCTCATCATAACTCCCTTTATCATTTCTAGCAAAGATTCACATTGTCTCACAAAACACCAGAGTATAAAAGGGTAGTATGTACAATAATATTGGCACATATCGGAAGCACATGTGGAATAACAAAAATATGTGTGTGCCTTTATGAAACAAGGTAATGCAAGGATGAACATTACATAATAGATTTCAAGTATACAGATGATTTCAGGTTGAACAATACAAGAATTTCAAAGGACTAATATAAAGCTCCATTGAAGAAGAATTTAGCAGGAGTTAGATTTTCAATAGGATAAAACTTGAATAGGCAAAACTCAACAAAATTTCAGGTCTGACAGAAATTAAGTGGTATATTTCTTGAATAGTTTGAGTAACCAATTATACTCCAATTTGCTCAAAAAAGGTGTCATTAGAAAGTTGTATCAATCTATTTTTGGATAAATTTGTTTTGTAAATTTTTGAGTTCCTAACAGGGAGTTAGGACAAATAAAGTAAAGCAGGGTCAGAATTTATCATTTATGTTTTGCAGACTTGGTAGAATAAATTTAAACAGATGCTTCAGTAGGAAAATATACTTTAAAATTTTCAATTTTGGTATAAAAAAAAGATATACGAATCTAGTTTCTAAAAAATTAAATTTTACATAATTCAGAGTTTCCACCAGAGAGTTATGGATAATTTAGTAATAGAAGGTTAAAAGTTGTAGTATCTATTGTACCGAATATATAAGGTCTTTTCATTCATATGTTTGGATAGATAAATTTACTCCAAATCATTTAATTTTTGTATCAAATGAAAGTTCATAAGTCTACTTTTATATGAAAGGGGTTTTTCCCAAATCAGAATTTGGTGTAAAAAGTTATGGCCATAAGAGTACTGAAAGGTCAAAATCCAAAAAATTCTAGATTCAACATTTAATATATAAACGGTATAGATATCTTGCATGGAGCCACAATCTTCCAATTTTCTCAAAATTATGATGGAAACAGGGATCAAAATTTTCTCTAGGATGGGGTTAGAACACTTGCCTTAAAAAGTTTGATTTTTAAATATGGGGGAATTAATGCAAGACCTTGAGCCAAGACAAAAGTTCTTCTTCTTCTCCTTCAATTCCTTCTCCTTCAAGCAAGCTTCCCACCTTTTTGTTAAGTTTTTCTTAACTCCTCATCTATTTACTTAAAATGGTAAGGTGGCAAATATACATGATGAAGGCTTAGGTGTCATTCTTACAATAAACACAAGTGGCTCATTCTTAGGTTAGCTAATGCCATATGTCCTCTCTTTTTCTTTCTTTCTCTCTTTTTTTAAAACTGAATACCAATCTTTCATAAATCCTATCTAATCATTAATATTCACATTTTGGTCTCTAGCACTAAACTTTCAATATAAAAAATTATTTAGTGCTAAAGGATTATTAAATTATTATTATTATTATTATTATTTTATAATTTTGGTCCTTACATTACAAATAAGCCCTTACAAAAATTTTCAAAATAATGAGGGATATTACACTCTCCCCTCCTTAAAAGAAAATTTAGTCCTCTAAATTTGTCACACCTTTTTTGGCGAAAAGATGAGGATAAACTTTCTTCATTTCTTCCTCTAGCTCCCAGGTCATTTCATCGATAAAATGATGTTTCAAATTTCTTTAACTAGCATAATGATTCTATTTCTTAAGACCTTCTTTTTTTTTCAATGATTTGAATGGGCTCTTCCTTGTAAGATAAGTCTTTTTCAATCACAATCGGCTCATTCTCAATGATATGAGAGGGATCTGGTATATACCTTATGAGCATTGAAACATAAAATATATTATGGATATGGCTCAACGATGGTGGCAATGTAATCTTGTAAGCAACAGAGCCAATTCTTTCAAGGATCTCAAAAGGTCCAATAAACCTTGGGTTTAGCTTTTCTTTCTTTTTGAATCTTACAACGCTTTTGGAAGGGGAGACCTTTAGGAATATAAAATCTCATACTTGGAACTCGATATCTCATCTTCTATTATTAGCATAGCTCTTTTGTCGACTCTGAGCAGTATTTAGTCTTCTTTTGATATCTTGAATCTTTTCAGTAGTCTCTTGTACTTTATCTGATGCTAACAACTTTATCGCCAACTTCCTCCCAACATATAGGTGTTCTGCACTTTCACCCATACTTCATAAGGAGCCATCTGAATGCTCGAATGGTAACTATTATTGTAAGTGAACTCAATAAGAGAAATATCTTTATCCCATTCACCTCTCTAATCCATGACATAGGCTCTAAGCAAATCCTTAAGTATTTGAATTGTTCTTTCAGATTGACCATCAGTTTGAGGGTGATAGGCAGTGCTAAACTTTACTTTGGTGCCCATAGAATCTTGTAATCTCCTCCATAATCTAGAAAAAAATCTGGAGTCTCTATCAGATATGATCTCCTTTAGAACACCATGAAGTCTTACTATTTCATCAACATTCAAATCTGTAAGCCTATCTAGAGAATAAGTCATATTGATTGGTAAGAAATATGCAGATTTAGTTAACCTATCAATAATAACCCAAATAACATCATGCTTTCTAGAGGTTCTGGGTAGTCTTGAAATAAAGTCTATAGTAATGTATTCCCATTTCCATTCAAGAATATCTAAGGGCTGTAACAACCCTCCAGGTCTTTGGTGTTTTACTTTGATTTGCTGACATATCAAACACCTTAAAACATATATTGCAATCTCCTTCTTCATGCCTTCCCACCAATAATGACTTTGGAGATCTTTATACATTTTAGTGCTACCATGATGCATGGTGTACTTTGAATTGTGACCTTCTTTCAAGATTTGGTTCTTGATAGCTAGGTCATTTGGAACATATATTCTATTCTCAAATCTCAATAGACTATCATCTGAAATTTGAAAATTCAGTTTCAATCCATTTTCAACTTCATTCCTCAACTATATTAAATGTGGATCTCGTAGTTGTCCTTCTTTGATTTGTTGAATAAAATTAGATTACACTTGGATAGAGGCCATCAACATTATTGAGTCTTACCCTTTTCTCCTAACATTCAAATCATAATTTTTTTCTAATAACTTCCATTGTTTCACAACTAGGCTAGCCATAAAACTTGTAGATTTTCTACTAAGTGCGTCATCTATAATATTTGCTTTACCAGGATGATAACGGATGGTACAATCATAATCCTTTAGAAGCTCTATCCATCTTCGCTGTCTCATATTTAACTCTTTCTGAGTAAAAATATACTTTAAACTCTTGTGATCTGTAAAGATGTCAAATGTTCGCCTATACAAGTAATGTCTCCAAATCTTTAGAGCAAAGATGATAGCTGCCAATGCCAAATCATGAGTCGAATAATTCAATTCATAACTCTTTAGCTTCCTAGAAGTATAAGTAATTACTTTCCTTTCTTACATCAAAACATATCTAAGGCCATTTTTTGAGGTATCAGTATAAACTACAAATCCTTCATTATCACTCAGGATAGTGAGAATAAGGGCACTAGTCAATCTTCTTTTTAGTTCTTGCAAACTTCGCTCACAATCATCACTCCATTCAAATTTCACATTCTTTTGAGTCAGTCTGGTGAGGGGATGAGCAACTTAAGAAAATCTCTCTACAAATCTCCTGTAATAACCTGTCATGCCTAGGAAACTTCTAACTTCTATTACATATATTAGTACTTCCCAATTAACTACCGCTTCCACCTTCTTTGGATCCATAGATATGCCCTTTCCTGAAATCACGTGACCTAAGAAAGCAATTTCCTTCAACCAAAATTCACATTTGTTGAACTTTGCATATAACTTCTTTTCTCTTAGTATGGATAGTACATTTCTCAAGTGTTCCTCATGCTCCTGATTACTCCTTAAATATACTAATATGTCATCAATGAACACAATTACACAATCATTTAAGAGTAGCTGAAATATCCTATTCATCAGTTCCATAAAAGCTGCAGGGGCATTAGTCAAGCCAAAAGACATTACTAAAAATTCATAGTGACCATATCGAGTTCTAAAGGTTGTTTTTGGAATATCTTCCTTCTTGACCTTCAACTGATAGTAACCTGACCTTAGATCAATCTTGGAGAATACTTGAACATCCTATAATTGATCGAACAAGTCATCAATCCTGGGTAGAGGATATTTGTTTTTGATGGTCACTTGATTCAACTATTTATAATCAATACAAAGCCTCAACATTCCATCATTCTTCTTAACTAATAGCACCGGAGCACCCTACGGTGAAATACTGGGTCGAATGAAACCCTTATTTAATAACTCTTGTATTTACTTCTTCAATTCCTCAAGCTCGAGTGGTGCCATTAAAGCTTAGATATCGAGGATGTCCCATGGATTAAATCAATAACAAATTCACCTTCCTTGTCTGGAGGTAGTCCAAACAAATCCTCTGGGAATACATCAGGGAACTCGTTGACCACAGAAATTTCATTTAGATGATTTTCTTGTTCTGAATGCTCCCTTACACATATAACATAATAAAGACATCCTTGCTGCATAAGGCGATGAGCTTGAAGTGCCGATATTAAGCAAAAGGACTAATCATGCCTAATACCCTCGAAGTAGAAGGTGGGCTGATTTGGTATGCAGAAAGCAATTATTTTTTGTATAGTAATCAATATTAGCATGATAGGAAGATAACTAATCCATGCCAAGTATAATATCAAAACCCTAGATTTCTAGAAGTATCAAATCAGCGAGGAGTTCGTGTTCTCTGATAGAAATCAAACATGTTGGATAAACCAAGTTTATAGTCAAAGAATCTCCAACAGCAGTAGTTACGTATAGCAAATAATCCAATGGTTTAGGTTAAATGCCTAAGTGACAAGCAAAATATTATGAAACAAAAGATAAGTTGGAACCAAGATCAAACAAAACTTTTGCATTTCTATTAGAAACATGTAGAATACCTTCAACCACTGATTTCAAGGCTCTGGAATCTTATTCCGTGATAGCATATACTCTAGCATGGGCTGTCGGCTTAAGAGGTAGTGGCTCTTTCTTCTTGTTTAGTGGGTAGTCCCTTACTTTATGATAAAACTTTCCACAGGCAAAACAAGCTCCAGTTACCCGAAAACACTCACTTGTTTCATGATCATGTCCACATTTTGCACATGATAGAGTTCCTTACGGTAGCTTTCCTTTCTCAAATCTAGATACCTTTACCCTCTTGTTACTTCTTTCTGGTTCATTTCCTCTCTTACCTTTGCTAACAAACTTATCCTTGTTATTCTTGCCCCTGATTTCTTGGATCTCTTCCAGGTCTTTTTCAAGTATCAAAGCTCTTTCTACCACGTCAGTATATACCTAGAGTTTTAGAGCTGATATCCGGCTTCTTATTGCCGGCCTCAGTCCCCTTTCAAACTTTCTTGCTTTTCTTGCTTCATCATCAATTATATGCATGGCAAATCTAGAGAGCTCGGTGAATTTTGATTCATATTGTGCTACTATCAAATTTCCCTGAATGAGATTCAGGAACTCCAATTCTTTCTGCTCTCTAATATAATCTGAAAAATATTTATTGTTGAACTTTTCTATAAATAACTTCCAAGTGATTGGCTCATGTCGAACTTCAAAAATTCTTTTTATTGTTCTCCACTAGTGCTCAGCCTCTCCTTCTAGCATGAAGGTAGCAAGAGAAACTTTCTTATCATCAGGGCAACTTAAAACGTCAGATATTTCTCTATTTATATTACCCATTATTCTGCTATCATTGGATTAGGCTCACCACTAAAATTGGGAGGGCTAAGCTTATTAAATTACTTAATTCCCATCCCAGTATGGAGTGAAGTCCCTGTTTCCTCATTTCTTCCTAGTCGGACTTGTTGTTGTATCACTTGTGTCATAGCCTCCAGAGTTTTCATAATTCCACTTAATTGATCGAAAGTAGATGCAGCAGGAGAACCAGATGACCTCATCATCCTTACTTCTTAGAAAAACAACAAAATGAAGCTTTTGATCAGTCTTTAAATAGAAATCACTAAACCTCAAAATTTATTATGCATCTAGCATATCAAAATTCTTAGAAACCCTCAAATCATGCTCTGATACCACCTCTGTCATGCCCCCTAAATTTTTAATCTCGTTCAGGAGTTGTGATCTTATCTTAAAATCCATAACATTAAGATTTTAACAATAATACAAATCCAGGATCCAAACTAAACAATTTGAGGATACAAAGAATAAATCAAATTAATATTCATACACCCATAAATTCATACTTTGTAAACCTATACAGTTTCATAAGTCATACTCCACTTCATTCATTAATTCATAAAATCTAAAACTAACTCAACTAAACAACATCCACATCACTAAATCCACAAGTGTGGGAATCCATATAATTACAAAACTAACATTATCCACATGTTTATATCATTGTGTAATTTAAACTTAATATTCCAAATCCTATCACGAGAGATTCTTTAACTTTTACAAAACATATAAGTTCAGATTTATCATAGACATTTTCTTAAGCACAAAATATTCTTGTACAACAAAACTTATCAACCATTAAAGCTCAAGCCAAAATCTTCTAGCATTCTCTTCCTCAACCGATTTTAAACATTCCAGAAACTGAAAAACTAACCTAAAAAAAAAGTTATAGCAATCGGAGTGAGCATAACAGAGCTCAGCAAGTGACTAACATATCCATGGCGATAGGGGAAGTTCAAGCAGGCTTGGTATCAAAATACAGAAGCATAGATACAAGTGTTCATTGAAAGTATCTCATTTGACATAAAATCAGGAAGGGTTACCTTATTCGAAACATGCTTTAAGCACAACGATAGAAGAAAGAAAATTTGGAGCATATTATTGGCATAAGAAACATTTATGCAAGTATCAAATGACATATGAAGCATTTAGATGCATATCAAAGGTGTAAGAGTATTTAGGAGCATAACAATGACATACAAAATATTTGAAAGCATAATAAGCGAATCGAATAACAAACATAAGCTTGTATGTCATTTTCGATATTGTATGCATTTCAAATTTTATCCAAAGCGTGAATATAAACACATAAGCAATGCTTTGGATCTCATATCAAAAATATAGAGGGTGCTATGAGACTACATACATAACATGATTCATCCATTTCTGGATGACTACAAAACATAAGTCTCCTATGTCTGGGAGCTCCATCCGCCCACGTCTGAGTGAAGTCAATGGGGCCGACAGAGCAATCGCGGGGTTCTCATCATAACTCCCTTTACCATTTCCGGCAAAGGTTCACATTATCCCATAAAATACTAGAGTACAAAAGGGTAGCATGTACAATAACATTGGCACATATCGAAAGCACATGCGGAACAACGAAAATATGCGTGTGCCTTTACGAAATAAGGTAATGCAAGCATGAACATTACATAATAGATTTTAGATATACAGATGATTTCAGATTAAACAATATAAGAATTTCAAAGAACTAATATAAAGCTCTATTAAAGAAGAATTTAGCAGAAGTTAGCTTTCCAATAGGATGAAACTTGAATAGACAAAACTCAACAAAATTTCAGGTCTGACAGAAATTGAGTGGTATATTTCCTGAATAGTTTGAGTAACTAGTTATGCTCCAATTTGCTCAAAAAATGTGTCATTAGAAATCTGTATCAATCTACTTTTGGATAAACTTAGTTTTATAAATTTTTGAGTTCCTAACAGGGAGTTAGGACAAATAAAGTAAAGCAAGGTTAGAATTTATCATCTCTGTTTTGCAGACTTAGTAGAATAAATTTAAATAGATACTTCACTAGGCAAATATACTTCAAAATTTCCAATTTCAATAAAGAAAGATATACGAATCTAGTTTCTAAAGAATTAAATTTTACATAGTTCAGAGTTTTCACCAGAGAGTTATAGATAATTTAGTAATAAAAGGCCAAAAGTTGTAGTATCTATTGTACCGAATACATAAGGTCTTATCATTTATATGTTTGGATAGATAAATTTACTCCAAATCCTTTAATTTTTATATCAAATGAAAGCTATATAAGTCTACTTTTGTACGAAGGAGATTTTTCCTAAATCAAATTTGGCGTAAAAAGTTATGGCCACAAGAGTACTAAAAGGTCAAAATCTAAAAAATTTCAGATTCAACATTTAATGTATAAACGGTAAAGATATCTTGCATGGAGCCACAATCTTCCAATTTTTTCAAAATCATGATAAAAACAGGGATCAAAATTTTCTCTAGGATGGGGTTAGAACACTTTCCTTAAAAGGTTATGATTCCTAAATATAGGGGAATTGATGTATGACCTTAAGCCAAGATAAAAGTTCTTCTTCTCCTTCAATTCCTTCTCCTTTTCTTCTACGTTGGTAGCAAGCTTCCCACCTCTTTGTTAAGTTTTTCTTAACTCCTCATCTATTTGCTTAAAATGATAAGGTGACAAACATGCATGATGGAGGCTTAGGTGTCATTCTTAGAATAAATACAAGTGGCTCATTCTTAGGTTAGCTAATGCCACATGTCCTCTCTTTTTCTTTCTTTCTCCTTTTTTTTAAAGCTGAATACCAATCTTTCATAAATTTTATCTAATCATTAATATTCACATTTTGGTCCCTAGCACTAAACTTTCAATATAAAAAATTATTTAGTGCTAAAGGATTATTAAACAATCCTTATTATTATTATTTTTTACAAATTTGGTCCATACATTACAAACAAGCCCTTATAAAAATTTTCAAAATAATGGGGGATATTACATTTATAGACCCCAAATGACTTCAAGAATTGGAGTTAAAATTCAAACACCCTGAGATTTTGGGGTACTAGCGGTACCACTACCTACAACACTAACATTGGACGGTATCACTGCCTGACACAATCTAGGAGATTGTGTCTCGGTGGTACCATCGCTTGACATTGGGTGGTACCACCACCCAAACTTCAGCCTAGGAGGTCGAGCCTTAGGCGGTTCTATCACCAACCCTAGCAGTGCCACCGCGTGACGTGGCTCCAAGTCACTATTTGGGTCATTCATTTAGCCCAAATTAGCTATAATTCAGGACCAGTTGGCCCCTAATTGAGTTAGCTTAATTCCAACCCAATTATAACTTAAAACTATTTCGATCGAGAATTATTACAAAGTATTAATCAAATATTATCCGGCATGTCATTGGTTCATTCGATGCTTCATCCAACCTTTTGGCACATCATCCTCTCTTACGGCGTATTGCCCAATCGGTATATTGACTTCTGCAACTCCAATATCCTTGGCACAATGTCCGCTCTTCTTGGCCCGATGCTTAAATTCATGGCACGAAGTCTTTTGCCGATATGTCGATCGTTTCTCCGGCTCGATGTCTAATCTTCTAACATGTTTCACTCCGGCCCAACATTGATTCTTCATACTTTAATTGTCTCTCTATGATCGAAGCTAGTCCTGCGTCACTCAAAACGTAGATTAGATCATAAACTTTATCAATTGGTTTCATCATCAAAATCCGAGATTCAATAATCTTTTCTTTTTTAATGATGACAACCAATTGATGACGGAGTTTAAACAAAACTACTCCTATCAATATACTATATTGATAAAAACATAAATTTATAAATAAATTATGAATACAAACAACATGTCATCATAAAATCATACATAATTAAAATTTTAATATATCATTCTATGAATGATCATCATAACTTCTCTCCCGTTGTCATCAACAAAAAGGAGAAGTGCAACTAGTAATATTTAAAGATATGCAATCTTAGCAATTTAGCAAGTTTTAAGATATATAAATTTTATAACATATAAGCTAATAACAATTTTGAGTTTTACAAGTTAGCAATTTTTGCTTCTTGAGATGGGCAAAACAACCCTTTTGCTTCTCTTGAGATTGCAAGCTAGATATTCTTGATAATATTCAAGATGATAATGTTCAAGATGACAAGTGCAAGCTTAGCAAATTTTACTTCTTTTACAATGATCAAGTTGGCAATTTTTCTCTCATTGAAATGTGCAAGCTAGCAATTTTGCTTTCTTTTATGATGCACAAGCTAAGAAACTTTCTCCCCCTTTGTCTTTGTCAGAAAGAAAGGTAGGATATAATAATACAAAATATTTTAATTATTACATGAGGTATACAAGCCATAAATACAAAAGAATCATATTATGAAAGATATAATATTAAAGATCATGAAGGATTAAGTCGTGAATACCAAAAGACATCATTCATTTTGACAAATCTTCTCTTTTAGTAAATAATAAAAAAGAACATTAGGAGATCAAAGATTTTGATATACAAAAAAATCATAAGTATTAAGTATTGAGAAATCAAGATCATGATTCATAAATATTCTCTTTAATAAAGAGCGAATAGAATCAAAGGAGATTAAATAAGATATCTAGATTCTCTCAAATCATTAATGTCAAGAATCAAGATTCATTTGAATATATTTTCTCTTAAAAGATGAAATCATACAAGAACAAAAAGATTCATATAAGTTACATCTCATGTCATGAATAAATCAAGTGTTTGGATAAATATGAAAACAAATTGCCAAATCCAAAATCATTATTAAAATCATTTTTTCTTCATTCGAAAAATTTATTAAAAGCAACATAGATTAATTCCTATAAGATTAAAAGTAACTAAAGTTCTTTTAGTTCTAAATTTTGTGATTGATTTCATGCAAGCATGCTCAAATCTTTTATCCAAATAAAAATATGCATTAACGTTTAAAACCGAAACACAAGTTTCACTATTAAAATATCAAGACCAAAAATATACATATTATTTCAAAACATAAGATTTCAAATCATTATTACTTTAAATCCTTATGCATAATATAAAATCATCAAGCATATACAAAAACTTTTAACATTTTTATCATCAAAATTACCAAGCATAATTTCATAAAGCATCTTCAAAATTATTTTAATTCTAATAAACTTTCTTTTTTTATTATTAGTTGTAACAAGACATTTTCCTTCTTAAATAAATCTAGCTTAGTGCGAAAAGTTAACATGCAATTGTCATTTATATTTTTTAATTTTTAAAAATTACTAGAAAGGAAAATATGATATATTTTTTTATATTTTTTATTTCTTACTAATTAAAAATAACTCATGAAAAGCATCAAGTAAATTCATAATAAAGTAAAGAGGTTTTGGTTGAGTTACTTACCTCGTTGTTGAAAGCCATTAAAATGTAGTTCGTCACCTCACCTTCGGATGCACTCGATTCGTCCTTGAGTACTTTCTTCTTCTTCACTTTTGTACACTTGTCTTTAGAGTATCTCGATTTCTTGCATTCATAGCAAGTGGTTGTATCCAGATTGAGTTCATTTTTATTCTTTAATTCTTATTTTATGAACTTTTTAAATTTTCTTGTGAGAAGTTTAAGGTCATCATCGTCATCATCATCACTTGAGTTATCACTTAAGTGGCATTCTATTATTCGAAGTGTCAAATCCTTCATATTCTTTGGAAGGTTATTTTCATGTTCATCATGTACCATAAATGTCATCTTATAGGTCATTAATGATCCAATAAGTTCTTCAATAGGAAAGTTATTTAAATTCTTTGTTTCTTAAATGGTAGTTACTTTAGGATCCTAATTTTTAGAAAGGAAATGTAAAATTTTATTAATAAGTTTAAGATTTGAAAAACTTTTACTAAGTACTTTTAAACCATTGACGATATCCATAAACTGGGTGTACATGTCTCCAATAGTTTCACTTGGTTTCATATGAAACAATTCAAAATCGCACATCAAAAGATTAATTTTCGAATCTTTTACTCTACTTGTGCCGTCGTATGTGATTTCAAGAGTATACCAAATATCATGTACAGTTTCGCATATACAAATCTAATTAAATTTATTTTTATCAAGAGCGTAAAATAAAATGTTCATCGCTTTAGCATTTAAAGAAAAAAAATCTTCTTTTCTAAATCATTTCATTGATTCATTGGTTTGGAAGACTTTTAAAAACTATTTTCGATAATATTTCATAAATTCAAATCCAAAGAAAGTAAAAAAACTCTCATTCGAGTTTCCAACATGTATAGGCTATCCCATTAAACATAGGAGGATGAATGATAAAGTGACCATCTTAAAAGCTGAAAAAAGTCATTTTTCTTTGGGTGTTAAACCAAATAAGAAAAATATGGCTCTAATACCAACTAACCGAGTTGACATTAAGAGAGGTGGGGGGGGCGCGGGTGGGGTTGGGTGTGGCTTTGAATTAGTATAACTTTTGTTTTGATGCAAACCATATTAGAAAGATATTTAAGTTGAAAATGATTCGTAAGCATAGTAATGAATAGGTAAAGCACTTGTAAAATAAATAAATAAGTAAAGAAAGGGAGGCACACCAATTTATAGTGGTTCGGTTATCCGACCTACATCCACTCTCGATTCCTCTTTCGTTGAGGCCATCGGCTTTCACTAATAGTTTTCCTTCTATAGGCGAAGACCAACCACCCTCTTACAACTCTTTCTTTTACAAGTGTTTCCTCACACACCTCTCTTTGGAATAATTTAAAGTTCTAAGAGGAGAGACTTCTACACTTCGAATCATAGAGTTTTCGCTTTCTTTTCTTTCTCAATTCTTGTTGTCTCAAGCAAGAATGGTTGGGGTATTTATAGACCCTAAACACCTTAAGATTTCAGGGTACTTATGGTACTACCGCCTGTGTTGGGTGGTACCATTGCCTACAATACTAATACTAGGTAATATCACCATATGACAGTCTAAGAGACTATGTCTGGGTGGTATCACCGCCTAACACTGGGCGGTACCATCGCCCAGACTTCAGCCTGCGAGGCCAAGCCTTAGGCAGTTCCATCGCCAACCCTGGAGATGCCACTGCCTAACGTGGCTCCAAGTCATTATTTGGGCTATCTATTTGGCCCAAATTAGTCCTGATTTAGGCTCAATTGACCCATAATTGAGTTGACCTAATTCTAACCCAATTATAACTTAAAACTACTTCGATCTAGATAATTATTATAAAGCATTAATCAAATATTATCTAACATGTCATTGATTTATCCGATGCTTCATCTAACCCTTCGGTGCATCATCCTTTCTTGTGGCGTATTGCCCAATCGGCATGTTGACCTCTGCAATTCTAATATCTTTAGCAAATGTCTGCTCTTTCTGGCCCGATGTTCGAATTCATGGTATAAAGCCTTTTGCCAATACGTCGATTGTTTCTTTGGCTTGACATCCAATCTTTTGATATGTTCCACTTCAGCCCAACATTATTCTTCCTACTTTAATTGTCTCTCTATAATCGAAGCTAGTCCTGTATCACTCAAAATGTAAATTAGATCATAAACTTTATCAATTAGTTTCATTATCAAAATCCGAGATTCAATAAATATAATAGTATAAGAGTGCGTGACAAATTAAAGAGATTATAGTTATTCTCTTCATCTTCCTTTTGTCATGTGACATAGTCAATGAGATATTATAGATCTTCTCTCATATCCTTGTGTTTTGAATCCATCAATTATAGTAGTCTTGTGAAAGGATAGAAAGAGAGGAGAATGTGAGTCTAGTTCTCCTTATAGATTGATATCTTAGATCCGACGATGGTGTGCTTGTAGATCAAATAAAGTTTATTTTTTTTAAACAGTAATAAAATGTATGCATCGTAATATTATTTAGATCCATTGTTATTTGATTTTAGATTCTAGTATGAAATTTTTCTGCATTATAAATAGCATGATTACATATTTTATACTAACAATTGGTATCAAAGCCATGGTTTTTTAAATAAAATACTTTCAGATATATTTGTTTGTATTTTTTGCTTATGAAAAGATATTGATCGATTTTTGTTTACGATGCATGAAAGATTTATCATATATTATTGATCTATCTTTCTATCTAAATTATCGCTGATTGCGAGCAATATACGATTTTGTCTGTTTGATAAATGGATTTACTATTTACTATCAGTGTTGTAAAAGGAGACAACCTCAGTTGATCACTTGTTCAATTGCCGACAGTGCAACATTGTTGTGTTTGTCACAGTCGTGCATCATGGCCGCACGCGAATGATGGTCTCTATGGTTGATCTGCTTGCGAGAGGTGATTGCACCACGTAGCATGTGTATCATAGCAGCAACACCAACCGCTAGCAATCACCAAGCTGCCAGCCGTGCGTCGTGGTGGCTGCATATCACGATACCCACATGCAGTCAATGGCTGCACAAGTGGCAGTCGTGCACGGATGCTGACGACGCCATGAATGAAAGTGGTGGCCGCATCATGTGTGAATGTGGTGGTTGTAGAATGTGGTGGTTGTAGGCAGCCGCTGTAAAGTCGACGATTACCCTCACGTGCAATGGTGGCGTCTGCCTACAAAGGGCGCTTGCAGAAGGGCGGTGGTCATAGATGTCAATAGTCGCACTGTGCAGCGGCTGCCCCCGTGGGCAGAAGGCGACGGCCATGCACGGGCACAGGCTACGCCAAGGCGATGGCTGTGAGTGGGCATAGGTCATGCCACAACGGTGGCAGTGATAGTAGTAGCCATGTGCAGGCGACGACCGCACCGGTGGCAGCCGCGCAAGCGACGACTGTGTAAGCACGATTAGGGTTTTTGAATAAAATTATAGTTTTACCCTTTCCTTGAGATTAGGGTTTTGTTAAATTATAACTTTATCCTATATTTTATTAATACCTTTTAGTATTTTGATAGTTCTACCCTTTTAGAAATATCATAATTACACTTTATGTCCTATCAATAATATTATAATTTTATCCTTGGATCAAGTTTTATTGATCGACTTAATTAGGTTGATATTGATTTTAATTATAAGCTTATCTAAATAAATAAGGCTGATTATAATGGTTTTTTATAATTTTCTCATATGAATTATTAATTGTATGTTATAAATAAAATCGAATTATTGTTCTTAGATATTTATTTGGTTATTCATATGCATATATTTAAAATTATGAAATAATAGTTATCTTATACATAAAGGCTCTTCATGATTTATGTGTTATCATGATTACACTTATCATATAAGTTTTCTTTATGTTGATCAATATTCAATAATTATTATGGTTATTATTCTATTATTGAAGTGCTTCAGTATGAATCAAGATAAAGAAATTTGATGAATATTATTTATAATCTATCTTCTTAAGTTTTATATGACTGGTAGCTACCAAAGTAGCCTACGATGGTAGGCTTATGAGATATGAATTACAATAAATATCTTATCATTTATGAGACATTTTAGATTTTATTTTATATTTTTGTATTAGTCTTACAGTCACCAAAGTAACCTAAACCAATAATCTATAACATATATTATGAAATTGGTTCTAATTGATATTAAAAAAATAATATTCACAATGGTATACATAATTAGGAAATTTAGATAATCCCAAAGGAAAATCTATTTCGAATAATTATGTGATGGGGTAGGATGATATTGTTTTAAATATCTTTGTAGTTAGTGTTATATACCCAAAAATAGCAATACTATTCTATAAGGATGGTATTAGTTCTCCATAAATGATTGTGTATGAACACTAGTAACAATAATATTAAAGGTAAAATATTGATGATATCAATAGTTCAACATTCATTGAAAAAAACTCAAAACATTAATATTATATTATTACAATGGTATTTCCTTTATTATATTTTTATAAATATTCTTATACTTTTAGGAATATATTTTCTGGAATAAATGGCTTAATTATATGCAAGTTGTATTGAGTGAATGAAACCTTGATTAGATTAATTGAAGGGAACATAGACTTAATTACTAAAAGTTCTATGAAATAAATAATTAAGGTGATTAATCAAAAAAGATCTGAAAGACTCAATTTTATAATACTTAGACTTCAGTATAATTTACAACTAGCGTATGAAAATATTTAAGAATTAATTTAAATATTCTGATAAGTCATTAGTTAACACCTTAATGAAAGAATTAACTAAGAATGATAGAATTTGAGGAATTCAAGATTATATCCTTAATATAACTGACAAAGCTATAAGTTCAATACTTATAATATTTTGAATACTACTTAAGGAGTGGGTAACAATAAAATAATGATAAAGTGTAAATTACCTGAGTTTATAATTACTATATAAACTCATAAAAGGATTTCTTCATGACAAAGTGTTACTTGTGTAACAAGGAAAGTTATGTAAAGAAGAAATATAAGATTTGATTTAAAATGAAAAGGTATAAATATAATTTTTATATAGTTTAAATCAAATATTACAGAAATTATTTTTCTAATACTTGATCGATTAATTTGATGCTTCAACATATATTACCAATAATAGAGATTCACTTTAATAATTAAAAAAAAGAATAAAACCAAAAGATAATGGAATATTCATCATTGTAGGGAATCATCTTAAAGTGAAAGCAATAATAGTTTGTATTTATTGCCTACATTTAAAGATGATTCATTTGATGAATCTTGAGGATTTATGCTATATTCTTATAATTTTGAGAATTTGGATTCTTTACCTAGAATTGTCAGAATATTATTTCTTTTTTGGTAGTTATGAACTTAATGTGAACCAATAAAAGTTAACCTTTGAATTCTGTATAATAGTCTATATAGAATTCATATGAATCTTAAGTTTACATCGATCCTATAATTAAATATTATAATAAAATATAGTTTTATAAACTCCTTGAGATTATGCTTATATCTGCGGGTCACTCTATATTTTCATCTCATTAAAGAGAGATATTTTATTATCATACAGATAACCTATTGAGATATAATTATATATATATATATATTTAATTCATATAAATTTTCAGACCGTTGACACTTTTGAAGTGTGCATAAATGAGGTCGAGAGATAATTAGATAAAAAAATTAAAATCATCATATTTGACATGAGTAATGAATTTTATGATATTTATGAATAATCCAATTATAATTTTAGTTTTTTTACTAGATTTTTGGAAAAGCAAGATATATATATTCAATATGATTTAATTGATGTGTCACAATAGAATATAATTGTTGAAATATATAATCGTATGTTTATAAATATGGTTAGAAATATGATCGGTTATTCTTTTGTACCCAAATTAATATAAGAAGAAGCTCTAAGGACAAAGATGTATATTTTGAATGAGGTTTCTAGTAAATAAATTACATAACTTCTTTTGAGTTATGAAATGATAGAAAACCTAACTTAAGATATTTATATATTTGGGATTGTCTTGTAAAGATAAGGATCTTTAACTCATATATAAGAAAATTAAATTTAATAACTTTTTTAAATATTTTATTATTTATTCAGAAAAGTTCAAAAAGGTATATATCTTATTACCCTAATCGTAGTACGTGGATAGTTAAATATGATAATGTAAGATTCCTATAAAATAGTGAATCAGTGGATGTAAAAATTTTAAATTTTAATTTTAATACAAAGGAGATACAAGTTGATACTCCTTTATTATTTGAGAGATTATCGTTACTTAAATCATTAAATAATTTGATAAAGATGAATGATAAAATAATATTATTTAACTCCCACATTATATTGATATCGCTATTAATGATTTGTAGAACAATCATAATTGACAACAATGGGATTATCTCAATAGGAAAGAAATCCTATCATTTATGGTTATTATGTGATTATAGTTTGATATATGAATCAGAATAGATCTCTTATTATTTTCATAGGTCATGAAAAGTAATGATTTTAAAAAGTAATTTGATATAATAAAAGAATAGATAAATTCAATAACCAAAATGGTATTTGATGAATTCATCGAATTGTCCAATAATTATAAAATAGTCTATTATATAAATATAACTCAATGGACAATATCAAATGATATAATAGTTAGACTTTTAGTTTTTTAATATGGTTAAAGATTTTACTCATAAAGAATTTATCGATCATAACGAGACATTTAGTTTTTAAATAGACTCATTAAGAATTGTCATGACATTGGTGACTTATTATAAGTTTGAGTACATCATAATGATATGAAAAATAAGTTTTTTGATTAAGGATCTAACTTTATATGGGTTACTCTAAATGACTCATAGAGAAAATAAAAAATATAAATTTTGATATGCAAATTCAAGAATATATTTATGATTTTAAACAAGCTTCTAGATAATGAAATATAAAATTTATTGATAATATTGATTCCTTCAAATTTAAGAAAAATACTATTGATTAGTATTTTAAATCTAAAGATCAATGGGAGCAAGTTTATTATATTGATCATATATGTGGATAATATTTTGTATTACCAATAGTGATCTTGATTTATTATACTAAACCAAGAAATTATCACTAAGAATTTTAAGATGATTGATATAAATGAGACATCTTATATTATTAGCATTGAGATATTCAGGGATAGATCTCGATGATTGTTAGGATTGTCTCAGAATGGATATACTAACCAAGTGTTAGAAATATTTAACATATAGTTTTATTTAGCAAATCATAAAAATCAAATTTTAGTCAAAAGTAAGTGCTTTAAAATAACTTGAAAAGAATCAAATATAAAGAATATTCTTTATATATACGTAGTTGAAAGTCTATGCTCAAGTCTATATTGGAACATATATTAATTTTTACAATTAAAATACTAGGTAGATATTAGAGTTACCTAGAAATGAAAATATTAAAGGACTACAAAAATAAATAATAAGATATTTGGAAGCAACGAAGGATTATATGCTCACATGTATGAAATTATATTAGGTTGACATGGTGGTATTCTTCAGATACTGATTTTATAAATTACCTTAATTATAGGAAGTCCACCTTATGGTTAATATCTATATCAATTAGAGAGATAATTTATTATTATATTATTAATAATAGAAGTTGATTTTATGGTATGCTTTGAGACCACTAATCAAACTTTATAACTGTAAAATTTTATCTTATGATTTGGTGTGGTCAGACTCAACTATTAGGTTGCTAAAGATATTTTATGATATCATAGTAGTTTTCTTCCCTAAGAATGACAAGTATTATTATATCTCTATGCATTATGGTATAAAGTACTTAATGGTTAAATAAGACGAGTCTAGAAACATCTAATATCAATTAATTACTTCAGTTTCAATGTATTAAATTATTGATCTATTTACTTAGGACTTAAAACCTAAAGTGTTTTGAAAGAATATATTCTTATGATTGAGTTTATGAACAACCTAAAAAAGATACGGTGATGTATATTTGAGTGGATATTATAATTGATATTTTTACTTACGTACTTAAAGTTATTTATTTATGTAATTCTATTCACAGTTATATATATGCATATTATGGTTAAATATGATGATAGGATTGTCTTAACAAGACAAATTACATAGATCATTTTGGATTACATTATGAAAGACTAATAGTGTTGTGACACATAGAAAGAAATATGACATTGATGACATATAACTACTATTACACATTACTAGTCAGACATAATATAGTATTATTATGCTTATTAGACTTATTAGCCTATCTTTAAAATTCACGTGTGTGTAAATAGTTTTCAAAATTTTAGAATCCAATCGGGTAAAATTATTTTCAAATAAATTTTATTTATTTATTTTAATTTTGAATCTTTTTATATTTTACCAACTAATAGGTTAAGTGAGAGAATATTAGATTATGTGGCTCTATTTAATTAGGTAAGATATATCATAGGTTGTTTTGTTCTTCTGCTTTTAATTCTATTTATATGACTTTTAATCATAAAATTTTGTTTATATATATATATATATATATATATATATATATCAGTGATATGTTCAACAGTATTTTGGATCAATTAGAATTTAACATACAGAGTCTAGTCTAACGTATCAGCATGAGTTTAAGGAGAAAATATTATTTAAAATATTTTTATTTTAAAAATATTTCTAATACCAATCCGGTAAGCTCGCAATGTTAGTTTTATAGATTGAGATGTAAGACACTCGTGTTGAGAAAGTCATTTTGAACCAACAATAATTAGATGAGATCATCTTGAGAAATTTTTTTTTTCACTGAAAAGAAAAACATTATTACTAAATTAGAAAGAAACAAAGTCGCTCCTAGTATGGAAGCATAACAAAAAAATATAAACCAGAGGGTCACTCCCCTCTCCAAAAACCTACAGACTTCCTCTCCCTAGCATATGTAGTCAACCATTTGATCAATTTCATTTTATTCACTAAATACATGAGAAATCATATACATATCAAAATGCGCCAATAGGTTCCAAATCCTATACACGATATTGCGAACAATCCAAGGACCAGCATATTTCCTTTGCAAAACTCTGATAAGAATCAACGTGTCAGATTCAATATGCATCCGAGTAAAATCAGCAACTACCACCTCTTGCACCCCAATTAGTACAACGATCACCTCGCTGTACGCCATGTTGCCTCGGTCCAAAAACCTACAGCCAGTATACGCAAGATCAAAAGTATGATTACGAATAACAAACCTCAATTCCTTAGTGTGATTGTTTCTTACAGAACTATTATAGTTCAGCTTAACTCATCTCTTTTGCATAATGCCATTAGGAATATTCGTGCTCAGATCGATCCAACAATAAAATGAAACACAATAGACACTGGTTTCAAAGAATGGTTATGTACAGTCTCATTTCGCACCCTTCACGATCACCACAACCCAATAGCATCTACAGCCGTATGCATCAAACCCAGATCTCCTCCTACTTGTGCTTCCTCACGGATCCAATCCCCAGCACTCCAAGTGGCCCCATGCAAGAACCTAATTTGCAATCTAAACTCCATTAAATGTCACAAAGAGAGAAAAAAAATTAATAAGAAAAGTATAAATGATCAAAACTTTCAAGCTTTAACCCACACAAGCGACAAAGGAAAAGGTCTCCCACACCCGTTCGAGCAAGTCTGTCCGCCAAAGAGAATGCAACGGTGCAAAAGCTTTGAGCGGAACAGTTTGATCCGAGGCACCACTAGCTTGAGTCAATTGACAATAATAATTACATAGTGTGGTCATGCACAGCAAAAATGTTGTGAGGATCAAAGTCGGTCAAATAAAATGAACTCGTCAAAGCTTGCATTGTGTCACCCTTTATTAATTGAAATGCCTTGTGGCTGTGCTCGTTGATTGCCTGAAGCATATGAGAAAGTGGAATAAGCAGGGAGATTGGAGGCTTAAAGAAGATATGGAATTGACAAGTGTTCCATCAGGAACGACTTCTTTGAAGGCAAATATGTCTGAAAAAACCATGGTCTTTCCTTGGGTTGAAGAAGTCAATACAATTCCGAAGAAAAGCTAGTGCTGAAAAGTTCATTATCCATTCTCATTTGTGAAGAATTTAAAAAACTTATTGTAAAAATATATTATCATTCATTAACATAATATATATTTTTATAGATTTTGATTTTTCTCAATTATACATTTAAATCATGTACTTAAATTTATGATTGATCCTCAAATCATAGATTAATTGAGAATTAGAGCACGTAAGAAAAATAAAATTATTATTTCATATTTGTCTTTATTATAATTTTTTAATCATATCCTTACAAGATTAAGCTTTTGTGAAAGATATCAATCTTGAACTGATGCAATTGTAATATCTTACGAGTGAGAGGCTTTGTGATAGAGTTTACTAATTAGTTAGAGGTATGAACATGAGAAATACATAGTTGGCGTTTGATAACTCAATCTCTAACAAAGTAAAAATCAATGATAATATGTTTTATGCTATAGTGAAACATCGAGTTAGAACATAGGTAGGTGGCAATGATATTATTACAATATATTATAGAAGTAGATTAGAAAGTGATACCAACTTTATGTAGTAGATTAATGATCTAATTAAGTTCTACAATGGTAGTGACGATGGCTTGATATTTAGCTTCAGTGGTGAATCTTACAATCGTGTTCAGTTTTTTGAAACTTCAATTGATCATATTTGTTCTAAGGAAGATAATATAGGTTGGTGTAGATATTCTATCATTAGTATTGCCCGACCAATTAGCATCGGTAAAAGTATAGAGATGAAGTAATAAGTGTTTATGAAGAAAAAGTCCAAGATTAAGAATCCCTTTAAGATATTGTAAGACACACTTTAGTATAGACTAATGTATAATAGAGGGTCGATGCATGAATTGTGATAATTTGTCAATCACAAATAAAATGTTTGAATGCGTGAGAAATAAATACCGTAAGAAACCAAGTATTTGTTGGTATTGTATAAGATCCATAATAGTGCTGTCATCATATAATTTAAGTGACTTAGTATTGGGAAACTTGGGGCAACATCAGATGCATAGCGGATGAACAAAAACAAAATCCCAAATTTTTTCACAAAAAAAGAAGGTTTCATCGTCGTGCCTTGATGCACAAAAACCATAAAATAAAAAAATCTGTGCATATAGGAAAGATATGTTACTTAGAGAGATCGTATTGTTAGGATCGTAGTGGCACTAAGAGGGGGGGGGGTGTAAATTAGGGGGGTGAATTAGTGCTTTTGAAAAATTACGTCAATTCAAAAAATTCATTCGATAAAACATATCAAAAATGTATTTTGATTTGAAATTTAAGTAAAAGTATTGAGCAAGTAGCTTAGTAAGTAATAAGAGTGAAAAGCATAAAGGGAAAAGAACACACTTGGTTTATAATGGTTTGATCCTTTGATATACGTCCACTCCCGATTCCTCCTCTATCAAGGTCACCGACTTTCACTAATGATATTCTTTCAATGGGTAAAGATCAATTACCCTTTTAAAACTCTTTCTTCTTTTCAAAAGGTTTAGGAGATAACCTCTATATGTCTCACACCTCCCTTAGATAAAATTCTAAACTTTTCAAAAGGAGTGAAGGAACACTCAATACTTTTTAAGATTACAACTTTGATTCACTAGAGTTTTAGCTCATTTTTTCTTATATAATCTTTGCAGGAAGGAGTGGGGTATTTATAGGCCGTTAATGACTTCAAAAATGAATCTAAAATTTAAATTTTTAGGTCTTCCAAGTACGGGCGATACCACCTCCTGCATTGGGCAGTGCTACCGCCTGCAACATCTTGAAAACAGGGGCTCTGGTAGTACCACCATATGTAATTCACCTATTAGGCTCATTTCAAATTCTTGGCTCATACTTTGTTGCCAAGATTCACATAAAGATTCATACTTTGTTGCCAAGATTCACATATAGTTTGCTGCCAAATGTAATTCACCTATTAGACTCATTTCAAATTCTTGGCTCATACTTTGTTGCCAAGATTCACATATAGTTTGCTGCCAAATGTAATTCACCTATTAGGCTCATTTCAAATTCTTGGCTCATACTTTGTTGCAAAAGATTCACATAAAGATTCATTTGAAGAACCAAAAATAATATCATCAACATAAATTTGAATTAAAAAAATTATTTTTAAAATATTTAATAAATAATATGATATCGACCTTACTTTTTAAAAAAGTTATTTTTAATAAGAAATGAACTAAGTCTCTCATACCAAGCCCTTGGAGCTTGTTTTAATCCATAGAGAGCCTTAGATAACTTGTAAACATGATTTAGAAAATGAACATTTTTAAATTTTGGTAGTTACTCAACATAAACTTATTCAGAAATAAAGCCATTTAGAAAAACACTTTTAACATCCATTTGAAATAACTTAAAATTATTACAATAAGCATAGATAAGAAGTATCCTTATGGCTTCTAATCTTGCTATAGGAGTGAAGGTTTCTTCATAATCGATACATTCTTCTTGGTTGAAATCTTTAGCCACTAATTTAGCCTTGTTTCTAACCACAATACCAAGTTCATCTTGTTAGGATTAGTTTGGCACTAAGAGGGGGGGGGGGGAGGGGGCGCGATGGGTATGGGGGCTGTGAATTAGTGCAGTGATAAAATTACGATAAATTTGATGATTTCGGGAGATTTCAGAAAACTTCGTACGAAAAAAATCATTTCGATGAAAGTTGTATCAGAAATGTGTTAAGCTTGAAAGCAATTCGTAATGAGAGGGATTCGAGAAATTGCATTAAGGTAAAGGCTTGCAGTAAAGATAAACAAGAATAGAAATACAAACTCGATTTTATAGTAGTTCAGTCATCCGACCTACTGTCACGGACATTTTGTAAATGGCTTATTCGGTGTAATGCTTATGCATGTCCATGTCCCTTTTTAGTTTGTTCCAACTTGTAAAGCTTGTAAAGGGCTCGCCAAAGGCGAAACGCCCCATTTGAGTGAGTTTGGCAGCCATTGTCGGCTTGTACAGAAAGTTTGTGTCATGTGGACACTTGTACTAGATTTCGGTCTGTAGTGGACCAATTTATGCCTTTGTTGTGTAACCGTTCTGAGCTTGTGATGTCCATAGTTGGAATTTGCATTGTTTATAAAGTGTTTACTAAAAGAGTGGCTTGTGGATCCCGTGTGAAGTGCTTTCGTTGTCCCGTCTTCTTTTTTGCAGGTCCTAAGGGATCGTGGGAGGTCGGGGAGGCTGACCTTTGCAGATTGACACGCAATGGTGCCGCACGACTTAGGCAAAACCAGCTAAATCCATGACAGATGGTATTAGAGTGGGACAAGCCCACTTAGAAACACTTAGCATGCAAACGTGGGGGACCTAGTGGGATTATGTTGAGGGCAGCCAACACGCGCGATCGTTTGGGAAATAAACTTAGAGTTGTAGGGGAAGGAGTCGCTCAGAGGAGCAGGCATCCGAGAATGGCATTCAGAAGAATGGCCAACCCTTCGCGCAAGAGGCACTACGAGGACAAATAAGCTAAGAAGAATTGCGTAGCGCACAAAGGTTGGGATGGCTGAGTTCGAGCAGTGGCTCGACGTTGGCACCCAAACTTGACAATGCTCGAGGCAAGTGGAGTGCTTGGCAAAGGATGTGACCGTGCAAGGTGGAGTGGGTTGTTTAATGATCGAAAGAGTTATGCAAAGCTCACAGAGATGAGGGGAGTTGCAAACTTAAAGAATTCGATACTCATGCAAGGTCTTGCATGCGGACGATAGAATGTCCGGGGCCATCCCAAGGCAGCCAAAGGTCGGCGCCATGGAGCATTCAAACTTTCTCTTCAGCATGTGCAGGATACTTTCGTAAGAGGCTGAAGTGTGCAGCAGGTTCAGCATGTTGCTAGACCCAGAGGGGTGCAGTGCGAGCTGTATTGGCGAAGTATCGCAGTCTAGCAAGTGCATTTGCAGAGGCAAAATTTGGCACAGTTTGTTCAGCAAAGGCGGAGTAGTCCAAGGGGATGGTGGTCTCCAAAACTTCCAGAGGGAAGGATGCGAAGAGAGAAGTTGCTCCAACGGGGCAGATATCAAAGAGAGATAAGTCTCGGTTCTTCAGAGGGAGAATCATGTGCAATGAATCGTACCGGTTGAGGAGTACCTCAAGACAAAGCTCGATAGATCGAGTAAGCGGCGAGGAGTTGTCGCATGATCTCGCAAGTAGTGATGCGTTGGTGGACGCATAGCGAGATCAAGTGGGGGAACGACCCAAGGCAACACAAAGTGAAGGCACACTGGAGCCGATAGGGAGATCGGACTCAACAGAGGGCTGACCCATGGAATGGTGGGCACGACGGCTACCATTAATGTAATGTAAATCGAGAAGCAGAGCAACTTGGGGGTAACTTGGTGATGTACCGAAGCCGCATGAAAGGAGTTGGCATAGAAGATAGAACATGGAGCGAAGGCTTGGAGCTTTCCTTAGACAGAGGTCAAGGACATGGACTCTTGTAGAGACAGGAGTAGGATCATGTCGTTCCAGGGGTTCTTTATTCTGATGGAGCAGACTCATCTTACATGGTGCCGAAGACGAAGGAAGTTTTGAGACACATGCACCTTATCTCGATGAAGCATTTGGTGGAGGAACTAAGATGACATAGTTTGTAGAGGCAAAGTTGGTGTCAGAAGGCCTTGGCACGGGGCAAGAGGATGCAGAGGCAGTTACTCTTGAAAAATATGCCACAGTGTTGCTATTTGAGTTACCATGAGGAAAGCGGTGTGCAGCGGAGATTGTGCTGGTAGGGGGCAGAGGCCCAGGATCCAGACAATGGTGCACCAATTTCAGCGAAGTTAGGGGATTTCAAAGGAGCTGCTAGGCGATGGACTGTCCTAGAGCTAGGCTTCGTCCAAGTGTGACCCAAGAGTGGGTGGACGAAGGTCGATTGCCAAAGGAGCGAACAGAATCGAAGGTGGCTAAGGCCCTGCGATGTGTTGGTGGAGTCCACACATGGAGATATCACAATTTGAGTTCATACCACAGGGATCAGAATGCAAGGAGATGTCACCAGGAGGCGACATGATGCAGCGGATCGTGGTGGAATGGTTCGTGGCAAGTCGACACACACAGTGAGTCCCATGGGGGGACTAGATCATGTAGAGGTATGATCGGGAGCACGATTGGGAGCTCTACTTCGGTGAACAACACGACGGCAAGAAGAGCTATGGATTCAAGTAGTGAATGCCATGGTACCGTAGAGGTGGGTCTTCCGTGCATGCATCGAATGCTGCATTGAATGGAAGCCTTGGGCATCAGCTTATGGGGACTATGCACTATCGAGGAAGAAGTTCAGATGCAAGTACTAGTGAGTCCCATGGGGGGACTAGATAATGCAGAGGTATGACCAGAGCGGCTGAAGAGTTGGACTGCTTCAGAGCTCATATTCGCTTAAGGGAGCCCGGCAAGTCAGAGGACAAGGTCGAGTAAGCGAACGTTGCGACCAATGAAGCTAAGGAGAGCGAAGCGTAAAACCCTGCAACATGAATGGCGGTGGCCATACATGGGAGTTGCAGTCTGTCTTTCCAGCGACCAAGTGGAACTGCTCAGAGAACATAGAGGTGTCGAAGCAGGTGGTCGGAATAGGGCAAGGAAGCAATGACGAGTCCAGAGGGACTCAGCTACCCAAGATCAATCATCGGTTAGATTGAAGGTGGACTTAGAGGAGTGCCGTAGTGCCGCAGAGGTAGATCTACCAATTGTGAAGAAGGGACGCAGATGCGAGACAATAGATAGTAGTGCCATAGGTAATGTAGTGCCATGGTACCGTAGAGGCGGGACTTCCGAGGAGTCATCGGTCCCTTGCTCTCATAGAAGGAGAGCGCTTGGTCGTGATATGGGCCGTGGAGGAGGAGAATACAGTGGCAAACTCCATGTACCAAGACAAGACTGAAGGGCAAAGGCTAGAGAACTTCATAAGATAGCCATGAGTGAAGAACTTTGGGTCGATGCAAGAGTGCATGACCAAGGATCAGAATAGGCAGTACGCGGTGCTGTACCTTTGCTACTTAGAGGAGTCGATGTCAGAAATGATGGAGAAGGCGGTACAATCCCAAAGGCGACCAAACCTATCGAAGACTTACTCCAAGTTGGAGTGATAACTTCTTGCATTCCAGAAGTTTAATAGCAATGAGAAGGCGAATTATAGTAGCTAACTCAGTCCAAGGATTGCAAACACTTCAAGTGCTTCGGAAGTGTGAGCTAAGAGCAGGCGAAGTCTAGTAACCAGCTTGACGCACGAAGTACAACCTCGAGGAGGCGGGCGAAGTCAAGTAACCTTTGCCTTCTCAACTCCCAAGAGAATGGGCGAAACCGAGTACCCCAACTCTCTTAGTTATCTAGCAGAGGAGCTCTGCACAAATTTGAAGACCCTTCGAAGAGACTAATGGAAGACAATAGTTGTCAAGTCCTCACCAATGGTGATCAGTGCTACTGAGAGTAGATTGTCCGCTTCATTTCCCAACTGAATGCCAATCGAAAGCGGAAGTGATGCGAACCTACTTGGACAAGACAACTAAGTGGAAGAAGATTCGATGGGCAAATTTTATGGAGGATGACTGAGAACTTTAAAGGTTGCGAGGCGATGCTCGTTAAAGCTCCAACAAGCATCTATCCAGTTCAAGAGACAAGAAGAATTTGAAGACTAGTGCATATCAAAGATGGTCTTTTCCTTCATCAGATGAATCCGCAAGAACCAGCAAGGATCAGCACAACTCTGCCAACCCCACACCAGAGTCAGAGTCATTGGCAAGTTGAAGCAGCATGGCGGATTAAAGTTCGACGACTCAACAACAACAAGCAGAGAATAATTGGGAGCCAAGAGGTGCATCACAGCAAGAGTAGAAGATCGAAGATCTAATAAAGAAAAGAAATTACAGCGTCAACAAAGGCTTCGACGAGGACATCGAAGGAATAAGTGGGGGAGAATATCACGGAAATTTTGTAAATAGCTTGTTCGGTGTAATGCTTATGCATATCCGTATCCCTTTTTAGTTTATTCCAATTTGTAAAGCTTGTAAAGGGCTCGCCAAAGGCGAAACACCCCATTTGAGTGAGTTTGACAGCCATTGTCGGCTTGTACAGAAAGTTTGTGTCATGTGGACACTTGTACTAGATTTCGATCTGTAGTGGACCAATTTATGCCTTTGTTGTGCAACCGTTCTGAGCTTGTGATGTCCATGGTTGGAATTTGTATTGTTTATAAAGTGTTTGCTGAAAGAGTGGCTTGTGGATCCCGTGTGAAGCACTTTCGTTGTCCCGTCTTCTCTTTTGCAGGTCCTAAGGGATCGTGGGAGGTCGGGGAGGCTGACCTTTGTGGATTGACATGCAATGGTGCCACACGACTTAGGCAAAACCAGCTAAGTCCGTGACACTACGTCCACTCTCGATTCCTCGTCACTTGAGGCCACCGGTTTTCCTCTAGTTGTCCTCCTTCCAACGGACGAGGACTAACTCCCTTACAATGCCTTCTCCTTTTAAGAGGCTTAGGAGATAACCCTTATAAGTACTTACACACTCCTCTCTTTTTGTTGAAAATAAATGAAAGCTAGAGGAAGGATTTTTAAAGGGATTTTTTATAGCATTTTCTTCCTTTTAGAGTTTGTGTGCTTGTGTGTTTTGTTAGGGATCGAGCGGCACTAAGAGGGGGGGGTGAATTAGTGCAGCGGATAAAACGATGGATTTTTCAGCGATTTAAAACAAGCTTCGGAAACTTCGTACGATGAAAGTAACGTTTCATTTGAAACCGATTTTTGCATTCTAACTTTGAAGCATGCGTACAAAGATAAAAAAGAAGTGGAGCAAGTAAAGTAAAAGCTTGCAGCAAAGTAAAACAGAAATTTAAACACTCACACAATCAAGATGCAGCGATGTATAGTGGTTCGGTCAAAGTGACCTACATCACTAAAGCCTTCTCCGATGAGGCTCCTTCTTCCACTATCAAATCCTTTGAAGGGAAGGACCAAATACCCTCTTACAACCCTTTACAAGTGGTTCACACTCTTACAAGATTTCTCAAGGAGAAGAAGGAGGTGAACACTTAGCAAGAACAAGACTTTTCAAGACTTTTCAAAAGCTCAAAACCAAGATTTTAACTCTCAAAAGGGTTCTTTTTTCAGCTAAAAAGGAAGGGGTACTTATAAGCCTCAAAGTGATTCAAATTTGGAGCCCAAACTTGGGGCCAAAAATTAATCTTTTTTTAGTCTGCGCCTTAGCATACACCCAGCCCAGCGGTTCCATCGCTACCCAGCCAGCTCTGCTGCTACTACATGTAGCTGCCACAGAACTGCCACAATAATCAAGCTATAGTGCTATGCTACAGTGCCATGCACGTAGCATGCGTTGGTGCTGTTTGGGCCAAAATCTTTGGCCCAAATGAAGGCCCAATGGCCCCTTCTTCGGGTTAAAGGATTAACACCTAATCCTAACCCAAATTAATATGCTAACTACGAAATTAAAGACATTCCTAAGCTATTACAAAGTCCGCAAGTCAAGTCTTCTTCCGTCGAGCTTCCGGCGAACTTCCGATGGTCTTCCGATGATCCCTCGGAAACCATCCTGCGGACTCCCGACAAGTTCTCGAACTCCACGATGATTTTGGCGAGTTCCCCCGAGCTTTTTTGGCAAGCTCCCTACTCGTTCTCGGCCAGTTCCGGCAGCACTCCCAATGAATCTTCAGACTTCTATCGAACACTCGAACTCCCAATGATCCATCGCACTTGACTTCAACCCTTTGTTTCGCTTTGTGTCTTCATCCTTATCGTAGTTACTCCTGCACATAAATAACAAACACTCTACTTCGATCTAGACAGTTATTACAACACGAATTGACATTCAGTTGCCCGGTACATCATTGGTCGGCGCCTCGTCCGATCCTTCGGCACATCGTCCTCTCTTGCGGTCCGTTGCCCAATCGGCGATTGACCTCTTGCCGATAGTCGACCGAACCTCCGGCTCGACACCCAATATCCTGACGTGATCACCTCCGGTGCAACATCAATTCCTCCAGTGTCAACTGTCTAATCCTGATCGATAGTAGACCTGCGTAACTCAACACGCAGTTAAACAATAAAACACACTCAATTAGTTTCATCATCAAAATCTGAGATTCAACAATCTCCTCCTTTTGATGATGACAACTAATTGATGACTAACGGAGTTAACTAAAACTCCTTGGAGTTTAACACAAACTCCCCCTATCAATATGCAATTGATAGAATCCTTGGATTATCCCAAATCCAAGCAACATTCATCACAATATTATAAGAATAAATCAAACCATCATGCAAATATATAAAATATTCAATCAATGCATGAAGTCATCAATCTACTTCTCCCCCTATGTCATCAACAAAAAGGAGAAGTAGCATCATAGCTAGTTTAAAAGATATACAAATCTTTACAACATACTAGCTATTTATCACATCATACAATACAACATCAAATAATACCATTCAATCATAGTAAGTTTCAAACATGGGCAATGATGGTAATTTTCACTTGCTTCTTGAGATGTGCAAGTAGGCACCTTGTTTCTCATGATAGCAATATTTGCATCCTTTGATATAACAATTCTTAGCTTCTCATGAAGTTGTAAAATAGGAATCAAGATGGCAAATTTTTGCAGTGTTCGAGCTAAAAACTTTCTCCCCCTTTGTTAGCATCAAAAAGAAAGAGAGGATCAAATATTTCAAATAATCTTACATGAGATTCAACAATAATTTACAAAAAAAAAAATGTAAGCAATTTTGAAGAAGTGAAATTGAGCAAGATTTTTGCCTCTCTTGAGATAGCAACTTTTTGCTTCTTTTGCATGTTTCTAGCAAGCAAAATTTTTCTTTGCGATACATAAGCTAGCAATAAATCTTCTCCCCCTTTGTTTTGTCAAAAAAATGGAGTACAAATAGTCATGACAAAATAACAAATTTCCATCATGAATTTTTAACATATCAAGTCATGAATTCAAGGAGTCATAAACAAATCATGGTATGAGGGAAATTTATGACAAGCAAGCAATAATGATAAGCTAGTATACTTTGCAATACACAAACTAGCTCCCTTTCAATTTTTCTCTTTTGCACCTAAGTTTCCCTTTTACAAGTCATCAACTTCTTGTTTGCAATGAGCTAGTAATTTTGTAAAATTTATAACATTTTAAACATGCAAACTCATGAGTTAAAAATAATGCAACTTTGCAATTTCTTTCTTCTCATTTTGAGAAGTGCAAGTTTTGCTTTTGCAAGTTCTAGCTAGCTATGTTTGTCATTTTCACTTGTGATATAAGCTAGCAAGCTAACTCCCCTTTGTCACTATCAAAAGAAGGGATGAATAATATTTCAATGCAATAATTTTGCATCAATCAATATTTCAATTTTTTTCATGATGCAAGACAGTATTGAAACATGAGAAATCATGTCATGAAGGATATCAATATGTAAATTCAACAAGAATCAAAACCAAAAGATATCATCCATGATTCATAACTTTTCATTTTAGCAAGATCTAGATTCATATTTATCAATTTTTAATTCAAGATAAATGTCATACAACCAAGAATCATGATATATAAAAGCATATCAATATTAAGGATCAAATCATGATTACAAGTGCCAAGATATTTTCTTTTCATTCATTTTTAAGCCATGATAAAAGAATAAATCAATGATTCAAATATTAAGCACAATTTTTTTATCAAATTTTCAATCATTACATAAGGCATTTGAGGAAGTATTGAAAAAAAATCAATTTTAGCATATAATGTTTCAATCTTCAATCTTGAGTCATGAATCCAAAAGTCATAAATCAAAAGGTTCATGAATCATTTTGACAAATCTCTTTTTTAGGAAATAACAAGTGGAAGTCTCAGGAGATCAAACACAAGATCTTGATTCATACATAAGAATTTTTACCAAGATCATATTTCATAAGAATCACGACACTAATTCATAAAAATTCAAGTATTAAATTCGAAATCAAAAGACAAGTTACATTTCATTTAAAGAATTTTCTTTGATAAGACGGAAGGAGCATGGTAAAAGATCTTGATTTATAAAGAGTTTTAAGTCATAGTTGTCAAGATCATGATTTCAATAAAATTTCTTTATAGCAAAATGAAATCTTTTAGAACTTGATTCAAGCATTAAATATGTCTTAACAAGTCATAATTCTAGAAGATTCAAGAATCATTAAAAGAAAAATCATTCAAGCTCAATTTATCAACTCAAGACTCATAATTAAATTATTATTTTGAGATTAATAACATGAATAAAGTCATTACCGTATCATCAAAATCTCATTCGTAATTTAATGATTTATAAAATATCATAAATGAATTTATCACTTGCCTTTCATCAAAAATTGAAAATCAAACTTTATCATAAAATTGTCAAGGCATAAATGCAACATATTATTCCAAGACATGAGATTTAATTTATCATGATAATATGTTTCATGTTTCAAAAGATGAGTATCAAATTTTAAAACGAAACATGAGTTTGTCATCAAGATATAATATCACAAAGTCATTAAGCATGATAACAAACTTCTAATATTTTCATTTCAATGATGATTTCATAATGTATGTTCAAATATTTATACGGAAGCCATCATTGTATAAATTTGAAATACAAGTTGTCATTTAGCCCATTAAGATCAAAAGCATTACACGTAAAGCATCATGATAGTGTAATTTCTCATTTTTTTATGTGTTCCATTTCAAGTGATTTAACGTTCATATGAGTATATTCATGTTTTTCATATAGGTCCAAAGAGCATATTTCAAGAGAAATCATTAAGACCGAAAACATGAGGCACATTTTTTAAAATATTCATCATGTTTTTATTTTTATGAGATTCACAAGACTCATAACATGAATTCATTCGTCTCAATAGAATGAGAAAAATACATTTTCATTTTAAGCAATTTGATGTGAGCATATTCAAAATTTTTATGAAAACATGTATCAAAATAAAACACAAGCTTAGTCATAAAATTGTCAAGACCAAATATGTAAAAATGATAGCACACTTTCAATTTTTATGTTAAAAGGCCATGTTCAAATTTTTGCCAAAATCATGCATCTATTTATAAATTCAAAAAATATGTTTCATCATCACAATATGACACTTTATTACTTCAAAAGCTCATGCATGATATAAAATCATCAAGCATCATATTTGGAGACAATGTAAACCATCAAGATACACATGCATGGATTAATCCTAAGCATTATCACAAATCTTGCATCATTCATATGTTTACTTTTCAAAATACTATAAAGAAAAGCATAGTATAATTTTTTTAATTTCTAAAACATAAGAAAAGCATAAAAAAATTCCTACTAACTAAGTTAAGCATTCATGGAAATCATCAAGTAATTTCAAAATAATTCAAGGAAGTTAAGTTACTTACCTCATTGTCGAAGCCCATTAAAGGGTAGTTTGCTTCTTCTTTTCTTGATTCTTTTTTCCAAGCCTTCTTCTTCTTCTTTGGCCTCTTTCTCCGTTCAAGTTCATTTGTATTTTTTAATTTTTATTTAATGAACTTGTTAACATTCATTGTTATGTGTTCAATGTCCTCATTGTCCTCATCACTTGAGTCATCACTCAAGTGGCATCCATTTGTCCGATATTCAAAACCTTCTTGTTCTTTAGTAGGTGATTCAAATGTTCATCATGTTCATGATGTTCTAAACGTTCCAAGAAACTCATTTCATAGGTCTTTAAAGACCCAATAAGTTCATTAATAGGATAGTTATTTAGATCTTTTGTTTCTTGTATTGCTGTTATTATCGGATCCCATCTTTTTGGAAGAGATCTTAAAGTCTTGTTTACGAGTTCAAAGTCCGAAAAACATTTACCAAGAGCTTTTAGACTATTGATGACATCCAAGAAATGGGAGAACATGTCATCGATAGTCTCACTTGGAGTCATTCGAAAAATCTCAAAATCGTGCATCAAAATATTAACTTTCGAGTCTTTGACTCTACTCATTCCTTCGTGCATGATTTCAAGAGTTCGCCAAATGTCAAAAGCCGCTTTCGCATGTAGAAATCCGGTTGAACTCATTTTTGTCTAAAGCACAAAATAAGGCATTCATAGCCTTTATGCGTTAAACAAAATAACCTTTTCTCCAACCACCATTCGCTCACGGTTTAGAGGAAGGTTGAAGGCCATTTTCAATGATGTTCCACAAATCCAAGTTCATTGAAAGCATGAAAACTCTCATTCGAGTTTTCCAATATGTGTAGTCCGAACCGTTAAAAAACGGTGGACAAAAAATTGAAAAGCCCTCTTGAAAACCATTTAGAGCCATTTCTCATGGGTGTAAATCCGAAAGAGAAAGAACTTGGCTCTGATACCAATTGTTAGAGATCGAGAGCGGCACTAAGAGGGGGGGGGTGAATTAGTGCAGCGGATAAAACGATGGATTTTTCAGCGATTTAAAACAAGCTTCGGAAACTTCGTACGATGAAAGCAACGTTTCATTTGAAACCGATTTTTGCATTCTAACTTTGAAGCATGCGTACAAAAATAAAAAGGAAGTGGAGCAAGTAAAGTAAAGGCTTGCAGCAAAGTAAAACAGAAATTTAAACACTCACACAATCAAGATGCAGCGATGTATAGTGGTTCGGTCAAAGTGACTTACATCCACTTCCAAAGCCTTCTCCGATGAGGCTCCCTTCTTCCACTATCAAATCCTTTGAAGGGGAAGGACCAAATACTCCTCTTACAACCCTTTACAAGTGGTTCACATTCTTACAAGATTTCTTAAGGAGAAGAAGGAGGTGAACACTTAGCAAGAACAAGACTTTTCAAGACTTTTCAAAAGCTCAAAACCAAGATTCTAACTCTCAAAGGTGGCCCCTTCGGTTAAAGGATTAACACCTAATCCTAACCCAAATTAATATGCTAACTACGAAATTAAAGACATTCCTAAGCTATTACAAAGTCGCAAGTCAAGTCTTCTTAGTCGAGCCCGCGAACTTCCGGTCTTGACGATCCTCGAAAACCATCCTGCGGACTCCCGGCAAGCTCTCGGACTCCACGATGATTTTGGCGAGTTCCCCCAAGCTTCTTTGGCAAGCTCCCTACTCGTTCTCGGCCAGTTCCGGCAGCACTCCCAACGAATCTTCAGACTTCCATCGAACACTCGAACTCCCAATGATCCATCGCACTTGACTTTAACCCTTTGTTTCACTTTGCGTCTTCATCCTTATCGTAGTTACTCCTGCGCATAAACAACAAACACTCTACTTCGATCTAGACAGTTATTACAACACGAATTGACATTTAGTTGCCCGGTACGTCATTGGTCGGCGCCTCGTCCGATCCTTCGGCACATCGTCCTCTCTTGCGGTCCGTTGCTCAATCGGTGATTGACCTCCTGCCGATAGTCGACCGAACCTCCGGCTCGACACCCAATATCCTGACGTGATCACCTCCGGTGCAACGTCAATTCCTCCAGTGTCAACTGTCTAATCCTGATCAATAGTAGACCTGCATAACTCAACACGCAGTTAAACAACAAAACACACTCAATTAGTTTCATCATCAAAATCCGAGATTCAACATGTTTAACCCAGGGGTGAGAGGGGTATTTATAGGCTCTAATTAGATTCAATTTTGGAGCCAAAAATCTTTCCATATAGGGTTTTTTGGGTATTGGCAGTATCACCGCTAGTATGTTCTGACACTAGATAGTACCATCGCCTAGTCTAGCGGTACTACCACCAAAGTAGTCTGACACTGGGCGATACTGTTGAATCTCGGATTTTGATGATGAAGTCAATTGGTGAAATATTTGTTTTAATCTACTTTGTCGAGATAAGTGTGCAGGAACAACTACGATGGGAAGAAAACATAAAGTGATTTACCGAGGTCAAGTCCGTCGGGGGTTCAAGAGTTCATCGGAAGTCCGAGAGATTTTCGAAAGTGTTGCGGAACCATCCAAAATCGAATCGTGGACTTGCCGTTTTCAAAGTTCATCTCAAAGATCGCCAAGGTTCGCGAAACTTACGGAAGATTCGAAGCTAGCCGAAGACTCGTTGAGCTCGCCATACAATCCGGAGTATGTTGGAGTCCATCGGAAGCAATCCGAGGAAGCATCGGAAGCTCCGGAATCTCACCGTAAAGCTCGCTAAGTTGACTTGAAGAGTGTCCTGATCAAATCACGCTGAGTTATGTTTTTAAGTTCGTAGTTTGCACATGAGTAGTGCAAGGATTTAGGAAAAGAAAATCCTGCCTAAATTCTGGTGGCCAACCGGCCTCATCGGGCCAAGTTGCTTAAACAGGGCCCATTCTACTTTGGTCGAATGGGCCAGCGGTTGAACCGCCACCGGGGCGATGGCACCGCAGAGCTAGCACCGCCTCAGATACACAGCGTGGAACCGCTGCTGGGGTGGCACCGCCTGGGCCACTGATCGAGCGGTAGCACCGCGCTCGGGTGGTGGTATCGCTTCGACGCTACCAACAGATCGACACAAGCGTGGCACCGCCTCGACGCGGTGGCACCGCCTTTGACCACTGTGAATCGAACTCCAAATTTGATTTCAAATTTGGAGCCCAATTTTGAATCCATTTTGATCTATAAATACCCCCTTTCTCAGCTGAAAGGGCACCCTTTTGAGAGTTAGAATCTTAGTCTTGAGCTTTTAAAAAGTCTTGAAAAGTCTTGTTCTTGCTAAGTGTTCACCTTCTTCTTTTTCTTGAGAAATCTTGTACAAGTATAAACTTCTTGTAAAGGGTTGTAAAAGGGGTATTTGGTTCTTCCCCTTCAAAGGATTTGCTAGTGAAAGAGTGGAGCCTCATCGTAAAGGCTTCAAGAGTGGATGTAGGTCATTTGACCGAACCACTATACATCATTGTGTCCATAAATGTGTGAGTGTTTACATTCTTGAATCATTTCATTACTTGGCTGCAAGTTGTTTAGTTCATAGTTATTTCCTTTACGTAAGCAATTACTTTCAAGTTCTCTTTCGCCAAATCAAATCTTCCTATTTAACTTGTGTTTTTGCAAAATCGGTTTCAAAAGTACGATTTTAATCCGCACTAATTCACCCCTCTTAGTGCCTTTTAGATCCTTTCAATTGGTATGAGCAAGGTTTGCTCTCATATTGGTTTAAAACCCAAGAGAGATGGCCTACTATGCAAGAGGGTCACTCCATTACTCATCCGCCTATGTTTAATGGGTCGGATTATACGTATTGGAAGACTCAGATGAGGATTTTTCTCATTTCCATGGACTTCAACTTTGGATCATTGTTGAAAATGGCTTTGCAAAATCTTCTCTTCCGATGAGTGAGTGGAATGAATCGGAGAGGAAGATTTTTGCTCTCAATGCAAAGGCTATGAATGTCTTATTTTGTGCGCTTGATAAGAATGAGTTTAATCGGTTTCTATTTGTGAATCGATATTTGATATTTGGCGAACTCTTGAAATCACTCATGAAGGCACTAGCCGAGTGAAAGAGTCCAAAATCAACATTCTTGTGCATTCCTATGAACTTTTTCCAATGAAACCAAATGAGTCCACTGAAGACATGTACACCCGCTTTACGGATGTCATCAATGGACTTAAAGCTCTTGGTAAAGGTTTTTCTAATTTTGAATTGGTAACTAAAATTTTAAGATCCCTTCCAAAGAGTTGGGATCCAAAGGTCACGGCCATTCAAGAGGCCAAGGATCTTAAAGTATTTGAAGAACTTATTGATCTCTAATGACCTACGAGATGACGTGTCATGCTCATGAAGAGCTTGAGAACCCCCTTCCAAAGAACAGGAAGGATATGGCACTTAGAACACAAGAAGACCACTTGAAAGGAACATCAAGTGATGAGGACAGTGACAATGACATTGCACTTCTAACTCGAAAGTTTAAGAAATTTATAAGAAAGAACAAATTTAAAAATGACACAAAAAGCAAATTTGAACACAAAAAGGACCAAGTTATTTGGTACGAATGCAAGAGTCGGGACACTTCAAGAATGAATGCCCTCAAGCCAAGAAGAAGCAATTCAAAGAAGAAAAAGCTGAAGGCCACGTGGGATGATTCAAGTGACTCCGAGGTCAAGAAGCTAGCAACAAAGAGGAGGCAAACTTCGTGACTAATGGCATTAGGAGAAGAGGTTAGTGAGTTACTTAATGAAGAATTATCTTTCGAAACTTTCTATGGCTTTTCATGAGTTATTTGATGAATGTAGAACTATTAGTAAGAAGTTCAATTTGCTTAAGAAAGAGCATGCTTTATTACAAAGTAAGTTCAATAGTCTTCAAAACCCTTCTCTACCCCCATGCTCTAAGTGTGAAGACTTAGATGCAACAAAGAGGGAGAACTTGCTATTCAAAGAGACCCTAAACAAGTTTAAGGTCGGTAGCAAGGGCTTGGACATGATTCTTGCTAACAAAGGTCACGTCGAAAATAGTAGAATCGGATTTGTGAGAGGTCCCCACCAAAATCCCACCACCTTCGTAAAAGGGCTTACATTGCATGTATCACCCCATTTGAAATGTAATTTTTGTGGCAAAACGACATGTTGCTTACAAATGTCCATTCAAGTAAATTAATCCACACAAATTGATATGGGTTCCTAAAGGAACCATAAACAATTCAATGATAAATTACAAAGTAAGTAGATCAATTTGTAAGGCACCCAAAATCAAATGGGTACCTAAAAACCATCCTCTTTTGTAGACAAACTCACAAGCTAGGAGCAAGAAATTGTATCTTGATAGTGGATGCTCAAGGCACATGACCGGAGATCCATCTCATTTCTCTATGCTCACTAGCAAAGAAGAAGGATATGTCACCTTCGGAGACAACAACAAGGGTAAAATCATTGGCAAGGGAACCATAGGTAACAAATCGAGTTTTTCAATTGATGATGTGTTACTAGTTGATGGTTTAAAACATAATCTTTTAAGTATTAGTCAATTATGTGATAAAGGTTATGTTGTTAGATTTGAATCTAATGTTTGCATTATTGAAAAACCCAACAACAACATATCCATGATTGCTTTAAAACAAAACAATGTCTACACCATAAATATTGATAAATTAAGTAATGAAATATGCTTTTCGGTTTTGAATGATGATGCTTGGCTTTGGCATAGGAGATTAGGCCATGCAAGCATGAAACTAATCTCTAAGATTTCATCTAGAGAATTAGTAAGAGGTATCCCAAACATGAAATTTGTTAAGGATAAGGTATGTGATGTCAACTAGGAAAACAAATAAAGACTAGTTTCAAATCAAAAATCAAATTAGCACCACTAGACCATTGCAATTGATCCATTTGGACTTATTTGGACCAATTGACATAACAAGCCTAGGAGGTAGCAAATATGCCTTTGTAATTGTGGATGACTATAGTAGATACACTTGGACCTATTTCTTGGCTCATAAAAGTGATTGTTTCAAATGTTTCTCTAAATTTTGTAAACTCACTCAAAATGTAAAGGTTTTATGATTTCATCAATTCAAGTGATCATGGAGGTGAATTTCAAAATCATGACTTCCAAAATTTTTGAAATAAACGGATACAATCATAACTTCTCTACTCCAAGAAATCCACAACAAAATGGAGTAGTAGAAAGGAAAATAGAAGTTTGCAAGAAATGGCTAGAACCATGTTAAATGAATATAATTTACCAAAATATTTTTGGGCCGAAGTCGTGAATACGGCTTGCTATGTTATGAATAGAGTTCTAGTGAGACCATCCCTATCTAAAACTCCATATGAATTATGGAATGATAAAAAACCCAATGTTTCTTATTTTAAAGTTTTTGGTTGTAAATGCTTTATTTTAAATGAAAAGGATGCCTTAGGAAAATTCGATGCAAAATCCAATGAAGGCATATTTCTTGGTTATTCTTCGGTTTCTAAGGTTTTTTGTGTTTTCAACAAAAGAACCTTACTTATAGAAGAATATATTCATGTGGTTTTTAATGAAATTTCTGAATTTAAGAAGAAAGATTTTGATGATGATTTTGGTTTTGATAATTTGAATTTGAATGAACCCTCTCCTCAAAATGACAACTTGGATGCATCTTCTTCCCAAATTTCCTTACCGAAGGAACGGAAGTATGTAGATGCTCATCCCAAGGAGTTAATTTTAGGAGATGCATCGAAAGGGGTTCAAACTCGCTCTTCTTTCAAAGATTTTGTGCCCATGCCGCTTTTCTTTCTCAAGTTGAACCAAAATGCATTGATGATGCCCAAAGATGATTCTGGGTTATCGCAATGCAAGAAGAATTGAATCAATTTGAGAGGAATGAGGTATGGAAGCTTGTTCCTAGATCTAATGACCACTTAGTTATTGGTACTAAGTAGGTCTTTAGAAACAAGCAAGATGAATACGGTATCGTGGTTAGAAACAAGGCTAGACTAGTGGCCAAAGGTTTCAACCAAGAAGAAGGTATCGATTTAAGAGACCTTCGCTCCGGTGGTAAGATTGGAAGCCATTAGGATGCTCCTTGCCTATGCTAGTAGTAAAGATTTCAAATTATTTCAAATGGATGTCAAAAGTGCATTCTTAAATGGTTTTATTTCAAGAAGTGTATGTCTAACAACCACCCTGATTTGAAAACTCACTATTTCCTAACCACGTGTTTAAGCTAACTAAGGCTCTATATGGTCCCAAAACAAGCCCCTAGGGCTTGCATGAGATGCTTAGTTCTTTTTAATTTCAAATGATTTCACTAAAGGCAAGGTTGATACTACATTGTTTATTAAACATTTTGAAAATAATTTTCTTATTGTTCAAATTTATGTTGATGATATTATTTTGGGTCTTGTAATAAATCACTATGTGAATTATTTGCTAAGATATGAGTGATGAATTTGAGATGAGCCTAATGGGAGAACTAAATTTCTTTTAGGACTACAAATCAAGCAACTAAGTGATGGTATATTTCTAAATCAATCAAAATACACATTGGAATTGTTAAAACGATTTAACATGGATGGATCAAAAGATATTAGCACTCCATGAGCACCTCCGCTAAATTAGATATGGATGAAAATGGAGAAAGTTTTGATCAAAAACTTATAGGGGCATGATAGGTAGCCCGCTTTATCTCACCGCAACCATACCGACATCATGTTCAGTGTAGGGCTATGTGCAAGATTCCAAGCTAATCCTAAGCTATCTCACTTGAAAGCGTTAAGAGGATTCTTAGATATCTTAAAGGGACCCTAATCTTGGATTATGGTATCCAAAATCTGATAACTTTGATTTGAAAGCTTATGCATGCGATTTTGGTGGATGTAAAATAGATAGAAAAAGCACATCCGAACATGCCAATTTCTAGGACATGCACTTGTTTCTTGGACTTCCAAGAAACAAAATCTATTGCACTATCTACGCAGGTTGAATATATAGCTGCAAGTGCATGCGTACAAAGTTATCCGGATGAAAATACACTAGAAGACTATGGAATTTACTTAAAAATATTCCTATAAAATGTGATAACACGAGTGCTATTTGTCTAACTAAAAATCTGATTCAACACTCTCAAACTAAGCACATTGACATTAGGCATCATTTTATACATGATCATGTAAGTAGTAGAGATGTCACCCTTGAATTTGTTGATACAAATCATCAATTAGCGGACATTTTTATAAAACCTTTAAATGAGGAACAATTTGATTTTATTAGAAGGGAATTAGGCATGTTAAACTGTCCAAATAAGTAAGCTCTATTTGATGATATCTTTCCTTGAAATTATGGTTTTCATCGATTTGATTCCATACATTTTGATTTTTCTTCTTGGATTTATTTTCATCAAATTCTTTTTGACTTCATCCCATCTCTAAGAACAATTTTTTTTTAAATAAAAAAATAATAATGAAATGCGGATTTTTGTGCTACCGATTAGCATCGCCAGATACTGGTGTGGCACCGGTAGATCAAAGTGTGGTGGAACTGTCACGGGCAGTATCACCTAACACCCCTTTATAAGGGGTGAGTTAGGCCAGCGGTAGAACCGCCCCTAACCCGAGAGTCTCTTCCTCACCTCTCTACACTCCTCTAAACCTCCCAAGCATCATTTCTTCCTCTAGAAGCCTAAGAAGGAGATCTTACTTGATTCAAGCTCCCTACATCTCAAAGGAACAATCTAAGGTAAAAACTGAATTATTTCTCTTCCTTTCTTGTCTAGTTTAATTCCTTTCTTCAATTGATTATTGATCTATCCTAAATAGAAATGGCTCCTAAAAGAACATCAAGAGACAAAGGAAAAGGATGGAGGTAGATTCATTTGACCAATCCTTGTTTAAATCACAAGAAGCTTCCTTAGATTTTCTGAACTTGGTTCTGGACCCATTCATAAAGAAAAATATGTTGATTTGAATCAATTAGCGAGCCTAGAACCTATCATGTGGTTTGCAGACTTAGAGGCCTTACCCATTTTGCAAATTGTTGAACCTGTTTATCCACGCTTAGTTAAATTATTCTATGCTAATTTAACTGTGAATGATGATGGCTTGTCAACTTATCTTCTAGGTAATGAGATCCAAATATGTGATAATACTATATGCTCATTAATTGGAATTGTTGAGAAAGAGTTAGGTGTTATTTTAGAGGAAAATGGGATATGGACACAGCTTGGTGCCACCCACTCAAGCTTTAGAAACCGTGTTTGCACATCCAAATTTAGGTATAATCCTCAAGAGTTGTGAACATTTACTACCTTTTAACTCTAAAATTTTACATCACATTCTTGTAAGCATTGTCATTCCTAAACAGTTTCATCATGATGAGATGGGCCACCGAGTTAGATACATTATATTGGATCATGACCAGCATAACATTTTTGTTTTGGATACCTAATCCGCAAGACATGATAAAGGTCCTTTCTAAAGGATCAATGTTACCATATGGAGGTTTAATAACTAAACTATTGCATGCCCATAATATTTGCATTCCACCAAATGAAGAAGCAATACAAGTGGACAGATTTAATATCATTGACGTTAAACTACTTAGGCGACTTAGGTGTACATTCGAGCATGGAATAGGGGTTAGACAACCTAGGAGAAGTGATATACCTCCCCCACCAGTAGACCATCCTGAAACACTAGTCTTTAGGAGAAATGAATCTCCTCCTCCTGATCCTTTTGTTGCAGCTACATCAGTGCCAGTTTCTGCTCCATCTTCTGAAGATCCGATCATGAGAGAGTTAAATGAAGTAAAATTACAGCAAATTGAAATTTTGAAGGAAATGCGGCAGATGAACCAAAAGATAGATCACATGTATAGGCATCTTGGCATTCCTCCTAAGGAGTAGCTTGCTGTATTTTCTTTTTGAATGTTGTAAACTTGTGTGCAACTTTTACATCTATGCAGTTAGACATATATGTTGTATTATCTTCATTACATCTTCTTGGCCACTGTGACATGATTTTCGGCTTTCTGATTAATTTCATTTTCCACATTTATGATATTTTTCGGCCATCCTTTATTGTTACATATGAATCCCTCGTTTCTTTTTTGTTGATGACAAAGGGGAGAAATAATATGTGTATTGCCATATGTTGATAGTTATATGCATTTTCCATGCTTTACAAGTTATTGCAAGTTAAAATGCTTATTTAGGTTCTTGATATCATGTTTTTAATTATGTATACTTCATTGATATCTTTGATACCTATTTGACATCTTAATGTCCAACATCGACTTGGTCATCATTAAGTACATCATGAAGTTAAATTTATTGTGTTGAATTCAAAAATTGAATTCAAGCAATTTTTTTATGGCATATAGATAGGGGGAGTTAAGAGTAACTCCATCACCAATTGATTGTCATCATCAAAAAGGGGGAGATTGTTGAATCTCGAATTTTGATGATGAAGTCAATTGGTGAAATATTTGTTCTAATCTACTTTGTCGAGATAAGTGTGCAGGAACAACTACGATGGGAAGAAAATATAAAGTGATTTACCTTGGTCAAGTCCGTCGGGGGTTCAAGAGTTCATCGGAAGTCCGAGAGATTTTCGAAAGTGTTGACGGAACCATCCAAGATCGAATCAGCAACTTGCTGAAGTTTTCGGAAGTTCATCTCAAAGATCGTCGAAGGTTCGCGGCACTTACCAGGAAGATTCGGAAGCTAGCCGAAGACTCGTTGAGCTCGCCATACAATCCGGAGTATGCCGAGTCCACCGGAAGCAATCCGAGGAAGCATCTAAGCCCGGAATCTCGCCGTAAAGCTCACCGGAAGTTGACTTGAAGAGTGTCAGATCAAATCACGTTGAGTTATGTTTTTAAGTTCGTAGTTTGCACATAAGTAGTGCAAGGATTTAGGAAAAGAAAATCTGCCTAATTCGTTGGCCAATCGGGCCTCTCAACGAGTTATCACGGTTAAATAGGCCAATTTAAATACCGAATGGGTTGTTGCTAAACCGCCCAGCAAATTTAGGGCACCGCTATGGCGCAGCGTGGCACCGCAATCAGATGCAGCCGGTGGAACTGTGATCGAGCGGGTAGCACTTGCTCGGCAGCGGTGGTACCGCGCCAACATGGTCAGATCAGTGCAAGTGCACCGCCTTCACAGCGGCACCGCCTCACCACCGTAGAATCGAACTCTAAATTTGATTTCAAATTTGTAGCCCAATTTTGTATCCACTGATCTATAAATACCCTTCAAAGGGCACTCTTTTCGAGAGTTAGAATCTTAGTCTCGAGCTTTGAAAAGTCTTGTTCTTGCTAAGTGTTCACCTTCTTCTTCTTCTTGAGAAATCTTGTACAAGTGTGAACTTCTTGTAAAGGGTTGTAAAGGGGTATTTGGTCCTTCCGCTTCAAAGGATTTACTAGTGGAAGAGCGGAGCCTCATCGTAAAGGCTTCAAGAGTGGATGTAGGTCATTTGACCGAACCACTATACATCATTGTGTCCATAAATGTGTGAGTGTTTACATTCTTGAATCATTTCATTACTTGGCTGCAAGTTGTTTAGTTCATAGTTATTTCCTTTACGTAAGCAATTACTTTTAAGTTCTCTTTCGTCAAATCGAAATCTTCCTACGAACTTGTGTTTTTGCAAAATCGGTTTCAAAAGTACGATTTTAATCCGCTGCACTAATTCACCCCCCCCCCCTCTTAGTGCCTTTTAGATCCTTTCAGATACCACCACCTAAACATATTATAAGTGGAAGGTACCATCGCTTAGACTCAGTCTTGAAGACTGAGCCTTCAGGCGGTTCCTGTTAGGGATTGAGTGGCACTAAGAGGGGGGGGGTGAATTAGTGCAGCGGATAAAACGATAGATTTTTCAGCGATTTAAAACAAGCTTCAGAAGCTTCGTACGATGAAAGCAACATTTCGTTTGAACCCGGAAAGATTACGTTTTAACTTTAAAGCATACGTAATAAGATGATAAGGAAGTTGAGTAAATAAGGCAGCAAGTAAAAATGGTTTGCAGCAAAGTAAATAGCAAGAACGTAAATGCAAACCAGATTTTTATAGTGGTTCGGTCATCTGACCTACATCCACTTCCGATTCCTCTTAGCTTGAGGACACCGGCTTTCCACTAGCTTTCCTCCTTCCAATGGGCGAAGAACTCCTTGCAACACCACTTCTTTTGACGGCTTAGAAGATAACCCTTACAAAGCTCTCACCCCTCTCTTAAACAAGAAAATACTTAAGAGTAAGAGGAAAGTTTTTGACACTATTTGAGTAGAGTTTTCCCTAAGATTTTTGCTCTTCTTGCTGCACTTTAAACCTGCAAAACAGGAAAATTTGTAGAGCTCAAGAGGACTCAAATTTGGAGCCAAAACTTGGAGCCAAAATTTGAGTTTTCTTGTCGATCTGCATCGACACACCCAAGCGGTGCCAGCTCACCAGCGGTGCTACCGCTCACATAATCGGGCCGCCACATGAGCCGGGCGCGCTTACAAGAGTCTGACGCGCTACAGAGCCGAGCTACAAGAGCATGCACGTAGCAGCCCAAAGATGCATGCATGCATGCACACATGCCGGGCCACATTGGCTGTTGGGCTCCACCGCCTGGCACAAATCTACATTTGGTTTGGGCCGAAAACTTGGCCCAAACCGGTTCCGAACAAGGCCCAATGGGCCCATACTTGGGTTAGAGGATTAACCCCTAATCCTAACCCAAATTAATGTGCTAACTACGAAATTAAAGACATTCCTAAGCTATTACAAAGTCCGCAAGTCAAATCTTCTTCCCTCGAGCTTCCGGCGAACTTCCGGCGGTCTTCCGACGATCCCTCGGAAACCATCCTGCGGACTCCCGGCAAGCTCTCGGACTCCACGATGATTTTGGCGAGTTCCCCCGAGCTTCTTTGGCAAGCTCCGATCTTTCTTGGCAAGCTCTGTGAACTTCCGACGAACCTCCCGGCGAACTTCCGAAAACCCTTCGGCAAGCTCCCTACTCGTTCTCGGCTGGTTTCAGCAGCACTCCCAATGAATCTTCAGACTTCCGTCAAACTCTCGAACTCCCAACGATCCATCGCACTTGACTTCGGCCCTTGGTTTCGCTTTACGCCTTCATCCCTTTCGTAGTTACTCCTGCACAAACAAACACCAAACACTCTACTTCGATCTAGATAGTTATTACAACGTGAATTGACATTTAGTTGCCCAGCACATCATTAGTTGGCGCTTCGTGCGATCCTTCGGCACATCGCCCTCTCTAGCGGCTTGTTGCCCAATCGACGATTGACCTCCACAACCTCGATATCCATGGCGCAACTCCGCACTTCTTGGCCCGATGCCCGACGTACGAAGCCTCCTACCGATAGTCGACCGAACCTCCGGCTCGACATCCAATATCCTGACGTGATCACCTCCGGCGCAACGTTAATTCCTCCAGCGTCAATTGTCTAATCCTGATCGATAGTAGACCTGCGTAACTCAAAATGCAGTTAGACCACAAATCACACTCAATTAGTTTCATCATCAAAATCCGAGATTCAACAGTTCCATCACCCAACTGGCGGTGCACCACCTGACGTGGCATTCGGGCACTATATAGGCCTGTCATCCAGCCCAACACAACCCTGATTCAGGTCTAGTTGGCCCATATCTAGGTTAAGGGGATCACCTCCCAATCTTAACTCTAATTATATGTTAACTATGAAATTAAAAATATTTTCTAAGCAAATCTAAATCCGACACATCAAGGCTTCTTTCGGTAAGCTTTTGGCGGACTTCCAACGAACTCTCGGACATCTTCCGGCAAACCACTGGTAGGCTCCTGGACTTCACGATGATCTGGGCGAGTTCTGACGAGTCTTCTTTAGCAAGCTCCGATCTTTCTCGACGAGCTCCACGAACCTCTGACGAACCCTTCCGGCGAACTTCCGACGAACCCTTCGTCAAGTTTCCAACTCACTCTCGGCCAATTTCGATAGCATTCCTGATGAATATTTGGACTTCCGACTAACTCTCGAACTCCCAATGATTCGATCATCCTTGACTCCGACATGTTATTTTACTTTATGCTTTCATCGCTATCATAGTTAATCCTGCATACTAATAAGTCTTACCCTACTTCGATCTAGACAATTACAATATGAATCAACATCCTGTTGCCCGGCACGTCATTGATTGACGCTTTGTCTGATTCTTTGACGCATCATCCTCTCTTGTGGCATATGCCCAATCGACGGTTAACCTTTGCAACTCTAATCTCCTTGGTACAACTCCACTTTTCTTGGCCCGATGCCCGATATCTTTGTCCGAAGACTTCTATCGATCGTCGACCGGACCTCTGGCTCGACGTCCAATCTCCTAACGTGTTCTCATCCGGCATAACACTAATTCATCCTGTGTCAGTTGTCTAAAGCTGATCGAGAGTAGACCTACATGACTCAAAATATAGTTAGATCACCAAAATATAATCAATTAGTTTCATCATCAAAATTCAAGATTCAACAATCTCCCCCTTTTTTATGATGATAACTAATTGATGACAGATTTAACCTTAACTCCCTGGAGTTTAAACAAACTCCCCCTATCAATATGCCATATTGATAGAATACTTGGATTTTAAAAAAAATAAAAATCCAAGCAAACATGTCATTAAAAATATTATGCAATATTTCAAAAAATATTCAATCATCATTACAATGCATGAGAGATCATCAATCTACTTCTCCCCCTATGTTATCAACAAAAAGGCAAAGTGGCATCTAGCAAGATTAATAGATGTGGAAAGTTTACAACAAGCTAGTAAGATTTATAACATTCAATTCAAAGCAAGTTTTTAAGTTTAAGTATGATAATTTTTTTTTACTTGCTACTTACGATGTACAAGTTTGCACGTAGTTTCTCACGATAGATAATATGGTACTTTGTTTCTTCTCTTTCGAGAAATGCACTTAGTTTTGCCTTGTAAGTTTGCAATTTTATATCACTTTAAACGTGTAAGCTAACAAGTTATAGATATGTAACTTTACAATTTCTTTTTTCTCTTTTGAGAAGTGCAAGCTTGCAAGTTTTGCTTCCTTAGCATGCTAGCAATTTGCTTTCATTTTCGATGCGCAAGCTAGCAAACTCTTCTACCCCTTTATCAATGTCAAAAAGAAAGGGTGGATTAATATTTTAATTAACTAATTTTGCATCAATCAATATTTCAATCATCATATGATGCACATAAGGCAAAGATATCATATCATTTTTATGTCATAAAGGATATGATATCAAAGCTCAAGAAAAAAAAATCAAAAAAAACATAATTCATTTGATAAATCCTTTTAATAATGATTCATCATAAAAGATATCAAGTAAGATCAATTTCTTGATAAGATATACCATTCATGAAAAATCAATGTTTTAAGCAACACATAAGGTATACAATCATCAATACAAGGGAGTCATGTCATGAAAGATATAAAGATCAATTCATGAATAAATAAAAAAATTATATATTTTGTCATGAAGAAAATCTTGACACCAAATCTCCTTTTTTGCAAATGACAAGAAGAAATCTTACGGAGAATAAGCATAAGATCTTGACTTATAAATAGGAATTTTTAAGTCATCACGATCATGATTTCATAAAAAGAATATCAAATATATGGTTCTGAGAAATCAAAATCATGATTCATAAAACTCATCCAAATCATCAAAATCAATATCATAGTTTGCAAGATTCAAAGAATAGATTCATCACTAAGAATCATATGTTGAAAAATCAAAACATCTATTTTCAAGCCATGATAAAAAAGAGTAAATCGATTCAATCATATCATGTCATGAATTCCAAAAGACATCTTAAGTTGTCAAAATCACATTAGAAAGATATTTTAAAAAGATATATTACAATCGTAAATATCGATAAGTGATTCATTTGAATGTTTCATTTCATTTGAATCAATTCGTCAACTCGAAACTCAATCAAAATTGTATTCAAGAAATTCAGGAGATTCACAAAATAACATGAATTCATTAATCTCAATAAGATAGAAAATGTAATCTCTTTTTATGTGTTTCATCTTATAAGCATGCCTTTGCCTTTAATAAAAACAAGTATCAACATTGAAGAGCGAAAGACAAATTTCATCATAACACACATCATCAAGCATGATACCATAAATCATTTTTATTTGAAAATTTTATTAAGAGCAACGTAGATTGATTATATGTAAGCATGCTCAAGTCCTTTTTGTATAAAAGATATGTATCAAGTTTAAAGCCGAAAAGTGATACGAAAATCATCAAGATTCATGGATTCATCATGAACATACACTTTCCTTTTTATGTGTTTCATTTTAAGTTGTTTGTTTCATATAAGTATGCTCAAGTTTTAAAAGACGAGTATCATGTTTAAAACTAAAACATAAGTTTCGTCATCAAAATATAACACCTTGAAATCTTCATGCATAAAACCATAAAGTCATTAGGCATAATTACAAACTTTTAATATTTTTATTTTATCATTATCAAGAATGATTTCATAAGGTATATTCAAATATTTATATGAAAGCCATCATCGTATAAATTCGAAATACAAGTTTTGTCATTAAAGCAATTAAGATCAAATGCATCAAACATAAAACATCATGATAGTGCATTTTTTTTATTTTTGTGTGATTCAATTTAAGTGATTTGATCTTTCATAGGAATGTTCAAATTTTTCATATGAATGCTAAGTGTCATCATTTAAATCCAAAAAACAAGTTTTGTCATCATAATATAACACCTTATAAGGTCATTACTTCAAAAACTCATGCATGATATAAAATCATTAAGCATCATGATTAGAACCGAAACATCAAGATACACATGCATGGATTAATCCGATTAGGTGTACAAGCATTATCACAAATCATGTAAGTATCATTTTAATTTTTTACTTTTCAAAAATACTAGAAAGAAAAGCATGATATAATTTTTAAAGTAATTTTTTTTTAATTTCCTACCAACTAAACTAAGCAACTCATAAAAAGATCATGTAATTTCAAAACAATGTAACAATATTTCAGGTGAGTTACTTACCTTGTAGTTGAAAGCCGTCAAAGCGTAGTTTGTGTCTTCATCTTCTTTGCACGCTTTCTCTTCTTCACTTTTGTATACTTGTCTTTGGAGCTCTTTGATTTCTTGCGTTCATAGCAAGAGTTGGTATTCTTTTTAAGTTCATTTGTGTTTTTCAATTCTTATTTAATGAACTTATTAAATTTCTTAGTCAAAAGTTCAATGTTCTCAATATTGTCCTCATCACTTGAGTCATCAGTCAAGTGACATTCTCTTGTGAGAAATACCAAATCTTTCATATACTTTGGATGGTAGTTCTCATATTCATCAAATTCAAGAGTCATTTCATAGGTCATTAAAGACCTGATTAGTTCTTCAAGTGAATAAATGTCCAAGTCTTTAGACTCTTGTATAGCCGTTATTTTTGGATCTCAACTTTTTGGAGAGAATCTTAAAATCTTGTTAATGAGATCAAAACTCGAAAAAGATTTACCAAGACTTTTCAAACTATTGATGATATCCATTAAATGGGTGTATATGTCACCGATAGTCTCACTTGGTGTCATTCAGAAAAGCTTAAAATCGTGCATTAAGAGATTTACTTTCGAGTCTTTAACTCTACTAGTGCCCTCGTGAGTGACTTCAAGAGTATGCCAAATATCGAAAGCCGATTCGCAAGTAGAAATCCGATTAAAAATAAACAATGATGGAGGATCTCCAGAGAAGCAAGTCGATCACTAGAGGAGACTTATTAGATTATCAAGGTGGAGAAGATTTGTTACAAAGCAGATGATACTAAGAGATCGATAGGGAGGAGTCGTACGTCTTCATCTTCGATGCAATACTAGAAATCCACAAGTGAGAAGCGTAAATCGAGAGCTATAAAGTAATAACAGGGAGAGTGAGAAAGAGAGAGCTTTGCTTGAAGCAAAAGAGCTATGATACTACGAAGAATTTAGAAATTTTATTATGGAAAGAATGTTGAGGTAATATATATTTATATAGATTTTGAGAAAAAAATTCTCCTCAATCATATACTTAAATCATGCATTCAAATGTATAATTAATCCTTAAATCATAAATTAATTAAAAATTAGAGCACATAAAGAATATAAAATTATCAACTCATACTTACCTACAGTTATCATGATTATCTTATTAATTTAGAGTTGAAGGAAGCAACATAGTTGGTAGAAAGAGATGAAGTGATTGTGATGGGCAAGAACAAAACTCTGGTCATTTTGAACCTTTTGTACCTTTCTTTCATGTTCTTTGACTGCAGATTTTTCTCTGTTTTGAAGAAAAGATGGTTTGATTGCTAATCACAATTATATTTTGCTCGAGCAGACGTCATCTAGAGAGAACTTCTGCTATCACTGGTGTTCTCATTAATAATTGAGACATGGAGTCATTTCTGTGGGATATTGGCCTGAAAATCCTGAGATACGTCATATTGCAGATAATTGTGATGTGTTTCTTTTTATGAGAATTTAAATCTTTGATGAGAAGCAGAAACAACCAACAAGGACACTGCAAAAAATGTGAAGATGTTTGAGTTTTGTTTCAGGAACAAAAAATGCTCCAGTGGAGTCAGTTGTAGACTATTCTTCTTCTGTCTGCTGCTGCCTCTTTCTGATTTAGTTGAATGATATCATAGAATATATCATTTCCACAGTGAACAGGAAATCAAAGAAAGAAAATGACAATGTACCTTTCTTTCATGTTCTTTGACTGCAGATTTTTCTCTGTTTTGAAGAAAAGATGGTTTGATTGCTAATCACAATTATATTTTGCTCGAGCAGACGTCATCTAGAGAGAACTTCTGCTATCACTGGTGTTCTCATTAATAATTGAGACATGGAGTCATTTCTGTGGGATATTGGCCTGAAAATCCTGAGATACGTCATATTGCAGATAATTGTGATGTGTTTCTTTTTATGAGAATTTAAATCTTTGATGAGAAGCAGAAACAACCAACAAGGACACTGCAAAAAATGTGAAGATGTTTGAGTTTTGTTTCAGGAACAAAAAATGCTCCAGTGGAGTCAGTTGTAGACTATTCTTCTTCTGTCTGCTGCTGCCTCTTTCTGATTTAGTTGAATGATATCATAGAATATATCATTTCCACAGTGAACAGGAAATCAAAGAAAGAAAATGACAATGTACCTTTCTTTCATGTTCTTTGACTGCAGATTTTTCTCTGTTTTGAAGAAAAGATGGTTTGATTGCTAATCACAATTATATTTTGCTCGAGCAGACGTCATCTAGAGAGAACTTCTGCTATCACTGGTGTTCTCATTAATAATTGAGACATGGAGTCATTTCTGTGGGATATTGGCCTGAAAATCCTGAGATACGTCATATTGCAGATAATTGTGATGTGTTTCTTTTTATGAGAATTTAAATCTTTGATGAGAAGCAGAAACAACCAACAAGGACACTGCAAAAAATGTGAAGATGTTTGAGTTTTGTTTCAGGAACAAAAAATGCTCCAGTGGAGTCAGTTGTAGACTATTCTTCTTCTGTCTGCTGCTGCCTCTTTCTGATTTAGTTGAATGATATCATAGAATATATCATTTCCACAGTGAACAGGAAATCAAAGAAAGAAAATGACAATGTTCCTTTTTTTTTTTTCTTTCTAAAAAGAACATAAAGAAAATGGTCTTATGATGACTGTTGCAGCAAACAATTCTGTGAATATAAAATGCCTCGAGCATATGCTTTTGCTATTCAAATGGTTATGTTTTCAGGACAAGTGTCAAGAAAAACATATCGTCACAATGTTACGTTAATTACTTATCCTTTTGATATCCAAGTATCCTTATATGCTGAAATTTGGTTGTATATATATCATCATAACCCATTTTTAAAATAAGATACATCGTTGTCATTCGGTAAGCTTGAGGATATCATGTTTGATTTTTCTCAACACGGGCTAATCCTAAAATGTCAAGAGCTTACAATTTGTGCTGAAAACATGTTCAACAAGGCTGCTCGTTTTAAAATTGATTTGAAATATGAGAAATCAATATTTTATATAACAAATAAAGTGCTTGTTCATGCTCAAAGTTCAGACCTCTTTTTATGATAATATGCCTTTACCATATATGATTAGGAAAAAGTTTTTGAATCTGGCCTGTTAAAGAAATATTTCATATTCAGATTTTTATGCTGACATCATACCAGTGGTATAGCCATCAAACAATACTCTTGATGTCTTGATCTGTGGTTTGCTTACCTGCATTTATTTTTTCAAGCATTTTTAGGCTCTCGAGTCATTCAAATGGTAGAGGAGATATGTCTAAATCCAGTTCATAATACTCAGGTAGATGTGTCTCAATTAGCTACCTGTTTTGAGGGGTTCCACAAGGATCGTTTATGGTTGGGGTGTCTTCTTCCACTTAAATTGCTACCATGAAAGAAAGGGGTTCCAATAGTTGGCTCTCTTTCTTTCTCTGTTGTGTAGTACTCTTCCACAGTTCAAGGATCTTCGTCACTGTTACTCCCCTAGCTAGCTCATTCAAAGTGTTTCACTGTCTCTATTTATTGTTGTTGATGATACACATGAATTGTATTTTGTATACCACTCAAAGAGTGACTTCTTGTGCTTACACTGAAAGTTCTAACCCATAACATATTTATGAGTCCTGACAAGAGTTCCAAAACTTAGGAATCACTGCAGGGCTCCTACTCTGATCTTGCAAAGGTTCTTAACTTTCTCACACTGCCATGGGATCTGTTCATTTTCCCCTTGGTACTGAGTCCCACAATAAGAATAATGGTTGTCTCCCACACCAAGTACAATGAAGTGTACCGAAGTTTTTACCCACTAAACTTTGCTGGCCATGCTTGAATATAACTCAGGGTGGTAAGGTAATTTCCCTGTAGGTTTTGACACAGTAAAACCACTGTCAATTATGGTGGTTGATGGTTTGTAGAAAGCTTTTGCATGGCAACAGACAATTACAGTGTTATGTGGAGACCGCCTTGTATCCAAACTCGCCTTCTCTAGCTTCTTTCTGTGAAGAGACAATCTATGCTTTCCGTGCTTTCACTCACCTGATGATTTCTGTGCAGTGAGCAGAACCTACTGTTATCTATGCATGATATGTATAATAAATGTCACCATAGCAACATAATTCAGAATCACAAAGATTTTTCTGCACTGACACATCAGAGGTACTCTATATTACAGATGAAAACAAGTCTTTAGCTCATCTAAATCAGTAACTTTCTGCCAAGGCCATCAACAATAAGAGTGACCAAGGAAAGAAGATGACTCACAAGAAATAGAAATGAAGAAATAATGTATTTAAGAGCCACAGATAGACATGGAGAGATCCAGATTAACTCTGTGAGTGACAGAGTAGCTTGAGTGACGACCATTGAAGTTTCTCCCTACTGCACAGCATCCTCCATCGGATGATGAATTGTTGCTTTGAGATGGATGCAACGACAAGGACAGGGACAGAGAACAATCATTGGTTTCCTCACTCTCCACAAACTCATTGTTAAGCGGTGGGGATTTGTGTGACAGACATCCATTCTCGTAGATCTCTATGGGCATCAACTCTTTTGCGGATGTGAGATACTGGCCATTCCAGACAGTAGCCTGCAAGGACCAAAGCTACAACGTCATATGATTTCTTCATCTGATTTAGATGATGCACAATAAAGTCATAGCCTTGTACCAAGTTTAACACTGAACAACTACTAGCCACACTCATTTACTTAACCCAGATGTTTTCTGTGCTTTACTTCGAAGTTTTTGATACCTGATTACATGTCTACCACACGAAATGAAGCACTATTCAATTACCACCACCTTTCAATAATTTCAGTATTCAGTACTCCAACGAAGGACTTGTAAGAATTTGTGTCAAAAGATTAATATGCATTGAGTTGAATTTTCACTCGTACCTGTTTGTCTTTGTCCTATTGAATCACATGGATGTGTTTGGAAAAGCAAAATGAATGTTTAGCACACTAGGATGCAAGAGGGTGGTTCAGCTTTCCAATCAAAAGACTTTGAGGGAGAAAGATGAGGAACAAAGTAGCCATGCATGTTCCCTGCAATCTATGGCTGTTGATCGAGTAGATAATTGGAAGAGAGGAACAAAGCTGGCAAAAAACAAGCGAGAAAGATAGAAACACAGCTTTTCTCCCTTTCTTGTTTTACCTTAAAAGGGTCAGATTCTTCCACCATGCATCCAGGAACTCTGAGCTTTGAAGAGTGATCAGCTGCCAAGTCCTCAGTCTGCTGACCCTCCTCCCTTTGCCAGCTAAAACCCTCCTCCTTTATTCCCCTATCTACAGCCAAGGCTTGCATGTAATTGTCAATCCAGTACTGGGAGGTGACTGCCTCACAGATTTGCTGGCTGCATTGCACACTCTTCTTGGAGCTGGGATGTGCATCCAACCTGGCCCTGTTAATACAATAAACAAAAGAATGGGGAGAGGATTAGCAAAAGGTGAGGGAAAAGGGTGCTCGGAAGAGACTTTGGATGTTGTCTTTATGTGCTGCTAACATGACTGATACTGCTTTAAGCTGGGATAAAGCTGGTAGCTTGCCAACCTTTTCAGAGAGGGAAGAGGAGAGTACAAGAACTGCGACTGGAACTCCGTAGTGGGCTTCCAAGCGTGGCAACAACCAACATCGTCTTGCTCATCAGGACCTTCATCATTGCTTTGGCATGAGTGCTTTCTTTCATGCAGCTCTGCTGGTGACAAGCAGATAAGAAGGGGCATTAGAGTCTCCTTTAGATCATATCCTTCTTTCACTTTATCCAACCAAACAGCAACACAATGAACAGCAAAAGGTGATGGAGAAGTTGATTCATGTGAAACAAAGAAAAAAAAGACGGAAAAAAGAAACTAGAATTGCTGCTCAACCACGCCTTCTCCATCACATATTATGCAAAGAAGGGAAACTTTCCCATGGGATGTCGCAGCTCAATGCAAGTGTGACTTCCTTATCTTAGAGACACATAATCTTTGTGATTATGAGTTACTGAGAACGGGAAAGTAGTTAATCACAGCTTCATGATCGAAGTAAAAGAACAAACAGTGAGCAGAAACTATGTCCATACCTTGCTTGCCCAAGTCATTCCTCATGCTTCTGTACATCTGATTAAAGCCGCACCAACCCTTGATCAGCAGCATGAAGAAAAAGAAACAAGGAAAAAATGAAGCCTTAATTAAACGAAAACCTGGAGATGGCTCTTGACATGGGATATGGTTAGTCCTCTGACATCCATCAACTGAAGCACAAGCTTCGGCGTGGCCTCTGCGTGCAGCAGTATCAGAAAGTGTAACAAAGCATGTGCAATGGTCTAATCCGGGAAGTAAATAGGGGAGAAGCAGATACATACTGTCTTGGCCTCCAAGCTTTTCTATGGCATGAACAAAGCAGAGGTGGAGCTCAGGGGTCCATCTCAACCGAGGAACCTTGGATCTAACATACTGTCTCACAGCTCCATTCCTCCCACAATTCCCCATCTCGTGTAGACTTCAATTGAGAAGAACTATGCGTCTCCTACAAAATAAACTGCGAGGGAAGAACCAAACCGAGCTCTTTGGCTTCCTGATCACCGATCTCAATCCAGTGTTGTTTCCTACCGAAGAAGCTCTCTTTCTCTCTTGACCTTCTTTGTGTGGAACTCTAGAGATAAATGCCTCTCAGGTTGCCTTGCACTAACTAACACGGCACTTCTTTGAGCTTCCTGAGCTACATGAGACCTCTAAATATCGTTGGGACTGTCGAGGATTAGCACAGCACTCAGGGTGGGAAGCCACGGATCACGAGAACGATTCACTGTTGAGAGGAGGATTTAATGACCCGAGAGAGAGAGAGTGATTAGAGATGAAGAGAGACAGAGGGAAAAGACAAAGTCCTCCTGCTGGCCTTTCTCGCCTACACTCCATTCCTCTACCTGAAAAGAGAGGAATTCGCATGTCATCACCTTCGCCGAATTATTACAGTTGGGCAGAGCTTTTGACTTGCCACACCATGGCTATATACTCGAGAGAAGGTTATGATCACAGGAAGGAGAGCACAGGATATGGTAACCATTCTCCTGCCTCACTCTTTAACTTCTTCGTGAGCTACCATATCATTAATATGAATCGAGAAGTCCATCAGCTCTCTCTCTCTCTCTCTCTCTCTCTCTCTCTCTTGTGAACATGTACAATATGCTACACAATTTTTCATGTTGAACGGGTCAAAAATCACATCCTTTGCAATCCCCTCCTCCCTTTCTTCTCTCACCAATATTTTCTCCTTTCTTTTCTTGCCCAAAAGTCAACTGTTGTGTGCAGTCTGTCTGAGACCTAATGGACAGTCCTCAGTCCGCAATATACAAACACTTGGTGTGGTGTTTTCTAGTGGGAGTTGGCCTTTTCAAATCAATCAGCAGCAGTGCCAACCATTTCAAATAGGATGTGGGAGAGCTCATGAAACAGCAGTGACCGTGATGCATGCATAGGGGGAGAGGAGAGCTGTGGAGACAAGTTTGCAAGGAAGAGAGAATAATAAGCAAACAAGAAAAAGTGTGTTCATGGTTTGGTGGTAGAATACTGAAAGCTTCTCTGCCTGGTTCTGAAAATTCCTCCTGCCCCCATGCAGAATTTGGCAGACCTAATAAAGGGATGGTGGAACTTGTGTGAGGGCCCTTGGACTTTGTGGCCCTTGATGGCTTCTAGTGGGAAGCAAAGGAAGGAAAAGTAAACTAGCATCATAATAAAGAGTTGGACCAACTTTACTTTAGAGATCACAAGATTACAACTAGATGACAGGTGCTGCTACTTGCCATTGGCTCCCAAAAAGTGCTCAAATGAAGGAGAGGACAGGTTTGTCCCAGTGCAGAAAATAAAAACAATATATATACATAATATATTTGCCTATTCAGAAAAAGACAATGAAGTTTCTAAATCATAATTAGGCTGCCATGTGTACTCTGATATTAAGAAATTTAGGATATATCAGCTTAAAAAATTGATCAATTTTTTAGACGCTCTTTGCCTTTTTTCGTATTAGCTAGTACTATGATAATTTTTAGGGCATTGTACTAGGACTCCTGAGTCTTGAATATAGATCAGAACTAGTGTGAGGATATATTGCTTTCAACTCAATTTGACAATCTCTACAAGTAATGCGCGAGTCTTCTTGTGTCATCCTTTGCTGTACAGACATGAAAAAGATGATAATATTAGAATTAGAGGTATCTGAATCCAAGTGTACTCCTATTTGTATGCACCTGTAAACCATGACAAGACAAATAGCGTTTTGTTGACCTACTATATATTCTCATATTTACCATGAAAAAAATGGAGCAAAAAAGCACAGTATACTCCATTAAAGACTCATCACTCTTTTCTGAATTGGAGTTTCATATTCAAAGTCGGACACGAACAATTTCTCTCGAGTTATTTGATGTTGAACTATAGGGAGATGAGATCTTGTCATTTCGATAGAGATTGAGATATGTGAAATAAATGGTCTTGGATCCTTGCTTCATTTAGATCATAACTACCTAGCTTCTTAACTTCAAAAAATGATCGATGTTTCATAGAATAAATTGAAAGGGAAGCTCATGCAGAAGGCGGATGAGGAAATAATGAAGTGTGTTATGTCGTCTCTTGTCTTGTTCACTGCCCACGGCCTAACAAGCTGTGGAGGAGAAGCTTTATAGGACTGTAGTACCCACCTCGTGCTCTTTCCGAGACCCTACCAAATCTGCTTTGCAGCTGCACAAGCAAGTCTATGTCATAGGCGAACCAGCTTTGACACTTTAACTACGAGTAGTTACGCCATCACCTCATGCAGAAGACCATAAGAAGCGTTCCAATGGCGATACACATGGTCTGGTGATATCAGTATTTAAGACTCGTAATCTCTATTTGATGATGCATGGTAATGATTAAAAGAAGGCAAACTGATATGGAAAACCCTATATATATATATATATATATATATATATATATATATATATATATATATATATATATATATATATATATATATATATATATATATATATATATATTCTTACACAACTTTGCATCCAAAAAGACCTGGAGGTTGCCGTAGGAAGCTTTAAATTCAACTGTAGCCTTGTTCCATAAGAAAAGGGTGTACACGTTTATCCACAGCAGTGAGCTACCGAGGAATGACACTCAATAGCTGCTGCTACTACTTCTAGTAGCCGCTGAAAGAAGCTTCAGGTAAAAGTTACGAGTAAAAGGAACATTTTCCACTCCCAATTAACTATATCTCTAACTCAGTAAGCATTTGGTTTGTTTAAGCATCATATCTTCATTTAGAGAGAGAGAGAAAAGGGTGGCAGAAGGAATGATGCGAATTGCTGCGGATGGAATGATGGTGGCGAGGACGGCAGAGCGATCCAAATTTGCGAGCAATTATTTCCTGTCCTCTCCGGACAAGTTCCACAGAAAGAGAGAAGGAGGAAACAAAGAGGGCAACAGTGGGTCGCAGGGACGCCGGGATTTCACTTCTCAAGTGTGCAGCAGCGGGAGTGCATGAGAAGACACTCCCAGCAACCGCATTCAATGGCTCCTCGATATGCTTCGCCTTTGACTCCCTCCCTCCTTCCACACTCCCCTTTGGCTTCTCCCCTTCCTGCATCCTTCTCTGCATCGCTCGGGTGGTGGTGGGTTATCATTACGGTGATGTAGTGCGGTTGACTAGGGAAAGCTGTCATGTCTCGTACATGTTTCCTGTCACGTAGGATGCCATTGTTTCAGTTCTCATCTTCAGATGGAACTTTCAGGAAATGATATCTTTATAAACATTTAAAATGCATCTTATTAACCTTCAAAAAAAAAAAAAAAAAGAAGTCTTTCCCAGATATAAAAAGGACATTAAATGATATCTGTTCAAGTAGGGGTGATACTATCCGACATATCTCGTTGGGCCCATCAACAATATTAGGTCAAATTGGACATGATTAATACACTGTGATGGTCGATAATGGTGGTTGGACATTTAAATGTGCATGAATAGATATGTCTTGCAGATGATAGAAGCCTGTCAAACCAATCAAAACAAAAATAATCATTCTGGAAATGTTTGTTAGCAACGACCAAAAGATGGTCTAATTATGAAAAACAAAAATGGTTGGTGCATTTTTGGTGTTATTAGGACAGCAATTTGACTTCTTTTTTTAAAGATAAAATTTATGTTAAGAATGGATTAAAATAATAACATTTCATGGCAAATAAAAACCAATTTCAAGTTTGAAAGAAACATGGAATGAGTACTAAGATTGAACTCGTGGACCAGATCCCGAGGAGCATGCATTGGCTCAGACTCCGATGTTGCCTACGTTAAACCAAACATCGGATCCACATCAGGCCCGTAGCCCGTCACCTCCTCCGTGACCGCGGTAAGGGCACCGCTCTCAGTATCTCGGCATGAACCATTCGTGAACTCCCAAAGTGGTGGGCCAGGAGCTCCTGTCCGCCATTAACACCTCCTGAAAAGAGAGAAGAGCGAGAAAGATTGCATGCTGCTCCAATAGAACGATCAAAGGACGAATCGATGGCTTCACAGTACCCGATTCCTCCTAGCGCATACTAGATGTGCGTGTGTCGTGTGTCTGTGTGTGTGAGGGAGAGAGAGAGAGAGAGACGCGGGCTGGGGTGTTTGGAATATAGAGAGAAGAAAAGAAGGTGATGTGTGGGAGCAGCGTCACGTGTGGAGGGAAGCCTAGGGGGCGCAGCCACCCAAGGAGGGTGCCCAGCAGGAGGCGAGGAGGAGGCGAAGTAGGAGGAGGAGGAGGGCAAGGATCACACAGCTGGCGCGGGGGCGCCACCGGAGACCCCACCGAGGAGGAAGCCAATGCATGCATGGGAGCAAAAGGCAGCTCTCCTCGCCATCATGATGACGGTCTCTCCTTTATCTGCCACCTTCGTCGCCTTTCAATGAGAGCAAAGGGAGAAGGCTTTTGAACAGAATCCACCTTCGCCTCCACGTACAGCGCCATCATGGCGTCTCCTGGTTCAGAGGAAATTGTTTCCCTTGCTGTCCTTTCTCTCCTGTAGCACATCTTCAGAAAGTTGGATCAAAAGAAGAAGACGATGATGCCGATTGATCCTGGTGTTGCTGTGGGGACTGTTTCCTTGTCTCCTTGGCTCAGGACTCAGCTGCACATGCACATGATATACATATAGATTAATTAGTATTATGATGTGATATTTCTTGAGGTAGATGCATCGACGCTATATATATAATGTAAGAGGTTATTGATTTTACGTTCGATTACCGATGAAATGCAGTACAAATACCTAATCAAGAACCCAATCGGCCTATGTAGGTTGCATTTTAGCAGCCTTATCTCTTCGAATAACACAACGACTCCAATAAAAATAATTAGATCGATAGTTATTCTTTGAATGCAAATAACTCAAAACAAAAATAAATGTAACCAATAAAAAGTTGGCATCTAAGATAAAGAGCAACATCAAATGTCAGCTTGGCCGGCGATGCCATAGTTTGGTTCAGCTGGATCAAAATATTACCAGGGAATCTCTTAAGGATCTTAGTACACGATAGCTTCACCATCAAGATAGTTCAATTGAAATGTCACGACCAAATCAAACAGAAGATATAAGATGAGAACCTCAAACGAGGAGAAAAGGGTATTATCCCAGAAATAGCTGGACAAAAGTTGATATTCATAACAAGTTAGTCACACAGGAAACAAGCCCAAATAATACTTGTTCAAGCAAATTGATGTACTCTGAAGTATAGTTACAGTCATAGTGAATTTAGATTACCAGCAAAATATCCAGTTTATATCTGGTGGAAGAGAGCAAACACCATGAAACTGCATATTATCGGTCATCTTGCAGATCATACTGAATCTGGGAACAACAAAATCATGCTAGGAGTGTCTACAAGGAGCAACAGTTGAGAGCCAAAAAGAGGGTAACCTGCAAAGATATCAACCAGAACCATTATGGGTTACCATGTGAATGCTGCAAAACAGTGACTAGAAGTGTTATGATCAAGCACAAACAAGGTAAACTAACATTAATTTTCCTTGGTCTATCTTATTATACTAGCACTGTGTGTCAACAAAATGTTTCCAGAAGTTTCTCTTAATCTGATTGAGCTGAAAAGTCATCACTGATCCCACTACTGAGTCTACCAAGAGTTTAGATTCAATATCCAAACTAAAATCTGAGAGTAAGATTCCAGATTAACAGCGGCATCACTACTATTTCATCTTTTCTGATACAAAATGGTGTTAATTCAGTTATGAAGCTTGAATTCGGATATTTGTAGGAGATAAGTTATCATTAAGATATAGTCATAAATTAAACCTCCAAGTTCAAGTTTCATTACTGAAAAGAGAGTTGGATTACACAAATGATAGTCACAAGGATGCATGAGCAAAATATAGTTGCTATATTATCATATGTTTGGACCCTATGATAGCGGACAAAGGAGTTTAATCAATTTTATGGTCAACCATCTTTTAGGAATCATGTTTGTGAAAAACATTTGAGTTACTTGAAATTATTGAACAAAATATTGTTCAAGTTATAAGCAACTATGTTTTAGTCGATAAGACTTTTCCTTTGAATGTTCTAAATTTTTAATTAAATGGAAGCAACTTTCTTATTAATTTTATTTTGCTCTTTTTTAGATAAATTACTCTGAGCAAAAAAAAAAAACCATACTTATGTTGTACTTCACGTGTGACACATTATATTGATCTAATGTTAAAGAATATTGAAAAGAATACAAACATCAAGAAAACTCAAAGAGTGCAAGTTTTGTTGCTCAATTTATATATAATCATTCTGGGGCCTTGAACATGAATAAAGAATCAATTGATATCACATGATTTGTTACTTCATTTTTAACATTATTAATTATATAAAGTATACAAAGACAAAAGCACAAACTTACAAATATGTTTACCTTGAAGAAATATGCTAAGTAAACGGACAAAGATGTGAAAAGCGAAAGGACAAAGTTGCGAAAGATGAGAGTAAGTGATATTGTCTTGATATCATTCTTTTGGAATCATATGATATATGCATTAAAAGTGATGGGTCCTCTTGTTCGAGTTTTCAACTTGCAAATAACGAGAAAAGCTATGGATATAGCCTATGAATTATATTTACAAGAAAAGCCAACAATTAAATATATTTATGAGACTGGTTAAAACCAAAGAAATAATTCAAAACTCTTTTGATATAAATAAAGAAAAGTATATGGATAAAAGATGAGAATGGCAACTTCAGCATCAACTACATGCAGTAGTGTGTACTGTTTGAACCTAGAATTCTTTCATAAGAACTCGAAGTTTAATGCAGAAGTTAGTATCCGGAGATTGGTTCCAGCAATGAAGTTATCACAAATGAATTATAATTATATAAGAATGCTAGGTCCTTTTGGAATTCCTATGACAATTCAATCGATAGCTACTAAATCTCATGTATTTGTAACTTAATATAATTAACATCGTGTAAATATTTAAAGTCCGTAATTGTTAATAGTTAAGTTTAAATTTGCAGCTGATTAATAGGATTCATTTGGAGACCTCGAACCAAACTCGTAGCGCACCAATTAAGTACCAAAATTCTAAATTTGACTAGTAGTGTTGTAGGTTGTGAGTGAACTTGAGGTGTCTTTGAGAATCCAAGTATATAAGAATATTTTAATTTCAACTAATCTATTCTTTTTTGGATATAAATACAACTAAATAGATCTTTAATTCATATGATGACAGATTCATACAAAGAAAAGAAATCAGTTGGAAACTACATGAGCTTGTCTACGTATAATCAAACACTAAAGGCTCGTCACAACTTTAATTTGTTTTAATCAGTTGGAAACTACATGAGCTTGTCTACGTATAATCAAACATGAGCTTGTCTACGTATAATCAGTTGGAAACTACATGAGCTTGTCTACGTATAATCAAACACTACATGAGCTTGTCTTAATTTGTTTTGTCATTTTTATTATTAAATTTAGATAATGTAATTTGGTATTTAAAATGAATACAATTTGATATGTCAATTTTAATTAGTCAAATAATAATATATTTTAAAAAAAATTACGATTAATTCTATTAATTAGTCCATTTTAAAAAAATTTATTTTTAAAAAAATAAAATTTTATTATTATTTTTTGAAAATGACTGACATGAACCACATGGCATGAAGTGCATAAATTCAAGTTTTTAATAGCAAACTCACCAAATGTGGCACATGAATATAAGTCATCATCCACTATTGAAGTGCCACTAAATGGTGAATCACATTTGATTTGAATATTAAGTCTTCATCTATATTCAATATAAAAATAAATATGCTTTCAAAAACACTTAAATGTCGGGCCTTCTTTTCACACTATTATGGATAGTAAAATAATGAAAAATTGGATTTATAAAAAAAAAAAAGTTTTCTCATCATGTTGGGAAAGGACTTTCAAAGAAAAAATGGGTTTGTTGGGCAGAACAAAAGGTTACTTCCAGTATTTTACATTGGCCAATTACAGAAGCAGATCTCAAGAGCCTAATATCAATTTTAACACTAGAGAAGGCTATTAAAATGTACTGAAGATGTTTTTTTTAAACTTAAAAAGCTAGACACCTGCCATCACAAATATGTGAACGAGGGAGCATCCCCTCTTTTCATAGAATAATTCAATTCAAAGTAAGCGAGGCATCTGCTTTTGCTAGTCCAAAGAGCTTTTCTTCCCTGCTATTCGAACCTAGCCTAGTCTTCTTATGAGTGAGCATTGCACTGCCACATAAAGCGCACCAAAGCTAATCAAATCATCTCATCTAAGGCGAAGAGACTTTATCTTAGGTCTCGGCTTCTTCATTATGATCAAAAATCTCATTCATCTATCTTTTGTCTATCATAGATTTTGAATGTCGATCGGAACGTGGAGTGATCATCGCCTTTCAACTAGCACAGGAAAACAGGTGTTCACAGATGTAAATACCTTGAAAAACAAGATAACGACCATAGAGGACAACATTATCTAGAAGCTAGTTGAGGATGTCATGGATGACTGGCTCTATAAGAAAGATCTTATCTAGAATATTTGTAATTGAAGTATCATTGGTGAAGGCCAAAATGAAATTCTCTAACATGGTTAACACATGGCCAAAAGTGAGCCAATGGAATATGAAATTATTCTAACTAGAAGTAAAAGAGACAGGATTTTAGTATCTCAATGAATGCTTCCTTTGCAAAACTAAACAAGTGAAGGAATTCATGCAGCTGAACACAAATAATTCAGTATAAGGACGGTCTCCAAAAGCACAAAAAAAAGGCAAACTAGTAGCACCATCTTTGATATGAACATCTATTGTACATTTGTATCTAGCATTATTAGGATATTCTACATACAAATCTTCAAGCATAGATTTTAAAATGAGTATATGAATCTGTTTCATATTAGAGGTACAATATAGGGAGAGAACCAAAGAAGACACCTATAAGAAAGGCCAAGATTTATTTGGATCATCATATAGAATGTCACTTCACAAAGCTAAATTAAGGGAAAAAGAGACCATGCAGCAAACCCCCATAAGATTACGAACAAGGGTTGACAATCATGTATATGAGATCACCTCCAAAGAAGAACCTCTTAGCTCAGATAATATTGCATAATTTACAATTGTGTTAAATAAATTCTCAATTGTATACATCAAAATGATCCCATGTAATTTCCTGAATCAATGGGTTTTAGAGATGAAGCTTATGTAGTGGACTCCTATCATATAGCTATCTTGCAACCGTAACTTCTTGTAAGATGCCAAAACCCATTGATTTCCTTATCTAGACCAACTGATACACACAAAAAATTTACAAGTATGAAGACACTTGGAACATTCCTATATTCTCAAGTCTATTTCCATAGGTAGTACAATTAACAATGACACCACACGAACAATTTAAAGCAGAACAAGAGCTTTAGTAATTTCTTTTATTTAAAATGAAATAGAATTCATCTATAGAACATACCCTTGCTTGTTCCTTGAATTTCAAGAGGGATTAATAGAAAGATTCAATTCCCTGTTTTCCAATTTTCAGCACCACCTCAGTTGAAAGTATCTTGATATGCTAGACGTTATCCACAAATGACCTGCATTGAAAAGCCAAATTTCACAAATGACCTGCATTCACAAACAACATGAAATAGAACTTGTCTACAGAACATACCCTCACTTGTTCCTTGAACTTCTAGAGGGATTAACATAAAGATTCAACTCCCTGGTTTCCCTTTTTCAGCACATCCTCAGGTGAAAGTATCTTGATATAACAGACATTATTCATGAATGACCTGCATTGAAAAGCCAAATGGCCAGTTAAACATTAAAAGAATTAGTTTCATCCTAGCCAGTCTCATATGACAGAAGCGACCTTAAACTCTTTTCAACATAAATATAGATGCTGACACATTATCTTCCATTCTCTCAGATACATAAATTTGGAGCAAGAACTGTCCCTATGGATAATTGAATATACCGGTTCATGAAACCACTCCATTACAATCTATGTTTTTGCTAGTATTACACTGTGATTTATTTATTGCTTCTAAATAATCCATAAAGCATGAAAATTTATTGTACGCTGGCAACATAAGAATACTAGGATGGTCTGATGGGCTCCAATTGAAAAAGCAACATGCAGCTGGCCTTGAAAGAATATCAAGAGTAATATGGACAAAATAAAAAAAATAAAATGTGTGCATGTGTCCAACTACCCACAACTGCATGGTCACCCATGCTGAGTAGCATATTAATACAATGCATCTAGACCAAGGTTTAAAAGCCAATTGGACTAGTATGCATTGAATGGGATTTAACTTATATGTCCAACCTGGAATAAGAATTTTGCCCAATAAAGTACAATACTAGTTTTTTAATTTTTATGTTGACTCTAGGCATCGGTTGACTATCAATAGTCCTTTACTCAAGGATTGAAATTTCATACCATACCAGAGTTTCGAGCTTCACTCGGTACGATACGGCATGGGCATACCGAGCGGTACGCTACGGTGTCGGTATAGATATATATAATATTATAAATACAAAAAAGGAAGTGTATGCTGCCTCGATGATGTCGCCTCCTTTTTCTTCTCCTCATCACGTCAAACGAGGAGAAGAATGCTTCTCCTCCTCGTTTGCGGCCTTCGGTGCAACGTGACGAGGCTTCTTCTCCTCATCTGTGGCATTCGGCAAAGATGTCGAAGGCCACAGACGTCGAGGGCTGCAGATGTCTCCAGCCTTCTGTGAAGAACGCGACGAAGGCCGCAAGAGTCTCCGGCCTTCAACGAAGGTTCTCCCTCTTCTCCCTCGACACTTCTTTCTTCCCTCACCGCAGTCAGGCCGCAGCCAAGCTATCCCTCGACACTTCTTCTTCCCTCGCCATAGCCGGGCTGCAGCCAGGCTGATACCACCCGGTAGCAGGCAATATTATTCGAAATTAAAAACTCGCCTCATTGTCCCTCTCTCCTTCCCTCTTGTCCTCATCTTGCTTCTACACCTCTTTTCCTACTCATCCTCTCTCTCTCCCTCTCTCTCTCTCTCTCTCTCTGGTTTATACCAACTAGTATGCAGACATATCATGTGTTGGTATGCTAATACAGATCCCGGACCAAAACTACAAACATTATGTCAATGTCCTTGGATAAATTTGCATAAGAGAAATGATAATGAGTGAACCAAGTAGCAGCAATCACATGCATGCCATACAATTTGTTAAGAAATATAAATTCTAATTGTTCAGCAATTACATTATCATCACCATCATCATCAGACCCTCTTTTTCTCCCTCTTTCTCTTTGGTTTATACCAACCGGTATGCAAGCATATCATGTGTTGGTATGCTGATAAGGATCTCAGACCAAAACTAAAAAATTTATAAATAACTTAAAAAAATAAGACATGCTTGGTTTTGTGATAATTTTTCAACGATTTATTAATAACATATATCCAGAATACAGATGGAAGTATGACTTGCCAATGATGGGTTGTCTACCAGTCACGTCGAGCTATACTTATCGAAACATTCCATGCTAATAGGGTACTAATACAAGTCACTGATTTGTGCAAACCCCTGTACAATGATATGAACATGTGACATGGCATTTGCTCAACAAGCTGTCAACATGGACAAGCAAAAGCAAAGCAAACAATGCTAATGATTAGGTAACTAAATTAGGAAAAGTTTCCAACCATAATTCCACACCATTAATGGTGTACAAGAGGCAGAAACATGTTAGGAAGCATAGTTACTGTGGAAATTACAAGGAATTACAAGAAATTACAAGCACGATTACAAGGAAATTTAAGGAAACAAGTGTCATCATTGAACGGCAGAATAATGAGCTTGGTATTTCACAGTAGCAGCTCAGAGAAACTCATTTCTGTGGTCTATTCACATATATTTGGAAGATAAGTATTGGCTTATCACAGTAGCAGCTCACAGAAACTCGTTTCTGTGGTCTATTCATCAGAATATCTTTATGTAACACAAATTTTTGCATATCAGGCTAAGTATTGGCTTCTGATGATGCAGATCCATAGAGAAACTTTGGAAGATATAAGTATATTTTATTCTTTTCCAGTATGATGAGATACATTGGAGCACTGTATTCGGAAATATGATATGCTGTCCCACTGAGGGTCTGAGACATTGATATGTGCATTACACCACAATAGAGCTACATCAATCAAGAGAAGGATGAAAAATACACTAATGCAATGAAAATGAACTTTGTCTAGGATTAGAAGAAAATATCTATACCCAGCTAGTAGAAAAAATAATAATTAAAATTACTAGAGCCGAACCAGATTATCTGCCTGAACCTTAGATCTTTCTGACTTCTAAATAAACAAACAAAATCAGCAAGCAGTAGCAAGGAATGTAGAAAAGCTGACCAACCACAGAGAAAGAAGCAAATTCTGTATACAACAATGATAATGAAAAGGATTAACTCATTCTTCAACCAACATAAGATCAGAGTTAAAACTGGTAGCAAGAGCATTAGAAACTAGCATAGGGCCAATCATGCAATAGGAAGCAAGAACAAGGATGCAGGCACGCAGCTTGCTTTGTTTATATCAGCCAACCTCAGACAAAATAGTCACATAATGTATTAACATGATCCAAGCTTAAATTTTATTGTACAAACATTTAACTGTTGCATGCTGGTTTGTTGCCAGCTGAGATGTAATATTATACAGATGGAATACAATTTGATATAATATTATACAGACGGTGTAAACATTTTGTGCTTATTTTAATGAGAGTATACTAAATCTGTAGTACTCAAGTCTAGCTACCATTACTTCCAACTACTTAGCAGATATGCTATTTGTAGCTTGAAAATGAGTCTCCCTTGTCATATCCAATTGATGAATGGCCTGCAGATTTTGTTTATTAAACAAGAGAGTGAAGCACCAACTACTGAACTAGGCACCAAAGTATGTCAGCCCACACAATGAAGAAAAATTGGCAGGTGTCGATAAGAACAAAGAAAAGGATATGATCTTTTATGTAAATTTACTATGATGGACTTGCTCTAAAATGCAATACAATCCATATATAAAAAAATTTTAATGCTGAACTTACTCATGCCAATGTATGGCTAGGTCATCCTCAAGCCAATCTATAACATATAGTAAGTTGTACCACAGAAAAATCCATGGCACAAAAGCATCAGCAACAAACAAGGACAAGATACTCAATATGCAACTAGAAGGTTGACTTCAGTCACTAAATAAATTGACACTATAAACAGTTGCTTAATTTCAGAATTATTGAAGAAAAGTGATCTGCAATAGATAACAAATCTTTTAACAGAAATATTATAGAAAGGCTTCCTTCTAATATCAAAATAAGTGATTTATCTCAATAGTTTACAGTTGGTGGACCTCTTCAAAAGACTCTCCTTCCACTCTAAGCCCAGACTTCAATAAAAAAGAAAAAGCCTTGACAATAAAGCTTCACTTGCATGCACGGTCGCTTCAAGTAAACATAGGCAAAGGAGACATTTGAATACAGGTGATAACGGACTTCAACATGACATAGCTCAAAATTTCAAATCAAGAATTTCCCTTTCAAATTTGGACTTCAACATCTTGCTTGTTATGTTCTCTAGTACTCAAATATGAGCACATACTTTTTAGTCTTTGTTTTATGAGACCATCTTGAACCTAAGAGGAATATTTTTTCTTGGTCACACCCAAATCAGAAAGATGAATGAGTGGCTATAACTTCATTTGCAAAAGAATATAAGAAAAATATGTCTACATTTGCAAAAGGAAAAATAAATTCTTGCAATCTTTTTCCTTTCTATCAAGTAATCCAGATCATGGAGAAAACAAAATAAAATAAAAGAGATGACCCACTATGCAATTGAGTAATACAATCTTGAATATCGCCAAAGAGACAAGCTTAGAAGAAAAGATGATGATGGACAAAAAATACGAACTAAAATGATTAAAAATAAGATAAACAAACTCATCAACCAAGTAAAACATCCCAGAGATATAGATATCACCACCAAAGGAACCTAATTAAAAATGCAAGCCTAGGAACTCACCACCATAAGGAATCCATCAACAAGATACAGAATTGTATGAGAAAAAATACCTTGGAACAACTCTCTAAGCCTAGTGATTCTCAACACATTGATTCTTCACTATTTTCAAGATCATAAAAAATGTAAAACTCATTAAATACTTACAGAATAACTAAAAAAGTGACCTATCAACTCTTAAATGTAATAATAATTTTCTTAATTCTCAAGTCTAACAACCACCATGACCTTTATAAAGAAAAATGAAGGTAACTTCCTTAAAAAACTTCAAATTGAACTCTATAGAATGCTTTGGATTTCTGACTCATTGAGTTTTCCAATATAGCTTATAAATATCTCAGCATTAATTTCAGAATTACTATAGAATAAGTCCTAAAATTTTGGTTCAAAAATTAATAGGTTAATATGCATACTATGAATTCACTTGATTCAAGGCTTGGAGACATGCCTCTGTCAAAAGAGGCTAGTTCAAGCAAATTAAAGATATAGAAGTATGACTTCCATGTTACTTAGGGTGAGATGAGACACCAATGAGAAATTATTGATTGTAAGGTTGTCCTTGCCTCCAAGGAGTATGTTTGTTTAGTTCCTTGTATTATCCTTAGACAGTCCTGTTTACAGAGTAAGCCTTGACGTTACTGTAAAGTTGCTAATATGCAATGGTGACTAAGGTTTGTCTTTTGGCTTGCAAAGATCCTATCCAGACCCCACATATGCAGGAGCCTTATTCTTTGAACCACTGTTTTTTAGTCTTTCTTCACAGCCATGATACACTATTAAGACATCTAAGTGATGGCTTCCTGATTTGGTCTTCACTAGTATCTTTGCTGTTACAAAGCAGACTCTCAATGGAAGCACATTTCACCCTTTTACACAACCTCCAAGAAGAAACAACCAATACAAAGTCAACAGAAGCAGGTTCATATAAAAAATGGAGATTACTGTTGCTAATAGAAAGTTAGAAACATTAAAACATAGGGTATACTGAGAGAATGAATTGCAAATTCATCTAACTCTGTGCAGTAATTTCTAAACTAAAAATGATTAAAATGTTTCAAGTAATTTCTTACTCCCATGGGTCATCTCCAAGGAGAAGCACATCATTCTCCCTGTCGACAAATACAAGCTGCCAGCCTGGTCTAAGAGGATCTTCCGATAGACCCTCAATACCAAACATTTGACCCAGTTCCTCATGTAATTCATCATAATTGCTAAACCGGGAGATGTCCAGAGACCTCCCAACTGATCCCGACTTGTAAACCTGCAAGAAAAATACACAACCTTCGATTAACAAAGAACACCTATATTCACCATTTCTACTGCTTAGCTCGTGGTGATGTTGCAAGGGCTTTTCAAAATAGAACTATAGTGGCACAAAACCCATGCCAATTTCCACAAAGAAATAGACCAACCATTCAACTTGGCAAGTACCACACCAATATGTTACAAAGCATTCCATAAAATGAAAGATTTGCCCTTACCTTCACAAAGTATTGGGATTGTAGATCAATCTCTCCTGCATTTTGTCGTAAGCCAGATGAGTCATCCACGTATCCATACAAAGAATTAGGGAAAAATGAACCAACACATGACACACTCGACATATCATTGATGATACCTAGGTTAGGTACTGCATTAGTCAGAGAAGAGGAGGAATCTTTGCCAAAGCTAAACAGGGTGTTATTCAGGTTAACTCTGAAAACTTCATTTCGTGCAGGACAGTTCTTAGCAGGAACTGATGGTAGCAGAGCTACATCATCAAAAGAAATTGGTTGTGTCTTGGTAAACTTTGGTTTCCATGATTGCCAATTAGGATGATTTAACATGGATTGCCCAAGATGTGAATAGTTGGAACCACCAGCATTTTCTTCACAATAAGCAAATCCTAAGATATCTTGAATGGAACTTGACGTCAGAATTGATGAGCTTGAGTTAGGAGAGGATGAACTTTCAAACAATGGAGGAGGCAAATGAGATTGCTGTTGCACATGATTGCTATGCATTGGGAATGCCTGTGTGTTAGTATGTGCTTCTTCAACCTGCTGCTTTTGCTGCTCATTTTGGGGTCACTGCCACTGCTCGTATAAAACTGGTTCTGTTATGCATTGTGGTTGAGAATTCACAATATGCTGCTTAGTCTGCTGACAATCTCGATGCTGCAGCAATGAGCTGGATGCATAGGACTGTGGAAGAAATTGAATAGGTTGTTGATTTTGCAGAAATTGCAGCTTCAGAATATCCCAGTATCGTACATCCTGCAAAGCTACATGGGAAATGGCTTGGTACTTATTGAACTCACTTCCCAGCAGCAATGGTTCATGCTTCTGTTGGACCCAGGGGCCCATACCTAGTGATGAGAGATTCAACAAACACATGCCTCGTTCAGCAGCAAGGCCTCTTGACCACATTAAAGCATTTAGCTCATCTTCTTTGATGTCTGAAATGCAAAGGTAAGAAGTTCCAAATAAAACGTTCAGATTTTATTTTACATTTTGAAAAAGATATAACCCTTATCATTAACATATAATATGCAAGAATTGACTTGTCCTTGAAATTTATTATATTTGAAGTAGCTACGGTATCTGTTACATTACCAAGAGCTACATAGTGCTATATTAACAGCAGTTTTCACAAACTTAAGAGTTCCTAAGCAGTTTTCTTTTAGTCAGATAATTGTATAACAGAAAGGAAAGATAATAAAGGTCATCATATGAATCTGCATCTCCATTTTTGTTGTTAACCTTCAAAAAAACCTGACAAGGCTGACCAAGGTATCATAGAGTTAGATCAAAAAACATGCATGAGATCATACCATGAGGAAAGGATGCTCCAGGATGCCAAGATCTGCCAATCGGAAACAATGATGGATACATGGGAAAGGTAGTTAAAGGCTCAATTTCCCATAGTGATACTCTACACTGCCTTTCACCTTCTGTGGATTCATCCCAGCCAACCTGTAGTTACTAAAATGTCATATTAGTTCACAAAGACATATCTTCTTGTGTTGTTGCAGCAACTTGAATACCATAAAAAAGACCTACATTCTACGGACTGGCTAACAAGGAATACTAAATTATTGTACAATTTGTAGCATTCAGAAATTAGAAAAAAAATATAACAGCAGCAGAGTCCAACTCACAACATGATCTATGCAATCGTCTTACTTATGCTGAGTCAGCAAAAATAATATGAGCACAAGCACCCCAAAAATGTATGTAAAACTTATGAGTTCCAACCTACTAAGCTTCACATAAAGAAACAAGAATGGCAGGATGGTATCACCTTGTAAACATACCCTACTGACCTATTTAACCCTCATAAGACTCTTTTAAGGCAGATTTTCAGAGAAAAATAAGTAATATACAGTAAGTAAAACTAAGATCAACTGAAGGTTGTCAATATTCTAATATCACCACAGCCATAGATCAGCCACTTCATTTCACTAACTCTTAGTAGATTTGCATTTCTAATAAAATGTAGCACTACGATATTAATTGCTTCAGTTAAAACCTCAAAGATAAACAAATCTTGATCAATGACCATTACACTAGTGTGACACAAGAGAATGTGTCTGTATACATGTACAAATAAATAAAAATGGAGACATGCTAGAGCCTTATTGGAGGGATTGAAGCCTCAATCTACCTTAGAATCAATCATGAAGGAGCATGGAGGTTTCAAATCAAAGATCGTCTTTGTGGAGCATGATTTATGATATAAAGAACCTCCAGATTAATTTTAAGGACATGTATCTACATATAATAAAATACATCTTCACTGCAGATATTTACCAGGACTGTTTTCCAATGAGAAGTCGGCCAACGTACAGGATCCAAGACACTTATGCCAGTAATTGTTCCCATGTACCTTTAGCCAACATGAATAATGAATAGAAAATTAAATGTGTCAAACAAGAATTGGCTGCCCCATACAACACAAATTAGATATCTTAATGCAATCACATAAGAGGACTTAGCATATAAAGTTGTAATTATATAGATATTCTTATTCTAACCACAAAAGAGAGACATTAATGAAGGCAATAGTTAATTCAAGTATTTTGGCAAATGTTGTTAGTTTGTTACATTACCTACGAATGCTTGATTCCTCAGTCTCAAAAAGCATATGAAATCGCATCCCAATTGATACACGTGTGGAATACAGCTTTAGTGTACTTTGAAAGAGGTATAACAAACTCTGATGGGCTGGCCCTGCAACAATTCCAACCATAAAAGCGATAGCGACCAACAGAATATATTGTAATGACAACTGCTACCTTGGATTATAAAATATGGTAAAACGACTATTTGTGGCAGCAGCATGAGCTGCTGCAGCAAAGAGTCCTATATGCATGCTGTCACTTGATAAAACCAGTGATGATGATGCTGAAGTTTGTGGTTGATTAGCACATCTTATTCCCAACAAAAGCTGGTTCTTTTCATTCATGAGAAGGAAATCAAAATCAAAATATCAATGAAAAGAAATGGAGATGGATTTTTCATTTTGCGCCACATTAAACATGGAAGTCGAGGTAAAAGAAATCAAGTTAACCAAATAAAAAGAACAGAATCCCCAGCGACAAGTCTCTTGGCACTGACAAACACACTCCAGCCTGTAGTAAGGAGATGCCTTTTTGGTTGACCTGTGATCAGGGAAATGACCTATAATAAAATTCCAATGATGTTTCGATTGTTATAGATAGAAATAGAAACAAAGAAACTAGAGTCTTCAACTGTTAGAATGAATTTGTAGTTGCCTTCATGACTTGCTCAAAATAGTTTTAGTTTTTCTCATCTAAATGATAATATTAAAGCCTTCTACTAATAAGCAAATTATTCATAAAACTATCACAAACTTTCATTCAACTCTTTCAAACAATCACAAAGTTTGATTGCAAGGTCTGTAGCATGAGCAAATTTAACAGGAGAAACAGTTAGAGATTATGGAGATGATGAAATTTTAAAAATGGTAAAGGAGAGGATCTAAATGATGAGTTGAGCTATAGTTAAAGTGAACCGATTGGGCAATGTCATGCACTTCGGAAGGGCCAACTAAAAGAATAATAAAGCAACAGCAAGATTCAAAATAAGAGATCTTCATTACAGCATGATTCTCTGGATTATCTGCTGACACTTCTGAGGCAGTTCCCAGGTGCAAAGAGCAAGTGCATGCATCAAGCTAAAGAGAGAAGATTAGCATATGCTTGATTTTACATTGTGGTTGATTTGACACAGTAGTATGATGCAGTATCATGACAGGGAGATGAGAGATTATCAAGTGACATAGCACATTAAGAAAGTTTCAAAAGGAGGAATTTGAATGGTTTATCATCAAAATCATAAAAGTTGCACTCAAAATACCTTTCATGGAAGCATTGTCAGACTTTTTTGCAAACAAGAGTAAGGAAATGTTATGATGATAAGACACCAGAATCTTCTGGCATTCAAGACACATAAAGGGGATATCTGTTACCTAAACACAAAGTCAGTTGGAATGTTTAAGCTTTATATTCTTAACTTTTTCAACTAAACTATCAATGTACAAAAAATATCAGGTCACGTGCTTGTATGGTAATACCATATTTTTCGAAAAATATAATCCCTTCAAGTTAAGTGATACAACATTGTCAAAGATTGATTCAGGTACGATAAGGATCAATAATGAAAGTGTTGCAGATCTAAGGAATCAAACTATTCTTTCAAACTTTCAATATCCAAAGGCATTATTCTGACCAATTGAAGCTATGGAAACGCATCCTAGTTTCAGATCCTATCAACAGATGCTCTTAAAAGATGAACCAAAGGAACGTTTTTATTCTGCACATATCTAACCTTAATTTAGAAGTAATTGTTTGTTCTGTCAATATGTGAAGTGCACTCTCCTTCTTTACTTAGTTACACTATTGCCAGTTTCTTGCTTATTATTAATTCCAGTTATGTGTTAGTTTAAACTTTAAAGTGTTTATGGGGACATGATAAAAGGATCCCCACAGAACTATAAGTTGCAAATTGACTCATTTGCTGCAGTTATGTATGACCAATATTATGATTATAAGGTATCTGAGATAGTTTTGACAACAGCTTTTCTCCTTCTTCATGCTTATGCTTATAGAAGTTCTCAAGTGACAGACCTCTTCAATATTTGAAGAATATATCACTATTTGATAAGTGAAGCAATTCTATCATGAAGTCTTAATTCACTCTTTGAAGCTTCAACTCTGTTAGTAGTTTGGGATAATAAATCACTTGCCATTTATCTCATTTCATGTTACAAAAAAAAGACAGTCTCCAAACTACAGAGCTGACATAATTGGTTTATGGATTGTCAGATTCAAGAATTAGATAATTTTTGACAATTTTTATAACACAAATATAGTGTGACCAAACTTCAATTTTCTTGATTCAGCATGCTTATAATCAAATTTCTGGCCAACTCTAATGGGCCCTGCAAGTGCCAAAAGGTATCTTTTCTAAAGGTAACTTCTGGTCTTTTATTAGAATATAAAGTGGGATGTGTGCCAATTCTAATCCAAGGATGAGAAGGTTAGGATCCATTAATAATATCTTTCCAAAGTTGACTAAAACCTAATGAACAATCCCAAACTAAAAGCAATAGGAATACCAATTTGCATCAAGTACAAACAACTTAAATTAAGCTTCCATGAACTAGTACCCGTTTTGGCTTAATCGAGAAATCATTGTTGCCCAATTCAGGAGGGATTGATAAAGGATGAAATTGGCAATTATATCAGTGCTAGTTATGAATGATTAATAAGTTATATATGCAGTAAAAGCATTGGTTGAACATGATTCAATTTTTCCTTAATTTACAATGCATTTCTGCCAATACAACTAAGCCTACCAGTAGAATTATGAAATGCAAAAATTATATAGCATCTAGAGCAGGTTCAATCACCTCGAAAAATGTGCCTGAACTTCCATTCAACATCATAAAGGTCACGAGCAATAAGATCCTGCACTGGCGGCTGCTGAGAGAAATCCTAAGACCAATGAAACAGCAGTAATCACCAACTCCTATTCATGGTGTTTAAAAAAATTCCATGAGAAAATAATACAACTTGTTCATGGCCATCGCACCAGAGGAGGGAAGACTTTTTCAGCTGCACAACGAGGTATAGAGAACCCTCCATGGGTACTTGTATCACTTGCTGTCAGAATCTTGCAGAAATAATTTGTGGGTTGCTTGCTCGCAAAACCCATCTCAATGGGAAAATAAGTGTCTTTCTGCTCTTCCTGTAGCCAATATCTGAGTCTTCTGGAGTTTCTTATAGGAAAATACAATACAGTGGCTAGTAAACAATCAATTTTCAAATCAAAATTACCGGACTCAGAGGTTGCAACGTCATCTGAGCATAAACTTCATCTGTTTCCACATCTGCCTGCAATTTTTACAGCCACAGGAATCTAAATTTGACCACGTTAAGTCATATAGACCAAAAAAAATCTGTGAAAGAACGAACATGCAAAGTCACGTTATGGAGCCGGCAAAGCAACTGAGGCAGTAAGCTCGGGTAATTGGGAAAATGGCTCTCCACTTCCTTGTTCGTCGATGCAGCCACCTTGATTAAACCCGACCACCATTCATTAAACAGAAAACGCACAGAACATGCATATCTTAAGGAAACGTATCAAAGATTCAATCTTTCACCTGATCACTGTGACCCTGAGGAAAATAGACCACTCGAGTTCCAGCTGTGGGCAAGCACACCAGCGGCCCAGCGCAGGCGTGCCAGAGCTCCGAATCCAAGCATCTCTTCTCCTCCCCTAATTCAGCATTCAAAAAGCAATCTGCATTCTTATACGGCGGAGGCTAAGAACAGAAGCAAGATCAAAGGCAACACAGAAAGATCACCTTCTGGTGCTTGCTGGCTGATACCAACAGTAGAAAGCTTCAGCTTATCTCTGCCAATTCAATAATTTCCTCACCTGAAACGGTATTCACTCTCCCATCCAAAACAGTAAGAAGAACTACCTGCCAAATAAAAGGAAAACCGCAGCTTCAAGACTCATCAAGCCACCAATAGCCCAAGCATAGTCGACACCAGAAGCTAAAGATAGCCTACAAAAAGAAGCAGCCTTAGCCGCAAGAATTCGTCGACAAAGAACACAACTTTCTTGGTCCCAGACACTTATCCGAGCTCGGGAAGCGCTCGTTCTTGGAGATCTCCATACCGAGCTACCCAAGAATCTCACAAACCCCTAAAAGGGAGAGGAGAGGGACGATAATGGATTAAGTTTTGGCAACAAAACGAAAACTTGTCACTCGCTCTTTTTCACTCTTCGGGCTTCGAACTTTAATCGAAGGAAAAGCTAATGGAATTCAAATAGAGAAAAATAGTGGCTTTTGTTCCCATCGCAATCTCTCCTCACGAATCGCGACCGAAGTCGTTCGCCGTCGGACACATTTCCCCAAATTTTTCCCCTCCACGAAAACGCTTCTAATAATCAATATCTTATTTGGACCACAAATACGTTTCCCAAGCGTCCCGTGTAGTGAATCGACTAGGGGGTGGGCCAGGGTGGTAGAGGAGCGTGGGTGTGCGTCTAGTTGAACGTTGGACTTTGGGTTTTAAGCTATATTTTTGCTACAAAATTTGTTTTAGGTTATTTCACACATCATTTGTCTCCCCCTTTGTCTACCCTATGCTGACTTGAAAGGAAAATATGGGGCCCGGTTGATGTAGCATACGCTCGTTAATTTGGGCGAGGAAAAGGCCGGACTTCTAGGTATGAGTCAGCACGGGGAGGAGCAAAAGACGATTTCAGCCGTCGATGGATACGACCAACAGATCCACACCGTCCACAGGGACTGCTGGCTTTCTGACGGAAATGCCCCCAAGCCTTGTCGTTAATGTCGGAAGACGGCTCGTCTGAGGCGCGAGGACCGCCCGCCTGAGGCTTATACGACCCACCGTGAGGCCCACGCTGGGCGAATAATCGTAGTCCTTGTGGGCCCGGCAATCTGGGGTCGGGGTAAGCGAACAAGTCTACCCGGCGTTCACGACCACCCACGGCTTGCGACGTGCTCGCAGCGGACTCCTATATCGGATATGCCGTGGTCCGTTATAATAGTTATAACGCTTCCCTTGAAGCGTTTATTGTTCCATTTTAGACCATCATACAACGTAGTATTTCTATAATGATTCCATTATATAGCTAATTGCTTTTATAATATTCACAAACAATAACAACTTTTTGACGAAAGAATCTTTTTAGCTAAATGAATTTAGAAAGTTAATTTTGTCTGTACTAATATAAATCCATTGAGAAACAATTTTAGTGTCATATACACTCTTGCGTTATTGGAAGTGGAAATATGCATATATTTTCCGGGATATTTGAGAAAAATATATTTACTTGAAGATAATCTAGAAAAATCGATATTTTTCAAAAAATAAAATAAGAATATAAATTATCAATCATGTTCAGAGCTGAGAGAATATCCACAGATTTAGAGAGATAAATACAAATCAGATTCTGAAAATATCGCATCCTAATCTATATTTATATTGAGATTGGATGAATCATATACGCAGCTGTTATAGAAGATGTGACTATGAATATAGCATTAATCAGAACAAATGAATAGGTAGGTTTGAATGAAAGTATGATATAAAAACAACAAGAAAAAATATTTAGAAACTTAGTGCTTAACTCTACCAATGATTTAAATTTTTATAGGTAATTAACCAACTGACTGAATGAAACACAAAACTGTATAATTCAATGGCTATAGAAAATTAATAATAAAATTAAATAATAATTAGAATGATCAATAATATTTTATGGATTTGAGTGTTGTATAATTACAAATAATATATACAAATGTTTGTGTTATCGAAATCAGAATATTGAGATAGATGTACCAAATTATTAGGAAAGATAAGAAAAAAATATATTGTTATTCATGAATAACTAGATATATAAAAAATAAGATAAGAGAAAATCCATTAGGATGATATAGACATGCAGTTAAGAAACCTTTGAATGCGATAATCAATAAAAAAAATAAAAGAATTAATATTAATGATATGATGAAAGATTAAAAAATCTAAAAATATATTAATAAAAATTATAAATAAAAATTTAAGTATTATGAACTTAGCTACTTCATGTATCTTAAAAGATCCATCTAATCATTCCTAAACTTTTGACTTTATTATTATTATTAACATACCCAATACATTGATTTGATCGATATATATATATATATAATTTATATTTAGGTGACAAGTCATACAAATGAGAATAGAGTACAACTTTTACCGATGTTGAAGCTCTCCAAGCCAGCACATCATGTTGCCGGTGGGTAACGCATGAGATCAGGCTTCTAATCTTACGTGGCTCGTCTGCAGGAATTGGTCACCATCAATTCTTCCAACGAAAAGTTGACTCTGATAAGATGCGGACTATTCTTCTGTTTTACAGTTTCACATAAACATGATTGAAATTGTGATTCAATGCTATCCTTCTTTTCGATTTGGTTGTAAAAGTGTGATCTAATGATTATTAATCAAAAGCTCCAATGTGATTGTGACGGATGATGAACATAACATCGTAGATTATTTCATCAAACTTGCAAACATAAGCAAGGGGAATCCGCATATAATCAGCAACAAAAGAAAGAAAAAAAAAGACAGTGATATACAATAATGGATATATAAAATCGGGGCTCGATTTGTGAAGAAAGAGATAGAGGCAGAGAAAAAATCCATCTGTAATATATGATAAACTTATAATTTTACATATGTTCGAAGATAAATAATTTTTTGTTTCCACATGATCACACCAATAAGAACTGATAAAAAAATTTCTCTTTAACCATATGATAACTTCTAGCTGTAGTAGCTGATAGTAAAAGCGTCGTCTCCTTTAAATTTGTTCGCCACTTTTTTTTATTAATATTGTTTTTCAGAATTAAGCAGTTGGTGGCATCCATCGCCGAAGTTGCCAATTATTTTAGAAATTAAATTATTATGTTGAAAACTTTTATACTATAACTTTATTATTTTATATAAATTATCTTTCGTTCGGATTCCTATAATTTTTTCTAACCTTTTTTACCCTAAATCTAACTATACAAAAGAAAGATAAATGATTGGACAAATAACCCCAAATAATCTTTTGGTGTTAACTATTATCATTGGATTGTGGTTGAAAAGCTTTGAATTCTTTATAAATATCCTTGCAAATCCCTAACTTATATTTTTATAGCTATTGTGTATATTATTAACCTTCTAATTTGATGATTTTTTTAGAAATAACACTAAGCTTTTATTAAGAAATATGATGAAAGTTTCCATGAGGAGAATGGATTCTTAGCCAACAGGGATCCTCTATTGACATCCGAAAGTTCCTCTCAGTCACCCTAGAGCTTCTCTCTATCGGCTCTCACACATGAGTATCATCGAGGAAGACTCTGACTTTGATAATTTTGTTCTTAGTCATATCTATAAAGTAGGCAATAGATTAAAAGAATAGGTAGCTACTCTAGTTACGAATGATAGGTTTAGTTATCCCTCTAAATTTCTCTCCTTGTTTCACTCTAACTTAAGGGGTGGTTTTTGTACCAACTTTCTTAATAATATATTTTACTATTTTATAAAAAAAACCAATATAAAAAATGTCAACTTCTAACATCCATATGAAAAAGATAATGGATGGATGTTGAAAGTACAAACATAATTCATCATATCCAATCTCAATTTTCAATCATAAAAGATTTTTTATTATTTTAAAAATGATAATTGACCTAGGAGTTAGTAGGGAGGTCAAAGCTTCCGGATGAGGAACTTATGTATGTATTAAACAAATGGACATGAATTTTAATATCAATATTATAAAAAAATAAATATAATAATCTGAATGAAATTGGATCAGAAAAATAAAGACCAGGACTTTGACTAGTTAGGTTTGAGTTTAAAATGACTAAAATATATCTTAAAATTATTTAAATTTCAAGGATATTTAAGTATTTTTTTATTATAAATAAAAAAAATATATTATTCGTTAACTTTGAACGTTCCTATCCTTTTTCACTGTTATCCATTTTTTATAATAAAACTATTTCAATATCTTTATTTTTATTAATTATAGAATATATTAATTTTTAAAAATTATTTTAGACTTAGTTTTATGAATATTTAATCCAATTCTAGTAACTAAATATAGATAATTAATATATAGTTTTAAGTAGATATGGATTTCGATGAAATATAAATAAAAAGTATATGTAGTGCAGGAGGCTCTTGCCTATACAAAATTTGGAAAGGGTCAATATATATAATTTTTTCCTTAATTTTGATGTATCAATAAGATATAAATATGGATTCAAATTGAATTACGACATATCAATCATTTTTCTCAAATAAAAAATAAAATAAATATAAATATAAGACAGAATAAGTACATATGAAAAAAAGAGTACCAGTTACTTTTTGATTGGTATATGAATCTATTCATATGACATCCCATCCCCTCTCCCTTGCTTTGGAAGTTCCGCCCTGACCCCTAAGGATTTTGCCTGATCCTCCACCAGTGAAAGGCGAGCCCAACAAGGTGGAAGAGATCCCCTTTTTGAACCTACCTTCGGTTTCCTCAAAGCTAAAGGGACGGGTGAAAGGAAACCTGATGCTTGATGCGGTATTAAGGGATAAGCTTGCTATGATTCAAAGGAAATCTGAGCCGTAAGTGGTCATCGATGTCGATAAAATCTCTTTCGCATATGAAGAATGATAGACCAGCTTTTATGAAAGGTTTTTTATGTAAAATTTCTTCTTTAGAATTCCTTAAATCTATTCTCCATAAACTTTAAGATTTGTCAATTGGATGTCATATTGTAGATATGGTAAGAGGCTTTTTTTTTATTTTTAATTTTATTTAGTGAAGGAGATGAACAAAGTCTTTCTTGGAGGTCCTTGGTTCCTCCAAGGATAATCGTTAACCCTAATTTCCTATAAGCCCAATTTCCAACCTTAATTAGGAAAATTAAATACAATCTCAACCTGACTTCAATTACTTGATTTACCATTAGAGCTCATGAGCATGCCTTTCTTATTTTAGATTGCATCCCATGTAGGTAAATTTCTTAAGATAGACCAAGTCACATTAACTCGGTCTAGGGGCAAATTTGCTCATATTTATATTTTACTTGATCTCTCTACTCCAGTCTCCTAAGGGATTTAGATTCAAATTGAAAAATATGAATTTTTTAGTCCATTGTATTTAAAAACCTCCCAAACATTTGCTTTAGATGCTGGAAGGTGGGGCATAGAACTTTCTCTTACAAATCCTCATCTTCCCTATCAAATCCTGTCTATCATGAAACACTGGCATCTCACCACTGACATCCTCGTTGTTGACGTCCCAAGCCCCATCTTCTATAAGTTTTAGGGTTTTGTCTCCAACGCTTGAGGTTGATAATAACCTGCTATATAGATTGTGATTCTAGGTCTAGTGTCAGTCCAAATAAAAAACACCTAATTCCAGCCCGTCAAATTTGATCAAGGGAAAGAAATATGCTTTTATGGCTTCCTCTATGCTTGGACAAATGAGCTCGACTCAATGGTAGTGTAGATCCTAGACCCTAGTTTTAATGTTGCTGCTTTCTTGAGGCCTTCATTCAATAATGTTGATCATTCTAACTCCTTTACCCCTTCTCTATTATAGTGGTAGATGCTTGTTGAAGGCTAGAATAGTACTTCTCTATTGTTGTTTCTAGCGTTGGCATCTCCTAAGGCTTTAGGGCATATGGAAGGGATTCACCGTGTCAAGTTTGCATCTATCTCATATGTTGGTTCACCTCGAAAAGGCACCCCCTTCATTCCCCTCTCTAACCCTTTTGCTTGCTCCTTCCATCAAAGACCTCTATCAATCATTCTCCTCCTAGAGATGAGCCTATGTTGTTTCCTACTCCTTCTACAAATGCTCTCTACCTAACCTTATCTTCGATGGTAACTCTTAGGCTTCATTTGACTCGCTAGTAGAAAGGTTGATTGATGTTTTAAAAAAAACAATAGAGAAAGGTGCAATGGTCAATGAGGATATCTTTGATACTGATTTGGAATCTAAATGGATTGTTTATCTTGTTAAGAAAAAAACAAAATTTAGAAGTCATCTCGTTCAAGGAATTATTATTTATTTTTTGCTTTCTATTAAATATCACAACAACAAAAAATATTAAAAGACTTTTTTGGCTTCTTTCTCTCAACCGGTTGAGAAATTTAACTCCTCTTCATCCTCTACTATTATTTCTTAGTTTCTTAGTGAATTATTATGTCATCATAGAATTATAGAGGTACTTTCAAAAATGACTGTAAGGAAATTTATATGGATTCATTCACTCTTATAATCTATACTTAATCATCCTTTAGGAAACTTATCTGCAAGAGAACAAAAGCAAAACCTTAATTTAACTGATAGGGATAGCATAGTCTAGTGATTTTTTTCTCATTATGATACGATAGGAGGCATTTTAATACACTAGAAGGAAGCCAAGATAAGGGTTGCCCCAGTGGGCAAGAATTCATAATCTCGTAATTTATTATCCAAATATAAGGTATGAACCCTTGGCTTTTCTTTACTATTTTTGCCAACAACTTGCATTTTAGTACATTAGAAAGAAGCCATGATAAGGGCTACCCTACCTGGTAAGACTTCATAATCCCATAATTTAGTTATCTAAAAATAAATTATGAACCCTTGGCTTCTCTTTGCTATTTTTGCCAATAACTTTTCTTACTTAAGAGAATCTTTATGGAATGGATTCCTTTTGATAGGCTTTTTTCCCAATATTACTTGGTTTTTATGTGGAGACATTAATGTTATAGATTCTACAGAATATAAAATTGCCTCCCATTTTCGAATTAGTCTTGAGTTTTAAAGATTTCTTTTTTATTTGGGTTTACTAGATTTGGGATTCTCTAGAAATAGACTCACTTAGTGCAATAATAGATATGGTAAGAATCATATTTTCATATGCTTAGATCAGGTTTTTGTAAATATAGCTTGGACCTCTATGTTTAAAGGTATTTGTTTTGCATTTGTCTCACATAAATTCTAATCACGCTCTTATTCTTACTAATATTGGTTATTATCTTACCAAGTCTTCATATTATTAGTCGTTCACTTTAATCTTTCTGAACTGAGTGGTATAGTCTATGACATTGTTTAATTTTCTTTTTCAAGCCATAGGAACCTGCCCCTCAACCCCATGACTCTTTTGTATGAAACATTTACAAACATTAGCTCATCTCTTACTAAGTGTAGTTGCCTTATTGATTCCAATTTTAAAAAAAATTTGTAACACCTCTAGTTAGTCTAATATTCTCACATCGGAAGTGGGTGAGACTAAAATTGGCTTATATGGGTCTGATAAGTATACTATTAACAACTTCAGCTTAAGCATTTTGGCTAGTGATTGATAGGCCAAAAACGAAGTTGATATGCTAGTTTGATCATCAGGCCGGGTCTTGACTTTTGGTATCAGAGCCGACCTAGTATTCGGGTATGGTGAGGTAGGCTTGAGTAGGAAAGGGCTACTTGTGGATGAAGTCAGAGAACTCATCACAGCGTGGAGTCACCACTAAGCTATGCCTCACATGCACCATACTAGGGTCTGATCTAGGCCTTGATGGGGACGTCAAGTTATTTAAGTGGAGGAGATTATAACACCCCTAGTTAGTCCAATTCTTTCATAAAATGATCTTCTATAGGTATTCTAAGAATATGATTACTATTATCTTTGATGACAATGGTGCTTCCTATAATGATCTTTTTTACTTTTGCTCAATGGTACTCTCGACTTTGGTCTCCTCAATTCCCTCCCTACTTAATTAGACTCACTATCTTATTCTTTCTACTATACCTTCTACTTCTTATATGGACCTTTATAAAGATTTTCCCCCAGAGGAAATATATAATGCTTTACTCTGATAATGAGTTTGGGCAAAAACCCAAACTCGGATGGCTTCAATGTGAAGTTTTTTAGAAGTTTTGGGGAAACTTTTAAAAATCTTATCCTCTAATCCTTTGCCTCCTTTCACTCTTCCAATTTCATTCCCTCCAACTAGGGTAAAATATGTTTGGTTTTTATCTCAAAAAAAATAATCCTTCTATCATCAAAGATTTTTGCTATATAGCCCTTTACGATGCCATTTATAAAATACATTTTAAGGTTCTAGCAAATAGACTCAAACTTCTTTTATATGATTTAATCAGTTCAGAATAATCTGCCTTCATTCAGGGTTATTGCATTTATAGTAGTATTCTTATATCTAACGAGATAGTCTATACTATGGCTAAATCAAAGGAAAAGAAACCCTTAGTTCTTTTAAAACTTAATATTGAGAAAGCATTTGATCTTCTATCTTAGGAGGTAATATGGAATTCTTTGTCTAAATTTATTAACTAGATTTACTCTTGTATTTCCTCATTTTCCTTTTCCTATCTTGTTAATAGTTACTCTTTCTAAATGGTTTAGGGCTAACACTAAAATCAGGTAGGGGACCTTTGTCCTCTTACCTTTTTATGCAAACCCAACAAATCTTATCATCTCTAATTTCTTTTTATGTTGACAACTTATCTCACCTTTCAATCTTAAATGGGTCTCTCATCTTCTTTTTGTGAATGATCTTCTTTTATGGTTTGGTGCTAATTTAAAATTCTATTTTAGCATCCTGAAAATTCTTAATATCTTTCAAAAGCTAACCTTAGAATTAACCTTTAGAAATTGAATATTTTTTTTGCCAAGCATTAGCTTGCTTCCTCCAAGCATGCAATCTATAATGCTTTGGGCACTAAAGAGGGGACTTAGCCTAGAAAATATTTTGATGCCTTTCTAGCCCTAATTCATTTGTCGACTAGTTATCAAAGCATTTTAGTATATAAAACTTTGTCTAAAGTCCAGGGTTGGTATAAAGGCCTTATCTCTCAAGCAAGCAAACTAGTCCTTATTAATCTCATAATAAATATCATTCTCACCTATCTTCTATTCGATTATAGCATTTCTGATTCCATACTAAAGCACATGACTCGAGTTGTTCGAAACTATTTTTGGAAATCTTCCTCTTCTTCCCCTCGAATGCACTTGATCAGTTAAGACACCATTACTAGATCAAAACACAATAGCATCTTAGCCTTAAAGATTCAGTATCAGTTAAGAAAGCCATTTGTGCTAAACATATTTTATAGGTCCTCAATAATTCTAGTTTCATTTGGGTCCACATTCTTAAAGCTAAGTAAGTGAATCTTCACTCCTAGACTAATCAGCTTTCTAACATTTCTCCAAATACATAAGGAACATCAATAGTCTAACTACTAGTATTCGACCTAACTTTCAAAAAATTATTGGAGATGATAATTTTACTAACCTTTAAATCAATCCTTAGATTGACAACTTGTTTACTAGCTACTAGCCAATCTTAGTGAATGTAGAGGCAATGTTTAATTATTTCTTTGTTGCTTATTTAATGACTGATTTTTATTGGAATGATTCTATTCTTTCATATGATAATTTTTGCTAAGAAAATTCATAAGCTTTATCTCCTTAATAGGGTGTATGATAATTTTTTGGTATGGCAGTCTAACTCGTTTAACTTCCTATTCCTATTGTCAAGTGGTGCCTATCAGTTTATGAAAACTGGACCCGAAACTGAGGAGAAAGATTGACAAGGCTAGAAGGCAATATTAGAACTTCATGTGGCTCCCAAGATTAAACTTTTTTTTGAAAACTTTCCTAGAATTATCTTCCTACATCTATCTTCTTTGCATATATGTTACATATCTAAGTTGATTGTTGCTATGTCTGCCATCTCTAGCAAGATTCTTTAAGACACTTTCTCTTTGAGTGTGCACTGGTTCTATCTTTTTAGTCTCTTCTCTAAATCAAATTTGGTATCCATTTTCAATTATTTGATACTTGAACTATGGATTCTTAATTGGATAAAAATAGGAGTCTCCAAAGATCTATAAGCCAAGGAACAAGAATGAGACCAAATTCTACAACCCTCAAACCTCACTCTCTTTCTAGTGGTCTAATGAAGTATATATTGATACCCCAATGCCTAAAGGTGGTGCTAGGGATTTAGTTCTTACAAATACTCAATTAGAGAGGAACAATTTTAATCTCCCATTTTATACTATGACGGCTCATTTCCTGCACCTATAAGTATAAAAAGTCTTTAATCATGCTTCTATGATGTGGAAAACTTTAATTCTAGGATCGAAATCAAACAATAATAAATCTATTTTTATGATGTGTACCTTTTGATGTCATCCTCAAAGAAAGGGGAAAGATCTGAATACCTTCCTTTAGATCCAACGCCTCTGCCAATCAGCAAGGAGAACTAGACTCCTTCTCCTCTCTTTCTATCCTTTCACAGGATCACTTTAATTGATGGCTCAGGGAGATTGAGAGGGAGACTATAATCTCTCAATCGATGTATGTGAAACGTTTTCTTTTATGCAACTCTTAGATGCATTTGTGTTGCTAATTTTTATGCAACTCTTAGATGCATTTGTATTGCTTCTATCGCTTTCACTTTAAGTCCTCTGAAGTCCTGTCTATTTATAGGCGAGAGCAGAGAGTTTAGGATAAGTTATTAGGGGAGTTTCTTCCATCAAAGGCATCCCCTAAGGTATCCTATCAAAATATGGACTTCTTTTCTATTAGTCGATACTGATATCAGAATCCAATTAGTTATATCATATATCTTATCTGATTATAACGGGCCACATAATCTAACATTCTCCCACTTGACCCATTAATTGATAAGATATAAAAGATATTTAAAATCAAAAAATAAATAAAACAAAATTTGTTTGAAAATAATTTTACCTAATTGGATCCTGAAAATTTTAAAAAGCATTTTATACATGGTCATGAGTTTTAAAATAAGCCAATAAGTCCAATAAACAGAATAATACTATATTAAGTCCAACCATCAATGCGAGTTATAGCGGTTGTATATCATCAATGTTATACTCCCTTCTATGTACTACAACATTGTTAGTCTTTCCTAATATAGTTCATAATGACCTTTGTAATTTTTCTTATCAAGATAATCCTGTTATCACATTCAATCATAATATATACATACATAACTGTAAACAGGATAGCAGAAACAAATAACTTTAAGTTCGTAAAAGAAAATATCAATTACAGTGTCCACTCAAATATGCATTACTATATCCTTTATGGGTTGCTCACAAACCCAATCATAAGAACATGTTCTTTTAAAACACTTTAGACTGTAAGTTCTAAGTAAATGGATCAGCAATCAATATAGTGAAACTCAAGTAATTAATTGACATTAGATGTTTCTGGACTCGTCTTCTCTAACCATCAAGTACTTTCTACCATAATGCATAGAAATATAATAGTATTTATCATTTTTTTATAAAGTTTGATTAGTGGCCTCAAAACATACCATAAAATCAACTTTCATTATTAATAATAATATAATAATAAATTGCCCCTCTAATTGATATAGATATTAACCATAAGGTGAACTTCCTATTATTGAGGTAATTTATAGAATCATTATTTGAAAAACACCATCATTTCAAGCTGATATAATTTCATACATGTGAGCATATAATCCTTCGTCGCTTCCAGATATTTTATTACTTTTTTTTGTAGTCCTTTAATATTTTTTCACTTTTGGATAACTCAAATATCTATCCAGTATTCTAACTACAAAAACTGATATCTGTTTTGATATAGGCTTGAGTATAGACTTTCAACTGCACATATATAAAGAATATTTTTTTTATCTGATTCTTTTTAAGTCATTTTAAAGCACTCACTTTTTATTAAAATTTTACCTTTATGATTTATTAAACAAAGTTGTATATTAAATCATCTCAAGACTCGATTAATATATCCTTTCTGAGACAATCTTAATAACCATTGAGATATATTCCTGAGTATCTCAATACTAATAATATAAAATGTCTCATTCATATCAATCGTCTTAAATTCTTAGTGATAATTTCTTGGTTTAGTATAATAAATCAAGTCACTATTTGCAATGCAAAATATTATCCACATATATGATTAATATAATAAACTTGCTCCCACTAATCTTTAGATATAAATACCGATTAATAATATTTTTCTTAAATTTGAAAAAATCAATAATATTAACAAACTTATCGCAAAATTGTTAGCATCTTAATAAGTACCATAAGAGATAGCTTGAATGTTAAATTTGCAACTTGATTCTGGTTCATAACTTGATTTTCATAAATTGATTTTGAATCATGAATGTAAACTTTTGATACCCCATGAATATTTATCTTTGTTAATTGTCATAGGTTCAAAATTCATATAAAGGGAAAAGAATTGCACTCTTCTCTTCTTTTTATTTGACAAAAACAAAGGGGGAGAAGATTTATTACTAGCTCGCGACTTTGATGAAAAATTTGCTAGCTCGATTATTAAAATGAAGAAATATACTATCATGAACATTTCAAAAGTTGCTAGCATGCTACAAAAGCAAAGTGCAAACTTGCACAAGAAGCAAGTGATGAAAAATTGCTATGCTTAGACATCCTTAAAAACTTGCTATGATTGGATGTTTTAAAGTGATGTATGTTGAATATCTTAATTAATAGCTAGTATGATTGTAAAATTTGCATATTCTTTTAAACTAGCTATGATGCAACTTCTCCTTTTTGTTGATGACATAGGGGAAGAAGTAGATTGATGACTTCATGCATTGTATTGAATATTTTATATATTTACATGATGGTTTGATAATTCTCATATTCTATGATGAATGTTGCTTGGATTTGGGATAATCCAAGTGTTTCTATCAATAGCATATTGATAGGGGGAGTTATGGTTAACTTCGTTAGTCATCAATTAGTTGTCATCATAAAAAAAGGATAGATTGTTGATTAAGATCATAAATAGATTCCTAAATTTTCATGCCAAATTTATATTTATTTTATTTTCTCTACGAGTCATTCAGAATAACTTATAGAAAACTAGATCCTTAATCAAAAATTTATTTTCATATCATTATAATGTAACTCAAACTCATAATGTGTTACTAATGTCATAACAATTCTTAACGAGTTCCTTTAACAACTGTATGTCTCGTTATAATCGATATATTTTTTATGAGTAAAATCTATAACCATATAAAAATTAAAAGTCTGACCATTATATCATTCGACATTGTTCTTTAAGTCATATTTATAAAGACTCTTTTACAATTATTGGATAATTCGACGAATTCATCAGACACCATTCTAGTTATTGATTTGAACTCTTCTTATATTGAATCATATTACTTTTCAGAATCGTTACCTTTCATGACCTGTGAAAACAATAAGGGATCTATTCTGATTTCTATATCAAAATATAATTCTTATAGATATACCACATAATCATAAATGATAGGATTCCTTTCCCATTGAAAAATTTCCAAGGCTGTCAATTGTAGTTATTCTACAAGACCATTATCAGCGATATCAATATAATGTGAGAGTTTGGTAATATTATTTTGTTGTTCATCTTTATCAAATTATTTAATAATTTGAGTAACAACAATCTCTCGAATAATAAAGAAGTATCAACATGTATCTCCTCTATATCAAAATTAAATTTCGAGATTTTTACTCTCACTGATTTGCTATTTTATAGGAACCTTATATTACCAGATTTAACCATCCTCGTACTATGATTAGAGCAATAAGACATATACCCTTTTTAAAATTTTCTGAATAAATAATAAAATATTTAAAAATAATTATTAAATTTAATTTTCTTTTATGTGAGTTGAAGATCTTTATCTCTACAGGACAATCCTAAATATGTAAATATCTTAAGTTAGGTTTCTTATCATTCCATAACTCAAAAGAAGTCATGTAATTTACTTACTAGAAACCCCATTTAAGATATACATAGTTGTCCTTAGAGCTTCTTCTCATATTGATTTGGGTATAAAAGAATAATACATCATGCTCCTAATCACATTTATAAGTGTACGAATATACCTTTCAGCAATTATGTTCTGCTATGACACATCTGGTAAATCATACTAAATACATATACCTTGATTTTCCAAGAATCTAGTAAAAGAACTAGAATGATAATTGGATCTATCATGAATACCATAAAATCTATCACCCCTATCAGATATGATGATTTTAATTTTTCTATCTAATTATCTCTCAACCTCATTTATGCACATTTTAAGAGTATCAAAGACATGAGACTTTACATGAATTAGATATATATAAAATCATATCTTAATAGGTTATCTATATGGTGATAAAATGCCTCTCTTTAATGAGATGAAAATATAGAGTGACTCGCAAATGTAAGTATAATCTTAAGGAGTTTATGAACTTATATTTTATTTTAATATTTAATTATAGGATCATTGTAAACTCAAGATTCATATTAATTCTGTATAGACCATTATACAGAATCCAAATGTTAACTTTTATTGAATCACATTGAGTTCACAACTATCAAAGGAGAAACAATATTTTAACAATTCTAGGTAAAGAATCAAAATTCTCAGAATTATAAGAATATAACACGAATCCTCAAGATTCATCAAATGAATCATCCTTAGGCGTAGGCAATAAATACAAACTACTATCGCGTAATGATGAATATTTTAATCTCCTTTGATTTTTATTCTTTTTCTTTTTAAAATAAATCTCTAATATTGGTAACATACGTTGAAGCATCAAATTAATCCACCAAGTATTACAAAAATAATTTCTATAATATTTGATTTCAACCACATAAAAGTTATATTTATAACTTTTCATTTAAAATCAAATCTTATAATTCTTCTTCATATGACTTTCATTATTACACAAGTAACACTTTATTATGAAGAAATTCCTTTATGAGTTTTTATAATAATTATAAACTCAAGTGGCTTATGCTTCATCCTTATTTTATTGTTACACACCCCTTGAGTAGAACTCAAAATATTCTAAGTCTTTGACTTACAACTTTGTCAATTATATTAAGGAGGTAATCTTAAATTCCTCAAATATTATCATTTTTAGTTAGTTCCTTTATTGAGGTGTCAACTAATGACTTATCAGAAAATTTAAGTTGATCCTTAAATATTCTCATGCGCTAGTTGTAAACTGTACTGAAGTCTAAGTATCATCAAATTGAGTTTTTCAGACCTTTCTTGATCAGTCACCTTAATTATTTATTCCATAAAACTTTCAGTAAATAAGTCTGTGTTCCCTTCAAATAATCTGATCAAGGTCTCACTCATTCAATATAACTTATATATGCTCAAGCCATTTATTCTAGAAAATATATTTAAAAAAAATATAGGGACATTTATAAAAATACAATGAAGGAAGTACCACTGTAATAATATAATATCAATGCTTTGAGTTTTATAATGAATGTTGAACTATTGATATCATCAATATTTTACTTTCAATATTGACATATCTATTGTTCACACATATAATCATTTATGGAGGACTGATACCATCCTTGTGGAATAGTATTAATACATTTGGGTATAGAACACTAAACTACAAGGATATCCAAAACAGTATTATCCTACCCCATCATATAATTATTCAAAATAGATTCTTCTTTGGGATTATCTAAATCTCCTAATTATGTGTGCCATTATGAATATTATTTTTCTTTAATATCATTTAGGACCAATCCCATAATGTATTTTATAGATTATTGATCTAGGTCACTTTGGTGGCTGCAAGACTAATACAAAAATATAAAATACAATCTAAAATGTCCTATGAATGATAAAACTTTATTGTAATTCATATCTCATAAGACTATCATCCCAGGCTACTTTGACAACTAATAGTCAGATAAAACTTAGGAAAATAAATTATAAATAATATTTATCAAATTTTTTTAATATCATTTAGGATTAATTCTATAATATATTTTATAAATTATTGGTCTAGGTCACTTTGGTGGTTGCAAGACCAATACAAAAATATAAAATACAATCTAAAATATCCTATAAATGATAAAACTTTTATTGTAATTCATATCCCATAAGATTATTATCCCAGGCTACTTTGACAGCTACTGGTCAGATAAAACTTAGGAAGATGAATTACAAATAATATTCACTAATTTTTTTTAATTCAATTTATGCTAAATAATTCAATAATAGAACAACAACCATAATGATTATTGAATATTAATAAGCATAAAAAAAATTCATATGACAACTATAATCATGATAACATATAAATCATGAAAAACCTTTTTGTGAAAATTAACTATCATTTCACAATTTCAAATATATACATATGAATGATCAAATAAATATCCAAGAACAATAATTAGATTTTATTTACAACTTGAAATCAATAATTCATATATATTGATCAGCATAAGGAAAAACTCATATGATAATTATAATCATGATAACACATAAATCATGAAAAGTCTTTATGTGAAAGATAATTATGATTTCACAATTTCAAATATATACATGTGAGTAATCAAAGAAATATCCAAAAATAATAATTGGATTTTAATTTATCACATGTAATCAATAAATTATATGAGAAAAACTATAAAAGGAACAATAATTTATAGTTTTTTTAATATATAAAACATCAAATTAAACTAATCAATTTTATTTAATTTGGGCAAGCCTAGAATCGGCTAAATATTAGCCCAATTAAATAAGTCGATCAAAATCAAAATTGATCAAACTTTAATCCTTTCTAAATTTGATCGAAAATTAAATTAAATTAATAATTAATCAAAATATAATCATGATCAAATTTAATTAAATTTTATTGATTAATTTTATAATTGAGAATATAAATTAAAAAATATATTCTCAATTGTATAAGGATAAAATCGTAAATATGTTGACACGACATATACTGTAATTATGCGATTTATAAAGGGTAGAACTGTCAAAATATTAAGGGTAAAACTATAATTTTAACTTAATGGCAAAATTGTAATTTTTTGCTTACTGGCAAAACTGTAATTTTTCATATTTTAAAACTCTAATAGCAAAACTGTAATTTTTACTTAATGACAAAATTATAATTTTGTCGAAAGTGGTTGTGCAACTACCGTCGCCTCCTCTGTGGCCTTGCATTTGCCCCTACTGTGGCATTCTGCGATGTGGTCGCTGCGCATGCGTGATAGTTCTTGCGCGGTCCCGTAGCGTGCGTGGTTGCCGTCGGTCACGGCCAGCCTCGCGTCTTGCGGCCTCTGCCACGGTGAGCGTCGCCTGGTTGCGATTGTGCCCGCACGGCCTGCCTGCGCGTAGCTGCCGCCTATGCGGTTGTGCCCGCGCGAGGTTGCCGCCCTCATGCGACTGATCTGTAGCCCTATGGCTGGGTTGTCGGTGGCCCTTATGGCCGTACGCAGCGAGTCGACAATGGTGCTGCACAGCGACCGTCGCTGTTTCTTTAATATCGCTGACAAGCAGATAATAAAATACGACGAGAAACCAAAATGAAGAGGAATACAGATTTGACAGAATTTGAATCATCCAAACATTGTAAATAAAAAAACAACAGATCTAACATTTTGATTTCAAGAACCTAGGTTTTGATACCAATTGTAAGCATAAAAAGTTTTTAATCATGCTTCTATGATGCGGAAAACTTTAATTCTAGAATCGAAATCAAACAATAATAGATCTGTTTTTACGATATGTACCATTGGATGCTATCCGCAAAGAAAGGGAAAAGATCTGAATACCTTCCTTTAGATCCAACGCCTCTGCCAATCTGTAAGGAGAACTAGATTCCTTCTCCTCTCTTTCTATCCTTTCACAAGATCACTTTAATTGATGGCTCAGAGAGATTGAGAGAGAGATTGTAATCTCTCAATCGATGTCTGTGAAACGTTTTCTTTTATGCAACTCTTAGATGCATTTGTGTTGTTAATCTTTACGTAACTCTTAGATGCTTCTGTGTTGCTTCTGTCGTTATCACTTTAAGTCTCCTGAAGTCCTGTCTATTTATAGGCGAGAGCAGAGGGTCTAGGATAAGTTATTAGAGGAGTTCCTTCCATCAAGGGCATCCCTTAAGGTATCCTATCAAAATATGAACTTCTTTTCTATTGACTGATACTGTTATCAGAATCCAATCAGTTATATCATATATCTTATCTGATTATAACGGATCATATAATCTAACAGCACCTCCTGACTTACATGTAGGATTGGGGATCTGTTTCACATCCTCTATTGAAACAACACTTAATAGTGGACTGTTACTTTTTGCTTGGCTTACAATTTGCTATCTTGGAGGGCCTTGAGAAAACTGACTCCAAGCAATTGAAAACCTTCAGGTTCATACTGACTCCCCATCACTTATCAGCTATATCAAAGGCTCACAGTCTACCCCATGTGACCTTAGAGTTATTATTTTAAACATCTGTGATTATTACTGGCATCTGCATCCTGATGAGCAAGATCTTGCCTTGTCAATATTTATACTTACCCCGAGATTTAAATTGTAAAGCTCACACTTTTGGTAGAAGCTCTGGCTTCTTCGTTTTTTTTTCCTTTTTTTTCTACTGTAGATGAGACCTGCAGCTCATGGCAACCTCTTGTTAGCTTATTTTGATTTCAACAAAAGGTTTCTTTTCATATAAATATATATATATATATATATATATATATATATATGAATTTATTTCTTAAACATATGATTAGATATTTAGATTCATTTGCGCCAAAATGTAAAAAAGATTTTGTATCGATCCATATAATGTCCCATCACATCATTTTCATTCAAATAACATGTGAATACCCATTAAAGTCACATCGTCACTAAGACACCGATTACTTGATTTACGTCAATACCAACACAACATTTTTAATCTCTAAAGTGACATGAGCAACCTGTGAGGAGTTCAAGTGATCTGATTTTTTTTCTCAAATCATGTTTTCTCGTCCTCAAGCTCATGAACTAATTCAAGATCCTGTTGTAGCAGATATATGCATTCCTAATTGAGTTGCATCAGGAGTCAGGCGTTGCAAGAACACCATGATGTGTGGTGTTGATGGCAAAACTGTGGTGCACATATTATCTTTTCCCCAGAATGATCTGAAATGCTCACCACCATTCATTCCATCAAGTACAACCTCACTGAACCAAACAGACACACCACCAGTCTTCTTCCCCACTGATTTCTTGTGAAAAATGGCATGCAAATTTAAATGAGCTCTCCCTCATGCCACTGCACCACTACATGGCATGCATTATAGCATAAAAACACAGCCCATGCTGCCAAGAAACAGCAGAAAACAAAGGAGGATATCATAGCTTTTATGTCAGTAAAAGCATCCACTAGATTATGATAACACCCATAAGAGATTGCTGTGCTAATGTGCATCGAGGAGACAAAATCTTTTTGTGCCGTGACCTCTTAGGTTCTGTATCCTCCCAACACTTAAAAAGTGTAGCTGAAGCTGCATGGGACCCCCAGATAGCGAAGTGAGACAAAGAAGATATGGTGGAGGTGGTGCTGAGAGACTACAAGGCTGAATGGTAAGTGAAACCAAGCTGCTGTAAAAGGCATCCGTAAAGTGGAGGAATGGAGTACAGAGACATACCTCTGATAGAGGAACCCATGTTAACTTCAAGATACAAAGCTTAAGCAATGAGGAGATAATTGGTCAAAGACTTGCAGCCCCACTGTGGAAGAAAAGAAGATGATCATGACAAATATAATATAAGATGTATAAAAAGCTACGAGTAGATATATGAGATTTATGTGGTTCCACAAAGTTATGCCTGCTGCATCTAATTATGGACCAGATTGTATGATTAAGTCTAAATTTATCGTGCACAAGTATGATGTGCCAAAATTGAGGTATCTGAGGATGAATAGCAAAAGGAATCATCATCTTGCTACTGCTCCAGACGTCAAAAGAAGCCACATTAATGGTACTTGCATTGTCAAACAGGACTTTGAGTGACATAGACACTGATCAGCACAGTGTGTCAAAGGTTCTGTTGGTGTTGAAAGGCCAAGAGGAAGAACGATAGTGACAGTAAATTGCATAAGAAGCATGTCGTGTAAGATCTTGCTGTGACCTGTCACAGTGTGTGCGCGCGCGCGCGCGAGAGAGAGAGAGAGAGCTCTGAGACCTCTGCAGTTGCAGCATGGCGCAAAATGCTCCATCATCCATGGTGGAGAATCACCAATCTGAATTACTCTATCTTGACACCAATAGAACATAAAGACATGTCTGCAAGATAAGTTGTATCTCCTGTATCATCTAAACTTGACTTCCAAGATGCATGAGTTTCTAGCTATCATCATTAAAACGATCGTAAAGCCAACACCAATATTCTCAATCCTCATAGCCTTAAGCTTGCAACAAACTCTAATCTAATCTACGCAAAAAAAAATCATGCCACAGGAGCCCATATGTTCAAGGAAAAGATGAGGGTTAGAGAGGCCCTTGTCATATGGCTTGCATCTCAGGAATGCCCATTGCTTTAAAGTTTCAAGAGATGGTTTGATATATGATATCAGCATGAATAAATTCCCCTATTAATATTGCATAAAATGTTGGACAATTGCCGAGCTATCTGCCAAGTAAAATGAGGAATTAGAATGCTCATAAAATGCACACAGTCGAAGTGTAATGCACGATACTCTCACCAATAAATTGATGTACACAATTTCACCCCTAAGACCGTAGCTTTTCCATAATGGCAAAATCCAATATGATGACACCATTCTTAACTCATCCAAATCTCTCTCTCTCTCTCTCTCTAATTGCCATGTTCTGAAGAGGATTTTATATTAAAAATTACACTGGTAGAGCTCTCTTATATTAGATAAATAACGAGTACTGTTGGTCTTACCGTCTACTTTAATCTGCATGTTTAGACACCAATAGAGGATTCAAGATTAATCTGCATGATTTCGGGAGACCTTAAACTATTTGCGGACCTTAATCTGCATCATCGCGGGAGAAAATTTGATGCTAATCTACAGGATTGTACAACCCTGAAAGCAGAAAATACTGATCATGCCATAGTGCAAAAAATATTGTATTATCTCTTCATTCAGCCTGAATCATAGGTTTTGGTGAAAAAAATATTTGATGATAATGTGTACTGCCTATGCAAAGCACAAGAAATTTACAACACCTGAAGCCAAAAAAATACTGATCATATCATGATCCGAGCTTGATGGGTTAATTGATCCATCAAATTCGTTTGACCTGAATCACTAATTAAAATATTTAGACTGAAATTAATAATAATATATTTGTTTTATAAATCAATCTTAGTTTTATCTTCTTAAACTAATTGGAGTGCTATAAATCATGCCCTAATTCTCTCTAACTATCTGCACTGATCGAGAATCATTCTCACAAAAATTGCAATAAAGGCTTTGAGAGTTAGAATCTTGAAAACCAAGTGAGCCAAATACTGAGCTTCTGCATGTACATTAAATTATAAACCTTGCAATCCAAACAAGGATCGTTATCCATTATTTTAGTTACAAGATTCCCCCTGCTTCTTGGAATCTTGTCACCGTTCCGTATAAGCCAACCCAATATGTGTGGTTCACTAAGCACCATAGAGAAGCCACTCGTAGCATATTATGCTCGCTGGGGATGTCGTAGTGGGAACAGGATAATTCCTTCTCAGACTACTCCCAGCCGCAATGTTGCTAAGCACAAACATTCCCTGAAAGACATACAAAAATCTGACTCTGATTAAACCAAAAACATGTAATATAAATATAAATAAAATAAAAAATTTAGAAAAAATATTTGAAGATGCATGTCAGCACTATCTTAAATGTATTCCTCGATCTCACACCGTCATCCATTAAGAATGGATCCCCTTAGGATACAAGTGATCTGATTCTTTTGCAAACACAATCACAAGACCTTATCGCATTAATCACATGAAAGAGTTATGAAACTAAAGAAAAAGTGTAAAATGATATTTTTCTCTCTTTCCTTTCTTCTACTTTCCTCATAATTTCACCCCCTCATAAAATCATCAGCAAAGCATGGCCATCTAACTGGTATGTTCTCATTTCACTGGTAAATATTGTGACTAGTGAAACACAGATAAATTGAGTCAATATTAAAGATTGGGTGATGGTGGAGAATCAAAAGGCTTTGATTGGACAGCTATCTAGAAGTAGAAAAAGACGGCATAGATTGACTACTTAACTGAATGCATACTCCAACTGAATACTTAACTGAATGCATACTCCAACAATCGAATGCATACTCCTATATGTTAGCGTCGACCCAGAAAATTTATCAAAGATAATTTGATAACCCAATAAAAATAATAAAACAGAAAAAAAATAAAAGAGACAGGGACATCGAATTTATGTGGTTCGGTTAATTGACCTACGTCCAGGAGGAGCAAAACTCTACTATAAAAGGGACAATTACAAATGCTTTAGGAAAATGTTCCTAGGTTATAAAACACCCAAAACTACTAAACAAAAAAAAAGTTCAAAGTATTTTAACTAAGTATGGGCTTAATAGAAATTAAACCCAAAGTAAACTATTAGGCTTTTCTTATGGTGCATCTGACTTCAAAGCCTAAGCCCTTATTTACAGTTGCAATAGGAAATAACAAGCTTGATTTTTCCGATGTGGGACCATGTGGGACTTGCCAAACTAACAAATCTTCACCTTGGCATGTCCCAACATTGAAAATTAGCAAACTTGCTCCACCTTCTTCACAAAAGCCCCAACGGACAATCATCAACAATAAACACCAATCAAGTCCAAGCACTGCTTGAACTTGTAAACCGGAAAAGGCTTTCTAAATATTGCAATCAACCACTTAGCGGAATCATCACAAGAAATTACATCTGAGTAGATAGTAGGCTCACCAACTCTACTTATTTCTTCTACAATAGACAAAACATATATAACCAAATTTACATATCTTTGTGGTGGTCGAATATCTCTAGGTGGTCTATCTTTGGCTATGGAATATTGCTCTTCCTTTGGATCATCTTTGTCAGTAGACTCGGAACCATCTATTGGCATTCTCTGAGTACAAGAGTTCGACTAAAAAGAATCAGAACTACCAATCTCAAGCTCCACCTACTTCTGCGCACTATCATTTGTATAACTAGTAGATTCCCTTTTGAAAGATAACAAAGACAATTCATCAAAAGTGACATCTCTACTGATTACAAATATTGGGGATTTGGGATGAGGACACCATAATCTGTATCCTTTCACCCTAGAAGCATACCCAAGGAAAATGCACTTTTTAGCTCGAGGCTTTAATTTTCTTTCATTTACATGCATGTATGTTGGACACTAAAAAATTTTAAAATCAGAGTAATCAGTAGGAGTGCCTGACCAAACTTCCTTTAGAGTTTTAAAATTAAGTACTGCAGAAGGAGCACGGTTGATAACGTAACAAGCCATATTAATCACCTCTGCCCAAAAATCCTTTGTCAACCCTACATTTGAGATCATATACCTTACTCTCTCCAAGAGTATTCTGTTCATACATTCGGCCACACTATTTTGCTAAGGCGTCATCTTAACAGTGCGTACCGAACAATTCTTTCATTTTTGCAGAATTCATCAAAGTCACCTTCACAAAATTTTATGTCATTATCTGTTCGAAGCCACTTAATCTGTTTACTAGTTTGCTTCTCAATCAAAGTCTTTCATTATTTAAAGGTTAGAAAAACATCATTTTTATGCTTTAGAAAATAAACCCAAACTTTCCTGGAATAATCGTCAATGAAAGTCAACATATACCTGACACCACCTTTAGACTGAATACGAGCTGTACCCCAAAGGTCTGAATGAATATAGTCAGTAGTACCTTTCATTTTATGAACTGCCGAAGAATTGAAGCTGACTCTTTTCTACTTTCAAAAAATACAGTGTTCACATAAATCTAGTGGTCTAGTACTCTGTCCGCAAAGAAGACCTCTTTTGCTAAATATGCTCAAACCTTTTTCACTTATCCCAAATGCATATGCCATAATTTAGTGAAGTCAGAATCAGACAATGATGATGACGAGACTGCAACCGAGCCTGTGATAGTAGTTCTATGCAAAATATACAAGCTACCAGACCTACAAGCTTTCATAATAACAAGGGCATATCTAGAAACTTTCATAACTCCACCTTCAACTGCGTATTTACACCCAAGAGGCTCTAGGATGTCTAAAGAGATGAGATTCTTTTTCAAATCAGGAACATATCTAACATTAGTGAGTGTCCTGATAATACTATCATGCATTTTAATTCGGATTGTGCCTTTATTAACAACATCACACGCGACATTATTGTCCATCAAAATAATTCCACAATTACAAGATTCATATATGGAAAACAAATCTCTATTGAGACACATATGATAAGAACAACCCGAATCTAAAATCTATTCATTTGTAGACCTCGTCCTATCATCAGTAGTAAAGAAAATATTTTCATCATTCTCATCAGCTACAACACTAGCTTCAGCGGACTTAGTAGTTTTCTCAATAATTTTTTCCTTTTGCTTTAATTTATTTTTTAATTTAAAGCAATCAGCCTTAATGTGCCTCATTTTATGATAATATCTGTACTCCAAATTTTTATGTTTGGATTTAGATCTAGATTTAGATCTACTACTGTCAAATTTCCTTTTATCAGTTCTACCCCTGATAACCAGACCCTCAACCTGATTCCCATTACTTTCCCCAGTGATATTCCTATCTATCTGCTCCTTAGATTTTAATGTAAATTTAATTTCATGATATGAAATTATTTCTTTTTCATAAATCATAGTATTACGGAAATACTTAAAGGATTAGGGAAGAGAACACAAAAGTAATAGGGCCTTATCCTCATTATCAATTTTCACATCTATATTCTCCAAATCCAATCAAATTTATCAAGATGTGAGAGTATAGATGTATCTTCAGTCATCTGAAGCATATACAAACTCTGCTTCAAGAAGAGATGATTCTCCACTGTCCTCTTCATATACATGGCTTTAAGCTTGTCCCACATGCTCTTAGCCATAGTCTCCATAGCTATCTCCTGTAAAACCTCACCAGAGAGATTTAGAATAATGTTTGATCGGGCCTTCTTATCCATACCCACAAAATCTTCCTCTGACGTACCATTTAAAATTTTATCAGCTCCTTGTAGTGCCAAATCAACTCTGTCTTGAACCAGAATGGCCTCCATCTTGAGCTGCCACATGTCGAAGTTGACATTTCTGTCGAATTTCTTGACAACGATCTTTGTTATTGTCATCGTTGCCAAAAAAACTCAAAACTAGGCTCTGATACCAGTTTGTTAGAACTGGCCCTAGAAAATTTACCAAAGGATAATTTGACAACCCAACAAAGACAATAAAATAGAAAAGAATAAACGAGACAAGGACACTAAATTTACGTAGTTCGGTCAATTGACCTATGTCCATGGACGGAGGAGCAAAACTCTACTATAAAAGGGACAATTACAAATGCCTTAGGAAAATATTCCTAGGCCATAAAACACTCAAAACTACTAAACAAGAAAAAAGCCCAAAGTATTTTAACTAAGTGTGGGCTTAATAGAAATTAAACCAAAAGTAAACTATTAGGCTTTTCTTGTGGTGTATCTGGTTTCAAAGCCCAAGCCCTTATTTATAGTTATAATAGAAAATAACAAGCTTGATTTTTCTGATGTGAGACTATGTGGGACTTGCCAAACCAACACCATCCTCCTCCACCCTTCTGTACTCCTCCCCCTCCCATTCTCCTTCTTTGCCCTCTCCCTCTTCCCATCTCCTCCTCCTCCTCTCTTCATCCTTCTTCTCTGCCTCCTCCCCCATTCCAACCCCTTCTCCCCTCCTCCCCTCCTCCCACCCCTTCGTCCCCTCCTCCGCCTTCTCATCCTCCCCCATCCCCCCTATCCTCGTCCTTTGCCCTCCCCCTCCATTCTTCTCCTCTCCCTCCCCATCCTTCGATTCTTCTCCCACCACTTCGCCTCCCCTTCACCCCCTCCTCTGAAGTACCACAAACCCAACAAAAAGCCGAGGATAGTACAACATTGCAATCAAATAATTTTCCTTATAATAATACAATACCAAAATGAGAATGAATAATTTTTAAATAATATTTATTATATAATACAATCTATAATCAATCCATCCATAAGATATTAAATAAATTTAAAAACTAGTTAAAAATTCAAATAAATACTAACCCAAATAATAGATATATAAAATAAGCTCAATGTGTAGTAATCTCAATATATTAATTACATAATTCAATCATTAATCAATCCATAGCATTTTTACCATGTAACTCTAAAAAATTAAAAGACTATCATATAAGCAAATCATAACTCAATAAACATCATGACTCACATGCTAAAAATTTATTATAAATAAATATTTAAAAAAAATAAAATCTTTATGGATTCAATATATACTTTCGAAATATGCATTGATATAAAATACTTGCTTGATACTTATAAAGTTTGTAAAACATTAGTTTCATATTCATTTCAAATCATAACTTGCTAATAATACTTTTCAAAGCGTGATACATTTAAATATATATTTTTTAATAAAAATATAGATATAGCTAACATCACATATCAAAAAATAAAACATTATGGTAAAAAGATTATCATTAATTATTCCCAAATAAGCATAAATATAACTAAAGCTTCTAAAAATCGATATAGTTAAGATGTATTTGCTAGAATAGAAGTCTTAGTAGTTTTGACAACTATGTCAGATCCTCTTAACAAGGTTTAAAACTATGTTTAATCTCTATAGTATAAGTAACAGATATCTCCTTGTGTTTGTTGAATCTCAGATTTTGATGATGAAATCAATTGATAAATTATTATTCTAATTTATATATTAAAAAAAGTGTGCAAGATTAACTATGACAGTGAACTAGGCATAAAGCAAACATAGAATCAGAGTCAAAAATCGAACGATTCATTCGGAGCCTGAGTGTTCGTCAGGAGTCCAAAAGTTTGTCGGGAGTGTTGCTTGAATTTGTTGAGAGTTCATCGAGAGCTTGTCGAAATGTACGTCAGAAGTTCATCAGAGCTCGTCGAGAAGATCGAAGCTCACTAAAGAAGCTCGTCGGAATTCACTAAGAAGATCGTTGAGAATTCAAGAGCTTGCTAGGAGTTCGCCAGAAGATCGTCAAGAGTTCGTCGAAAGTCCATCGAAAGATCGGCAGAAGCTCACCAGAAGAAATTTTGACCTACCGAACTTACTTGCTTTAGTATATACCTTAAATATCATAGTTAGGTGTAATTAGAATTAGGTTTGGGAGATAATCTCATTAACTCTATTAGGGGGCAACTGAGCCCGTATCCGGATTGGTTTGGGCTGAACTCATGACCCAAACAGTATTGTTGAACCCTATCTGGCGGTGGCACTACTAGAACTGGGTGGTGGAACAGCCCAAGGCTCAGTCTCCTAGGTGTTTGGGTGGTGGTACCACCTAAACTGGGCGATGGTATGACCGGTAGTTAATAATTGTTAGGTGGTGGTATCACCAAACTGGGTAGTGGTACCACCCAGTTTCAGTACTCGAGACTCTGTCTGGTGGTAGTACTATCAGACTGGGCAATGGTACCACCCAGTTTCAGTACCCGAGACTCTGTCTGGTGGTAGTACTATCAGACTGGGCAGTGATACCACCCAGTGTTAAAGTCCACTAGTGGTGGTACAGCTAGGGACAGGTGGTGATACCGCCAATACCCCAGAAATCCAGGTTAAGATCTTTTTTGGCTCTATTTTTTAAGCCAATTGAGGCCTATAAATACCCCTTACTTCTCAGCTTGTTGGATACAGAGAAGTGAACAAAAAGAACTAAGATTATAGTGAAATCGCTTGTAAACTTTGAGAGTCCACCTCCACCGATTCTAAGTGTTAGAAGATTATATATGGAGAGTGAGCTACTTATAAAGAGTTTTGTAAATGGGTGATTGATCTTTGCCTTTGAAGAAAGATAAATAGTGGAAGCCAATGACTTTATCAGAGGAGGTATTGGGAGTGGACGTAGGTCGGACGACTGAACCACTATAAATCGATGTGTTCTTCCCTTATTGTGCACTCCTCTTCTTTACTACTTAGCTGCATTCTATTTTTGCTTAACTACAACTACTCAACTTCTTCTCTACTAATTTATGAAAGTATTCAAAGTTAAACATCTTTGTTGAAACATGTTTTAGTTGAATGAAACTTTTCACCGAAATGATTTTTCGAAATCGATATTTTTAACAGCTACACTAATTCGCCTCCACCCCCTAGTGCCGAACTTGATCCTAATAATTGGTATTAGAGCAAGGTCATCCTCATTTTGGTTTAAAACCTAAGAGAGATAACATTTGCTGGTAATCAAGAGGGTCATTCAATCACACGTTCACCCATGTTCAATGGGACAGATTGCACGCATTGAAAAACTAGGATATGAATTTTCTTAATTTCTATAGATTTTGAGTTATAGAACATTATTGAAAATGATGTTCAAAAGTCTTCTCTTCCGATTGAAATGATTTGGTAAAGAAGATTTTCTCTTTAAATGCTAAGGCTATGAATGCCTTGTTTTACACTTTAGATAAGAATGAATTCAATCGAGTTTCTATTTGTGAAACTGCTTATGACATTTAGCATACACTTGAAATCACATACGAAGGCATTAGTAGTATAAAGGAGTCTAAAATTAATCTTTTGGTTCATAGTTATGAATTATTTCCTATGAAACCAAGTGAGACCATTGGAGATATGTACACCTAATTTATAGATGTTGTCAATGGTCTAAAAGCTCTTGGTAAAAGTTTTTCTAATTTTGAACTTGTTAATAAGATATTAAGATCCATTTCAAAGAGATGGGACCCTAAAGTAACAACTATTCAAGAAGCCAATGACTTAAATAATTTTTCGCTTGAAGAATCTATTGGGTCTCTAATGACCTACGAAATGACATGCAATACTCATGAAAAATTTAAGAACAACCTTCCAAAGAACAGGAAGGATTTAGCACTAAGAATTCATGAAGACCACTTGAAAGAAAGTTTAAGTGATGAGGACAATGATGATGACTTGGCACTCTTAAAAAAAATTTAAAAAATTTATAAAAAGAAATAAATCTAAAAATGACACTAAAAATAAAATTATACTTAAAAAAGAATAAATTATTTGCTACGAATGTAAAAAGTCGGGATACTTCAAAAGTGAGTGTCCCCAAGTGAAGAAGAAATAACCGAAGAAGAAGAAAGTGCTCAAAGTTACATGGGATGATTCGAGCGCTTTCGAAGACAAGAAACAAAACAACAAGGAGATTGCAAACTACACGCTAATGGTAATCGACGACAAGGTAAGTAGTTCATTAGATGCAAATTTATCTTTCAATGAATTATTGAGTGTGTTTCATGATTTATTCGATGAATGTAGATTAATTAGTAAAAAGTATAATTTATTAAAAAAGAAGCATGCCTTTCTAAATAGTGAATTTGAAAAATTAAAAATTAAGCATAACAATGATATATCGCCCCCATGCACCAAGTGTGAACATTTAGAGGCACTTATAAAGGAAAACTTGCTACTAAATGAAACTCTAGAAAAGTTTAAGATTGATAGTAAATCCTTGAATATGATCATTGTTAATAAGGGTCACATTCATAGAAGAGATAGAATCGGCTTTGTGAGTAGCTCTCACCAAAAGCCAACTATCTTTGTTAAAGGCCCTACCTTGCATGTTTCACCTCGCATCAAATTTAACTTTTGTTGTAAACTTGGATATTATGCTCATAAATGTCTACTTAAGAAATATAGTCCACACAAGTTAATTTTAGTTCCTAAAAGAACCATAAAGGACTCTATGCAAAATGATAAGTTAGGTATATCAATTTATGAGGCACCTAAAGTCAAATGGGTACCTAAAAACCATCCTTTTTTGTAGATATATTTATAATCTCAAGCTAGGAGCGAGAAACGGTATCTCGATGATGCATGCTCATAATCAAGCTCACTGGCTCAAATAACAATGAAAGATCATTGATTTTCTAATGATTAAAACATGTTGATCATTTATACATTAACCTTTAACCTTGAATAACGATACTAAAACATACTAGTGTTGAGACTAAGGGACACTAGCTAAATTGTTTTTGTTAGGTTTCTCGAAAAAGTGATTTTTGATGATGATCTTAATTTCACTTATAATATGTTGGAATTCAAGCCTTTATGATTCTCGAAAACGCTTGTCTAAACTCCTTTCTTAATAATCAAACTATCAACTTTTTATTAACCATTCTCCCTTGATCCTACTAATAGACTAAAGAAAATGTTCACGAATCTTTTGATGATCTCTCACTATGTAAAACCTCTATGTATGATTGAATCTTTGTTGAAAAACAAAATATAGTTAAAACGATTTGATGAGTTGTGTTACTCAAAAGAAATATAAAGTTCATTCAAATTGATAAATAAAAAAAATTTGAAGGAAATAAATGATGTCATTTCACTTAATTAAATGCTCAACAATTGAGTTGAACACTCAAGGTTAACCTCACTATAAGATAGTTGTTGAATGAGAAAAAATAATAGATCAAGTGATGAAAACTTTACAGCTCCAAATATGCCTAAGGGAGTGTACCAGCGGTGGCATCGCTAGAACTGGTGGTAGCACCGCCAGAACACTTCGTTCTTAGGCAATGACTGCTAGTTATAGGTGCCCTACAAGTCAATCATGTGAGTGATGACACTTGTAACATGCTGCATTAATCTCGTTGCTTATGATTATTGATATTTTCTCACATTATTCATATGTATATTGTGATATCTTTGGATTTATGTAATGGGAATCGGATCATGATGAGATCATGATAATGAGACCGATTCACCTTTAAACACAAACCCTAAATAATCCCGATCATAGGTTACTCGAGAGGGACATCGAGATAACCGGACAGACTGATGTACTATATACCCGTCCATATAATAGAAGTGGCTAGTCTCATAGCTACTCATGTAGGGACACTAAGGATACAATACAAGTGCTCATTGGAGAATGAGTTCACTGATTGATCCGCTTACGGAATAATAGATAGTTATTGATATCTCATTTCAGAAAGCGATTCCGTAGTCTCAGTAGTATATCTGGTCCTTAGACTTGAGACACCAAAGATACCTTGTATGAGAACTTTATTCTTTGACATCGGACTTACAGGTTTGGAAAGTTCTTGATCTGGTACAATCGGTTCTCGAGAATGGTAGCCAACCTTACGTAGGTAATTGAGTATCAATAGAGGATTATCCACTCTCGGTATCATGAGAGGAATATCTCATGTGTTCTTGCTCAAGCAAATCTCTGGCCAAGGTCATTCGAATTGAAAGAGAAATAGTACGTTTGGGGACTGCGGCGTAGTGGCCTAGTACGTTTGCAGTCGATGAATCAAGTGAATTATTATGGAGATTATAATTCACTGAGTCAGAAGGAGTTCTGACAAGTATGACTTATGGCCAGCTCGATATTGGGCCTAGAGGGTCACACATATATGGTAAGTTTTACAACGAGTAGAGGTTCGAATATGAGATATCCGCCGGAGCCCCTATCTTATTGGATATCCAATAAGCCCATATATTTATTGGATCCCATGGATGAGATCCAATAAGAGCTAGATTATTGGGTAGAGACTCATTAATCTAAGATGCTTAGATAATTGGATAGAGATCCAATACCCAATAGGGCTAGATCCATTAGGGTTGACAGGGGGCCTCTATAAATAGGAGGGAACCAAAGGCCCATAGGTTGGGGTTATTCTTGGTGGCCACCTCCTGATCTTCTCTCTCCAGAGAGGAGCATCGTCATAGTCCCTATCATGTGGATACTGCTAGAGTGGAGGATGCTTGACTTGCTTCATCCATCCCACTGATCTGCAGGAATACAAGGATATACGATCTCCCTAAGTACTTTCCTTTTACACACGTAATTTTTGGATTCGTGGATTTGTTATTCACACACCGATCTTCGCATGATGACAGAACCTTTCATAGAAATTCAAGATGTTTTATTTTTTCGTTCTTCCATTGCACATATGATGTCGCCCTTGGATTTCTCAACAGTGGTATCAGAGCCAAGTTGTTCATACGAAAATCAGATTTTAACTGTGTGTGTTGTGTTTTAGATGTGCTTTTGATGCCAAAATCGTTGACGCAAAAGATGAGAGAGGGCAGCAGCTGTTCCTACCCTCATAGTTTGGCCAAGGTTGCTTGCAACCATGGCTGTGTGGGCAAGGAGCTCCTGCGGCCGGCGGACGGTGGTCATTTGCCCGCAGTGGCAGCACTGCCCACATGCGTGAAGGGCGCCCATAGGCAAGGCAGTAGCGGGTGGCCTGTCTGTGCGCAGGCACTACGCCCATCGTAGGGGCAGCCAGCGAGCGCTGGGCGGCTTGCCTACGCGCAGGCACTATGCTCGCGGGCGCTTGCCCGCAAGGGAGGGCGGCGCCCACTTCGGGCATTGCCCCGCAAGGGCAATGCCAACAGATGGGCACTTCTACCCACGAGAAGCGCCCCGCTACAACAGTGTCGCACGCGGGCAGAGCGACGTCGCCTGTGAGTAGGGGTAGCACTTCCCCGTAGTGCTACTACTAATATGGTGGTGGCGGCGGTGGCAACCACAACGCGTGCAGCAAGGGAGGGATTAGGGTTTTTAGGCAAAAGATAATTTTACCCTTGGGCATTTCAGAAATTCTAATTTTGTCTCTTTTGATCGAATGACTAAAATACCCTTCAGAATTTAAAAAAATTCTTATATATCCCTGCTTTCATAAAAAAATATTAGTTAATTAAAATATTTAATTAACTATTATTATTTATCTAGTAGTCCTATATAATAACATATACATGTGATATATGATGTGTACAAATGATCATGGATCGTGTGATGTGATCATTATTATTATTGGGGCCTGCGAGCCTGTATTTTTCTCGTTTATTATCGGGCTTGCATGCTTGTAATTATGCTGTAATTACACGAGAAGGCACAACGAGAGCATGGAAGCGATAGCGGGACCCACAAGGCTAAGACAGACGATCCGACGCATGGAGATGTGTTGAGATGCCGACAGAACCAATGAAGCGAGATGGATGATCACAAGGCATAGAGATGCATCGATACATACATAGATCTTGTTGTAAATGATTGGGGCCACTGGCTCGGGCTTGATCACATTAGGATATGGTCCATGATCATCTAGTATATATATATATATATATATATATATATATGTATATATATATATATATATTTGCATGCAATGTAGATATATATTAAATATGTATGTATGTCATGTCATATTAGGAGACCGAATTAAAAAATCCCTTCTTCAATAATATTAAGTCGATAAATATGAGGTAATTAGATTGACCCACATGGCCTTCGATCGTTATAGGTAGGAACTGATTCCCGGTGTAGGTTGAGTTGGTCGAGTCCCTCGAGACTCACCTATATCATGATTCGCTATCTTATCTATGATATAAAGATGTCACTAGTGATCTGAGGACATGGTATGCTTGGTCGAGTCCCTCGAGGATATATCATCGAATCAGACTCATCTTGTAACGATGGTGATGACTTAACTACATGTCAAGATAGAAGTGTTATCAATGAGTGATGACACTTGTAACATGCTACGTTAATCTCGTTGCTTATGATTATTGGTAATTTCTCACATTATTCGTGATGTCATTAGATCTATGCAATAGGAATCACATCATGATGAGATCATGATAATGAGATCGATTCACCTTTAAACACAAACCATAAATAATCCCTATAGGTGAGTGGTTGGTCTCATAGCTACTCATGTGGGGACACTAAGGATACAGTACAAGTGCTCATTGAAGAATGAGTTCATTGATTGATCCGCTTACAGAATGCTGGATGGTTATTGATACCTCACGTCAGATAGCGATTCCGTAGTCCTTGTAGTGTATCTGGTCCTTAGACTTAAGACACCATAGATGTCTTATATGAGTACTCTATTCTTTGACACCAGACTTACAGGTTTGGAAAGTTTTAGATCTAGTACAATCGGTTCTCGGGAATGGTAGCCAACCTTACGAAGGTAATTGAATATTAATAGAGTATCATCCACTCTTGGTATCATGAGAAGAATATCCCATATATTCTTGCTCATGCAAATCCCTAGCCAAGGGTATTCGGATTGAGAGAGAAATAGTTCTCCAGGAGAATTCCGTTAGAGCGATACTCGATTGGAAATCGTACGGGCCTGACAGCACCATGCCCAATATACGATCTCTAGGATATTAGATGGATGAGAGACTATAGATATATAGTAACTGAGGACAGATAGGTCCAAAAGATTGGATTCCCCTGTATCGTCTGGGGAATGTGGCATAGTGGCCTAGTACGTCGGTAGTCGATGAATCGAGTAAATTATTATGGAGATAATAATTCACTGAGTCAGAAAGAGTTCTGACAAGTATAACTCATGGCCAGCTCGATATTGGGTCTAGAGGGTCACACACATATGGAAGATGTTGCGATGAGTAGAGGCTCGGATATGAGATATCCGCCGAAGCCCCTATCTTATTGGATATCCAAAAAGCCCTTGTATTATTGGATCATATGGATGAGATCCAATAAGAGCTAGATTATTGGGTAGAGACCCATTAATCTAAGAGGCTTGGGTAATTGGATGGAGATCCAATACCCAATAGGACAGGATCCATTAGGGTTTACAGGAGGCCTCTATAAATAGGAGGGAACCAAAGGTCCATAGGCTGGGGGTCTTCTTGGTAGCCACCTTCTATTCTCCTCTCCCTAGAGAGGAGCATCATTGCAGTCCCTACCATGTGGATACCGCTAGAGAGGAGGATGCTTGACCTCCTTCATCCTCCCCCATAGATCTGTAGGAACTCAAGGATATACGATCTCCCTAGGTATTATCATTTCTTTTACACACATAGTTTTTGGATCCACGGATTTATTTTTTTTTGTTAGGGATCGAGTGGCACTAAGAGGGGGGGGGTGAATTAGTGCAGCGGAAAGGAATGATAAATTTTTCAGCGATTAAAACAAGTTTAGAAACTTCGTACGAATGAATGCAACGTTTCGTTTGAACCCGGAAAGATTACGTTTTAACTTTAAAACATATGTAAGAAGATGAAGAGAAAGTTAAGTAAATAAGGCAGCAAATGAAGAGGGTTTGCAGCAAAGTAAATAACAAGAACGTAAATGCAAACTATATTTTTATAGTGGTTCGGTCATCCGACCCACTTCCACTCCCGATTCCTCTTGCTTGAGGCCACCGGCTTTCCACTAGCTATCCTCCTTCCAACGGGCGAGGATGAACTCCCTCACAACATCTCTCCTTTTGACGGGCTTAGGAGATAACCATTACAAAGCACTCTTACCCTTCTCTTGGACTAGAACACTCTTAAGACTTAGAGGGAAGATTTGATAAACTTTCAAGAGAGTTTCCCCCTTCTTCTTTTTCAGTTCTAGACTCCTTTCATCAAAGAATGTGAGGGGCATTTATAGGCCTCAAAGTGATTCAAATTTGGAGCCCAAATTTGAATCTTTTGAGTTTCCCGGTGTCGGACGGTTCAACTGCCTGTCAATCTGGCAGACTGACACAGCAGGGGCGGTGCTACTGCCAGCCTGGGGCGGTTCCACCACCCAGTACTTGGCCTCTGGGTGGTGCCACCACCCAGCCTGGGGCGGTTCAACCGCCCAGGTCATTTTCAGCTGGTTTCGGCCGAAAACTCGACTGAAACCGGTCCAAACGAATTCCGAATTGGCTCAAATTTGGTTTATAGGATTAACACATAATCCTAAACCAAATTATGTGCTAACTACAAATTTTAAAGATATTTTTTAAGCTATTTCAAAGTCCATAAGATAAGACTTCTTTCGGTGAGCTTTCGGCGAACTTCCGACGGTCTTCCGACGAACCCTCGGAAACCATTCTGCGGACTCCCGGCAAGCTCCCGGACTTCATGATGATCTTGGCGAGTTCCATCGAGCTTCTTTGGCAAGCTCCGATCTTTCTTGGCAAGCTCCGCGAACTTCCGACGAACCTTCCGGCGAACTTTCGAAAACCCTTCGGCAAGCTCCCTACTCGTTCTCGATCGGTTCCGGCAACTACTCCCAACAAATCTTCGGACTTTCATCGAACTCTCGAACTCCCAACGATCCATCCCACTTGTCTTCCGGTACTTTATTTTGCTTTATGTCTTTATCGTCATCGTAGTTAATCCTGCACACAAACAAACAAACACTCTACTTTGATCTAGATAGTTATTACAACACGAATTGACATTCAGTTGCCCGACACGTCATTGGTCGGCGCTTCGTCCGATCCTTCGGCACATCATCCTCTTTTGTGGTCCGTTGCCCAATCGACGGATGACCTCCGCAACCCCAATATCCTTGGCACAACATGCATCTTGGCCCGATGCCCGACGTACGAAGCCTTCAGCCGATTGTCGATCGAACCTCCGGCTCGACATCCAATATCCAGACGTGATCACCTAGCGCAATGTCAATTCCTCCAGCGTCAACTATCTAATCTTGATCGATAGTAGACCTGCATAACTCAAAACGTAGTTAAACAATAAATCATAATCAATTAGTTTCATCATCAAAATCCGATATTCAACAATCTCCCCCTTTTTGATGATGACAACTAATTGATGACTAACAGAGTTAACCATAACTCCCCGGAGTTTAACCAAACTCCCCCTATCAATATGCCATTGATAGAAACCTTGGATTATCCTAAATCCAAGCAACATTCATCATAATATTAAGAGAATACAACAAAATCATCATGCAAACATATAAAATATTCAATTCAATGCATGAAGTCATCAATCTACTTCTCCCCCTATGTCATCAACAAAAAGGAGAAGTAACATTATAGCTAGTTTTCAAGGATATGCAAATTTACACTCATACTAGCTATCAATCAAGATATTCAACATACATCATGGCAAATTTTTTTTTTTAAAGATGTCCAAGCATAGCAAATGAACACTTGCTTCTTGTGCAAGTTTGTACTTTGATTTCCTTAAATTTGCAAGATAGCAATTTTTGATATTTCAAGATAGCAAGTTCTTTTCCTCTTTTGTAGGCAAGCAAGATAGCAATTTTCTTCCTCTTGAATGAGCTAGCAAATTTTTCATGCAAGCTAGCAATAAGCTTTCTCTCCCTTTATCAATATTAAAAAGAAAGGGAAGATCAAATACTTCAAATAATCTTGCATGAGATTCAACAATAATTTGTAACAAAAATGTAAGCAATTTTGTTGAAAAAGTGAAGTTGAGCAAGATTTTTGCCTCTCTTGAGATAGCAACTTTTTGCTTCTCAATGTTTAGGCTAGCAAATTTTTCTCTTTTGATATACAAGCTAGCAATTTAACTCCCCCTTTTATCATTATTGCAAGAAAGGGAGAAACCAATGATCAATTATAAATTTGCATCAATCAATATATCAATCATCACATGATGCATACAAGATGGTATTGAAATATGAGAAATTATGTCATGAAGGATATCAATATGTAAATTCAACAAGAATCAAAACTAAAAGATATCATTCATGATTCATATCTTTTCATTTTAGCAAGATCAAGATCATGATTTTAAAACAAATTCTAAGCATATAGTTCCGAGAAATCAAAATCATGATTCACAAATATTTTCTTTAGTATCAAGTTCCAATTCATGATAAAGGGTATACAATCAAGAATCATGATACATAAAAAAAAAAGAGGTTCTCATAGATCATGTCATGATTCGATGATTCATCATAAGGCAAATTTAATTTTCAATCATCACACAAGACATGCAAGGCAAAGAAATCTTGTCATTTCTATACCATGAAATATATGACATCAAGGCTCATGATTCATTTAAAAAGATATAGCACAAAGAGCAACTTGATTCATGCATAAGAATTTCAAGTATCAAATATCAAGATAAATGTGATACAACCAAGAATCATAATATATAAAAGCATATCAATTTCAAGGATCAAGTCGTGATTATAAGTGCTAACATATTTTCTTTTCATTCATTTTTATGTCATGATAAAAGAATAAATCAATGATTTAAACATTAAGCACATTTTTTTTTCATCAAATTTTCAATCATCACGTAAGGCATTCAAGGAAGTATTGAAACAAAAAAAAAAATCAATTTTAGCATATAATGTTTCAATCTTTGATCTTGAGTCATGAATCCAAAAGTCATAAATCAAAAGGTTCATGAATCATTTTGACAAGTCTCCTTTTTAGGAAATAAGATCTTGATTCATACATAAGAATTTTTACCAAGATCACATTTCATAAGAATCAAGACACGAATTCATAAAAATTCAAGTATTGAATTCCGAGAAATCAAAAGACAAGATACAAACGATCTTGATTTATAAAGAACTTCAAGTTATAATTTGCAAGATCATAATTTCACTAAAGTATTTTCTTTAGCAAAGAATCACATTAGCACTTGATTGTTGCATAAGCAATTTTATTGCATCATGATTTATAAAATTTTACAACATAAATCATATGAGGTAAAATAGCAATAATATCAATCATGATTCATTGGATAGCAAATAGCAAAGAGAATAATTTGTTTCATGCATCTTGATTCACACAAGTCAAGTTATGATTCCAAACGTTTAAGGGATGAATCAAGAATCTTTAACAAGTCTTATTCAAATTCATAAAAGATATCAAGAAGAGCAAAATTTCTCTCACATCGATATTCAAACCATGACAAGTGATATTTTAATCATCAAAGCACATTTTCTCAAGTTGAGTATCGAAAAGTAAAGAGAAAATAATTTATGATTTATTTGCATTTTTCTTCAATAACATGGGAGAATCATAAAAGAGTATGGAGCAAGAGATCTTGAAAAACTCAAGTTATCAAGATCATGATATAGATAAGACTCATTCTAGTTCAATGTATCAACTCATAATCAATTCATCGAAATCACTTTTATAATTTATGAGATTCTTAAGATATTATGAAATCATTAATCTCGATAAGATGATAAAAGCATTAAGTGATTCTTTTAACACATTATCAAAATCTTGTTCATAATTTAAGTGATTCACAAAATATCATAAATGAATTTATCACTTGTCTTACATGGAAAATCAAAAACTTTAGAGAAAGAGAGATGTTCAAGAAACATGCATTTCTCTTTTAGTGATTTTCATTTATTTTATATAAGCATGTCTTTATCTTTTTATACAAAATCAAAATAAGTATTTAAAAAATAAAAGGCAAACTTCATTATAAAAATCGTCAAGACAAAAATATAACACATTATTTCAAGATATGATATTCAATTTTTCTTGATAATGTGTTTCATTTTGTTTCAAACAAGTGTGCTCATATTTCAAAAGATGAGTATCAAATTTAAGACCAAAACATGAGTTTGTCATCAAGATATGATATCACAAAGTCATTAAGCATGATAACAAACTTTTAATATTTTCATTTCAATGATGATTTCATAATGTATGTTCAAATATTTATACGGAAGCCATCATTGTATAAATTCAAAATACAAGTTTGTCATTAGACCCATTAAGATCAAATACATCAAAATCTTTCATTCGAAAATTTTAATAAGAGTAACATAAATTGATTACATGTGAGCATGTATCAACTTTTCAAAACAAGACGTAAGTTTCGTCATAAAGACCGTTAAGGCCAAACACATCAAAAATAAAACATTATGATAGTGCATTTTCTTATTTTTAAGAGTTTCAATTTACATGATTTGATCTTTCATAAGAATGATCAATGTCATGCATCATATTTAAACATGAGAGCATCATCATATTTAGAAATGAGTTCATCATTAAAATCATTTCACTTCTTTCTTTCATAAGATGATCAATGCTCAAACTTTTGCTAAAATCATACATCATTTTAAAAATCTGAAAAATAACTTTCGTCATGAAACCCATTAAGTCCAAATATAACACATGGCAACATCAAAGCCATATTTCTTTCATTTTGAAAATTTGTGGGTTGAGTCTTTATAATTGATTTCATGAAGACATGTATCAATAAAAATTTCATCATTAAAAAGGGTTAAAACCCACTAAGCCAAGATGGAAGTTTTCAAATTATAATCAAGATATGTACATCTATCATCAAAAGATTTTCAAGAAATTCATACATAGATATGTATCATGTTTAAGATTGAAAACCGATATAGAAAGTATACATGAAATTTCATCATCTCAAAATGTCATCTTAATTTGTCATGAAAACAATTAGACCAAGAATACGTTAATCCACAACATAGAGTCAAATCAATATTACTTCAAAAACTAATGCATGTTACAAAATCATTAAGCATCATGTTTAGAAATGAAATATAAAACATCAAGATACACATGCATGGATTAATTCTAGGCAATATCATAAATCATGCAAATATCATTCATAATTTTTACTTTTCAAAAATACTAGGAAGGAAAAAGCATAAAAAATATCCTACCAACTATTTCAAGCAACTCATGAAAGGATCATGTAATTTTAAAGTAAGGTAAGAACAACTTGAGTGAGTTTCTTACCTCATTATCGAAAACCGTCAAAGCCCATTTCGCCTCTTCTTTACTTGATTCTTCTTTGCAACCCTTCTTCTTCTTCTTTGGCCTCTTTCTCCGTTCAAGTTCATTTGTGCTTTTTAATTTTTGTTTAATGAACTTGTTAACATTCATTGTTATGTATTCATTGTCCTCATCACTTGAGTCATCACTCAAGTGGCATTCATTTGTCCGATGTTCCAAATCCTTCTTGTTCTTTAGAAGGTGGTTCATATGTTCATCATGTTCCAAATGTTCAAAGAAACTCATTTCATATGTCATTAGTGAACCGATTAGTTCTTCCAATGAAAAATCATTTAAATTTTGTCTCTTGTATTGCGGTTACTTTTGGATCCCAACTTTTTGGGAGGGATCTTAAAATCTTGTTAGTGAGTTCAAAGTTCAAAAATCATTTACCAAGACTTTTCAAGCTATTGACGACATCCGTGAAGCGGGTGTACATATCGCCGAAAGTTTCGCTTGGTGTCATTCGGAAGAGCTCAAAATCATGCAATAAGAGGTTTACTTTCGAGTATTTAACTCTACTAGTTCCCTCGTGTGTGATTTCAAGTGTTCGCCAAATATCGAAAGTCGTTTCACACATTGAAATCCGATTGAACTCGTTCTTATCTAAAGCGTAAAATAAGGCATTCATAGCCTTTGCGTTTAAAGAAAACAACCTTTTCTCCAAATCCGACCATTCGTTCGTCGGTTTAAAGGAAGGTTGAAAGCCATTTTTGATGATGTTCCACAAATCCAAATCCATTGAAAGTATGAAAACTTTCATTCGAGTTTTCCAATATGTGTAGTCCGAACCGTTAAAGAACGGTGGACGAAAAACCAAAAAGCCCTCTTGAAAACCATTTAGAGCCATTTCTCACGGGTGTAAATCTGAAAGAGAAAGAACGTGGCTTTGATACCAATTGTTAGGGATCGAGCGGCACTAAGAGGGGCGGGGGGTGAATTAGTGCAGTGGTAAGGAACGATAAATTTTTCAGCGATTAAAACAAGTTCGGAAACTTTTTACGAATGAATGCAATGTTTCATTTGAACCCGGAAAGATTACGTTTTAACTTTAAAACATATGTAAGAAGATGAAGAGAAAGTTGAGTAAATAAGGTAGTAAATGAAGAGGGTTTGCAGCAAAGTAAATAATAAGAACGTAAATGCAAACCAGGATTTTATAGTGGTTCGGTCATCCGACCTACGTCCACTCCCGATTCCTCTTGCTTGAGGCCACCGGCTTTCCACTAGCTATCCTCCCTCCAACGGGCAAGGATGAACTCCCTCACAGTACCTCTCCTTTTGACGGGCTTAGGAGATAACCCTTACAAAGCACTCTTACCCCTCTCTTGGACTAGAACACTCTTAAGACTTAGAGGGAAGATTTGACACACTTTTAAGAGAGTTTCCCCCTTCTTCTTTTTTCAGTTCTAGACTCCTTTCATCAAAGAATGTGAGGGGCATTTATAAGTCTCAAAGTGATTCAAATTTGGAGCCCAAATTTGAATTTTTTGAGTTTCCCGGTGTCGGACGGTTCAACCGCCTATCAATCTAGCAGACTAACACGGCAGGGGCGGTGCTACCGCCAGCCTGGGGCGGTTCCACCACCCAGCACTTGGCCTCTGGGTGGTGCCACCGCCCAACTTGGGGCGGTTCAACCGCCCAGGTCATTTTCAGCACAGTGGTTTTGGCCGAAAACTCGACCGAAACCGGTCCAAACGAAGTCCGAATTGACTCAAATTTGGTTTATAGGATTAACACCTAATCCTAAACCAAATTATGTGCTAACTATAAATTTTAAAGACATCTTTTAAGCTATTTTAAAGTCCATAAGATAAGACTTCTTTTGGTGAGCTTTCGGCGAACTTCCAGCGGTCTTCCAACGAACCCTCGAAAACCATTCTGCGGACTCCCGGCAAGCTCCCGGACTTCATGATGATCTTGGCGAGTTCCATCGAGCTTCTTTGGCAAGCTCCGTGAACTTCCGATGAATCTTTCGATCAACTTCCGAAAACCCTTCGGCAAGCTCCCTACTCGTTCTCGGTCGGTTTTGGCAACTACTCCCAACGAATCTTTGGACTTCCATCGAACTCTCGAACTCCCAATGATCCATCCCACTTGTCTTCCGGCACTTTGTTTCGCTTTATGTCTTTATCGTCATCGTAGTTAATCCTGCACACAAACAAACAAATACTCTACTTTGATTTAGATAGTTATTACAACACGAATTGACATTCAATTGCCCGACACGTCATTGGTCGACGCTTCGTCCGATCCTTCGGCACATCGTCCTCTTTTGTGGTCCGTTGCCCAATCGGTGGATGACCTCCGCAACCCCTATATCCTTAGCGCAACATGCATCTTGGCCCGATGCCCAACGTATGAAGCCTTTAGCCGATTGTCGATCGAACCTCCGGCTCGACATCCAATATCCAGACGTGATCACCCGGCGCAACGTCAATTCCTCCAGTGTCAACTGTCTAATCCTGATCGATAGTAGACCTGCATAACTCAAAACACAGTTAAACAATAAACCATAATCAATTAGTTTCATGATCAAAATCCAAGATTCAACATTTTTCACACCGATCTTCACACGATAATGAAACCCTTTGTGGAAATCTAGGATGTTTTATTTTTATGTTCTTCCGCTGTGCATGAGATGTCGCCCCTTGGATTTCCCAATAGTGGTATCAGAGCTAAGTTGATCGTGCAAAAATTGGATTTTAACTGCATGTGTTATGTTTTGGATGCACTTTTGACATCAAAATTGTTGACACAGTAGCAAAAAAGGTGCAGCAATGTTGCTACCCTCGCACAACGGCCAAAGGCTACTTGTAGCCTTGGCCATTGCCGCCGGTCTACATGCAGCTAGCCGGTGGGCTACGGGCCGTAGGCAGGCAATGGCTGCAGGCTGCTTGCGCGGGCGACTTGTCTGCGTGCAGGCATTACGCCCGCAAGGGGGCAGCGTCGCCTGCGGTGGGCACTACACCGTAGGGGCAGCGCACCTACAGTCGAGCAACCCATAGCCGCACCGGGAGGAGCGCTTGCCTGTGGGCGAGGGTGATGCTCGCCCACGGTGCCGACAGCGCCTGCAAGGGCTGCAAGCGACCGCCGCCATGGGCACACCGCCCGTAACGACGTTGCCCAGCCAGCTGGTGAGCCAACCGCAAGGACACGCACCCGCAAGGATGGTGCCTGCACAAGCGACGACCGTCGACGGACAAACCGCTAGCGGGCGCTACACCCACGGGGAAGGCAGCGCACCCGCCTACAATGGCCACCGCCGACAGGGTGGCGATGGCCGCAGCGCAAGCAAAGCTAGGGATTAGGGTTTTCATCCAAAAGATAGTTTTGCCTGTCAAAATTTAAGAAATTTCAATTTTTGTCCTTCTAGTCGAATGACCATAATACCCTTTGGAATTCAGAAAATTCCTTGCATAACTCTGATTTCAAAAAAATATTAGTTAATTAAAAGGTTTAATTAGCTATTATTATTTATCTAGTAGTCCTATATAATAATATATACATGTGATGTATGATGTGAACAGATGATCATGGACCGTGTGATGTGATGTGTGTACATGTGATTATTATTATTGGGGCCTGTAAGCCTCTATTTTTCTCATTTATTATCAAGCCTGCATACTTGTAATTATATTATAATTACACAAGGAGGCGCATCGAGAGTAGGACCCACGAGGTTGAGACGGATGATCCAACGCATGGAGATACGTTGAGATGCTGATAAAACCAACGAAGCGAGATGGATGATTATAAGGCATGGAGATGCGTCAAGGCACACATAGATCTTGATGTGAGTGATTGGGCCCATTGGCTCGGGTATGATCACATTAGGATATGGTCCATGATCATTTGGTGTAATTACTCATGTGATGTGTGATTGGTTATATACCTACTATATATATATATATTTGCATGCGATGTAGATATATATTAAATATGTATGTGTGTCACACATTATATTCAAAGACCGAATAAAAAATCTTTTTTCTCGATAATATTAAGTCGGTAAATATGAAGCAATTAGATTGACCCACGTGGCCTTCCATCGTTATAGGTAGGAACTGATTCTTAGTATAGGTTGAGTTGGTCGAGTCCCTTGAGACTCACCTATATCACAATTCGCTATCTTATCTATGACATAAAGATGTCATCGGTGACTTGAGGACATGGTATGCTTGGTCGAGTCCCTCGAGGGTATATTATCAAATCAGATACATCTTGTAACAATGGTATTGACTTAACCGAACATCATGGTTGGTCGAGTCCTACGAGGCCATGATGGTTCGAAGGCCGAATAGGATGAGAATCACAAGGAGTTGTGATTTGTAAGAGTTACATATCTTTTGGGCTTAGTGTAATTGGTTGAGTCCCTCGAGGTTACACTAAGATGCCAATTAGATCCCGATCATAATTAGAAGTCTGCTGGAGACTTTCATTTCATGTGCTAAGGGTGTCGCGTGGCTCGCCAAAAAAATAGTAGTAGCATGTTAAGATAGAAGTCCATATCTTGATTATTTATATTTTTACAAAATCTGCATGTTATTTATTTATTGCTGTATCTTTATTTTTTTTGAAAATATCGCTATTAGACTCTTTATGTGGCATACTTGATTCCAACTATCTCATTGATCCAAATTATATGAATTGGTTTCGTAAGCTGAGAATCATTCTCATGATGAAAAAAATTACATATGTCCTTAATATAGTGATGCCTATAACTAAAGAAGGAGCAAGCGAGGATGAGATCACTCACTACGTGAAGTACACAGATGACTCCTTGCTCAGTATTACATGTTGGGCTCCATGACACCCGAGTTATAGAGACAACATAAAAAGATGGATGGAAGATCCATATTCCTGCATCTCCACGAATTGTTTGAGGAACAGGGAAGAACTCAATGATATGAGATATTGAAGAGTCTCTTTCATGTTAGGATAATTGAGTGGACACCGGTTCAAAACCATGTCCTTAAGATGATTGAGTGGATAGAGAAACTCACAGGTCTAGGAATGGTCCTAGAGGATAACCTGTGTGGATCTTGTGCTTCAGTCCCTTTTAGATTCCTTTTTACAGTTTTCTATGTTGGTAAGACCAGAAAAAAAAGGAAGACAAAGAAATCCCTTGAGAAGGGCAAAGGGCAAGGGCAGATCGGTTAAAGCAAAGGTTACTAAGAAGACCCAGAAGAGGACAAAAGCCAGTGATTCCATTGTGAAAAAGATGGGCATTTGAAGAGGAACTACAAAGAGTTTATTATAGAGAAGGCGAAACAGAAGCTTAAAAAAGTTTCAGATATGCATTTGTGATTAGTCTCTATCTGTAAGACTCATATGATAACAGATAGATATTAGATACCGATAGTGTTTATCATATTTATAATTCATTGTAGGTTCTGGTAGGACCTAGGAGATTGATAAGAGGCAAGATGGATCTCAAGATGGGCAATGAAGTAAGAGTTGCTACTATTGCTATTGGCGAGGTCACCCTACATCTGCTTGGTGGAGCTACTATTGCATTAGATGTATATTATTTTGTTTCCTCTATTATTAAAAACGTTATTTTCATTTCATGTTTGACATTGAATGATTATAAAGTAGTTTTTGAGAACAATAGTTGTTCAATTCTTAAGGATTTGAGATCATCACGAGAGGAACATTGCATAATAGTTTGATTATGCTATACACTACTCCACATATCATGAATGTTAGTGAGTCCAAGAGGAAAAGAGATGAGGTGAACAATGCAAACATATGACATTATAGGCTGGGTCATATCTATGAGGGAAGAACTCAAAAGTTACTGTTAGATGTGAAAGGATCTAAAAGGCACTAAGAGGGGGGGGGGGGGGTGGGGGGGTGAATTAGTGCAGCGGATTAAAATCGTATTCTTGAAACCGATTTGCAAAAACTCACGTTCGTAGGAAGATCTCGATTTGACGAAAGAGAACTTGAAAGTAATTGCTTGCGTAAAGGAAATAACTATGAACTAAATAACTTGCAGCAAAGTAAAGAAATGCTTCAAGAATGTAAACACTCACACATTCATGGACACAAGGATGTATAGTGGTTCGGTCAAATGACCTACATCCACTCTTGAAGCCTTTACGATGAAGCTCCGCTCTTCCACTAGCAATCTCTTTGAAGGGAAGGATCAAACACCCTTTTACAACCCTTTACAAGATGTTCACACTTGTACAAGATCTCTCAAGAAAAGGAAGAAGGTGAACACTAGCAAAAACAAGACTTTACAACACACTTCAGAACTCAAGACTTAGAATTTTTGCTCAAAGGGTACCCTTTCAAGGAAAGGGAGGGTATTTATAGATCCAAAGTGGATTCAAAATTGGGCTCCAAATTCAAAATCAATTTGGAGTTCCAAGATCTGGTGGTCAGAGGCGGTGCCACCGCCTGTCACAATCCTTTGGCGACGTGAGGCGGTGCCGCCGGCGGTGCTACGCCTCTAGTCGGTGGCGGGCGGTGCCACCGCCTACCAGGCGATTCCACCGCGTTTATGCGAAGGCGATCTTGCCGCCAAAGTGTTCCACCAGGCTGGGCGGTTCAACCGCCTCCCTCATTCGGTCAAGGCCGAATGAGCCCTGTTTGAGCCTTAACTTGGCTCAGTAGAGACCTGGTTGGCCCCTACTGAATTTAGGCAGGATTTTCCTCAAATCCTTGCCTTACTCATGTGCAAACTACGAACATAAAACACAACTAAACGTGATTTTATCCGACACGCTTCAAGTCAACTTTCGGTGAGCTTTACGACAAGATTTTGGCAAGCTTCCGATGCTTCCCTCGGATTGCTTCCAGTGGACTCCTAGCATACTCCAGATTGTATGGCAAGCTCAACGAGTCTTCGGCTAGCTTTCGAATCATCCCGGTGAGTTCCGCGAACCTTCGACGATCTTTGAGAAGAACTTCCGAAAACTTCGGCAAGTCCCTGATTCGATCTTTGATGGTTCGGGCAACACTTCCAAAAATCTCTCGGACTTCCGATGAACTCTTGAACCTCCGACGGACTTGACCTTGGTAAATCACTTTATGTTTTCTTCCCATCGTAGTTGTTCCTGCACACTTATCTCGATAAAGAGGATTAGCACAAATATTTCACCAATTGACTTCATCATCAAAATCTGAGATTCAACAATCTCCCCCTTTTTGATGATGACAATCAAATGGTGATGGAGTTACTCTTAACTCCCCCTATCTATATGCCATAAAGAAAAAATTGCTTGAATTCAATTTTTGAATTCAACACAATAAAATTAATCTTCATGATGACAAAGTTGATGTTGTCAAATAGGTATCAAAGATATCAAAGAAGTATACATAGTTAAAAACATGATATCAAGATCCTAAATAAGCATTTGAACTTGCAATAGCTTGTAAAGCATGGAAGATGTCAAATAGGTATCAAAGATATCAATGAAGTATACATAATTAAAAACATGATATCAAGAACCTAAATAAGCATTTGAACTTGCAATAACTATCATCACACATTATTTCTCCCCGTTATCATCAACAAAAGGAAACAAGGGATTCATATGTAACAATAAAGGATGGCGAAAAATATCATAAATGTAGAAAAGGAAATCAATCGAAAAGAAAATCATTTCACAATGGCCAAGAAGATGTAATGAAGATAATGCAACATATACGTCAAGATGTAATGAAGATAATACAACATATATGTCAACATACAACATAAGTTTACATCGTTCAAAAGAAATACAGCAATACTCCTCAGGAGGAATGCCAAGATGCCTATACATATGATCGATCTTTAGGTTCATCTTCCGCATTTCCTTCAAAATTTCAAGTTGCTGTAGTTTTACTTCATTTAACTCTCTCATGATCGGATCGTCAGAAGATGGAGTAGGAAGTGTCACTGATGTAGCTGCAACAAAAGGATCAGGAGGAGTAGATTCATTTCCCCTAAGGACTGGTGTTTCAGGATGATCTACGGGTGGGGGTAGAATATCACTTCTCCTAGGTTGACTAACCCCTATTCCATGATCGCATACACACCTAAGTCGCCGAAGTAAGTTAACAGCAATGATATTAAATCTGCCCACTTGTATTGCTTCTTCATCGATGGAATGCTAATATTATGGGCATGCAGTAAGTTATTAAACCTCCATAAGGTAACATTGATCCTTTAGAAAGGACCTCTATCATGTCTTTGCGGATTAGGTAACCAAAACAAAAATGTTGTCGGGTCATGATCCGATTATAAGGTACCTAACTCGGTGGCCCAGATCTCATCATGATGAAACTGTTTAGGAATGACAATGCTAATTAGAATGTGATGCAAAATTTTAGAGTTAAAAGGTAGTAAATGTTCACAACTCTTGGGAATTATACCTAAATTTGGGTTTGCAAACACAGTTTCTAAAGCTTGAGTGGGTGGCACCAAGCTGTGTCCATATCCCATTTTCCTCTAAAATAGCACCTAGCTCTTTTTCAACAATTCCAATCAATGAGCATATAGTATTATCACATATTTGAATCTCATTACCTAGAAGATAAGTTGACAAGCCATCATCATTCATAGTTAGATTAGCATAGAATAGTTTAACTAAGCGTGGATAAAGAGGTTCAGTAATTTGCAAAATGGGTAAGGCCTCTAAGTCTGCAAACCACATGATAGGTTCTAGGTTTCCTAATTGATTCAAATCAACATATTTTCCTTTATGAATGGGTCTAGAACCAAATTCAGAAAATCTAAGGGAAGCTTCTTGTGATTTAAACAGGGAGTGGTCAAATGAATCTACCTCCATCCTTTTTCCTTTTGTCTCTTGATGTTCTTTTAGGAGCCATTTCTAATTAAAGGATTGAAAAATTAATCAATTGGAAGGATTGAGCAATTAACCAATTGAAGAAGGAATGAAACAAGACAATAAGAGAAATAATTCTGTTCTTACCTTAGATTGTTCCTTGAGATGTAGGAAGCTTGAATCAAGGTAAGCTCTCCTTCTTAGGCTTCTAGAGGGAAGAATTGATACCAAAATGAGGCTTGGGAGAGTTCAAGGGAGTTTAGAAGGTGTTGTGAGGTGTTTGGGGCGATTCTACAGAAAGGGGCAGTGAGTTCGGGCGGTTCTACCGCCCCTAACTCACTCCTTATTAAAGGAGTGTTAGGCGGTACTACCGCCCAGTTCCACTTTGGGCTGACTACCAGCGGTGCCACACCATTGTGCAGTGCTGGTGCTATGGCCAAAAAGTGTGATCATCTCCCCTCCTCTTTTTTTTTTTAGAAGGAATGAAGTCAAAAGAATTTGATGAATATAAGACCAGAAAAAACAAATCAAATCGATGAATCGATAAAAAATCAAACTCAAATCAATGAAAACCATAATTTCAAGGAAAGATGTCATCAAATAGAACTTACTTATTTGGACAGTTTAACATGCCTAATTCCCTTCTAATAAAATCAAATTGTTCCTCATTTAAAGGTTTCGTAAAAATGTCCGCTAATTGATGATTTGTATCAACAAATTCAAGGTGACATCTCTACTACTTACATGATCACGTATAAAATGATGCCTAATGTCAATGTGCTTAGTTAGAGTGTTGAATTGGATTTTTAGTTAGACAAATAGCTCGTGTTATCACATTTTATAGGGATGTTTTTAAGTAGATTCCATAGTCTTCTAGTGTATTTTCATCCGGATAACTTTGTGCACGACATGCACTTGCAGCTATATATTCGACCAGTAGATAGTGCAATGAATTTTGTTTCTTGGAAGTCAAGAAAGCAGTGCATGTCCTAGAAATTGGCATGTTCGGAAGTGCTTTTCTATCTATTTTACATCCACCAAAATCGCATCTGTATAAGCTTTCAAGTCAAAATTATCAGATTTTGGATACCATAATCCAAGATTAGGGTACCTTTAAGATATCTAAGAATCCTCTTGACTTTCAAGTGAGATAGCTTAGGATTAGCTTGGAATCTTGCACATAACCCTACACTGAACATGATGTCAGTGCAGTTGCGATGAGATAAAGCGAGCTACCTATCATGCCCCTATAAGTTTTTGATCAAAACTTTCTCCATTTTCATCCATATCTAATTTAACGAGGTGCTCGGAGTGCTAACATCTTTTGAGCCATCCATGTTAAATCGTTTTAATAATTCAATGTGTATTTTGATTGATTTAGAAATATACCATCACTTAGTTGCTTGATTTGTAGTCCTAAAAGAAATTTAGTTCTCCCATTAGGCTCATCTCAAATTCATCACTCATATCCTTAGCAAATAATTCACATAGTGATTCATTACAAGACCCAAAATAATATCATCAACATAAATTTGAACAATAAGAAAATCATTTTCAAAATGTTTAATAAACAATGTAGTATCAACCTTGCCTTTAGTGAAATCATTTGAAATCAAAAAATAACTAAGCCTTTCATACCAAGCCCTAGGGGCTTGTTTTAGACCATATAGAGCCTTAGTTAGCTTAAACACGTGATTAGGAAATAGAGAGTTTTCAAATCCGGGTGGTTGTTAAACATACACTTCTTGGAAATAAAACCATTTAAGAATGCACTTTTGACATCCATTTGAAATAATTTGAAATCTTTACTACTAGCATAGGCAAGGAGCATCCTAATGGCTTCCAATCTTGCCACCGGAGGCGAAGGTCTCTTCATAATCGATACCTTCTTCTTGGTTGAAACCTTTGGCCACTAGTCTAGCCTTGTTTGAACCACGATACCGTATTCATCTTGCTTGTTTCTAAAGACCCACTTAGTACCAATAACTAAGTGGTCATTAGGAATCTAGGAACAAGCTTCCACACCTCATTCCTCTCAAATTGATTCAATTCTTCTTGCATTGCGATAACCCAGAATCATCTTTCAGGGCATCAACAATGCATTTTGGTTCAACTTGAGAAAGAAAAGCGGCATGGGCACAAAATTTTTGAAAGAAGAAGCGAGTTTGAACCCCTTTCGATGTATCTCCTATAATTAACTCCTTGGGATGAGCATCTACATACTTCCATTCCTTGGGTAAGGAAGTTTGGGAAGAAGATGCATCAAGTTGTCATTTTGAGGAGAGGTTCATTCAAATTCAAATTATCAAGACCAAAATCATCATCAAAATCTTTCTTCTTGAATTCAGAAATTTCATTGAAAGCGACATGAATCGATTCTTCAATAAGTAAGGTTCTTTGTTGAAAACACGAAAAGCCTTAGAAACCAAAGAATAACCAAGAAATATGCCTTCATTGGATTTTGCATCGAATTTTCCTAAGGCATCCTTTTCATTTAAAATAAAGCATTTACAACCAAAAACTTTAAAATAAGAAACATTGAGTTTTATATCATTCCATAATTCATATGGAGGATTAGATAAGGATGGTCTCACTAGAACTCTATTCATAACATAGTAATCCGTATTTACGGCTTGACTAAAATATTTTGGTAAATTATATTCATTTAACATGGTTCTAGCCATTTCTTGCAAACTTTTATTTTTTCTTTCCACTACTCCATTTTGTTGTGGATTTCTTGGAGTAGAGAAGTTGTGATTGTATCCGTTTATTTCACAAAAATTTTGGAAGTCATGATTTTGAAATTCACCTCCATGATCACTATGAATTGATGAAATCATAAGGCCTTTTTCATTTTGAGTGAGTTTACAAAATTTAGAGAAACATTTGAAACAATCACTTTTATAAGCTACGAAATAGGTCCAAGAGTATCTACTATAGTCATCCACAATTACAAAGGCATATTTGCTACCCCTAGACTTGTTATGTCAATTGGTCCAAATAAGTCCAAGTGGATCAATTGCAATGGTCTAGTGGTGCCAATTTGATATTTTGATTTGAAACTAGTCTTTATTTGTTTCCCTAGTTGACATGCATCACATACCTTATCCTTAAAAATCTTGTGTTTGGGATACCTTTTACTAAATCTCTAGATGAAATCTTAGAGATTAGTTTCATGCTGCATGGCCTAATCTCCTATGCCAAAGCCATGCATCATTATTCAAAACCGAAAAGCACATTTCATTACTTAGTTTATCAATATTTATGGTGTAGACATTGTTTTGTTTTAAAGCAATCATGGATATGTTGTTGTTGGGTTTTCAACAATGCAAACATTAGATTCAAATCTAACAACATAACCTTTATCACATAGTTGACTAATACTTAAAAGATTATGTTTTAAACCATCAACTAGTAACACATCATCAATTGAAAAATTCGATTTGTTACCTATGGTTCCTTTGCCAATGATTTTACCCTTGTTGTTGTCTCAGAAGGTGACATATCCTTCTTCTTTGCTAGAGCATAGAGAAATGAGATGGATCTCCGGTCATGTGCCTTGAGCATCCACTATCAAGATACCATTTCTTGCTCTAGCTTGTGAGTTTGTCTACAAAGAGGATGGTTTTAGGTACCCATTTGATTTTGGGTGCCTTACAAAATGATCTACTTACTTTGTAATTCATCATTGAATTGTTTATGGTTCCTTTAGGAACCCATATCAATTATTGTGGATTAATTTTCTTGAATGGACATTTGTAGGCAACATGTCCCATTTTGCCACAAAGTTACATTTCAAATGTGGTGATACATGCAATGTAGGCCCTTTAATGAAGGTGGTGGGATTTTGGTGAGAACCTCTCACAAATCCGATACCACTTCTATTTCACGTGACCTTTGTTAGCAAGAATCATGTCTAAGCCCTTGCTACCGACCTTAAACTTGTTTAGGGTCTCTTTGAGTAACAAGTTCTCCTCTTTGTTGCATCTAAGTCTTCACACTTAGAGCATGGGGGTAGAGAAGGGTTTTGAAGACTATTTAACTTACTTTGTAACAAAGCATGCTCTTTTTAAGCAAATTGAACTTCTTACTAATAGTTTTACATTCATCAAATAACTCATGAAAAGCCATAGAAAGTTCATCAAAGATAACTCTTCATAAAGTAACTCACTAACCTCTTCTCCAAATGCCATTAGTGCAAGTTTGCCTCCTCTTTGTTGCTAGCCTCTTCAACCTCGGAGTCACTTGAATCATCCCACGTGGCCTTCAAAGCTTTTCTTCTTGAATTGCTTCTTCTTGGCTTGAGGCATTCATTCTTGAAGTGTCGGCTTCTTGCATTCATAGCAAAGGACTTGGTCCTTTTGTGTTCAAATTTGCTTTTTGTGTCATTTTTGAATTTGTTCTTTCTTATAAATTTCTTAAACTTTCGAGTTAGAAGTGCAATGTCTTTGTGTCTGTCCTCATCACTTGATGTTCCTTTCAAGTGGTCTTCTTGTGTTCTAAGTGCCATATCCTTCCTGTTCTTTGGAAGGGGTTCTCAAGCTCTTCATGAGCATGGCACGTCATCTCATAAGTCATTAGAGATCCGATAAGTTCTTCAAGCGAAATACTTTAAGATCCTTGGCCTCTTGAATGGCCCACCTTTGATCCCAACTTTTGGAAGGGATCTTAAAATTTTGGTTACCAATTCAAAATTCAAAAACCTTTACTAAGAGCTTTTAGTCCATTGATGACATCCGTAAAGCGGGTGTACATGTCTCCAATGGACTCACTTGGTTTCATCCAAAAGTTCATAAGAATGCACAAGAATGTTGATTTTGGACTCTTTCACTCTAGTGCCTTCATGAGTGATTTCAAGAGTGCGCCAAATATCAAATGCCGATTCACAAATAGAAACCCGATTAAACTCATTCTTGTCAAGCAAAATAAGGCATTCATAGCCTTTGCATTGAGAGCAAAAATCTTCTTCTCCGACTCATTCCATTCACTCATCGGAAGAGAGGATTTTGCAAAGCCATTTTCAACAATGTTCCAAAGTTCAAGTCCATGGAAATAAGAAAATCCTCATACGAGTCTTCCAATACGTATAATCCACCCATTAAACATAGGTGGACGAGTAATAGAGAGACCTTCTTGCATACCGAAGTAGGCCATCTCTCTTGGGTTTTAAACCAATATGAGAGCAAACCTTGCTCTGATACCAATTGAAAGGATCTAAAAGGCACTAAGAGGGGGGGGGGGTGAATTAGTGCATGGGATTAAAATAGTATTCTTGAACCGATTTGCAAAAACTCACGTCAGAGAAGATCTCGATTTGACGAAAGAGAACTTGAAAGTAATTGCTTGCGTAAAGGAAATAACTATGAACTAAATAACTTGCAGCAAAGTAAAGAAATGCTTCAAGAATGTAAACACTCACACATTCATGGACACAAGGATGTATAGTGGTTCGGTCAAATGACCTACATCCACTCTTGAAGCCTTTACGATGAGGCTCCGCTCTTCCACTAGCAATCTCTTTCAAGGGGAAGGATCAAACACCCCGTTTACAACCCTTTACAAGATGTTCACACTTGTACAAGATCTCTCAAGAAAAGGAAGAAGGTGAACACTAGCAAAAACAAGACTTTACAACACACTTCAAGAACTCAAGACTTAGAATTTTTTGCTCAAAAGGGTACCCTTTCAGCTGGGAAAGGGAGGGGTATTTATAGATCCAAAGTGGATTCAAAATTGGGCTCCAAATTCAAAATCAATTTGGAGTTGCCACGCTCAGCGTGTTCCATCGCTGTCAGGTATCGCCGCATCAGTGTGCACCGCTCAGGAATGTGTTCACGCCGTGTTCACCGCTTCTCATTCGGCCAAGGCCGAATGAGCCTGCTTTGAGCCTTTAACTTGGCTCAGAGAGACCTGGTTGGCCCCTACTGAATTTAGGCAGGATTTTCTCAAATCCTTGTCTTACTCATGTGCAAACTACGAACATAAAACACAACTAAACGTGATTTTATCCGACACGCTTCAAGTCAACTTCCGCGAGCTTTACGCGAGATTTTGCAAGCTCCGATGCTTCCTCGGATTGCTTCCAAAGTGACTCCCAAAGATACTCCGGATTGTATGGCGAGAGCTCAACGAGTCTTCGCTAGCTTCCGAATCATCCTTGAGTTCCGCAACCTTCGACGATCTTTGAGAAGAACTTCTGAAAACTTCGGCAAGTCCCTGATTCGATCTTTGATGGTTCCGGCAACACTTCCGAAAATCTCTCGGACTTCCGATGAACTCTTGAACCTCCGACGGACTTGACCTCGGTAAATCACTTTATGTTTTCTTCCCATCGTAGTTGTTCCTGCACACTTATCTCGACAAAGAGGATTAGCACAAATATTTCACCAATTGACTTCATCATCAAAATCCGAGATTCAACAAGATGGATACCTAGATCCATCTGATTGTGAGTCATATACGACTTACGAACCTTGTCTTCAAAGAAAGATGACCAACTCTCTATTTAGTAGAATTGGAGAGAGAGCCACTGAGTTGTTGGTACTTATACATAGTGATGTATATGGTCTCATATCAACTCAGGCCATTAGTGGTTATTCCTATTTCATTATTTTCACTAACGATTTCTCTAGATACGAACATGTGTACTTGATGAAGTATAAGTTCGAAGCCTTCGAGAATTCAGGGAGTATAAGAATGAAGTAGAGATTCAGATTAGAAAGAGTATCAAGACTCTTCGATTAGATCGAGGAGGTGAGTACTTGAGTATAAATTTCACCCAGTTCCTCAAGGACTAGGGGATTCTATCCCAATGGACACCTCGTTATACACCCTAGCTCAATGGTGTATTCGAAAGGAGGAATCACACACTGTTAGACATGTGCAGTCCATGATGAGTTTCGTCGACCTACCCGTCTCATTCTAGGGATTTGCCCTAGAGTCCGTAGTTTACCTTCTGAACAGAGTTCCAACTAAGTTGGTAGTATCTACACCATATGAGATATGGAAAGAGAAGTTCGATCTTAAGGTTGTTAAGATTTGGGGTTGCCCTACATATGTTAAGAGACACATACCCGATAAGTTGGAATTCAGGATAGAATAGTGCAAGTTCATAGGATACCCCAAGAAAATTTGTGGGTATTATTTTTGTCACCCCATCTTTGTAGCCAAGAGAGTAGTGTTCCTTGAGAAGGAAGACATTCTTAGTGGAGACAGTGGGAGCATGATAGAATTGAATGAGGTTGGAGAACCTAACTCAAGTGCAATTCTATAGTCAGAGCCTATTCAGGTACCTAGCACATAAGTTCCAACTTTACATATGTGTAAAAGTGTATCATATCCTTTTGAGAGATATGTGGGAAATATTATAGGAGAGGATGTTTAGGATATTGATCTTCAAATCTACGAGGAGGCTATTACGAGTATAGACTTTGGGAAGTGGCAAGAAGCCATAAATTCAAAGATAGATTCCATGTACTCTAATAAGGTTTGGAACCGAGTTAATGCACCTGATGGTATCGTACCCATTGGCTACAAGTGGATCTTCAAGAAGAAGATCGGAGTAGATGGAAAGGTAGAGACCTATAAAGCAAGGCTAGTGGCTAAGGGGTATCGTCAAAGCCATGATGTTGACTATGATGAATCTTTCTCACCCATAGCCATGCTAAAATCCATTTGAATTCTATTGGCTATTATAATACATTATAAGATCTGGTAGATGGATGTGAAAATCATGTTCCTCAATGGAAACCTCGAGGAAGAGGTGTATATGATACTGCTTGAGGGATTCGTGTCCAGGGATAGTCTAGATAAGGTATATAGGTTACTTAGGTCCATCTATGGACTGAAGCAAGCTTCCTAAAGTTGAAACATAAGATTTGATGATGTGATCAAATCTTATGACTTCATTAAGAACAAAGATGAGCCTTGTGTGTATAGGAAGGTAAGTGGGAACACTATCACCTTTTTTTGGTGCTATATGTGGATGACATCCTAATCATTGAGAATGATGTAGGAATACTCTCCACAATAAAGGGTTGGCCATCTAGATACTTCTCCATGAAAGACTTAGGGGAAGCATCCTATATATTGGGGATTCAGATCTATATAGATAAGTCCAAGAGGATGCTTGGCTTGTCCTAGTCCAGGTACATAGACATCATTTTCAAAAGATTTGGCATAAAAATTTTTAAGAAAAGTTTCATACCGATGAGACATAGGCTATCACTTTCCAGGAGTATATTCTCAAAGGCTCCTAGAAAAGACACACATAGATAGGATACTCTATGCCTTAGTGATAAGGTCTATCATGTATGCTATGTTATGTACCAGGCCTAATATAACGTATGCTTTGAGTGTTACGAGCAAGTATCAAGCGGATCTAGACTTAGAGTACTGGAAAGTAGTAAAGTATATCCTTAAGTACTTGAGAAGGACTAAGGAACTTTCACTAGTATATGAAAAAGTAGCTCCAGGGTTGAGAGCTACACGGACTCGAGCTTCTAGTCCGATGTTGATGATGGCAAGTCTAATTTAGGGTATTCATCCTAACTGGAGTAGTATACTAGAAGAGTTCCAAATAAGATACCGTATGGGCCTAAGAATTCGATTAGAGCGAGACTCGATTGGAAACCATATGGGCCTGAGAGTACCATGCCCAATATACAGTCTCTGAGATATTAGATAGATGAGGGACTATAGATACATGGTAACTGAAGACAAATAGGTCCAAAGGATTGGATTCCCCTTTATCATCTCGGGACTACGGCATAGTGGCCTAGTACGTCCGCAGTCGATGAGTCGTGTGAATTATTATAGAAATAATAATTCACTGAGTCAGAAGGAGTTCTGACAAGTATGACTCACGGCTAGCTCGACATTGAGCTTAGAGGGTCATACATATATAGAAGGTGTTGCGACGAGTAGAGGTTCGGATATGAGATATCCATCGGAGCCCCTATGTTATTAGATATTCAATAAGCCCTTGTATTATTGGATTCCATGGATGAGATCCAATAAGAGCTAGATTATTGGGTAGAGACCCATTAATCTAAGAGGCTTGGGTAATTAGATGGAGATCCAATACCCAATAGGGCAAGATCCATTAGGGTTTACAAGGGGCCTCTATAAATAGAAGGGAACTAAAAGTCCATAGGCTGGGGGTCTTCTCGGTTGCCACCTTCTATTCTCCTCTCTCTAGAGAGAAGCATCATTCCAGTCCCTACCATGTGGATACCGCTAGAGAGGACGCTTGACCTCCTTCATTCTCCCTCATGGATCTATAAGAACTCAGGGAAATACGATCTGTTGGGAAATCCGAGGGAGCGGCATCTCATGTGCAGTGGAAGAACAAAAAATAAAAACTCCTAGATTTCTATGAAAGGTTCCATCATCATGAGAAGATCGGTGCGTTAAAAATAAATCTATGAATCCAAACACTACATGTGTAAAAAGAAATACCTAGGGAGATCATATATCCCTGAATCCTTGTAGATCTGTAGGACTGGATAAAGGAGTTCAAATGTCCTCCTCTCTAGCGGTAATCCATATGGTAGGGACTACAATGATGCTCCTTTCTTGGGGAGAGGAGAATAGAAGGTGGCTATCAATCGAACCCTAGCCTATGGGCCTATGATTCCCTCCAATTTATAAAAATCCATTGTCAACCCTAATGGATCCAGCCCTATTGGGTATTGGATCTCTATCCACTTACCCAAGCCTCTTGGATTAGTGGGTCTCTATCCAATAATCTCTTATTAGCTCTTATTGGATCTCATCTTAGGATCCAATAATTCAGAGGCTTAACAGATATCCAATAAGTTAGGGGCTCCAACGGATATTTCATATCCGAACCTTTACTTATCGCGACACTTACCATATGTGTGTAACCCTCTAGGCCCAATATTGAGTAGCTCGTGAGTCATACCTATCAGAACGCCTTCTAACTCAATGAATTATTATCTCCATAATAATTCACTCGGCTCATCGACTACGGACGTACTAGGCCACTACGCCACAGTCCCCAGATGATACAAAGGAATCCAATCTTTTGGACCTATCTATCCTCAATTATCATGTATCTATAGTCCCTCATCTATCTAATATCCTAGAGACCCTATACCGGGCATGGTACTATTAGGCCCATACGGTCTCTCCTCAAGTCTCGCTCTAATCAGATTCTCCCGAAGAACTCTTTCTCTCTCAATTCGAATAACCTTGGCCAAGGATTTGTTTGAGCAAGAATACATGAGATATTCCTCTCATGATACCGAGAGCGGATGATCCTCTCATAACATTTAATAGCCCTCATAAGGTTGGCTACCACTCCCAATTACCAGCTATATTAGATTTGAAACTTCCAAACTAATAAATCCGGTATCAAAGAGTATAGTACTCATATAGGACATCCTTGGTGTCTTAAATCTAAGGACCAGATACACTACTGGGACTACGGAATCGCTGTCTGACGTAAGGAATCAATAACCATCCAGCATTTTGTAAGCAGATCAATCAGTGAACTCATTCTCCAATGATCACCTGTACTGTACCCTTAGTGTCTCCACACGAGTAGCTATAAAACCGGCCACCTCCATTATATGGACGGGTATACAACACACCAATCTATTCGGTTATCTTGATGTCCCTCTCGAGTAATCTATAACCGGGATTATTTAGGGTCTGTGTTTAAAGGTGAATCGGTCTCATTATCGTGATCTCATCACGATCCAATTCACATTGCACACATCCAAAGGCATCACAATATATGTAACACGCAAGATAAAGTGATAAATTACCTAATAATAAGAAGTAAATGAAAGAGTGCATGTCAAGTCACAAGTGTCATTACTCATGTGATTGGTTTGCAGGGCACATATGACTAGCACGATCTCCCTAGGTATTATGGTTTCTTTAACACGTAGTTTTTGGATTCGTGAATTTATTTTTTTTCACACTGTTCTTTGCACGATGATGAAACCTTTCATGAAAATCTAGGATATTTTGTTTTTATGTTCTTCCGCTGCGCATGAGATGTCGCCCCTTCGATTTCCCAACAAGAAGTCCATATCTTGATTATTTATATTTCTATAAAATATGCATGTTATTTATTTGTTGTTTCATCTTTATTTTTTTAGAAAATATCGCTATTAGACTCTCTATATGGCATACTTGATGCTAACCACCTCATTGGTCCAAATTATATGGATTGACTCTACAAGCTGAGAATCATTCTTATGACGGAGAAAATTATGTATGTCCTTAATATAGTGATGCCTATGCCCAAGGAAGGGGCAAGCGAGGATGAGATCGCTCGCTATGTGAAGTACGCAGATGACTCCACTTTTGCTCAGTATTATATGTTGGGCTCCATGACTCTCAAGTTACAGAGACAACATAAAAAGATAGATGGTAGATCTATACTCCTGCATTTTCACAAATTACTTAAAGAATAGGGAAGAACTCAACGATATGAGATATCGAAGAGTCTCTTCTGTACTAGGATGACTGAGAGGACACCGATTCAGAATAGTGTGCTTAAGATGATCGAGTAGATAGAGAAACTCACAGGTCTAGGAATGGTCCTAGAGGATAACCTGTGTGTGGATCTTGTGCTTCAATCTCTATTCGATTCCTTTTCATAATTCTCTATGTTGGTAAGACCAAAAAAAAAGGAAGACAGAGAAGTCCCTTGAGAAGGGCAAAGGGCAAGGGCAGATCGGATAAAGCAAAGGTTCGTTGTAGGTTATAGAATGTTCGATACTGATAGGTATTGGATTGGGCAGAGCATACGCTATATTAGTCTCTATCTATCAGACCCATATGATAATATATAGGTATTGGATACCGATAGTGTTTATCATATCTATAATTTGTTGTAGGTTCTAGCAAAACCTAGGAGATTGATGAGAGGCAAGATAAACCTCAAGATGGGCAATGAAGCAAGAGTTACAACTATTGCTATTAGCGAGGTCACCCTACATCTGCTTAGTGAAGCTACTATTGCATTAGATGCATGCTATTTTGTTCTCTTTATTATTAAAAACCTTATTTCCATTTCATCTTTGACATTGAATGGTTATAAAGTAGTTTCTGAGAACAATAGTTGTTAAATTATTAAGGATGATGAGATCATCATGAAAGGAATATTACATAATAGTTTGATTATACTAGACACTACTCCACATATCATGAATGTAAGTGTGTCCAAGAGGAAACGAGATAAGGTGAACAATGCATACCTATGGTATTGTAGGCTAGGTTATATCTATGAGGGAACGATTCAAAAGTTGTTGATAGATAGATACCTAGATCCATTTGACTATGAGTCATATATAACTTATGAACTTTGCTTTCGTAGAAAGATGACCAACTCTCCATTTAGCGAAACTGGAGAGAGAGCCATTGAGTTGTTGGTACTAATACATAGTGATTTATGTGGTCCCATGTCAACTCAGGCCATCAGTGGTTATTCCTACTTTATTATTTTTACTAATGATTTCTCTAGATACGGATATATGTACTTGATAAAGTACAAGTCCGAAGCCTTTGAGAAATTCAAGGAGTATAAGAATGAAGTAGAGGTTCAGATTGGAAAGAGTATTAAGACTCTTCGATCAGATCGAGGAGGTGAATACTTGATTACAGAGTTCACTCAGTTCCTCAAGGACTAGGGGATTCTGTCTCAATGGACACCTCCTTATACACCCTAGCTTAATGGTGTATCTGAAAGGAGGAATCACATACTGTTAGATATAGTGTAGTCTATGATGAGTTTCGTCGACCTACCCATCTCATTCTGGGGATATGCCCTAGAGTCCACAGCTTACCTTTTGAACAGAGTTCCAACTAAGTCGATAGTGTCTACACCATATGAGATATAGAAAGGGAAGTCTAATCTTAAGATTGTTAAGATTTGGGACTGTCCTACTCACGTTAAAAGACACAACCCTGATAAGTTGGAATCCAGAATAGAATGGTACAAGTTCATGGGATACCCCAAGGAAACTTGTGGATATCATTTCTATCACCTCAAGGACCAAAAGGTCTTTGTAGCCAAGAGAGTAGTCTTCCTTGAGAAGAAACACATTCTTGGTGGAGATAATGGGAGGATGATAGAGTTGAGCGAGGTTGGAGAACCCAGCTCAAGCACTATTCCATAGTTAGAATCTGTTCAAGTACCTAACACACAAGTTCTAACTTTACATATGTGTGATAGAGTATCCTATCCTCCTAAGAGTATGTGAGACATATCAGAGGAGCGGGTGTTGAGGATATTGATCCTCAAACCTACGAGGAGCCTATTACGAGTATATACTCTGGGAAGTGGTAAGAAGCCATAAATTCAAATATAGATTCCATGTACTCCAACTAGGTTTGGAACCTAGTTGATGCATCGAAGGGTATCATACCCATTGGTTGTAAGTGGATTTTCAAGAAGAAGATCAGAATAAATAGAAAGGTAGAGACCTATAAAGCAAGGCAGGTGGCTAGGGGTTCTTGTTAAAGCCAAGGTGTTAACTATGATGAAACCTTCTCTCCTATAGTCATGCTAAAATCCATCCAAATTCTATTGGCTATTGTTGCATACCTTGATTATGAGATCTGGCAAATGGATATGAAAATTGTGTTTCTCAACAACAACCTCGAGGAGGTGTATATGATACAGCCTAAGAGATTTATGTCCAAGGATAGTCCAGATAGGATATGCAGGTTGCTTAGGTCCATCTATAGACTGAAACAAGCCTCCTAAAGTTGGAACATAAGATTTGATGAGACGATCAGATCTTATGAGTTCGTTATGAATAAAGATAAGCCTTATATGTACAAGAAGGTAAGTGGGAGCGCTATCACCTTTTTGGTGTTGTATGTGAATGACATCATAATCATTGAGAATGATGTAGGAATACTCTCAACGCTAAAGGCTTGGCTATCTAGACACTTCTCCATGAAGAACTTATGGGAAGCATCCTACTTATTGGGGATTCAGATTTATAGAGATAGATCCAAGTAGATGCTTAGCTTGTCCTAGTCCAAGTACATAGACACCATTGTCAAAAGGTTTGACATGAAAATTTTCAAGAGAGGTCTTATACCGATGAGATATAGGTTATCACTTTCTAGGAGTATATCCTCAAAAACTCTTGAAGAAAGGGCACATATGGATAGAATATCTTATGCATTAGCGATAGTGTCTATCGTGTATGCTATGCTATGTACTAGGCCTGATATAGCATATGCTTTAAGTGTCACAAGTAGGTATTAGACGAATCCAGGCTTGGAGCACTAGAAAGCAGTAAAGTGTATCCTCAGGTATTTGAGAAGGACTTAAGATCTTTTACTAGTTTATGGAGAAAGTAGTCTTAGGATTGAGGGCTACACGGACTCGAGCTTCTAATCCGATATCAATGATAGCAAGTCTAATTCAAGGTATGTGTTCACCCTAAATGGAGGAGCAGTATGCTGGAAGAGTTCCAAGCAATACACTACTGTTGACTCAACCACAGAGAGGTGGAGTACATTGCTACAATAGAGGTAGTAAAGGAGGTAGTTTGGATGAAGCAATTCATCATAGATTTGGGAGTCGTGCCAAGCAGCAAGGAGTTTATTCCCGTATATTGTGACAACTACGAGGTGATTACTCAAATAAGGGAACCTGAGTCTCATCAGAAGTATACTGAGGAGGTTCCAACTTATTAGAGAGATCATGGCCTGAAGAGATATAGCAGTGGAAAGAGTTCCATCCGAAGATAACATTGTAGATCCACTAACAAAGCCATTGACTCATATTGTCTTTAAGCGTCATAGAGGTCTGATACGAATCAGACACATAGGTGATTGGCTTTAAGTCAAGTGGGAGATTGCTAGTTATAAGTGCTCTACAAGCCAATCACGTGAGTGATGGCACCTGTAACACATTGCATCAATCTCATTGCTTATGATTATTAATATTTTCTCACATTATTCATATGTATATTGTGATGTCTTTGGATCTGTGCAATAGAAACCGGATCATAATGAGATCATGATAATGAGACTGATTCACCTTTAAACATAGACCCTAAATAATCTCAGTCATAGGTTATTCGAGAGGGACATCGAGATAACCAGACAAACTGATATGCTATATATCCGTCCATATAATAGAGGTGGTTGGTCTCATAGCTACTCGTGTGAGGACACTAAGGATACAATACAAGTACTCATTGGAGAATGAGTTCACTGATTGATCTACTTACGGAATGCTGAATGGTTATTGATACCTCATGTTAGATAGCGATTCTAAAGTCCCAGTAGTGTATCTGGGCCTTAGACTTGAGACACCAAAGATGCCTTATATAAGTACTCTATTCTTTGACGTCGGACTTACAAGTTTGGAAAGTTCTAAATCTGGTACAACCGGTTCTCGGGAATGGTAGCCAACCTTACTATCACGAACGGTTATTGAACACTCATAGTAACATCGTTCAATGAACCGCTAGTCGCTTATTCATGCTTGTACATATCCTTGACAGCCTATTTTATCATAGTTTTGGTGTGTTTTCCTTGTAAAAATGTAAGAAACGGTAGTTCATAGTGCTGCTAAACAACCGCTAGCTGCCCTAGGCAAAACTACCCTAAAATGGCTCCATTTTTATATGCTGCAGCCTATTTTCTGTAGCCCGCAGCCATCCCCAAAATGTCAACCATCTTAACCTCTTGGAACCACCTGGGTGGCACCATGGGAGATGGGTCTTCGGAATAGTATTGGGAGTTGAATATTTTCATAAGTTTGCACGTCACCTTGACGAAAACTTACCTTCATGCCTAGCACCCGGGGAGTAGTTGTTTGTGGACTTACAGCTACTCATTCACCCTTCTAAAGTCCTTGTTTTTCTCCTCTCTTTCTCTTCTTTCCTGCACTCCAAGTGCTCACTGAATTGCTTGTAAAAATTTCCTCTTCGCAAGACGTCGGGACTTGTCTGCCGCTCGTTTCAACACTAATCAACTTTCTATTTTATAGGTCCTACGGGACCTGCATGAGGTTGCAGATTGGCTGACCCTTTGCGGATGCATATGTCGTAAGGGCGCCTCAAGACTTAGGCAACTCTAGTTAAGTCTGATCGAAGTGGGTGTAAAGGTACTTCATGACTTAGGCAACTCTAGCTAAGTCCGTGACTTACCGCCAAGGGTGCCTCGCCACTTAGGCAATTCTAGCTAAGTGCATGATATTATGGTATCAGAGTAGGCAAGCAATTCAAGCAAGTAGCGAAGAAACTTTATAATCTTGTCATAGCGAAACATCATGACGAATCGAGCAAAATGGGACAAGCCGGACAGTTGCCCCATGCAGCCGCAGGTGGGCTGCTTGTGCAAACTCGGTCACTTACTGCTAGAGCCACTCAGGAGGAGCAGGGCAGCGAACATGGTGAGCGAGATATTGGCTACTCGCTGTGAGCGTAGGAGGTGTAGTCTAGAGCGCCAACGGGAAAAAAGACCTAAAAAGAGAGAATTACAATGGTAGAGACCCGCTTGGATGTCCTTGAAGCGAGCTTGGAGGAACTCTACCAAGGCCAACGAAGGCTTCTTGAGGTAGAGAGCTCACAAGAAGAAGCTGAATCTCGGATCGACAAGGTTGAGGCCCTAGTCGACCAACTAATAGATGACACCAAGGACTTCGTGCGTCATTTGCAGGATGTTATGGCGGAACTCACTTCTAAAGTGACTTTGCTCACAAGAGCACTAAATGCGGGAGGGAGCAACACCCGTGTTGCACCACCACAAAGCTTGAGAGAGCCCGAGCCACATTGTTATGGGGGTACTAGAGATGCCAAAGAACTCGAGAATTTCCTGTTCGACATAGAGTAGTATCTCCAGGCCACGAGACCTGACTCTGAAGATACCAAAATTTCAATAGCAACCATGTATCTAAATGGAGATACGAAACCTTGGTGGAGAACCCATTGGGAGGAGATTCAATAAAGTCGATGCCGAGTGGACACATGGGCAGACTTGAAGTGAGAGTTGAGGACTCAATTCCTACCTAAGGACACTGAGTTCATCGCAAGAAGGAAGTTGAGACAACTCCACCAAATGACTTCCATTCGGGACTATGTGAAGTAATTTTCTACACTGATGCTAGACATCCAAGATATGTCCAAGAAAGATAAGCTGTTCAGCTTTCTCGATGGCCTAAAGCCATGGGCTCAATAGGAACTATATCGACGGAATGTCATCGATGTGATCGGACCATTGCAGTCACAAAAAGGCTCATCGACTTCGTTTCTTCGGATAACTCAGGGAAGAATAAATAGTATTCAGGAAATCTCCCTCAAAAATATTCTCGAGGGAAGGAGCCTAGGGGCGAGCAAAGAAAGAAGAGTTTTCATAAAGGCCCGAACTCAAAAGGTACTGCCTCAAGACCTAGAGGATGCTTCTTGTGCGGAGGGCCACACATATGTTGAATCTCGGATTTTGATGATGAAACTAATTGAGTGTGTTTTGTTGTTTAACTGCATGTTGAGTTACGCATGTCTACTATCGATCAGGATTAGACAATTGACACTAGAGGAATTGACGTTCCACCGAAGGTGATCACGTCAGGATATTGGATGTCAAGCCGGAGGTTCGATCGACTATCGGCAGGAGGCTTCGTACGTCAGGCATCGGGCCAAGAAGAGCGTGTTGCGCTAAGGATATCGGGATTACGGAGGTCAATCACCGATTGGGTAATGGACCGCAAGAGAGGATGATGTGCCGAAGGATCAGACGAAGCACCGACCAATGACGTGCCGGGCAACTGAATGTTAATTCGTGTTGTAATAACTGTCTAGATCGAAGTAGAGTGTTTGTTGTTTGTGTGCAGGAGTAACTACGATAAGGATGAAGACGTAAAGCGAAACAAAGGGTCGAAGTCAAGTGCGATGGATCATTGGGAGTTCGAGTGTTCGATGGAAGTCTGAAGATTCGTTGGGAGTCTTTGCTCGCCGAGAGAATGAGTAGGGAGCTTGCCGAAGGGTTTTCGGAAGTTCACGGAGCTTGCCAAGAAAGATCGGAGCTTGCCAAAGAAGCTCGGGGGAACTCGCCAAAATCATCGTGGAGTCCGAGAGCTTGCCGGGAGTCCGCAGGATGGTTTCCGAGGGATCGTCGGAAGACCGCCGGAAGTTCGCCGGAAGCTCGCAGGAAGAAGACTTGACTTGCGGATTTTGTAATAGCTTAGGAATGTCTTTAATTTCGTAGTTAGCACATCAATTTGGGTTAGGATTAGGGGTTAATCCTTTAACCCAAGTATGGGCCCATTGGGCTTTGTTTGGAACCAGTTTGGGTCGAGTTTTCGGCACAAACCAAATGTTGATTTGTCTTTGGTGGTGGCATACGCCGAATGTGGCGGTCGTGCTTGGTGCATGTTCACGCGACATGCATGCATGCTACGTGCATGGTGCGCTTTATAGTTTTATGAGATTTACTATTGTGAAGTGTGCTGGGCTTTAGGTTACTGTAGCTTGCCAGTGTGTGTCACGCTCATGGTACCCAAGATCGAAAAAACTCAAAAGATTCAAATTTTTGCTCCAAGTTTGGGCTCCAAATTTGAATCGCTACTTATAAATACCCCTTCTTTCTCAGCTGAAAGATCAACCCTTTTGAGAAGTTAGAATCTTAGTTTTAAGTCTTAAAAAGTCTTATTCTTGCTAAGTGTTCACCTCATTCTTCTTGTGAAATCTTGTAAGAGTGTGAACCACTTATACAGGGTTGTAAGAGGGGTATTTGATCCTTCCCCTTCAAAGGATTTGGTAGTGGAAGAAGGGAGCCTCATCGGAGAAGGCTTCGGAAGTGGATGTAGGTCACTTTGACCGAACCACTATATATCGCTGCATCTTGATTGTGTGAGTGTTTAAATTTCTGTTTTATCTCTTTACTTTGCTGCAAGCCTTTACTTTATGTACTCCACTTCCTTTTCATCTTCGTACGCATGCTTTAAAGTTAAAACGCAATCTTTCCGGGTTCAAACGAAACGTTGCTTTCATCGTACGAAGTTTTCGAAGCTTGTTTTAAATCGCTGAAAAATCCATCGTTTTATCCGCTGCACTAATTCACCCCCCCCTCTTAGTACCGCTCGATCCCTAACAACATAGTGAGTGAATGCCCACAGAGATGGGACTTAATGCCTTAACGGCTTCTATAAACCCTCTCAAACCAGACAAGGGCAAGGCAGTCGCTCTTAGCTCAAGTAGCTTAGAATCTGGTAACGACGATGAGGTATCGCAAGGACCTCGGATGGGAGCGATGCATTTGTTGCATTATGGGATCAAGTGGGAGAGAACATGAAGACAAAGCAACAAAAAGTAGGAAGCACCGAGCTAATGTATGTGGACATCAAACTCAATGGCCAAACCACCCGTGCGATGGTAGACACGGGTGCTACCCACAACTTTATTGCTGACCGAGAAGTAAAGTGAATTGGGATGACCTTGGAGACGAACCCAAGCCAGATGAAGGCGGTTAACTCGGAGGCCAAGTGGATCTCCGGGCTAGCAAAGAAAGTCCCCATCAAGATTGGATCATGAAGCGGGAGCACAAACATGATGGCGGTTCCATTGGATGACTTCTAAGTGATTCTCATAATGGAGTTCATGCACGTAGCGAAGTTGGTGCCAATACCGTTCCTAGACTCCTTATGTCTGATGGGGGCAACGACCCCTGCGTGGTTCCCATCTCTCAAAGAGGAACCAAGGACCCCCAACAACTATCAGTATTGCAATTGAAGAAAGGGGTGCACAAAAGAGAGTTAACCTTCGTGGCTGCTATGAAGCTAGAACCATTTGACGGGGAGGCCATTAAAGAACCTTCTACGGTAGCGAACGTCCTTAAGGAGTTCACAGATGTTATGCCACCTGAGTTGCCGAAAACTCTACTACCACGCAGAGGCATGGATCATCTTATTGAGCTGGAGCCGAGAGTGAAGCCTCCAGCGAGACCACCATACCGCATGCCCCCTCCTGAGTTGGTAGAGCTCAGAAAGCAGTTAGATGAACTGCTAAGTAGTGGTCTCATCTATAGTTCCAAAGTACCATTTGGAGCTCTAGTCCTCTTCTAGAAGAAACAAGATGAGAGTCTCCGACTATACGTCAACCATCGAGCCCTTAACAAGGTGACTATGAGAATAAATATCGTATCCCGCTCATTGTGGACTTGTTCAACCAACTAGGCAAAGCAAAGTATTTTTCCAAACTCGACTTTTGATCGGGATATTGGCAGGTGCATATTGCTGAAGGTGATAAAACAAAGACTACCTATGTGACCAAGTATAAAGCGTTTGAGTCCTTGGTGATGCCTTTCAGCTTAACCAATGCATCGGCCACATTCTGTACTCTCATAAACTAGCTATTCAAGGAGTATTTGGACAAGTTTGTGGTTGTCTACTTGGACGATATCATTATCTATAGCCAAACACTTGAGGAGCATATTAAGCACCTTCGAACAATTTTCAAAGTTCTCAGGGAGAATACTTTGTTCGTGAAAAGAAAGAAGTGCTACTTTGCTCAAACGAAGATCTTATTCTTAAGGCATCGAATCGATAATGATTTCATTCAAATGGACAAATCAAAGATATAAGCTATGGCGGAATGGAGTACTCCAAGGAAGGTACTAGAGCTGACATCCTTCCTTGGTTTTATGAACTACTATCGACGCTTCATAATGAGGTATTCGAAGGGAACAGCTCCACTAACGGAGTTGTTGAAAAAGGAGCAGCCTTGAAGATGGTCCAATAAATGTGAAGCGACATTCCAAGACCTAAAGGCTGTCATTTTGAAAGAACCGATACTCAAATTGTTAGATTATGGAAAGCCCTTTGAAGTCTATATAAATGCTTCAGACTTCGCTGTTGGGGGAGTACTCATGCAGGAGGGCCACCCAGTGACCTATGAAAGCTGTAGGCTCACCGAGACCGAGCGATGGTATCCAGTGCACGAGAAGGAGATAACAACGGTGATCCATTGTCTATGAGTGTGGTGACACTACCTTCTCAGATCATGATTTATGCTGAGGACCGACAACATCGTTTTGAGTTACTTTCAGACTCAGAAGAAACTCTCTCCAAAGCAAGCACGATTGCAGGACTTCCTAGTGGAATTTGATATGGTAATGGAGTACAAGCCTAGAAAAGCAAATGTCATAACCGATGTGTTGAGTCAGAAAGTGGAGCGAGTGAATACTATACAACTAGAGGGCAGAGGCCAAGCAAGTCAGTTGCACTCCAACTTCCTTTCCCGAATCAAGGATAGACTGTATAGTGATCTCCAAGTAGTAACCTTGATGCAATTAATCCAAGAAGGCAAGGCACGACGATTTTGGGTCCAAGAGGGACTCATCTACACCAAAGGGAATAGAGTTTATGTTCCTCAAATGGACAATTTGAGGCATGAACTCTTGAAAGAGTGTCACGATTCCTTTGGGCAGGACATCCAAGCATTCACTGAATATTGGCTCTCATGGAAAGGGCCTTCTACTAGCCGAAGATAAGGACGAATGTAGAGGAATATGTTCTAACGTGCCTAACTTGTCAACAAGACAAGGTGGAGCAACATAAGCCAGTGGAACTTTTAGAGCCGTTACCTATACCAAAAAGGCCTTGGGAGAATATTTCTTTGGACTTCATATCAAGCTTTCCAACAGTAAGGGGACTCGGATCGATACTCGTGGTGGTCGACCGATTTTTGAAGTATGCAACCTTCATTGCTGCACCCCTACACTGTTCAGTAGAGGAAGCGGCCAAGCTAATGATAAAGAATGCGGTGAAGTATTGGAGAGTCCCGCATAATATTATAAGTGATCGAGATGCTCGATCTGTGACGATTTTGGACCGAGCTATTCAAATTATTGGGGTCTAAGCTATACTTCTCGACAAGCCTCCACCCCTAGATGGATGGCCAAATTGAGAGAATAAACTCGCTCCTAGAATAGTATCTTTGGCACTACGTGAGTGCCAACCAACAAGATTGGGTGAAGCTGTTGGACATAGCCCAATTCTCCTACAACCTGCAACAGAGCTCTGCGTCCAACAAGAGCCCCTTTGATATCATCACAGGACAACAGCCATCGACTCCTCACACTTTGGCTATTGGTTATACTAGAAGTAGTCCATCCACATATCACTTTGCAAAAGAATAGTATCGAAATACAGATATTGCGTGAGCTTACTTGGAGAAGGCAGTCAAAAAGATGAAGAAGTGGGCAGACTTGGGAAGGCAACCACAAGAATTCAAAGTCAACGATTTGGTATTGGTGAAGCTCCAACCAAGATCACTCCAGTTCTTTAGAAATAAGGTGCATAAAGGATTGGTGCATAAGTATGATGGGTCCTTCCCAATTATCAGTAGGGTGGGAAAAGTCTCCTACAAGTTGTAGCTGTCGGCGTGGCTAAAAATTCATAATATTTTTCATGCCAGCAACTTGAAAGCCTACCAATCCGATTTGCAAGATACTTCCTGAGACATTTCAACTCGACAACCCCCCACTAGAGCCACCTACGAGAAGCGAGTTGAGACCATTTTAGCGGATCGTAAAACAAAGCTACCCAATGGAGCTAAGCAGATTGAGTACTTGGTAAAATGGTGAAAGCTTCCCAGAACCAAAGCCAGTTGGGAGCTAGAAGATGCCCTCCGACATGAAGAAACAACTATCAAAGCCTACTAGCAAGCGTCAATGAGGGCATCGATAGTTTAAGTGGGGGAGAATGTCATGAACGGTCGTTGAACACTCACAGCAACTTCATTCAACGAACTGCTCGTTGCTTGTTCATGCTTGTACATATCCTTGGTAGCCTATTTTGCCATAGTTTTGGTATATTTTTCTTGTAAAAATATAAGAAATGATAGTTCACAACGCTATTAAATGATCGCTCGCTGCACCAGACAAAACTATCCTAAAATAACTTTGTTTTCACGTATCATGTTCTATTTTCTATAGTCCACAGCCATCTCAAAATGTCAGCCATCTCAGCCCCTTGGAACCACCCGAGTGGCATCATGGGGGATGGGTCTTCAAGATAGTGTCGGGCATTGAACATTTTCACAAGTTTACATGTCACCTTGACGAAAACTTGCCTTCACGCCCGGCATCTGGGGAGTTGTTGTTTGCGAACTTACAACTGATCATTCACCCTTCTAAAGTCCTTATTTTTCTCCTCTCTTTCTCTTCTTTCCTGCACTCCAAGTGCTTGCTGAATTGCTTGTAAAGCTTCCCTCTTCGAGAGATGTCGGGACTTGTCCGTCACTCATTTCAACACTAATCAACTTTCTATTTTACAAATCCTATGGGACCTACATGAGGTTGCATATTAGCTGATCCTTTACAGACGCATATGTCGCAAGGGCACCTCAAGACTTAGGTAACTCCAACTAAGTCTGATCGAAGTAGGCGCAAAGGTACTTCATGACTTAGGTAACTCCAACTAAGTCTATGACTTACTGTCAAGAGTGCCTCACCACTTAGGCAATTCTAGCTAAGTGCATGACATTACGAAGGCAATTGAGTATCAAAGATCATCATCCACTCTCAGTATCATTAGAGGAATATCCCATGTGTTCTTGCTCATGCAAATCCCTAGTCATGGTCATTCGGATTGAGAGAGAAAGAGTTCTCCGGGAGAATTCAATTAGAGCAAGACTCGATTGGAAACTGTATGGGCCTAAGAGCACCATGCCCAATATACGATCTCTGAGATATTAGATAGATAAGGGACTATAGATATATGGTAATTGAGGACAGATAGGTCCAAAGGATTGGATTCCCCTTTATCGTCTGGGGACTACGACATAGTGGCCTAGTACATCCGCAGTCAATGAGTCGAGTGAATTATTATGGAGATTATAATTCACTGAGTCAGAATGAGTTCTGACAAGTATGACTCATGGCTAGCTCAATATAGGGCCTAGAGGGTCACACACATATGGTAGGTGTTACGACGAGTAGAGGTTCGGATATGAGATATCCGTCGGAGCCCCTATCTTATTAGATATCCAATAAGCCCATGTATTATTGAATCCCATGGATGAGATCTAATAAGAGCTAGATTATTGGGTAGAGACCCATTAATCTAAGAGGCTTGGGTAATTGGATAGAGATCCAATATCCAAAAAGGCTAGATCCATTAGGGTTGATAGGGGGCCTCTATAAATAGGAGGGAACCAAAGGCCCATAGGCTAGGATTTTTCTTGGTAGCCACCTCCTGCTCTCATCTCTCCAGAGAAGAGCATCGTCATAGTCCTTGCCGTGTGAATACCGCTAGAGAGGAGGACGCTTGACCTCCTTCATCTATCCCACGATCAATAGGAATTCAGGGATATATGATCTCCCTAAGTACTTTCTTTTTACACATGTAGTTTTTGAATTCGTGGATTTGTTATTCACGCACTGATCTTTGCACGATGATGAAACCTTTCGTGAAAATTCAAGATATTTTATTTTTCTATTCTTTTGCTACGTATATGATGTTGCCCTTGGATTTTCCAACAGTGGCACCACCCAAGAGTGCCCTATAAAAAGGCACTTTAGGGCCGGTAGTAGAATCGACCCTAACTCTTCACACACACACACCTCCTAATCCTACCTACCTCTCATTCACCTTACCACTTCCCTAGAAAACCAAGAGGACCTCTCTTCTCCTCAAATCTTGGAATCAATCTCACTCTCTTTTAGAAGATCACTACAAAGATAATCTTTAAAACCTTTCTCTTAATTCATGAATTATTTTTGCCCTTTTACGTTGGTTTCTTTCATTATTAACATTTGTAGACCTATGGCACCTAAAAGATCCTCAAGGGATAATGAGAAGAGGAGAGTAGATGAATCCTATGATCTCATTCTCTTTAACTCAAATGAAAATGCTCTTAAGTTTCCTAACTTTGAATCTAGGAATGTACACGAAGAAAAATATGTAGATCCAAAAGAATTATGGGATTTTAAACATATCTAATGGTTTGCTAATCTAGATATTCTTCCTGTCTTATAAATTAGTGAACCAATTTACCCAAGACTTATTCATTTGTTTTATAATAATTTGAATGTAGACGAAGATGATAGGGTATCTACCTACCTCCTAGGGCATCATATACCAATTACGGATAATGTAATTTACAACATTATAAGATTTTTTGAGAAAATAAGAGGCTGCTACTTTAGAGGTCAATGGGACTTAGATGCAATTAGAATCACTTACTCTGAAGCCTTAGGTATCATTTTTGGAAACTCAAATTTGTCGATCATTCTTAAGAGTTGTGAACATATGCTATCCTTTAATTCTAAGGTACTTCATCATATCATAATAAGTTATTTACTCCCAAAACAATATCATTATGATGAGATAAGTCAAATGGAGCTAGGAACGATGTATTGGATCATGGCTGGACATCAAATTATTTTGGATACTTAATACGATAAAACATGATCAAACTTTCAACTAAAGATTTAATACTTCCTTATGATGGTTTAATCACTAGACTAATGTATGCACATGATATTATGATGCCACTAAATGAGGAGACCATAAAGGTAGATAGATTTAATATAATCAATAGAAACATACTGAGACGATTAAGGTGTACACTAAGAAATGACATTTGGACTAGGCTACCTAGAAGAACTGATCCACCCCCTCCTAAACTAGAACCTGAAACACCTGTATTTATGGATAATCAATCTCCTCTCACTAGTCCCTTTGAGATAGCTCCGACGGATCTAGCACCTTCATCATCTGCCAATCCTATAATGACTTGACTGGATCAACTTGAATCACAGCAACTTCAACTTAAATTGCAATAAGATCATATCTTAACTGAAGTGCGATAAGTTCATCATCAACTTAATACTTTGTTTAGACACTTTTGTGTACCATCTGATGAGTAACTTGTATTTTTAAGAACTTTATGTTGTACTTCTTGTATACTATGACTTTATATGTTGTAATGCACTTCTTAACTCCTTCTATACTCTCTATATTGTAATGGTGCATATTTCCCTTTACGTTTCGTAATGCACTAATTAAGAATGTTAAATTGTCTGAATGCTTAAGTTTCATGTATACTTTTTTGGACTTTTTCGATCTTTCGTAAATGGAGCTTTTATCAAATTTATTTTGTATCATCCTCCTCTTATCTTGGTATTGAGTTTATTTCATGAATTTTTTATACCCTTACTTCATCACTTGATGACCTTTGATATTTTTTACAACCCTCTTCCTATTGATAAAAATGTCTTTCATGGATTTCATTAATACTTGATTCTAGTGCAATTTTTTGCAATGATTATGAATGGAGTTTATTTGATAAAAACAGCATTCATATATTTTATTTAATAAAAATGTCATTCACGAACTTTATTTGATAAAAGTGTCATTTGATGGAAATATTATTTACGGATTTCATTGATACACTTGATTCTTGTATGAATCTCTTCTTTCTATTCATATCTTTTTTATGTCATGAGTCCTTTAGCTCTTGATGAAAGTAGAAGATTGATGAATTTCTGATAGCTTGAATGAATTCTTCTCCTTATATTATTCATGGACTTTTGATCGATCGATCCTTCTTGATGGATGAACTAAATGATCCTTCTTGATGAATGGACTTTTCCTTGTAATTCCCTCCTTTTTCCTTTTCAAGAAGAATCTTGTTCAAAGTTGTGCTAGTTTATTTATTTCATTCTTGCTAATTTACCTACTTCAAGGCTACAAATGAATGCTAGTATGAGTAGTGCTGTTTTGAACATTCCCTCTTTACTTGGCTACAAAGTCACTATCTTGTTATCGCAACAATGAAAAATTTTACTTATGGGAAATGATTGCCCATATCCTTTTTGCTGATGATAAAGAGGGAGAAAGTGGTAAATTTATGAAAACTTGAAATGTATCATTGTTGGTATTATGAATGATTGAATTATGCTTAGTATCGTGAATGGTATCGCAAATGCTTGAAAAAGTTTTATACTTGAAATGATAAATTTTTATTATGTTTAGAAATTGATATCATTGTATTTGATTTGGTATCGAAATGATGAATGTCTATCATTATGATTTGGTATCAAACTTGAAATGTGTATCATGCTTAATATCCTAATTAAAATTAGTATCGTGCTTTGAAATGATGAATGTTTATTATCATTTGGTATTGAACTTGAAGTTTGTATCATGTTTAATATCGTATTTGAAATTGGTATCATACTTGAAACGATGAATGTCTATCATCATTTGGTATCAAACTTGAAATTTGTATCATGCTTAATATCCTACTTAAAATCGGTATAATGCTTCGATGAATTATCATTTGGTATCGAACTTGAAGTTGGTATCATGTATTGAAATGATGAATGTCCATCATCATTTGATATCAGACTTGAAAATGATTATCATACTTTGACATCATATTGACAAATTTTGGTATCAAGATAAATGTGTGATATCATGTTTTGAGATGATGAATAATGCTTAGTATCATGTTGTGCATGTTGGTAAGTTAAAATACATGTAACTTATCGGTTAGTGCTTGAATTCGAAGGTTTTGAATTCAAGTGTGCCTTTTCTCAAGCATGGCATATAGATAGGGGGAGTTAAGGTTAACTCCATCATTAATCGGTTGTCATTATCAAAAAGGGAGAGATTATTAAATCTTAAATTTTGATAATAAAATCAATTGATAAATTATTGTTCTAATCTATATGTTGAGAAAAGTGTGCAGAATTAACTACGATAGCGAATAAAGCATAAAGCAAATATAGTGTCGGAGTCAAAGATCGAACAATTTGTTGGAAGGCTGAGAGTTCGTCGGGAGTTCAAAAGTTCATCGGGAGTGTTGCCTGAATTTGCCAAGAATTCGTCGGGAGCTTGCCGAAATATACGTTGGAAGTTTATTGAAAAGTTCATCGGAAGTTTGCCAGAAGCTCGTTGGAAGAAATTTTGACCTACCGGACTTACTTACTTTAATATATGCCTTAAATATTATAGTTAGGGTTTAATTAGAGTTAGGTTTGAAAGGTAATCCCACTAACTCTGTTAGGGGCCAACTAAGCCCGTATCCGGATTGGTTTGGGCTGGACTTATGACCCAAATAGTGTTATTGAACTCTGTCTGGCGGTGGCACCGTTAAAACTGGGCGATGGTATCGCCCAAACTTAGTGATGGTACCATCAGCATTTAAAAACTATCAGGTAGTGGTACTGTCCAGTTTCAGTACCCGAGACTCTGTTTAATGTTAGTATCACCAAACTGGGCGGTGGTATCACCTAGCGTCAGAATCTACTAGCGGTGGTACCGCTAGTACCTTGGAAATCCAGGATGAGACCTTTTTTTTACTCTATTTTTGAAGCTAACTGAGACCTATAAATATCCCTTACTTCTCAACTTGTTGGACATAAAGAAGTGAACAAAAAGAACTAAGACTATAGTAAAATCGCTTATAAACTTTGAGAGTTCATCTCCACTGATTCTAAGTGTTATAAGCTTATATAAGAAGAGTGAGCTACTTGTAAAGAATTTTGTAAATGGGTGATTGATCTTTGCCCTAAAAAATGATCAATAGTGGAAGCCAGTGACCTTATCGGAAGAGGTATCGGGAGTGGATGTAGGCCGGAGATCGAACTATTATAAATCGATGTGTTCTTCCGTGCACTCCTCTTCTTTACTGCTTAGCTGTATTCTATTTTTGCTTAACTACAACTGCTTAACTTCTTCTCTACTCACTTACGAAAGTATTCAAAGTTAAATGTCTTTATCGAAATGTGTTTTCCTTGAATGAAACTTTTCATCGAAATGGTTTTCTGAAATCAACGTTTTTAACTGCTGCACTATTTTGCGCCCCCACCCCCCCTTTTTAGTGCCGAACTTGATCCTAACAATATCAAGGGTTAAGAAGAAACTAGTATTTGAACACATATTGATACTTAACTCTTATTGGTAGGGCTTAGATTATAGTATTACTGATCCAACAACTATCGTATCATGAAAAATAACATATTAATTAAGCTATGAAATTAAGAGTTTAAACAAATTCTTTTGCATATCTTTTTAAAACTAATTCAATCATATATCATTTTTCTAAGTCTTTTCAAATATAATATTGGATATATTTTTTTATAACTTGAAAATGCATGTAAAATAATAACTAATTATTCAAACTATTAATATTTTAAATATTTTATAATACTTTTAAAAAACAAAATGATTTCTAAATTATGTAAATCATATGTATTTATGAATATCAAATACATATATTAATACTTTTGAAAATAAAATATTTGGAGTCATCGGATACTTACCGATCACATATCCTCCGTGCCAATATATTCTAATCTTTTCCTATTTTTCCAACATCGTCATTTTGTATTCTTTTATTCCTTTCATGACACAAACATTCAATTAATTAATAATCAAGATTCCTCAATCTATAATCCAAAACATAAATCTAATTAATAAAAATATAAGAGATATCAAAAACACACCTATTGTAATTTTTCTAAACTTATCTAAATCCATTTGATATAAAACAAGTCCTCGATACATTTTTCTCTTATTTTTTTATTTTCTCTTTTAAAAATTTTGTCTTCTTAGTTTTCTCTTTATTTCTTTCTCTGTTGCGCTGGAAGCCATCTCCTCTCAATTTCTTTTCTTTCATTTTTCTTCTTTTCTTTGCTCTTTTCTTTCCTTCATTTCCCATGTTCTCTCTCCTTACTCTCTCTTTTTCTTTTTTTTTTCTCTCTCTCCCTTTCTTCCTTTTTCCTCCTCTCTTCTTCTTTCCTCCCTTCTTCCCTTTTTTTTTTCCCCCTTCTTTTTTCTAATCTCACTGCAGAAGCCTTCTCCCTATCTTCTCTTCCTGTTCTCCGTCTCCTTTCTCCCTTCTCTTCTTCTCTTTTCTTTCTTTTCTCCTTCTTTCTTCTCTTTTTCTTCTCATCTCCCTCTCAATCTCTTTCCTTCTTTTCTGTTCTTCCCATCTCTCCCATATATGCAATCTCTATTTTCCTCGTGAGAGTCACAGGTGGTTAAGGTGTAAGTGGCGGTGGGAAGAAAATCTTTATTTTTTATACTTTTACAATTTAGTTTCTAATATTTTTATTTACATTTAGGTCCTAAACATTCTTCCTCACAAATAAAACAGTTTTGTCCTATAAATTTCACATATCTGATCTGAAAAATCAAAATTAATATATCTGCATAACATTAATTTGACTATAACATCACGTCACATATTAACACTTACAAATAACTCAATGACATCACATATCTTCAAAATCAATCATCGAAAATATATATTTATGATATATATTGAATGATGCAACAACTTAGATCATCCAAAGCCCTCAAAATATTTTTGAGACTCATACTTCCCATAAGACCTCAAACTATTACTTTAATGCCATTAATTGTGACACTTTCAATCCAGTGAAAAGTCAGATAATAGTACAATGTTATAGGTTTTTCTATAAGAATGCAAGATCAGAACAAATAACTTTTAGAGAATATTTATCATATAATTTAATCTAAATCAATCCACCCATATGACATTCAATAAATTCAAAAACTACTTAAAAATTCTCGTAAATACCAACCCAAATAGCAGATATACAAAATACCCTTAATGTATAGTAATCTCAATAGATTAATTTTATAATTTAATTATTAATCGATCCATCCATGCTTTTGCTATGTAACTTTGAAAAATTAAAAGATTATCATATGAGCAAACCATAGCCCAATAAGCATCGTGACTAACATGTTAGTCAAAATTTATCATAAATAAATATTTTTTAAAAAATATATAAAAACTTTATTAATTATATACATGCTTTCAATTATGCATTGATATCAAACACTTACTTCATGCTTATAAAGTTTATAAAACATCAGTTCCATATGCATTTCAAATTATAATTGGCTAACAATACTCTTCAAAGCATAATACATTTAAATATATTTTTTATAATAAAAATATAAATATAGCTAATATTACATATTAAGGCATAAAGCATTATTGTACAGAGACTATCATTAACTATTCCCAAATGAGTATAAATATAGCTAAGGTTTTTATGGCTAAATGCAACTAAGATATATATGCTAGAACAGAAGTCTTAGCAGTATTGACAATCACACCCACGTTATATCTCTGTGATAAGGCCTAGAATTATATTTATGGCATGGGTAACATATATCTCCTCGGGTCAGAGTTTAGAAGAAATTAATTTCTGAATAAATACCAATTTTTATCCACATTAGCAAGGTCCAGATCATGGTCATACTGACCAGATAATTGTAATATCACAAAAAAAATAGCATATTAATTAGTTTATAGAACTAAGAGTTTAAATAAATTTTTTTGTATATTTATTCAAAACTAATGAAATCATTTATTATTTTTAAAATCCTTTTCAAATATATTACTAGATAGATATTTTTATATAAATTCAGATAATATAACTTAAAAATACATGTCAAACAATAACTAATTGTTCAAACTATCACTATTTAAATCTTTTTATAATATTTTTAAATTAAAATAACTTCTAAATTATGTAAATTATATGTATTTATGAACATCAAATATACACATTAATACTTTTGAAAATAGAATAGATGGAGTCATCAAATATTTATCCATATTATATATCCTTAATACCAATATATTTTGATCTTTCCTTATTTTTGCAACTTCATTATTTTTTTATTTTGTATTCCCTTCATGATATAAGCATCAAATTAATTAATTAAGAACATCAAGATTCCTTTTTTTTAATATATAATCCCTATAAATCTAATTAATAAAAAATAAAATATTTTAAAATTATACCTATTATAATTTTTTTTAGACTTGATCTGAATCCATTTGATATAAAATGAATCCTCGATATATTTTTCCTAATTTTTTTTATTTTCTTTCTTCTTCCTTTTTTCTTCCTTTCTCTCTCTCCTACGCTAGAAGCCACCTCTATATATATATATATATATATATATATATATATATATATATATATATATATATATATATATATATATATATATATATTCTTTTTTCTTCCTTTATTTTCTTTTTATTTTCTCTTTCCTTTCCTTCCTTACATTCTCTCCTTCCCGGTATCTCTCATTTCATTCTTTTCTCTCCTTCTCTTCCTTGTCCTCGTCTCTTCTTCATCCGTCTCTCTTTTTCTTTTTTCCCTTCTTTTCTCTAATCTCACATCTAAAGCCATCTCCCTATGTTCTCTTCCTTGCATATTTATTTCGTAAATAACCATCGGTTTTTTTTAGGAACTTATCGATATTTCTGTACATAGTTATATGATATTTTATTATTATACATAGCAATTAAAGATGTTGTAGTGGATCTAATAGAAAAAAGGAAACTGCAGAGATATTTCTTTTCATTTATTAATTTATTCCGGCTTTGTATACTTGTGAACTTTTCATTTGAAACCGCAATGGACCATAACTGTTATTTTATAAGTAGCATTGTAATACACTACAGAGGATCATGAAATAGGCGATATGTAAGAGAGTCAAGATAACTGGTGATGGAGTTGAACACGTGTTAACTTCTGGCTGATTTTTGAGTATTCATCCATCATTAACTTGGTAAGATATATGCTCCATATTAGGGCTAGTGTCGTCGCCCTTACGGTTCCATGCTTGAAGTTAATGAAACAAAGTCAAGATCAAGGATGGACAAGATGGTCTTAGTAAAGACTCTTAATGTGTATACAGGAAAGCAGACTACAAAATGAAATATCTACGTTGAGATTTTTGTATAATAAATCGAAAGGAAAATATAACTTTCAAGATTTTTTTTTTTTTTTAACTAACAGATGTATTCTTTCTATAGTGAAAAGTTATCAAGCCTAAAGGACTTGGATCTTTGCACTGGGTTGCAAACTTTCGATCATGAGCAGATGGAACTAAACATAACAAAAAAAATGGCCCATCGACAGCTAATGCTGCATCATTGGTCATTAAAGAATCTTCAGCAGTTTGATCACAATAGTTCACACTCTGGTTTGTAGCCACTGGAACCCACATATATTATGATCCTTGAAAGGTACAAGCACATGCACAGAGAGCTTTTAGCTGAGAGCTAATTAAATATGGGAAAGATGCATGAGCGGTTCTGAGATGGAACTGCAGTCTTTATCTTTCAGTTGATTAATCTGATTGCTCATGATATTGAATACTGTAACATGATTGGTACATGCTTACAACAGACCAACTTGCCGTCTACGAGTATATGCTATAGGTTGATAGGTCTGGTTTGTGATTTAAAAGGAGAACAATCACACGTAAACACCATGTTGCCGTCCGAACTCTCGTCGTCTTGGAGCCAAAAAAGCCACATGATGTACCTAAAGCTATAGATAAATGCTGGCATAATTTAAGATATTTGCACTACAAATGTACTGTCAGTAGTCAAGAGCGTACATATACATATAAGTAGCAGCCAGCATATAAAAGTGGTCATTCCGGTGCGGCTTTAGGCCTACTGTCATTGATCCAGCAAGAAAACTTCGTTTTCGACAATGTGAGCCCCCTGGAAATGGTGACCTGTGAGGAATCTTCTTAATCCAACCCACTCGACAAGACCACATGTTCTCGAGTCAGTAGCCTACATACTCTTTTGAGGATTGACTAGGTATCCATGTTCATTTCTGATCAGTGGATGGAAGCCTGACTTTGTCGCTGGAGGAACAGCTTCGGTGTTTCGAGAACACTCACATGTCTCCACTTATATGTACCGTCCAAAAGGTCTCCCTCTCTCTCTCTCAGAGGGAAACATCGCACGTTCTGACGAATTGGACTTCCACTGCTTCCTCCGATAAAGAAATGGACGAGAGAAGAAGTGTTCGAGAGTGTGAACCCTTTGAACTTTTTGTTGAAACTGATAACAATCCAAACACAACTACTGGTTGAAAGTTCTGCAGATCCAAGAGAGCACGTACGAGAAGTAAATATTTTTTGTCCTGGATATCAAGCACCTTTCTCAGAGAATCACATGCGCTAAATAGTCGGCCTTCAATGCACTCTTTTTCCCTTCTGTCGTCTTCCAGAATCTGCCATCCATCCCCTTCAAAGATCTGCAACGTTTCAGAGTGGATTTGATTGATAGCCAATAAAGATGCATTGACTGAAGCGTTAAGGCCTGCCTGAGATTGCGTGAGGATTCAGTTCACGTTCCCTCTCCAAATTTTGAACAGTAATTAACAAGCGGCAGGCAGCTTCTTTCGGGCTTTAAGCAAATTTTGAAGATTCTTGTTGCATTCTTCTAACAAGGGCGGTTCAACATGCACACAGATTAGGAGATAAAGAGCGTTCTAACATCAGACTTCTGATACCGAAGCCAACGGCGTCTGTACTAGAGAAAATGGAGGATTAATCTATGGAGCAAAGCCAAACTTTGGAGTAGATATAGATAAGTGGAAACCAACCTTTCTGACGTGGAGAATCGCACCTGATCACAGTATGCCTGAGCTGAGACGCATAAACTAATGCCAAATCCGACTAAGCCCCACAGAAAAATAAGGCCCACCGGTAGAATCTTACGCGCCCTGGGAAAAGCATTCATGCACGCTTGCTTCTCTCTCTTCATAGTCAACAAAGTAGTTGAAGTGTTCGATTCGCGAGGAAGCCTGCACCAAAATGCTCAACGTTTGCCAAGTGTCAAGGCCCTGGGCTTCATATTGTGGTCTCTCTCTTGCGGTCTGCCTTTCCCGCAAGCGTTTCTTCGTCTCAGACCTCACCTATATAAAGCGACTGTGTCGACATTAGGAGAAACCCAGTGAAACCCACTCCTCATCAGATACTTCTCCTATCAACAAAAACCATGAAAGCCCGAGACTGCGTCTGTGATCCGCCTTTGGCTGATAGCTACCAGGAACTGTCTTACAAGTCTACGCAAGCTGAGCTGCGCCAGCATGATCAAGACTGTGAAGCGATTGCAGAATGCGAGCTTCCGATGATTGACCTGAGGGGTCTGAGGAGCTGCAACGAAGAGGAGAGGCATGCGTGTGTGGAAGCCATTGCTAAAGCGTCCACGGAGTGGGGTTTCTTCCAGGTGATGAACCATGGCATCAGTCGGGAGCTCCTCGAAGAGATGTGGAGGGAGCAAATCAAGTTGTTTGAGCTGCCATTCGAGAAGAAGGCACGTTCAACGCTCCTCAATGACTCTTACAGGTGGGGAACTCCGACAGCCACATCTCTTCAGCAGTTCTCTTGGTCAGAAGCCTTCCATGTTCCTATTGCAAAGATCTCAGAGAAGGGAAGTTGCCATGGGGAATTCAGTTCTCTGAGGTACTTTGCCATTAGCCCGTTACGACATTCATGCACCTTAACAACTGTTCGGCTTCAAACTCAATAAAATGTCCAAAATACCGTTTCAATGTTTCTCCTTGTTCTCCCACTCTTCAACTCTGGGCAATGCAGGGATGCCATGGAGAAGCTTGCTGCAGCAATGTCGGAGCTCGCAACTACACTAGCTGGAGCGTTAGCAGAGAGTTTGGGCTACGACAGTTGGGGATTCCCCGAGAGCTGCAACAAAAGCACATGCTTTCTCCGCCTGAATCATTATCCGCCATGCCCTTTCTCCTCTGATATCTTTGGGTTGATGCCTCACACTGACAGTGACTTCCTCACGATCCTCAATCAAGATCAAGTTGGGGGACTGCAGCTGATGAAGGATTCCAAATGGGTTGCTGTAAAACCAAATCCGTCTGCGCTTATTGTCAACATTGGAGACCTTTTCCAGGTATCAAGCTGTCAGTCCTAGTTGACTCAGAGTGTAGAGTACTGTTCAATGAAGTGAAGACAAACATATAAATATTTTCCCTGTCACCACATCAAGTTTGACATTTTGAACTAGCTGATGTCTACTTCCACTCGATCTTAATCATGCATATGCCAAAGTTGAATAGATCACCTGAATGAACAGGGTTGGAAGGCTTGCATCAGGAGGTCTCTTACAGATGCATTACTATAAGCCACGAAAAGGATTTTGTTCGTCGTCCTGATTATCTTCTGAATGTTACCTTTGTACGATATGAATTTTACCGACTTCGAATTCAATGACTGTGTGTAGGCATGGAGCAATGATGTCTACAAAAGCGTGGAGCACAAAGTTATGATCAACTCGAAGAGGGACAGGTATTCCATAGCTTACTTCCTGTGCCCATCATATGAATCCACCATTGGGAGCTGCAAGAAACCCTCCATCTACAAGGACTTCACCTTCGGAGAGTATAGGAAACAAGTGCAAGAAGATGTCAAGACAACAGGACAGAAAATAGGCCTTCCAAGGTTTCTCCTGCAGAATATTTCATTATAATGATTCCCTCAAAACCTACCATTTCCTCCATATTTCTGTGAATTTTTATCAGTACAAGAGGAAGAGAAACGAGTAGCACTCATATGTGCATTCTTGTTTTCTGGTACGTCCATTCCATTTACTTATGGTGAGGTGAACTTCATAGAAGTTGTAGATCCGCAGTTATAACATTGTAATTTTGTTTCAAATTGATAACCCTGCAATGGCGCATGTCTTCACCATTCAAGGAGTCGACGCTTTCTTCTGGGAAGGCTTGCAATGCCCAGAAAGAGGCAATCATGAGCGAATCAATGTGCATCAGTAAGTAGGACTGTGCAATTGGACCAGTCATATTAAGAATCAGAGTGAACTGATGCATTAATCCAGTTTGATTCGGTTTTCCTATAATGATTGAACTCAGTTCCTACAGTGGCACATAGACGATGAGAAACTAGAATCTAGTAGCAATAACAACAGGGTATGATCTTGAAGATTTTGCACATGAAAGCATCGACAAGTGATACACCCTGATACATTTTCCCCCCTCTCAAGTCCATGTTAGGCAGTGATTATGTAGAAAGCATTCACAAGTCAGGATTATCTATCCGATACTAGCGCAATTCAAGGAAGATAATTTACATGTAGATGGTGGATAAGATAACCTTGATGTCAGGGGTGCTGCTTATTAGTAGCACCAAGTGGTAGTATTTTAGTCGAGATCCATAAAATGGGATCGCAGAACTTGATGTACATTATAAAGATTCGAGAACCAATAAAACACAAATACATGCTGTATGCCAACACCTGGATAAGTACTGGAAAACATATTATGATTCAAAACAAAGATACAATTGAGTGCTTATTCTGCTTCTATAATGCCTAATCCAGAGTTTGGTGAAGATTCATGGCTTAGAAGGATAAATTCAGGTGATGAACTTTGTTGATTTCGGCATTCGTTTTAATGCATTCAAGATACCGTACATGAAAAAGAGCACTAAAGACTTGGGTATCGTATCGCTTGCAATTTCTTTTAATGCTTTCCGCTCAAATTTGAAGAAGACCATTGACCAATTAAACTGACAAGAATTAGAATCATAGCTGAAAAATGACCTCAGAACTAAAAAAATAAGTGCAACATGACAACTTCAAACTGATTACTTATCATCAAAAGAAGTAATTTTGCAGCAAAAGAACTAGGAAGAATTAGAATCAGCCTAAAGGAGATAATGAATGCGAACCTGGCAGCAGCCGGCCGCTCAAGCGCGCATCTGCGTCTCGGAAGAAGCAGCTTTGAGATCCCAAGGTGCTCCACCGTGACCATCCTCCTCCAAGGACTGGATGGACCAGACATTGTCGGCGGCGTCACAGGGTTGAGGTCGGCGGGGGAGAGGTGTCTGCAGGAGGTAGGCGGTAGCTCGGCGGGAATTCCGGCCACCGCCCGCGAGCAGACCTCCTCGATCACCGCGGGAGAACCTGACAAGAGTCTCTGAGACTTGGGAGGAAGCGAGGGAACAGCAGGGCTTCTTTCTGCATTTGATTTCTCGATCGATGGCCTCCTTCGCAGACTTGGAGTAACGATCGATGCTCCTCCAGTATCGGTATCTGCATCGCAGGTGCATGCGAAACGCAAATGACGATGATGATGATCGTGACGGCTACCACTATATATTATTAAATTAATTATCACAATACGCAAGAAAAATAATGAATATTGGGACACGTGTCTCGCTTTAAATTCAGTTTGGTCGATAAGAAATCAATTTTTGGCCATAATCCATTACGAGCAATTCATTGTAATTTTGAATCTCTCGTAAAATTGATTAAATCGAGGACATGTTGCACCATTATCATGATTAAAATGCTCTCCATTTTGTTCGACTTTTTGGTACACTACGTTGCAAATGTCTTTGGTACTTGCATTAAGAAAATAGATATCAAACTTAATTTATACTTATTTTTACTTGTACAAATAACGGTCACTGTGACTTGGCAAGTGGCCAATCCCATTGATGGAGTTCTCTTTGGTTTCATTATTTAGGATTTTAATTCAAACTTTTTTATTTGCACTAATAATAATCAATAATACAATTACAAATACAGTTAAAGCTGTTTGCTTGTCTCAATCGCGTTTGAATCTAACTTTATTCAGTGGAAGGAGGGAGAGCAAGACAGAAACAATACATTTTACAATTCATAAATTGGGTAAATTTTATAATAAATATTATACACGATGTGATAAAATTGATATGATCTTATTTATTTTTTGGGAATTGTCGGATTTTAAAGAGAAGTCTCCTTAATAACAAGTGTTAAGATATATAACGACACTAAAAGGAGATTAGTTTATGTAAAGAGAGACAAATTGTTATGACGATTTCATCTTTCCATTCCATCTCTCCGGTCAATGATTTTCACAATATAATTATTTTCAATAGGTGAAGATCACTACTTTACACATTTATTATTTTCAAAATCTAGTAGTAAATCTTAAAGTATACTTTCTCGTTAGAAACTTAAAATGACTTATCACAATATAAATATCATACCAAAGCTGAGCCATGACTCCTTGACCACATCTCATCATCGTATTTTTCCTCTTACAAATACTATAATACTTAGAAAACGAGTCAGATCGATTTAATTTCATTTATATCGTATTGACAACTAAAATTGATCATATCAAAATTATATTTAAATTATTTTAATCAAATAAATATTGGATAAAATGCTATAGTAAGTAAGATTCGTTGAATCCTGAATTTTGTTGATGAAATCAATTGATAAATTTATGAACTAACGAGCATTTGAGATAAATCACGTAGGAGAAACTTTGATCAAGGACTTGAATCATGAAACAAGAGAATCGGACGTTGGGCTGGAGAGCACCATGTAAGAGATTGGACGTCGAGCCGGAGGATTAGTCGATATGCCAGAAGATGGACTTCATGCTATGAGTTTGGGCATCGGGCCGGAAGGATCGCATGGTGCGCTAAGAAGATTGGATGTTGCGGAGGTCAACATGCCGATGGATTGGGCAATACACTGAAGGAAGGACGATACACTGGAGGTTCAAACGAAGTGCTAAATGAACAATGACATGCCAGACAACGTAGGCTTCATGATTATAAATTGTTAAGTCTTAGTTGAAGTAATTTCGAGATTAATTAAGTTAGTTTTGGAGTGTAACCACACCAACTTAATTAAGAGTCCATTGGGTTTGAATCAGTGCTAAATTAGGCTTATTAAAAGGTCAATTCAGTGACCTGAGGTTGGATAAACGCTAGTGAACTAGAAAGGACAGAGTGTACATTTCCAAAAAAACCCGATGATGGTATTGCCCAATCAAGCAGTGGTACCATCAGAACATAGTTTCTGAGGCTATGTTAAGTGGTGGTATTGCCCAGACTGGCAGTAGTACCACCATAACATAATCTCTCAAACTGTGTTCGGTGATGGTACCATCAGAGCCTGGTCTCCTAGGCTCAGTATTGGTAGTAGTATCACACATTGTTGGTGGTAATATCATTAGTACTGTTAGGATCGTAGTGGCACTAGGAGGGAGGGGGGGGGGGGTGAATTAGTGCTACAAAAAAAAATTACGATGATTCAAAATTTTTTTTCAACGAAACTGTATCAGAAATACATTTTGACTTGGAAAGTGAGTAAAGTATAGTGAGCAGCTAAATCAGTAAGCAACAAGAATGAAAAGTATAAACAGAAATACAAACCAGATTTATAATAGTTCCGTCATCCCGACCTATATCCACACCCAATTCCTCTTCACTCAAGGCTACTAGCTTTCACTACCGATCTTCTTTTAATAAGCGAAGACTAACTATCCTTTGTTACAACTCTTTTTTCTTTTCACAAATTGATGAGAAAACCTTTACACCCCTTTTTTATAAGTATTCCGTCACACACCTCCCTTAGGATAATCTCTAAACTCTACGAGGAAGGGCTCTATACTTTAAAAGAGTTTACAATCTTAGAATCATAAGGTTTTTATTTTACTTTCTTGTTGCCTTAAGTAATAAAGAGTATAGTATTTATAGACCCCAAATGACTTCAAAAATAGAGTTAAAAATTATTTTTAGATCTTCCGAGTATGGCGGTACTACTGTATGCACTAGATAGTACTATCGCCTAGCAGAGCCTAGGATACCGAGCTCTGGCAGTATTACCGCATGACAACCTAGGAGAGTGTGTACTTCACTTTTTCAAGTCACAAGTAGTTTCATCGCCAGTTTAGCTATGCCACCGCCTAACCCAATCTGTGGGTCACTGAATATGCCTCCCAATAAGCCCAAATCAATCCTAATTCAAGGCCTAATGAGCTCTTAATTGAGTTAGTAAGGTTACACTCAAAACTAACTCAATTTAAAACCTGACTATGATACTTAAGACATAAACAATTATAAGACAAGAAATCTATATTATCCAATATGTCATCGGCTCATCTGAACTCTCAGTGCATCGTACTTTCCTTCGACGTAATGTCCAATCCTTCGATATGTTGACTCCCGCAATATCTAATCTTGGCGCAATGTTTGATTCTTCCGACCTAATGCCCGATCTCTGACTCCAGCCCAATATCTGATTCTTCTACTTCATTTGTTTTACTTTTTCATGATCGAAATTAATCCTGCATCACTTTTCTCAAAACATAAATTAGATCATAAACTCATCAATTAATTTTATCATCAAAATTTGAGATTCAACAAGTACCCCGAAAACCTAAGGATTTAAATTTTTGGCTCCATTTATGAAGCCATTTAGGGCATATAAATACCCTACTCATGTTTGTTGAGTGCAAGAATAGAAAAAATGAAACTTGTGATTTTGAAGTGTATAAACTATGTTAAAAAGTTGAATTCTTTCCTCCTTGAGTTTAGAGGTCGTTCTAAGAGATGTGCGTGAGGATTTCCTTATAAAAGAGAGTTGTGAAGGTTCTCTCCTAAGCCCATGAAAAGGAGAAAGAGTTATAATAAGGGAAGTTGATCTTCATCCGTTAAAAAGAAGATCATTAATAAAAGCCGGTGGCCTCAAAAGAGGAGGAATTGGGAGTGGACATAGGTTACGATGATTGAACTACTATAAATATGGTTTGCATTCCTTTTATGCTCTGTATTCTTATCGCTTATTGATTTAATTGCTTCCTACACTTATTTATATTCTAAATTTAATATATTTTTTATACTGGTTTCATTAAACAAATTTTTGAATTGGTTCTTCATTTCAAAAGCACACCCCCCCCCCTCTCTTAGTGTCTTTATGATCCAAACAGTTGATATCAAAGCTTAGTTCACTCAGTTGGTTTAATACCTGAGAGAGATTAAATAATTTTTCTTAGCAATCAAGAGGGTCACTCTATCATTCGTCCTCCTATATTTAATAGGACAAACTACGTGTATTGAAAACACGAATGTGAATTTTTTTACTTTATATGGATTTTGATCTATGAAATGTTATTGAGTTTGGTTTTTTAAAAACCCTCTAAACTGATAAATAAATGAAATGATTTTGAAAAGAAAGGTTTTTCTTTAAATGCTAAAGTGTTTTATTTTGTGCTTTAGATAAAAATAAGTTTAATCATATTTTTATAACTAAAACTATATATGATATTTAGTACACACTTGAAATTACTCATGAAGACACAAATAGAATGAAAGAATCTAAGATTAATTATTTAATATATAGTTATGAATTATTTAAAATAAAGCCAAGCGAAACCATTGGAGATATATACACCCGTTTTATGGATGCAATCAATGGTTTGAAAGATCTTGATAAAAGTTATACTAATCTTGAATTGGTTAATAAAATTTTAAGATCTCTTCTAAAAAAATTAGGATCCAAAGTAACGACAATTCAAGAAACAAAGGACTCGAATAATTTTTTCCTTGAAAAACTCATAAGGTCATTAATAACTTATGAAATGACTTGTAAGGTACATGATCAACAAGAGAATAACATTTGAAAGAATAAGAAAGATATCATATTTAGAACCAAAGAAGACCACTTGAGCAAAAACTCAACTGATGACTTAGCACTCCTCACAAGAAAATTTAAAAAGTTCATGAAAAAGAGCAAGACTAATTCTTCAAAATGAGAATATAAGAATAAAATTAAAATTAAAAAGGATAGAACAATTTATAATGCAAAAAGCTAGAGTACTTTAAAAATGAGTATCCACAAATTAATAAGAAATTGCTAAAGAAAAAAAAGAATTTAAGGCAACATAAAATGAATCAAGTATATTAGAAGACGAAGAACAAACTAATGAAAACGAAATGGCGAACTATGAATTAATAGCTTTCAACGATGAGATATGTGACTCAACTAAAGTTTCTTTACCTTATGATGAATTACTTGATGCATTTTATGATCTATATGATGAACTCAAAATAATTAGTAAGAAATATAAATTGATAAAAAGAAAAAGGATCATGTTTCTCTCTATAGTGAATTTGATAAATTGAAAAATGAGTATGATAATTGCTTGTTAACATTTTGCATTAAATGTGAAGAATTATACTCATTCAAAAGGGAAAATATGATATCACAACAAACATTAAAAAATTAAAATTAAAAGTAAATCATTAAACATGATTCTTACTAATAAAGGTCATATATACATAGAAAGGAAATAATTGGTTTCGTGAGTAGTAATACTTAACAAAAGTCAACTACATTTATTAAAGGACTCATATTACATATTCTCCCTAAATTTAAATATAATTTTTGTAAAAGACATGACCATTATGCTTATAAATGCTCATTTAAAAAATATAGCTCTCATAAATTAGTTCGGATTCTTAAAGGAACCATAAATGACATGATGCCAAAAATCAAGATAGGTAGATCCAACTATGAGGGACTCAAAGTTAAATGGGTACCTAGAACAAACCTATATTTCTTGTAAGTTTATTTCCAAATAAGAGCTAGGTGCAAAAAATAATATTTTGATAGTGGATATTCAAGACATATGACTAGAGATCCAATACACTTCTCAAAGCTCACTAGTTGAAACAACAATAATAAAGGAAAGATCATTGACATTGGAACTATTGGTAAATCAAATCTTTTGATTAAAAATATTTTGCTGGTAGATGATTTAAAATATAACTTATTAAGTATTAGTCAATTGTATGATAAGTAATATAAATTTAAGTTTAAATCTAATGCTTGCATCTTAAATAAACTATATAAAAATAAATCTATGATTGCTTTAAGGAGCAATAATGATTATACTATTGATCTTAATGATTATCATGATAAAACTTATTTTCTAGTTTTAAACGATGATGCATAATTTTGACATAAAGACTAAGGCATACTAGTATGAAATCAATCACACAAATTGAAACTAAAAAAAAATTACAAGAGGAATGCATTGTTTTTATTTTTTTTCTCTATCTCTAAAGCTTATTGAGTTTTTTACTAAGAGATCCTTATTCATTAATAGATCTATTATCTCTTGAACTAAGAAAATGATTTTGATGATAATTTTAGATTTGATAAATTGAATTTGAATTTGATTTATTCTTTCTAAAGTAACTTAGACATATCCATTTCTGAAGAACCTTTACCCAAGAAATGGAAGTATATAGATATATAGATGGACATCTTAAGGAGCTAATTATTGAAAATATATCAAAAGATACTCTTGATTAAAAAATATTTATTCAAATGCATGAATCGAGAACTTTGATAATTTGTTTTCATATGATTCTTTTACTAATGAGAACATTTATCCAAATGAATCATAATCTTTCACTTAATTTATTGATGTTTATAATTTGAGATGTATTTTATATAAATCAAAAATTTTTACTATTTGTTCTGATTCTTTCTTTTAAAAAAATATTTATCTAACGAATCATGATCTTTCACTGGATATTTATAACTTGAGATTTATATGAATTAAGATCTTTTATTCTCCTATGATTCTTTTTATTTATTAAAGAAGAGATTTATCAAAATGAATCATGATCTTTCGGTATTCATGACTTGAGATTTATTTATTTCATATTCTTCCTTTATATTCATGACTTGTAATACCCATCATCAAATTGATCTCTTATGATTTGAACTTATCTTTAATATTAATATCTTTCATGTTATGATTAATATATTGATGTAAAAGGAAAAAAATTATACCATTGTATTATTCCCTTCTTTTTTTATGATAAAAGGGGAGAGAAAATTGCTAGCTTATACATATTAAAGAGAAGCAAAAACTTGCTAACTTGTATATTTGAAAGAGAAGCAAAAACTTGCTAGTTGACATATTTTAAAAAAAAACAAAAAATGCTAGCTTGCACACTTCAAAGAGAAGCAAAAACTTGCTAGCTTGCATATTTTAAAGAGAAACAAAAACTTGCTACCTTGTAACATTTCAAAGAGGAGCAAAAACTTATACATTTGTCCTTTTTATTGATGATAAAGGGGGAAAAGTTGATTGTACTTCTTGATGATTTGAATTATGCATACAATGATATTTTAACCTATAATGATTTGAAATTATGATACTTATAATGATTATTTTGATGTATGTAATGATATTTTAACATGCTTATTAAGTGAGCAATGATTATTTCAACTTTGATGTGTTACATAGGACCTTTGCAAAGAAAGACACTTTGATTCATAATCAAAATTATTTCAACTTGAATTTAAAGACTAGCATTAGAAGGTTATCATTTTCTGAATTCGAGTTTAGTTCAGTAAGACATATAGTCAGTGGGAGTTTAATTAAAACTCCATCATCAATTGGTTGTCATCATCAAAAAGGGGGAGATTGTTGAATTTTGAATTTTGATGATGAAATCAATTGATGAGTTTATGAACTAATGAGCATTTAAGATAAGTGACGTAGGAGAAACTTTGATTATAGACTTGAATCATGAAATAAGAGAATCAAGCATTAGGCCAAAGAGCACCATGTCAGAGACTCGATGTCGGGTTGGAGGATTAATCGATGTGCTGAGTTCGAGCATCAAGTTGGAAGGATCGCATAGTGCACCAAGAAGATCGAATGTTACGGAGTTCAACATGCCAATGCATCGGGTAATATGTCGAAGGAATGACGATGTGCCGGAGGTTTGGACGAAGTGTTAGATGAACAATGACATGTCGGATAATGTAGGCTTCATGATTATAAATTGTTAAGTCTTGGTTAAAGTAGTTTAGAGATTAATTAAGTTAGTTTTGGAGCATAACTAAGTCAATTTAATTAGGAGCCCATTGAGTTTGAATCAGGGCTGAATTGGACCTATTGGAAGGCTAATTTAGTGATATGGGGTTATGTCAAGTGATGGTATCACTAGTGAGTTAGAAAATACTGTGTATATTTTTGGAAAGCACAATGGTGATACCGTAAGGGTCAACAGTAGTACCGCCCAATGATAGGCGATGGTACTATGATGGTACTACAAGAACACTGTCTTCGAGACTGTGTCAATGCTAAGAAATCGGGAGATTCAGCATCTCATGCGCAGCGAACAATAAAAATAAGATCGAATTTTTCATAGTTACGTACTTGACCGTCATGCGACGATTGGTGCGCAAAAATCACAAATCCAAAAAATCCGCATATATCATGTCAAAGGCATTACCTGGGGAGATCGTATATCCCCAAAAATTTCAGATCTAATGTAGATGATCAAGGAGCATTGGCGTACTCCTCTCTAGCGATAATCCACACAGCGGACACAGCAACGACGCTCCTCAGATCACCGTGGGATCTCTCTCCACGTGCACCACAAGGCTGTCAAAGCCAAGGAGGAGAGGAGACTGAGGAGAATAGGAGGATGACTACCAAGAGCTCTTAGCCTATGAACCAGGAGGTTCCTCCTATTTATAGAGGTGGAGGAAGCTTATCCTTAATAGATCCTATTCACACTGGATCTCTATCCAGTTGGATCTCATTGGATCTTATCAACAGGATCCAATTTGATCTCATCCAATTGGATCTTATCCAATTATTTAATTGGATCTCATCCAATTACCCAATTGGATCTCATCCACAGGATCCAAACTAGGGGCTTCGCAGATATCTCATATACGCACCTCTACTCGTCGTAACATCCACCTTATGTGTGTGACCCTCTAGGCCCGATAACGAGCTGGTTGTGAGTCGCTCCCGTCAGAACTCCTTTTGACTCAAAACACCTTTTAATATAGTAAATTATTATCTCCATAATAATTCACTCGATCATCGACTATAGACGTACTAGGCCACTACACCATAGTCCCTAGATGGTATAGGGAGATATAATCCATCGAACCTATCTGTCCTCAGTTACCATGTATCTATAGTCCCTCATCCATCTAATATCCCAAAGACCGTATATTGAGCATGGTAGAGTTAGACCCATACGGAATCCTGTCCAAGTCTCGCTCTAATCGGATTCTCCCGGAGAACTCCTTTTCTCTTAATCCGAATGACCCAGGTCATAGATTTTGCTTGAGCAAGTACACACGGGATATTCATCTCATGATATCGAGAGTGGATGATCCTCTATTGACACACAATTACCTTCATAAGGTTGGCTACTATTCCCGAGAACTAGCTATACCAGATCTAGAGCTCTCCAAACCTGTAAGTCCGGCGTCAAAAATGATGTACTCAAATAAGACATCTTTGGTGCCTCAAATCTAAGGACCAGACACACTACTAGGACTACGAAATCATTGTTTAACATTAGGTATCATTAACCATACAATATTTTGTAAGCGGATCAATCAGTGAACTCATTCTCCAATGAGCACCTACACTGTATCTCTAGTGTCCCCACACAAGCGACTATGAGATCAGTCGCCTCCATCATATAGACGAATATACAGCGCACCAGTCTATCCAGTTATCTCGATACCCTCATTGAGTAACCTATGACCAGGATGATTTAGGATCTGTGTTTAAAGGTATATCGGTCTTATTATCATGATCTTACCATGATTTGATTCTCATTGCACAAATCCATGGACACCATAATATTCATCTAGATAATATGAGAAAATATCAATAATAATACGTGAAGAGATCGACGTAACATGTCACAGGTGCCACCACTCACATGATTGGCTTGTAAGACACCTATAACCAATAATCTCCCACTTGACCTAAAGCCAATCACCTACGTGTCTGATCCCCATTTAACCTCTATGACGCTCAAATATAATATGAGTCAACGGCTTTGTCAGTGGATCTGCAATGTTACCTTCAGATGGAACTCTTTCCACTATTACATCTCCTCGGGCCACGATCTCTCTAATCAAGTGGAACCTCCTCAGAACACTTCTGATGAGACTTAGGTTTCCTAGCTTGATCGATCGCCCCGTTATTGTTGCCCTATATAGGAATCAATTTCACGTTATCTGATATGATTCTCAAATCCATGATCAACTTTTCATCTATACACCATATTTTGCTGCTTCTACCATAGCAATGTATTCCGCCTCTGTGGTACCTAACTATCAAGATAGCCAAGCCTTTACTATAGAGAGCATTCCTACATCATTCCCAATGATTAAGATGTCATCCACATATAACACTAAGAAGGTGATAGCACTCCCACTTACCTTCCTATGCACACAAGGCTCATCTTCGTTCTTAACGAAGTCATAAGATCTGATCACCTCATCAGATCTTATGTTCCAACTTTGAAAGCTTACTTTAGTCCATAAATGGACTTAAGCAATCTGTACACCTTATTTGGACTGTGCTTGGACATGAACCCCTTAGGCTATATCATATACACTTTCTCTTCGAGGTTGTCATTGAGTCATGTAATTTTCATGTCCATCTGCTAGATCTCATAGTTATAATGTGCTGCAACAGCCAGTAGAATTCAAATGGATTTCGGCATAGCTATGGGTGTAAAAGTTTCATCATAGTCAACACCTTGCTTTTGATGATACTCCTTAGCCACTAGCCTTGCCTTATAGGTCTCCACCTTTCCATCTACCTCGATCTTCTTCTTGAAGATCCATTTACAGCCAATAGGTACGATACCCTCAGGTGCATCAATAAGGTTCCAAATCTTGTTGGAGTACATGGATTCTATCTCAGAATTCATGACTTCTTGCCACTTCCTGGAGTCTATACTCATAATAGCCTCCTCGTAGGTCTGAGGATCAATGTCCTGAATGTCCTCTCTACTAATATGTCCCACATATCTTTCAGGAGGGTGTGACACTCTACCAGTCCTACGTAAAATCGGAACTTGTGTGTTAGGTACCTAAACAGACTCGATCTTTGGAATGGTGCCTGAGCTAGGTTCTCCAACCTCGCTCAATTCTATCATGCTCCCACTGTTTCCACCAAGAATGTGTTCCTTCTCAAGAAACACTACTCTCTTGGCAACAAAGACCTTTTGGTTCTTAGGATGATAGAAATAATAACCATAAGTTTCCTTGGGGTATCCCACGAACTTACACCGTTCCATCCTGGATTACAATTTAACGGGGTCGTGTCTTTTAACGTGAGTAGGGCAGCCCCAAATCTTAACAACCTTAAGATTGGGCTTCTTCTCTCTCCATATCTCATATGGTGTAGACACTACCGATCTAGATGGACCTATGTCCAAAAGGTAAATTACGGTCTGAATGACATATCCCCAAAATAAGATGGGTAGGTCAGCGAAACTCATCATGGACCGCACCATATCTAATAGTGTGCGATTCCTCCTTTCTGATACATCATTGAGCTGTGGTGTATAAAGAGGTGTTAATTGGGACAGAATCCCATGGTCCTTAAGGAACTGGATGAATTCTGTACTCAAGTATTCTCCTCCTCGATCTGATCGAAGAGTTTTAATACTCTTTCCAGTCTAGTTTTCTATTTCATTCTTATACTCCCTGAATTTTTCGAAAGCTTCAGACTTATACTTTATCAAGTACACATGTCCATACCTAGAGAAATCATTAGTGAAAGTAATGAAGTAGGAATAACCACCTATGGCATGAGTTGACATAGGACCACATAAATCACTATGTATGAGTTCTAGTAACTCAATGGCTCTCTCTTCAGTTCTACTAAATAGAGAGTTGATCAGTTTTCCATGAAGGCAAGGCTGGCAAGTTGTATATGACTCGTAGTCAAATGGATCTAAGTATCCATTTTTTAATAACTTTTAAATCCTTCCCTCATGGATATGACTTAGCCTACAATGCCACAAATATGCATTGTTCACCTCTTCTCGTTTCCTCTTAGCTATGATTATATTCATGATGTGTGAAGTAGTATTTAGCATAAACAAACCATTATACAATGTCTCTCTAGTAATGATCTTATCATTTTTACTGATTGAACAACAATTGTTCTCAAAAAGCACTTTATAACCATTTAATGTTAAACATGAAATAAAAATACTATTTTTGATAATATATGGAACAAAATAACATGCATCTAATGCAATAATAGTTCCATCAGACAAGTGTAGAGTGACCTCGTCGACAACAGCAACAGCAACTCTTGCTCCATTGCCCATCTTGAGGTCCATCTCGCCTTTTGCCAATCTGTTATACCTTGTCAGAACCTACAACGAATTGAAGATATGATAAGCACTACCGGTATCCAATATACATGCATTATCACAAGAATCTAACACATGGAGACTGATCATGAAAGTACCTGAAGCTTTTCCAAGCTTCTATTTCACTTTTTCTGCAAGATATGACTTGTAGTTTCTCTTCCAATGCTCATCTTGATCGCAGTGGAAGCACTGGCCTTTGTCCTTTGCTGAGTCAATTTTGGCAATCTTTACCTTACCCCGTTTGCTCTTGCCCTTACCCTTATCAAGAGTCTTCCCAGCCTTCCTTTTCCTTTTGGTCTCATCAACTTAGAGAACTAATTTCTCTTTCTTGATAGTACTCTCTGCCTCCCTCAACATATTAAGGAGCTTAGGGAGAGATACCTTAAGTTTGTTCATATTGAAATTCATGATGAACTAAGAAAAGGAATCTGGTAGGGACTGAAATATAAGATCAACACACAGGTTATCATCTAGGACCATTCCTAGACATGAGTTTTTTAATCCACTTTATCATCTTCAAGACATGGTTCTGAACTGATGTCCCCTTAGTTATCCTAGCAGGGAAGAGACTCTTGAATATCTCATATCGCTGAGTTCTTCCCTATCCCTCAAACAATTTGCAGAGGTGCAGGAGTATGGAATGAACATCCATGTTTTTATGTTATCTTTGTAACTCAGGAGTCATAGAGGCTAACATATAACACTGGGCGAGAGTGGAATCATCTATATACTTCGCATATTGGGCAAACTCTTCTTGAGAAACTTTTATCTCAGGTTAGGGCATGACCGTATCTAAGACATATGCAATTTTCTCCGTTGTAAGAACTATTCTTAGGTTGCAGAGCCAATCCGTATAATTTGGACTAGTGAGGTGGTTGACATCAAGTATGCCACATAGAGGATTTGATGACGACATGTTTCTGATAAACAGGAGATATAACATAAGTAAATAATACGCATATTTCATAAAAATAAACAATCAAGATATGGACCTCTATCTTGACATACTCCCACTAATTTTTCTAGCGAGCCACATGATACCCTCATGCACGTGAAACAGAAGTTCCAATAGACTTCTAGTGGAGATCGGGATCCAATCGGCATCTTAGTGCAACTTCGAGGGACTCGACCAATCATACTAAGCCTAAAAAGGTAGACAACTCTTGCCAACCATAACTCCTTATGATTCCCGTCATATTTAGCCTTTGAACCATCATAGCCTCGAGGGACTCAACCAACCATGATGTCCAGTTAAGTCATCACCATCGTTACAAGATGAGTCTGATTCTGTGATATGCCCTCGAGGGACTCGACCAAGCATATCATGTCCTCAAGTCACCAGTGACATCTCTATGTGGAAGACAAGATAGCAAGATACGAAATAGCTGAGCCTCGAGGGACTCGACCAACTCAGCCTACGTCGAAAATCGGTTCCTGTCCCTAACGATGGAAGGCCACGTGGGTCAATCTTATTGCCTCATACTTATCGACTTAATATTATCATAGGAGGGGTTTTAGGTTCCATCTCGTGATATGATGTGTTACACACATACATATTTAATATATTTATATCACATGCAAATATATATATATATATAGCATTCACATGCACAAGCACACCAGATGATAATGGACTTTAACCTAATATGATTAGGCCTGAGCCAGTAGGCCTAATCACTTACATCAGGATCTATGTGCATATCAGTGCATCTCTATGCACAGTGATTATCCATCTCGTCATCGTCAGATCTGCCGGCACCTCGATGCATCTCCATGCGTCGCGATCGTCTGAATCGGCCTTAGGGGTCCCGCTACCACCTCCAGGCTTCCGCCGTACCTCTAGGATAAGAACAACATAATTACAGGTATGCAGGCTTAACAATCAATGAAAATAAAGGCTCGTAAGCCCCAATAATCACATAAATACATCACAAAGTCCATGATCATCTTCTCACATCACACATCACATGTACACATCATGTCGGATTACTAGATAAATAATAATAGTTACTTAAACCTTTTAAATAACTAAAATTCTGAAATCAGCGATATATAGGGAATTTTTAGAAATATCAAGGGTATTTTCATAATTTTTTCGAGACATGCCCTAGAATTTTTAAAATTAACAAGGTCAAAACTGTCTTTTGCCCTAGATCTCCCCCAAACAGACTCGGCTGTCGCAACTTCTTACGGCTACCACCACCCTGCTACGGCCACTGCCTGGCAGGTGTGCGGCAGTTGTAATTTCTTGCGGTCGTCGCATGCTAGGCGTGCGGCAGCCCCTTTGATGGCGTGCGGTGCCGCCTTGGGCGTTGCCGCCTTGCCATCAGCAATCGGCATGCGCCGCCCCATGCTTCCTGCCACCTCTGCACAGAGGCGGTTGCCGCCTTGGCTAGGCAATGGGCAACCGCTGTTGTCGTGCGCAGCTGCCTCACCTTGCGCAGGCGGCTGCCTCGTGCAAGTAGTGGGCAACCGCGGCCCAGCCAACGTCGCCTTGTGCAGCCATCCTGTACGCATAGGCAACGGCTACTGCCTTGCATAGGCAGTGGACAACCGCCTTGCTTATGCACCGACGGCCTGTACACAGCGCACAGCGACCGTAGCTTGCTGCGCACCGACAGCCGTAACCATTGCGGCTATCGCCTCGCACACACAAAGGCTGCTGCCATGCACACAGCCTCCGGTTGATCCGTGGGCAGCAATAGTTGCTGCCTTTACCTCCTTCATTTGCGTCAACAAATTTGACGCAGAAGGATCGCTCTAAAGCACCTTTCATCAGTAAGATGAAGTGCTTTTTGAATCTGAAAACCACGTCAAACTCAGCAAGAATGTATAAAATAATTCTACGTAATTAAACACAACACATGTAGTTTATAAGCCAATCATCGCACGACGAACCTAGCTCTGATACCACTATTGGGAAATCGGAAGATTTGGCATCTCAAGCGCAGCAAAAAATAAAAACAAGACTGGATTTCCCATAGTTACGTGCTTGATCGTTGTGCGACGATTGGTGCACAAAAATAGTAAATCCGAAAAATCTGCATGTATCATGTCAGGGGCATTACCTGGGGAGATCGTATATCCCCGAAAATTTTAGATTCGATATAGAGAATGAAGGAGCACTAGCGTACTCCTCTCTAGTGGTAATCCACATAGCAGACGCAGCAACGACGCTCCTCAGATTACCGCGAGATCTCTCTCCACATGTACCACAAGACTGTCGGAGCCAAGGAGGAGGAGAGGAGACTGAGGAGAATAGGAGGATGACTACCAAGAGCTCTCAGCCTATGAACCAGGAGGTTCCTCCTATTTATAGAGGTAGAGGAAGCTTATTCTTAATAGATCCTATTAACACTGAATCTCTATCCAATTGGATCTCATTGGATTTTATCCACTGGATCCAATTTAATCTCATCCAATTGGATCTTATCCAATCATTTAATTGGATCTCATCGAATTACTCAATTGGATCTCATCCATAGGATCCAAACTAGGGGCTTCGCAGATATCTCATATACGCACCTCTACTCGTCACAACATTTACCTTATGTGTGTAACCCTCTAGGCCCAATACCGAGCTGGCCGTGAGTCGCTCCCATTAGAACTCTTTCTGACTCAAAATACCTTATGATATAGTGAATTATTATCTTCATAATAATTCACTCGACTCATCGACTATGGATGTACTAGGTCACTACGTCATAGTCTACAGACGGTACTAGGAGATATAATCCATCGGACCTATTTGTCCTCAGTTATCATGTATCTATAGTCCCTTATCCATCTAATATCCCAGAGACTATATATTGGGCAAGGTAGAGTCAGACCCATACGGAATCTTGTCCGAGTCTCGCTTTAATCGAATTCTCCCAGAGAACTCCTTCTCTCTCAATCCGAACGACTCTGGCTAGGAATTTTGCCTGAGCGAGCACACGTGGGATATTCATCTCATGATACCGAGAGTGGATGATCCTCTATTGATACACAATTACCTTCGTAAGGTTGGCTACCATTCCCGAGAACTAGCGATACTAGATCTGGAGCTCTCCAAACCTGTAAGTTCAGTGTCAAAGAATGAAGTACTCAAACAAGGCATCAAACAAGGCATCTTTGATGTCTCAAGTCTAAGGACCATACATACTACTGGGACTATGGAATCATTGTCTGATATTAGGTATCATTAACTATACAGCATTCTGTAAGCAGATCAATCAGTGAACTCATTCTCAAATGAGCACCTGCATTGTACCTCGAGTGTCCCCACACAAGCAACTATGAGACCAGTCGCTTCGATCATATAGATGAGTATACAGCACACTAGTCTATCCGGTTATCTCAATGTTCTCATCGAGTAACCTATGACCAGGATGATTTATGATCTGTGTTTAAAGGTATATCGGTCTCATTATCGTGATCTCATCATGATCCGATTCCCATTGCACAGATCCATGGACATCACAATATTCATCCAAATAATGTGAGAAAATATCAATAATAATATGCGAAGAGATCGACGTAACATGTCACAGGTGCCACCACTCACATGATTGGCTTGTAGGGCACCTATAACCAACAGTCAAGTTGTTGTACCACCTAAACTAGCAATGGTATTGCCAAAACATAATTTCTTAGACTGTGTCAGGCTGTGTTACCACCCAGACAGGTAGTGGTACTACCTAGACAAGCGATAGTACCATCAGAGCCTGATCTTCGAGGCTTAGTAATGGTAGTAGTACCTCCTAGTGCAGGCAATAGTACTGCCCATACTTGAAAACCTAATAATTTAAATTTTTGACTTCATTTTTTAAATCATTTGGAGCCTATAAATACTTAACTCATGCTTATTAGGTGCAAGAACAGAAAAATAAAAACTTATGATTTTGAAGTGTGTAAACTTTGTTAAAAAGTTGAGTTCCTTTCTCCTTAAACTTAGAGGTCATTCTAAGGCAGGTGTGTGAGGATTTCCTTTTAAAAGAGAGTTGTAAATATTCTCTCCTAAGCTTACAAAAAGGAGAGAGTTGTAACAATGGTAGTTGATTTTCACTTGTTGAAAAGAAGATCGTTATTGAAAGCTGATAGCCTCGAAGGAGGAGAAATCGATAATGGACGTAGATTGCGATGACTAAACTACTATAAATCTAGTTTGTATTCTTTTTATACTCTTCATTGCTATTGTTTACTGATTTAATTATTTATTACACTTACTTATATTCTAAGTTAAACACATTTTTTATACCGAACGAATTTTCAAATCGGTTCTTCATTTCAAAAGTACTAATTTAGTGCCCTCCCATCTTTTCTTAGTACCTTTACAATCCTAACAAGATTAAGAGAGAACACAAAAAAAAAAGAGTCATAAATTTAAATTTAGATATAGGTGATTACAAGACCTATCTTGAATGTTCTTTTATACATGTAAGGAGGAACTTTATTAGCAATTTGATTCCACTCAATCTAATTGAGTTTTGGGATAGAGTTAGGGCTATAATTTTGAAAGAAAAAAAGATTAACGAGTTATATTTACTTTACATAAATAATATATTATTATATTTTTTTATTATTTACTTATTGATAGGGATAATATTCACAACTAATCAAGGCTTGACATATGGCATCCCAGTTAACAAAATGAGATAAAAAGAATTAAAACCATCAAATTTGCCACATCAATCAGATTCTAATAGAAAATATTTTTTAAATATTTTTTATTCATAGAGAATATCTTTACTAATCACTTGCAATTAAGGAAAGAGGCCTATAAAAGGCTTTCGCGAGCATGGACGTTGATGTATATAATCTATTCTCAGCTCATTTTAACCTCAAAAGCATTATTTAAATAGTAACTTGAACATCAGATAGACCACCACATAAGGAATCTCACTCGACATAATCTTCTTATAGATCAACATCATATCGAGAGTCTAAAGCCTCCTCAGGTGTGACTAAAGGCTCTTAGCGTATGTTGGATCCGAGCCAAATTGGAATCAAGCTATCACTAATATGCTCCTTGTTATTTTGACATAAAAAAGAGGGCTCACGTGTCATAGGAGCAACATCTCATTGATGTTCTCAATGGATACTCTTGTGATGTTCTCAATGGATACTCTTGTTTCCTTCCCTGGGTGCTTTTACCTTCGCACAAACTCCTCTTTAGTACCAGTAGTTGTTCAATAACCCTGATCACTCTCCTCCATTAAATACACTTACTCATATAATAGTTTCCACCAAGGTCTTCATAGGCCTCACCGAACGTCCAATGGTTAACGAGGATTATGTAGTCTGTCATTCCTCTCATTTCGTGTCTAGCCTAATTCACAACAACTTTGGCTCTTCAACAACCGATAGCCCCTCCAATGACAATCAATATGCTTAGGTCAGTTAGAACCTTTGTCGCTTTGGAATACTTATGATTTGATTGATCATTTGGTGAATGATGCTCCATAGTCTCTCACTTGTAAGATCTCATCTCTCTTAGTCAGTGATACCTAAATCGGTGACCCAGTTAATGATTCCACCTACTATACCATACAAGTATAAATGAAGCATATTAACCAATGCTTAGAGGACGTGTTGGAAGTTTTATTTATAAAAATAAATGGAACCGATAAATCTTACCTTGCCTGAATCATCTTTCATTTAGAAGATCAAGGAGAAATCAATTCCTTTACGTTTTGGCCACCCACTTTAGAGGCATTTGTTTTAGATGTGGACCCTACAGAACATGCAGTAACTTTCTATGCCTAGATGGCACTTTACAATATGTTAGAATGCCCTATGTCATATCTTTCGTACAACACTACGAGGCAATATATACGAGTGGTATTCTTATTTTTAAACCTCTCAATAAATTCATTTTCTTAACTTGTTAAGAAGTTTGAACAATACTTTATTAAGAATGTATGTCTTGGATATACAATTGTAACTTTATTAGTGATCTGATAGGCTGAGGAGTTACTAGCAAATTTTGTCTTCATATTTATAATATAAATGAGGTCCGACAAATCACGAATATATACTCATTCATCCTTATTCAAACATTCATATTTTGGCTAAGACCTACTGAATTCTTTTAGTCTCATATTGAGAGGCAATTGACCTCTCTCCTTGGGAGACTTGAATGTATCAATCAATGCATTATAGATAAATCATTGGACTTTAACAAATATATCAAATCACACAAGCGTTAAAAACTAGATCAACCAACCCTAACCCTAAAGTTACCTTAGCGAAAATGACTTGATCAATCAAAGACCAGCCAGATTATGCTTGCATTTAACCCCTATCAATGCATCTTGGATGGAGGTTTTTTTCTATATTAGAAAAAAGAGGCTATGACAAGATCCTTATCCTATGAAGTCCCTATCGAGAAGGTGTGATAAGACATTATTATAGATTCCATCATGACAATGACCATAAGATTGAGGATTGTTTTAATCTAAAGGAGTATATAGAAGAATTCATTCGCTAAGAGCATCTTAGATGCTTCATATGTAAGTGTCGAGAATTATCCCCATCACCCGAGGGGTTAGTAGAGAGGTATATTAACATTATAATCGATAGTCAGCCTCCAGATGAGATATCTCATCAACATATAAGGCATATGCTAGAGTTATTACTTTTACGGAAATTACTTTTACGGAAGATGAGACTGAGTACCTTAACACCAACCATGGTGGTGTCCTTATTGTTTTCATTCAAAATGATTAATTCCCTAGCTAAGGGGTTCATGATCAATATAGGTAGTTGTGCCTGTATATTTTGACACTTTCTAAAAGCTAGGGTTGACTATTGATGATCTTATCCTAATATCTTTTTTAATAAGAATCACTGGTGGTTTGATATTCTTCCTCAACACTATCAATTTGAATGTGGTATTCGATTCAGAGCCTTATTCTAAGACAATACTAACAAAATTCATGATGGTCAATATCCCATCAGCATATAAAGCAATTATTGGTTGACCTACATTGAATAGGCTCTGGGTTGTGGTGTTAACGTACCACTTGTCAATAAAGAGTTGAAGAATTAAAGAGTAATCTAAAGGAGTCTCACTGGTGCTACCTAATAATAATCTCTTTTCCAAAGAAGGTGTCACCATCACCTCATCTTGATCTAGTCAAGTCTTTTATTGAACTATTCCTTGATCGAACTTGAACCAACATTACTCAAGGTGAGGAGGGTGGAACTTATTAACTTTCTTAAGACAAATGATGAAGACTTCGCATAGTCCCTAAGTGACATGCTAGCAATTGACTAGAGCACATCCCAACAACATTTGAATATTACACCCAACACCTGACTAATGAAGCAAAGGCCTTAGAAGTTCATACTTGACCATCAACAAGCTATCAACACCGAAGTTGACAAGTTGATAGGTGCTAATTTTATTTCTAAAATTCAATATCTATGATGAATTATAAACATTGTACTTGTTAAAAAAAGCTAAAGAAAATTCGAGGATGTATCAATTATATCAATCTGAATAAAGTTTTCTCGAAAGATAACTATCTGCTACCATGCATCGATCATCTAGTAGACACCATCTTGGGTCGCAAACTTTTAATATTTATAAATATCTTCATGAGATATAATTAAATCAGAATGGCTCTTGAAGATTAAGAATATACTTCTTATAACACCATTCGAGGTACATATTGCTATTATATTATATTACTTGAATTAAAAAAATATAAGTATAATATACCAAAGGATGGTGAATTGAATGTTAGAACACATATGAGACATAATGTCAAAGCATGTGTAGATGACATAATTATGAAGTATAAAACAACTAACACACTAAAAGGTTTAAGATAAGCCTTAACCTACTAAACATATCTTTATGGTCAACTTGGGAAAGTACTAAAACTTTATTTTATATTAGAGGGATAAATACAAATCTCTCAAGATTCATATAAGAAATATGTCCCCCTCAATCAATAAAAGAGGTCCAACAACAAATGGCTTGAGTGGTATCACTTAGTCATTTTCTTTCTTGGTTGGATAATAAATATATCATATTCTTTTGAGTATTGAAGTTTCTTGGTTGGATAATAAATATATCATATTCTTTCGAGTATTGAAGAACCCAAATGACTTTGCACAGACTGAAGAATGCTAGAGAGCCTTTAATAGCATGAAACATGAAAGACCATTTGGTAGTTAGGAATTGAACGTCACTAAGAGGGGGGGAGGGGGGGGGGGGGGGGGGGGGGGTGAATTAGTGCAGTGGATTAAAATTCGTAAACTTGAATTCGATTTCGGTGCTAGTTGATTCGTATGAAAATTTCGAACCGATAAAAAAATGATTTAGTTAAAATAGTTCGAGTGAATGCAATTGAGAGTAGAGAAAAAAAATCGAGCGATTTGCAGCTAAATAAAGATAAGATGCAGAATATTTAAAAACTCACAACCAAAGTACACAACGATATATAGTGGTTCAGTTGAAAGACTTATGTCCACTTCTGAAACCTCTTCCGATGAGGCTCCCAACATCCACTATCAAATCTCTTGAAGGGGAATGACCAAATACCCCTCTTATAAATTTTCATAAATGGTTCACTCTCTTACAGATTTTTCACAAAGAAAGAGAAAGATGAACACTTAAGCTATTGAAACAAGACTTTGCTATAGCTTTGACTTAGTTTTCAACTTCTCAAAAGGTGCTTTCTCAGTTGAGAAAAGAGGAATATTTATAGACTCAATTGACTTTCAAAAATGGAGCTAAAAAGAGTCCCATCCTGGGTTTACCGGGTATTGGCGGTACCACCGTCTGGCACTGGTGGTACCACCGTCTAACAGAGTCCTCGGGCTTTGTGGCCAGGCGATACCACTACTAGTAGGTAATAACTACCAACGGTACTACCGCTAACCGGGGGCAGTACCACCATTTGCCAGGTATTAAAGTCGATAGTACCACCGCTGACCTAAGGCGGTACCACCGTCCAGAACACTTAGGAAGTTGTTCCCAGGGTGGTGCCACTGCCTGGGTCTGGTAGTGCCACTGTCATACTGTTCCAGCAAGGCTAAATGGGCCCTAACTTCGGTCCAAATCAGTCCAAATAAGACTTACTTAGCCCCTACCAGGGTTAAACAGGATTATTACCTAATCCTTATCCTAATTATGTGCTAACTATGAAATTTAGTCATAATTCTAAACAAAGACTAAACCGGTAGCATCAAGTTTTCTTCTGACGAGCTTCCAACAATCTTTCGGCGGACTTCCGATACACCCTCGGATTTCTTCCGACGGACTCCCAACAGGCTCCTGGACTTGTGGTGAGTTTGACAAATCTTGGCAAGCTTCCGAACCTTCTCGGTGATCTCCACGAACCTCCGACGATCTTTCCGGTGAACTTCCAAAACCTTCGGCAAGTCTCCGATTCTTTCTCGGTTGGTTCCGGCAGCACTTCCGATGATCCTTCGGACTTCCGGTAGACTCTCGAACTCCCAACAATTTGACTCCGGTAATTTGTTTTATGTCTTCAAGCTATCATAGTTAATTCTGTATACTTATCTCAATAATATGGATTAGATCAAATAACCTATCAATTGGCTTCATCATCAAAATTCGAGATTCAACAATCTCCCCCTTTTTGATAATAACAATTAATTGATGACGGAGTTAATCTTAACTCCCCCTATCTATATGTCATATCATGAGAAAGAAAACACTTGAATTCAATTTCCTTGAATTCAAGCCAAAACCGATAAGTTTCATCCGTTGAACTTATCATCATGCTTAACAAGCATGTTCTTTCATCTATAAATATGAAACTTCATATTTTTCACAATGTCATAACACCTATTTTCAAGTCGAATGATAGACATTCATTATTTTAACAAAATAAACCAATTATAGTTTGAAATACAATATGTATCAAAAGATATTGATATAAAAACCATAAATGCAAGGCATGATATCATTAAGTGATACATTATCAAATGATAACTTGTCATATCAATGAAAGATACCAATTATTAAACATGATATAATAGTAATTTTTTTTTAAAAAAAATATTTACGATACATATGATACATTACGATACGATACAAATTTTATTGCAATGCTTTTAAAGATATCAACCAATTTTCAATTATAAAGCATAGCAAAAGCAATTAAATTGTAATAATAAACATATAAGACATTTTCATTCCATCATATTATAATACACAACATATAATCATTTGTTAATTTATTTGTTATATTCTTCTCAATACGATGCATGCAAGGCATTTTATATATGATGCATGCAAGACATTTTATCAAGTCATTTGCACATGTCATCAATTTATTTGCACATTCTTTTCCCCCTTTGTCATCAACAAAAAGGAGGTGAATTTAATAAAAATGATCATCATAAGATATCATCATACATATCATTTATCAAACATATCATATCAAATACACATAATATGTCATCCTCGATGGATAAATCCGAAAAATGTTTTGATTATTTTTGTTGATGTTTATGAAATCCAGAAAAAGATAAATCATCAAAGATTCATTCATAAAAGAGGATGTAAGGCTTAAGATGCGTTTTTGAAAATTCAATAATAAAATAATAAAGTGAAAGAATAGATCATTCATCAAACATCTCATATCAATTTTAAGGTAAAATCCGTGAGAAAGAGATGTCAAAATTCATAAAGCTTCAACATGGCATTTATGAATCAACATCAAAAATTTCAAAGAAAGATTCAACATGGCATTCTTATAATGATTCATGAGGGGGAAGACATTAAGTTTTAAAACTTTGAATTGTAAAAATCTGAAATGAACATTTAAGAGTTTGATTTTTTTATTAAAGCAAAATTCATAACATTAAATATCTTTAGTCAATTTTACTATATCATTAAGATCCATCATTCAAAGAAGGAGGAAAGCAACATCATGATACCAAATCATCTAAAGCTTTTACAACATTATGAAGGCTTTAAAAATATTACGATCGAAAATGATAGCTTCATTAAAATATTACAATTGAAGGATAAAAATGAGAGTAAGTATATCATCCAAAATAATGTCAAGGTTGAGATTTAACAAAATTGATTTTACCATTTCATCAAAAGGTATGATATAACTCAAAAATTCATCAATCGAAGAGGAGAATCAAAATATTATGATCGAAAGACAAAAATGAGAACTTCGCTCAAAAGATGATATTGTAAAGATGTCATCCGAAAACAAGAAGATAATATCAAGATGAGACAATGAAAGCCGAAGTTAAGAAATTTCGAAAAAGAAACATACAACATCATATATTAGAATAATTTAGCATGCCTAATTCTCTTCTAATAAAGTCAAATTATTCTTCATTTAGGGGTTTTGTGAAGATGTCCACTAATTGGTATTTTGTATCAATAAATTCTAGAGTGACATCATTATTATTGACATGATCTCGTATAAAATGATGCCTAATGTCAATGTGTTTAGTTCGAAAGTATTGAATAGGATTCTTGGTTAAATAAATAGCACTTGTGTTATCATATTTTATGAGAATATTCTTTAAATGAATTCCATAGTCTTCTAAAGTATTTTTTATTCAAACAACTTGTGCACAACATGCACTAGCGGCTATGTATTCGGCTTTCACCGTGGATAGTGCAATCAAATTTTGTTTCTTGGAAGTCCAAGAAATAAGTGCATGTTCTTAAAATTGGCATGTTCCGGATGTGCTTTTTTTATCTATTCTACATCCACCAAAATCCGCATCCGCATATGCTTTTAAATCAAAGTCATCAAATTTTGGATATCATAATCCTAGGTTAGTGTTAGGATCGAAGAGGCACTAAGAGGGGCGGGGGTGAATTAGTGCAGCAGATTAAACCTCGTAAGTTTGAAACCGATTTCGTAAATAGCTAGTTCATATAAAGATTTCAATTCGACGAAAGATGACTTAGTTAAAGTAGCTTGAGTAAAGGAGATGTAAACTGAATGATTTACAGCTAAGTAGAGAAATGATTCAGAAAATTAAACACTCACACATTCAAGGAACACCATGATGTATAGTGGTTTGGTCAAATGACCTACATCTACTTTCGAAGCCTTCTTCGATGAGGCTCTCAACTTCCACTAGCAAGTCACTTTGAAGAGGAAGGACCAAATACCCCTTTTACAACCCTTTTACAAGAGGTTTGCATTCTTACAGATTTTTCAAAGAGAAAGAGGGAGGTGAATACTAGCTATCAAAAATAAGACTTTGCCAAAACTTTTTCCTCAATTTCTAACTCTCAAAAGGGTGATCTTTCTGCTGAGAAAGGAGGGGTATTTATAAACCCCAAAATGATTTAAATTTGGGCTCCAAATTTGAATTCATTTTGGGTTTTCTGGTGCTGGCAGTGCCACCACCTGTCAGTTGTCAAACAGACAATGTACTGAGCGATTCCACCGTCTAAGGCAACGGTGCCATCGCCCAATCTCTCGGGTGCTGGGCGGTGCCACTGCCCAACTTTCGGCCATTGGGCGGTGCTGCCCACAGGTGCCATCGCCCTTTACCATCTGGTTCTGGGCGTGCCCCCGCGGCCCCACACACATTAAGGCTTTAAACTTGGCCCAAATTGATCCAAAATAAGGCCCAATGGGCCCCTACTTTGGGTTATAAGATTAACACTTAATCCTAACCCAAATTATATGCTTAACTATGAAATTGAAATATAATTCTAAGTGATTTAAACTGACATTCTTCAAGTCTTCTTCCGATGAGCTTTCGGGCAAAATTTCGATGGACTTCCGACACTCCTTCAGATTTCTTCCAACGGACTCCCAACTAGCTCCCAGATTCCGTAGCGAGTTCAATGAGTCCTCGGCAAGCTTTCGAACCTTCTCGGTGATCTCCGCGAACCTCCGACGATCTTTCCAATGAACTTCTGAAACTTTCGGTAAGTCCCTAATTCTATCTCGGTTGGTTCCGGCAACACTTCCGACGATCCTTCAGACTTCCGGTGAACTCTTGAACTCCCGACGAACTTAACCTCGGTAAATCGATTTATGTTTTCATCCTATCATAGTTAATCCTGAAAACTTATCTCGACAATATGGATTAGAACAAATAATTCACCAATTGACTTCATCATCAAAATCTGAGATTCAACAATCTCCCCCTTTTTGATGATGATAATCAATTGATGATGGAGTTAATCTTAACTCCCCCTATCTATATGTCATATCATGAGAAGGTAAAAACACTTAAATTCAATCTCTTGAATTCATCCCAAACCCGATAAGTTTCATTCATTAAACTTACTATCGTGCTTAACAAGCATGATCTTTCATCCATAAATATGAAACTTCGTATTTTTCATAATGTCATGGCATATTATGTATTTTCTAGTCGAATGATAGACATTCATCATTTCGACAAGAGAAATTAATCACAAATTGAATTACCACATGGATCAAATGATATCAATGAAGTACATAAGATCAAGGCATGATATCAAATGAAATATTAGCTTATCATATCAATAAAAAGAACCCAATTTTTAAACATAATATGATATCGATCTCAAAACACTTAAATTCAATCTTCTTAATACTATGCAAGATATTTTATCAAGTTATTTTCATGTCTCATCAATTTACACATTCTTCTCCCCCTTTGTCATCAACAAAAAGGGGGTGAAGTAGCCACCACAAGGTTTTATACCACAAAAAAAAGAGTGATCAATTATCAAGCATAAGATAAATGAGTTGAATATAATGTAAAATATGTCATCCTTATCGAAGAAATCCGAAAAATGTTTGGATCATTTTTATTCATGTTCATAAGATCCGAAAGAAACATTAGAGTGTCAAAATGCTCATGAAGAATTCATATATGAAGAATATAAGACTCATTTTTTTGATCGAGAATTCATAGAATTGTGAAAGGATAGGTCATTAAAGTCATTCATCAAGGATTTCATATTTTGGTAAACTCCATGAGAATGAGATGTCAAAACTCATAAAACTTCAATGAATGAAATATATCAACATAAAAAATTTGAAAGAAAAACTTCGACGTGGTATTCTTGTAATGATTCATGAGGAGGAAGTCATAAAACCTTAAATTATACCGACTAGCACAAGAATAAAAATAAAAAATGAGCATTTAAGAACTTAATTTTGTACAAATTATGTAATTAATTTATGTATATGTTAAGCTTCATATAAAATTCAAGTCATGAAATATCTTTAGTCATACTTAAAGGAGGGTATAAAATCAATTTTTACTACATCATTAGTATCCACTATTTAAAGGAGGAGGAAAATAATATCATGATAGCTTTCATCAAGATTATGATTGAAAGATAAAAATGAGAGCTCCATGATATAAAGATGTCATCAAAATGCGAAAATATAATATCAATGTGAAACTATCAAAACTAAAAATTTAATCATTTCATCAAAAGTCATGACATAACTCAAAAAATCATCAATAGGAAGATCAAAATGCCAAGATGATATTAAAAAGATGTTATTTAAAAATGAAGAGGTGATATTAAGATGATACAATCAAAACCGAAGTTGGAAAATTTCAAAAAAGAAACATACAACATCATGTATTAGAATAATTTAGCATACCTAATTCTCTTCTAATGAAGTCAAATTGTTCTTCATTTAGGGGTTTTGTGAAGATGTCCGCTAATTGATGTTTTGTATCAATAAATTCTAGAATAACATTATTATTATTGACATGATCTCATATAAAGTGATATCTAATGTCAATATGCTTAGTTCTTGAGTATTAAATTAGATTTTTAGTTAGACAAATAGCGCTTGTATTATCACATTTTATGGGAATGTTCTTTAAACAAATTCCATAGTCTTCTAAGATATTTTTCATATAAACAACTTGTACACAACATACACTTGCGGCTATGTATTCGGCTTCTACCATAGATAGTGCAACCGAATTTTGTTTCTTGGAAGTCTAAGAAACAAGTGCATGTCTTAAGAATTGGCATGTTCCGGATGTGCTCTTTTTATCTATTCTACATCCACCAAAATCTGCATCCCCATAGGCCTTTAAATCAAAGTTATCAGATTTTAGATACCATAATCCTAGATTATGAGTTCCTTTAAGATACCTAAGGATTCTTTTAACAGCTTTAAGGTGAGATAACTTAGGATTAGCTTGGTATCTTGCATATAGACCTACACTAAACATGATATCTAGTCTAGTTGTGGTGAGGTAAAGTAAGCTACCTATCATTCCCCTATATATTTTTTGATCAAAATTTTCTCCACTTTCATCCAAGTCTAACTTGGTGGAAGTACTCATTGGAGTGTTGATGGCTTTTGAACCATCCATGTTAAATCATTTTAACAAATCTAATATATACTTTATTTAATTAAAAAATATACCATCACTAAGTTGTTTAACTTGAATCCCTAAAAAGAAGGTTAATTCTCCCATTAGGCTCATTTCAAATTCATGACTCATACACTTGGCAAATGATTCACATAGTGATTCATTCGAAGAACCAAAAATAATATCATCAACATAAATTTGAACAATAAGAAAATTAATTTTAAAATATTTAATAAACAATGTAGTATCAACCTTGCCTTTAGTAAAATTATTTAAAATTAAGAAAGAACTAAGCCTCTCATACTAAGCCCTAGGGACTTGTTTTAATCCATAGAGAGCCTTAGTTAGTTTAAACACATTATTGGGAAGAAGAAAATTTTCAAATTTGGGTGGTTGTTCAACATACACTTCTTCGGAAATAAAACCATTTAAGAAAGTACTTTTGATATCCATATGAAAAAGCTTAAAATTATTACTACTAGCAAAGACAAGGAGCATCCTAATGTCTTCTAATCTTGCCACAAGAGTGAAGGTCTCTTCATAATCGATACTTTTTTCTTAGTTAAAATCTTTGGCCATTAGTTTAGCTTTGTTTCTAACCATGATACTGCATTCATCTTGCTTGTTTCTAAAGACCCATTTAGTACTAATAACTAAATGGTCACTAGGTCTAAGAACAAACTTCCGTACCTCATTCCTTTCAAATTGATTCAATTCTTCTTGTATTGCGATAATCCAAGAATCATCTTTCAAGGCATCGTCAATACACTTAGGTTCAATTTGAGAAAGAAAAGCGGCATGGGCATAAAAAATTTTAAAAGAAGAACGAGTTTGAACCCCTTTCGATGTGTCTCCTATAATTAACTCCTTGGGATGGGCATCTACATACTTCCATTCCTTAGGTAAGGATATTTGGAAAGAAGATGCATCCAAGTTGCTATTTTGAGGAGAGGGTTCATTTAAATTCAAACCATCAAAACTAAAATCATCATCAAAATCTTTTTTCTTAAATTCAAAAATTTCATTAAAAACTACATGAATAGACTCTTCTATAACTAATGTTCTTTTGTTAAAAGTACGAAAAGCTTTAGAAATGAAAGAGTAACTAAGAAAGATGCCTTCATCGGATTTAGCATCGAATTTTCTTAAAACATCCGTTTCATTTAAAATAAAGCATTTGTAACCAAAACATTTAAAATAAGAAACAATAGGTTTTTTGTTATTCCATAATTTATAAAGAGTCTTAGATAGAGATGGTCTTACTAGAACCCTATTCATGATATAACAAGTCATATTAACAGCTTCGGCCCAAAAGTATTTGGGTAAACTATGTTCATTTAATATGGTTCTTGTCATTTCTTGTAAATTTTTATTCTTTCTTTCTACTACTCCATTTTGTTGAGGATTTCATGGAGTAGAGAAGTTATGGTTATACTCGTTAGATTCACAAAAATTTTGAAAGTTATGGTTTTGGAATTCTCCACCATGATCACTTCGAATCGATAAAATCATGAAACCTTTTTCATTTTGAGTAAGTTTATAAAATTTAAAAAAATATTTAAAGTAATCATTTTTGTGAGCTAGGAAATAGGTCGAAGTATATCCACTATAGTCATCTACAATGACAAAAGCATATTTGCTACCTCCTAGACTTGTTGTGTCAATTGGTCCAAATAAATTCATATGGATCAATTGTAATGGTCTAGAGGTGCTTATTTAATTCTTTGATTTGAAGCTAGATTTTATTTATTTTCCTAGTTGATATGCATCACATACTTTGTCCTTGACAAACTTGATATTTGAAATTCCTCATACTAGTTCTTTAGAAGAAATTTTAGATATTAGTTCATATTTGCAAAGCCTAATCTCCTATGCCAAAGCCAAGCATCATCATTTAGAACGGAGAAGCACATTTCATTACTAAGTTCTTTAATGTTCATGGTGTAAATATTATTTTATTTTAATGCAATTATGGATGTGTTGTTGTTTAGTTTTTCAATGATGCAAGCATTAGATTCAAATATACAATATAACCTTTATCGCATAATTGACTAATACTCAAAAGATTATGTTTTAATTCACCACCTAGTAACACATCATCAATTAAAAAACTTGATTTATTACCTATGGTTCCCTTGCCAATGATTTTACCTTTGTTGTTATCTCCGAAGGTGACATACCCTTCTTCTTTGCTAGTGAGCATAGAGAATTGAGATGGATCTCCGGTCATGTGCCTTGAGCATCCACTATCAAGATACCATCTCTTACTCCTAGCTTGTGATGGTAAGTGTGTCTATAAAAAAGGATGGTTTTTAGGTACCCATTTGATTTTGGGTGCCTCAAAAATTGATCTACTAACTTTGTCATTTAGCATTGAATTATTTATGATTCCTTTAGGAACCTATATCAATTTATGTGGACTAATTTTTCTAAATGGATATTTATAAATAATATGTCCAGATTTACAACAAAAATTATATTTTAAATGAGGTGAAACATGTAATGTGGGTCCTTTAATAAAGGTGGTAGGATTTCGGTGAGATCCACTCACAAATCCAATTCCACTTCTATTTCCAACGTGACCCTTGTTTGCAAGGATCATGTCCAAGCCCTTGCTACCGACCTTAAACTTGTTTAGGGTCTCTTTAAGTAGCAAGTTCTCATTTTTGATTGCTTCTAAGTGTTCACACTTAGAGCATGGGGGTAAAGAAGGAGTTTAGAGACTATAAAACTTATCTTGTAATAAAGCATGCTCTTTTTTTAATAAATTTAACTTCTTACTAATAGTTCTACATTCATCAAATAATTCATGAAAAGTAATAAAAAGTTCATCAAAAGATAACTCTTCATTAAATAACTCACTAACCTCTTCTCCTAAAGCCATTAGTATAAAGTTGGCCTCCTCTTTATTGCTTGCTTCTTCATCCTCGGAGTCACTTGAGTCATCTCATGTAGCCTTCAATGTCTTCTTCTTCTTCTTGAGTTGCTTCTTTTTGGCTTAGGGGCATTCATATTTGAAGTGTTCCGGCTTCTTGCATTCATAACATATTACTTGGTCTTTTTTTTGTTCAAGTTTGTTTTTGGTTTCATTTTTAAATTTACCCTATTTAATGAATTTTTTAAAATTTCTAGTTAAGAGTGCACTGTCTTCATCAAAGTCCTCATCACTTGATGTTCCTTTCAAGTAGTCTTCTTGTGTTCTTAATGTCATATCCTTCCTGTTCTTTGGAATGGGGTTCTCGAGCTCTTCATGAGTATGGCATATCATTTTATAGGTCATTAGAGACCCAATAAGTTCTTCGAGAGGAAAAGTTTTAAGATCCTTAGTCTCTTGAATAGCCGTAACTTTTGGATCTCAACTCTTTCGAATGGATCTTAAAATTTTAGTTACAAGTTCAAAATTAGAAAAACCTTTACCAAGAGCTTTGAGTCCATTGATGAAATCCGTGAAGTGGGTATACATATCTCTGATGGACTCACTTGGTTTCATTCGGAAAAGTTCATAGGAATGTAAAAGAATATTGATTTTGGACTCTTTCACTCGGCTAGTGCCTTTATGAGTGATCTCAAGAGTACGCCAAATATCAAAAGCCGATTCACAAATTGAAACGTGATTAAATTTATTTTTATCAAGAGTGCAAAACAAGGCATTCGTAGCCTTTGCGTTTAAAGCAAAAGTCTTCTTCTCCGATTCATTTCATTCGCTTGTCGGAAGAGAATATTTTTAAAAACCATTTTCGACGATGCACCAAAGCTCAAAATCCATGAAAATAAGAAAGATCCTCATATGAGTTTTCTAATACGTGTAATCCGACCCATTAAATATAGGCGGACGTGTATTGGAGTGACCCTCTTGCATGCCGGAATAAGCCATCTCTCTTGGGTTTTAAACCAAATATGAGAGTGAACCTTGCTCTGATACCAATTGTTAGGATCAGAGAGGCACTAAGAGGGGAGGGTGAATTAGTGCAGCATATTAAAACTCGTAAGTTTGAAACCAATTTCATAAATAGCTAGTTCGTATGAATATTTCGATTCAACGAAAGATGATTTAGTTAAGTAGCTTGAGTAAAGGAGATAAAAATCGAAGGATTTACAGCTAAGTAGAGAAATGATTCAGAAAATTTAACACACATTCAAGGAACACCACGATGCATAGTGGTTCGATCAAATGACCTACATCTACTTCCAAAGCCTTCTTCGATGAGGCTCCCAACTTCCACTAGCAAGTCACTTTGAAGGGGAAGGACCAAATACCCCTCTTACAACCCTTTTATAAGAGGTTCACACTCTTACAGATTTTTCAAAGAGAAAGAGGGAGGTGAACACTAGCTATCAAAAATATGACTTTGCCAAAGCTTTTTGCTCAATTTTTAACTCTCAAAATGGCGATCTTTCTGCTGAGAAAGGAGGGGTATTTATAGACCCCAAGAGGATTCAAATTTGGGCTCCAAATTTGAATTCATTTTGGATTTCCCAGTGTTGGCGGTGCCACCGCCTGTCAGTGGCGGTGCCACCGCTTGTCAGTTGTCAGACTGACAATGCACTGGGTGGTTCCACCGCCCATCACTTTTCAGCACATTAGTTTGGGCCTTAAACTTAGCCCAAACCGGTCCAAAACAAGGCCCAATGGATACCGCTCAGCACATCAATTTGGGCCTTAAACTTGCCCTAAACTAGTCCAAAACAAGGCCCAATGGGCTCCTACTTTAGGTTATATGATTGACACCTAATCCTAACCCAAATTACATGCTTAACTATGAAATTGAAACATAATTCTAAGTAATTTAAATTGACATTCTTCAAGTCTTCTTCCGGCAAGCTTTCTGGTGAAATTCCGATGGACTTCCAACACTCCTTCGGATTTCTTCCGACGGACTCCCAACAAGCTCCCGGATTCCGTGGCGAGTTTAATGAGTCTTCGGCAAGCTTTTGAACCTTCTCGGTGATCTCTGTGAACCTTCGACGATCTTTTCGGTGAACTTTCGAAACCTTCGGCAAGTCCCTGATTCTATCTTGATTGGTTCCGACAATACTTCCGATGATCCTTCGGACTTTCGGTGAACTCTCGAACTCCCAACGAACATGACCTCGGTAAATTGTTTTATATTTTCATCCTATCGTAGTTAATCCTGCATACTTATCTCGACAATATGGATTAGAACAAATAATTCACCATTTGACTTCATCATCAAAATCCAAGATTCAACAATTAGGAGTTCCTTTAAGGTATCTAAGGATTCTTTTAACGGCTTTAAGGTAAGATAGCTTAGGATTAGCTTAAAATCTTACACATAGACCTACACTAAACATGATATCCGGTCTAGTTACAGTGAGGTAAAGTAAGCTACCTATCATTCCCCTATATATTTTTTGATCAAAATTTTCTTCACTTTCATCCAAATCTAACTTAGTGGAAGTGCTTATAGGAGTGCTTATAGCTTTTGAATCATCCATGTTAAATCATTTTAATAATTCTAATGTATACTTTATTTTATTAACAAATATATCATCACTAAGTTGTTTAATTTATTATCCTAAAAAAAAGGTTAATTCACCCATTAAACTCATTTCAAATTCATGACTCATACACTTGGCAATGATTCATATAGTGATTCATTCGAAGAACCAAAAATAATATCATTAACATAGATTTGAATAATAAAAAAATTATTTTTAAAATATTTAAAAATAATGTAGTATCAACATTACTTTTAGTAAAATTATTTGAAATAAGAAAGGAACTGAGCCTCTCATACCAAGCTCTAAGGGCTTGTTTTAATCCATAGAGAGCTTTAGTTAATTTAAACACATGATTAGAAAGAAGAGAGTTTTTAAATCCGGGTGGTTGTTCAACATACACTTCTTCGGAAATAAAGCCATTTAAGAAAGCACTTTTGATATCCATTTGAAAAAGCTTAAAGTTGTTACTAGTAGCATAGGCAAGGAGTATCCTAATGGCTTCTAATCTTACCACAAGAGCAAAGGTTTCTTCGTAATCGATACATTCTTCTTGGTTAAAACTTTTGGCCACTAATCTAGTCTTGTTTCTAACCACGATACCACATTTATCTTGCTTGTTTCTAAAGATCCATTTAGTACCAATAACTAAATGGTCACTAGGTCTAGGAACAAGCTTCTATACCTCATTTATCTCAAATTGATTCAATTCTTCTTGTATTGCGATAACCTAAGAGTCATCTTTCAAGGCATCGTCAATGTACTTAGGTTCAATTTGAGAAAGAAAAGCAGCATGGACACAAAAAAATTTAAAAGAGGAACGAGTTTGAATCCCTTTTGATGTGTCTCCTATAATTAACTCCTTAGGATATGCATCTATATACTTCCATTCCTTAGGTAAGAAAAATTTGAAAGAAGATGCATCTATGTTGCTATTTTGAGGAGAGGGTTCATTCAAATTTAAACCATCAAAACTAAGATCATCATCAAAATCATTTTTCTTAAATTCAGAAACTTCATTAAAAACTACATGAATAGACTCTTCTATAACTAACGTTCTTTTGTTAAAAATACGAAAAACTTTAGAAACGGAAGAGTAACTAAGAAAGATGCCTTTATCGGATTTGGCATTGAATTTTCCTAAACCATCTTTTTCATTCAAGATAAAGCATTTACAATCGAAAACTTTAAAGTAAGAAACATTAGGTTTTTTGTTATTCCACAATTCATATGGAGTCTTTGATAAAGATGGTCTTACTAGAACCTTATTCATGACATAGCAAGCCATATTAATGGCTTCGGCCCAAAAGTATTTGGGTAAACTATGTTCATTTAACATAGTTCTTACCATTTCTTATAAATTTCTATTTTTTCTTTCCACTATTCTATTTTGTTAAGGATTTCTCGGAGTAGAGAAATTATGGTTATATCTATTAGATTCACAAAAATTTTGGAAGTCACGATTTTGGAATTCACCACCGTTATCACTCCGAATTGATGAAATCATGAAACCCTTTTCATTTTGAGTAAGTTTACAAAATTTAGAGAAACATTTGAAACAATCACTTTTATGAGCCAAGAACTACATTCAAATGTATCTACTATAGTCATATATAATTACAAAGGCATATTTGCTACCTCCTAGGCTCGTTATGTTAATTGGTCCAAATAAGTCCATATGGATCAATTGCAATGGTCTAGAGGTGCTAATTTTATTTTTTAGTTTGAAACTACTTTTTATTTATTTTCTTAATTGATAAGCATCATACACTTTATCCTTGACAAACTTGATATTAGGAATTCCTCGTACTAGTTCTCTAGATAAAATTTTAGATATTAGTTTCATGCTTGCATGGCCTAATCTCCTATGCCAAAGCCAAGCATCATCATTTAAAACATAAAAGTACATTTCATTACTAAGTTCATCAATATTAATCGTATAGACATTATTTTATTTTAACGCAATCATAGATATGTTGTTGTTTGGTTTTTCAATAATGCAAGGATTAGATTCAAATCTAACGATGTAACCTAATTGACTAATGCTCAAAAGATAATTGACTAATGCTTAAAAGATTATGTTTTAATTCACCAACTAGTAACACATCATCAATTGAAAAACTTGATTTATTACCTATGGTTCCCTTGCCAATGATTTTACCCTTGTTGTTATCTCCGAAGGTGATATACCCTTCTTCTTTGCTAGTGAGCATAGAGAATTGAGATGGATCTCCGGTCATGTACCTTGAGCATCCACTATCAAGATACCATCTCTTGCTCCTAGTTTGTGATGATAAGTGTGTCTACAAAAAAGGATGGTTTTTAAGTACCCATTTGATTTTGGGTGCATCAAAAATTGATCTACTAACTTTGTCATTTAGCATTGAATTATTTATGATTCCTTTAGGAACCCATATCAATTTATGTGGACTAATTTTCTTAAACGAGCATTTGTAAATAATATATCCGGATTTACAACAAAAATTGTATTTCAAATGAGGTGATACATATAATGTGGGTCCTTTAATGAAGGTGGTAGGATTTTGGTGAGATCCACTCACAAATCTAATTCCACTTCTATTTCCAACGTGACCCTTGTTTGCAAGGATCATGTCCAAGCCCTTGCTACTGACCTTAAACTTGTTTAGGGTCTCTTTAAGTAGCAAGTTCTCATTTTTTATTACTTCTAAGTGTTCACACTTAGAGCATGGAGGTGAAGAGGGAGTTTGAAGTCTATTAAGTTTATCTAGTAATAAAGCATGCTACTTCTTTAATAAATTAAACTTCTTACTAATAGTTCTACACTCATCAAATAATTCATGAAAAGCTATAGAAAGTTTGTCGAAAGATAAATCTTCATTAATAAACTCACATACCTTATCTCCTAAAGTCATTAGCATGAAGTTGGCCTCCTCTTTGTTGCTTGCTTCTTCGTCTTCGGAGTCACTTGAGTCATCCCATGTCGTCTTTAGAGCATTCTTCCTCTTCAGTTGCTTCTTCTTGGCTTGGGGGCATTCATTTTTTAAGTGCCCCGGCTTCTTATATTCGTAACATATAACTTAGTCCTTTTTTTGTTCAAGTTTGTTTTTAGTGTCATTTTTAAATTTATTCCTTCTTATGAATTTTTTAAATTTTTTAGTTAAGAGTGTAATGTTATCGTCACTGTCCTCATCACTTGATGTTCCTTTCAAGTGGTATTCTTGTATTCTTAATGTCATATCCTTCCTATTCTTTGGAAGTGGGTTCTCGAGCTCTTCATAAGCATGACATGTCATTTCGTAGGTCATTAGAGACCCAATGAATTCTTCAAGAGGAAAAGTTTTAAGGTCCTTGGCCTCTTAAATGGTCGTAACTTTTGGATCCCAACTCTTTGGAAGAGATCTTAAAATTTTAGTTACAAGTTCAAAATTAGAAAAACCTTTACTAAGTGCTTTGAGTCCATTGATGACATCCGTGAAGCGGGTGTACATGTCTCCAATGGACTCACTTGGTTTCATTCGAAAAAGTTCATAAGAATGCACAAGAATGTTGATTTTGGACTCTTTCACTCGGCTAGTGCCTTCATGAGTGATCTCAAGAGTATGCCAAATATCAAAAGCCGATTCACAAATCGAAATGCGATTAAACTTATTTTCATCAAGTGCACAAAATAAAGCATTCATAGCCTTTGCATTTAAAGCAAAAACCTTCTTCTCCGATTCATTCCATTCGCTTATCGAAAGAGAAGATTTTTTAAATCTATTTTCAATGATATTTCAAAGTTTGAAGTCCATGAAAATAAAAAAGATCCTCATATGAGTCTTCCAATACGTGTAATCTGACTCATTGAACATGGGTGGACGTGTAATTGAATGACCCTCTTACATGTTGGAATAAGCCATCTCTCTTAGGTTTTAAACCAGATGAGAGTGACCTTACTTTGATACTAATTGTTAGAATCTGAGTGGCACTAAGGGGGGGGGGGGGTGAATTAGTGTAGCAGATTAAAATTTGTAAACTTGAAACCGATTTCAGAGATAGTTGATTCGTATGGAAATTTCGATCCGACGAAAAAAGGATTTAGCTAAAATAGTTCGAGTGAATGCAATTGAGAGTAGGGAGAAGAAAATCGAGCGATTTGCAACTAAGTAAAGATAAGATGCAGAATATTTCAAAACTCATAACCAAAGTACATAGTGATGTATAGTGGTTCAATCGAAAGACCTACGTCCACTTCTGAAGCCTCCTCCGATAAGGCTCCCAACTTCCACTATCAAATCTCTTGAAAGGGAAGGACCAAATACCTCTCTTACAAACTTTTACAAGTGGTTCACTCTCTTATAGATTTTTCACAAAGAAAGAGGGAGGTGAACACTTAAGCTATTGAAAACTTTGCTATAGCTTTGACTTAGTTTTCAACTACTCAAAAGGTGCTTTATCAGTTGAGAAAAAAGGAATATTTATAGACTTAATTGGCTTTTAAAAATGAAGCCAAAAAGAGTCCTATCCCGGGTTTATCGGGTACTGGCGGTACCACCACCTGGCACTGACGGTACATCGCTTGGCACTGGCGGTACATCGCTTGACAGAGTCCTCGGGTTCTGTGGTCCGGCGGTACCACCGCTGGCAGGTAATAACTGCCAACGGTACTACTGTTAACCTGGGGTGGTACCATAGCCTAGAACACTTGGGAAGTTGTTCCCGGGGCGGTGTAACCACCTGGGTCTGACGGTGCCACCACCAAACTATTCCAGCAAGGCTGAATGGGCCCTAACTTCAGCCCAAATCAGCCCAAATAAGGCTCAGTTAGCCCTTACCAGGGTTAAACAATATTATTACCTAATCCTTACCCTAATTATATGCTAACTACAAAATTTAGACATAATTCTAAGCAAAGACTAAACCGATAACAGCAAGTTTTCTTCCGACAATCTTCCGACGAACTTCCGATACACCCTCGGATTTTTTCCGATGGACTCTCAACTGGCTCCTGGACTTGTGGTGATTTTGACGAATATTGGGAAAGCTTCTGAACCTTCTCGGTGATCTCCGTGAATCTCCAACGATCTTTTCGACAAACTTCTGAAACCTTCGGCAAATCTCCGATTCTTTCTCGATTAGTTCCGACAGTACTTCTAATGATCCTTCGAACTTCCGGTGGACTCTCAAACTCCCAACAACTTGACTCCGTTAATTTGTTTTATATCTTGAAGCTATCATAGTTAATCCTGCATACCAATAATATAGATTAGATCAAATAACCTATCAATTGATTTCATCATCAAAATTCGAGATTCAACACTATCACCTCAGCTATCAGCTTTGTCGTAGTGTGAAAAGACTTAGGAGCCCAAAAGCATATTTCCTATACCAATCACATTTTGAGCAATGCTAAATTAAGGTAACTACTAATTAAAAAGCTAGCATTCAAGGTCAAGGTGCATACCTCCTTGGTCAGAAAAGGGATCAATTACCCCTAGGAGGTACTCCAAAGCATGGTGTCTATCCCTACTGGTCACCTCCTCAGATGCCTTAAGTCCCTCCTACCTTGGCATCAAAGGCTCCCCTTCCACTAGGTCGAATAGCTCCGACATTTGAATTGATCTGATATTTGAATTGCCAAGAGGGTACGAGCTATTGCTTATAAAGGTCATATATGAACTATCACCTTGATTTCTTCTATACAGGTACTCCCATATCAGGCTATTAGCTACCTAAGGCCTCATTCGAAACTTTCTTTTTAAGACCACTCTATATTTCCTAAAGGATGCTTTAGTGATAATCATATTAACTGATGTGCTATTTGCAAGCACTCTAGATGCTAAAAGGGCTGGAGTCCCAAGCACCACTACCTACTCAGTCAGGATCACAAGGGCATGGGTGTTTTAGAGGAGTAGCTTCAATAGTAAGAATCAAACCACCATAATGGATAATGGATAATTCTATCTTCTTTATCTTTTATGCCCCAAGATTCATATATATGACAAAAAGAAAAAAATTGCTCAATAAGATATCAAAAGAAAAAAAAAGAAAAGACTATAAGAGTTAGAGCATATCTCAAGATGTGGGATTTAGGTGACGTTGACTATCAATTTTCGTCTATCCTTTTGATGCCTAAGGAAGTGGATAATACTTTTTTGTAAACTAAAGCACCTAACCTTTTTCCTCGAATATCAAGAAAAGAAAAATATTGATGATTGTGTATGTCAATCAGCCAAGACTAAAGACCCACTATAGACTGAACTTGATGAAGAAGTAATGCCTTTGCAAACCCTTATTGGAGATCAGGTCATCCTTCACTTTAAATATCTATCAAACTATAAGATAATATCCATTGACCCTCTTGTAGACCCAAAAATAGAAGTGTAATGAGATAATACCATGAGTTAAATAACTTGATCAGCAAATGAAGGGGGACCTAAGCCCGACCTCTAACACATTGATAAACAGACAAAGATATTTACACATCAGATCATAGGTATGTTGTGTAGGGCAATGCACTTATAATTGCAACTTGATTGGGATTGAGTACTTGAGTTATAAGTGCTCCATATACTTAGGAGTTATGGTGGAATCTTGATCATAATTATCTTTTATAATATGAAGGTTTATGAAAACCTTGAGATCCACTTTGCTATCTCTCATAAGAGAGAAGATGATGACACATCCCCTCCCTCGGACTATACGAGAAGAGGGTTTTAAGCCCTTCAAGTATTTATTAGTTAAGGGATTAAGACTTAGAATGACTATAAAGATAATATATTCCCAACTTAAGATAAAAGAAAATGAGTGATGCTTTGAAGGTCTGAGAAGTAGAAGGTGAAAATAGAAGACTAAGGAGGCCTAGAGGGACGACTCAAAATGCAAAATGAGCCCCTCTATTGTAGATAGGCTTTTTATAGCCTCTAAGCACCACTTTAATTATTAGATGTCTCATTAATGGCTTCTCACTTATCTTTTTTCTTATATGATATTTTATTTAAGAGGTGCCTCTTCGGTTACATCTCACTCGTTAACTCGAGGGTGTTGACTATTAGTGAAATCATAAAAGCAAAAGTTGTCCAATGCACCCTTTTGAAGTTAAATATTCAAGAGTTAGTTAATGTGTCTTTATCTAACCAAACATCCAAATGTTGTTTGATGTGCTCTTTTCAGACTAAATCCAAAAGTTGCATGATGTGTCCTCATGCTAAGCATTCAAAAGCTGCTCGATGTACTGTTTTGAGCTAAGTATCAAAAAACTATCAAATGCACTATTCTCTAGCTAACATACTATATATATATATATATATATATATATATATATATATATATATATATATATATATACAATTTTGTAATAAAAAAAAAGAAGGCAGCCTCGTTTGTGGTTTGGACATTTTGATCAGTTGAACCCTTTTCGTGATCTGAGAGCTGGCCACCTGATGACCGTTTGTTCTTGATCTAACGACGTCGAGTGAATCCATAAACCCTACGTTTGGTTCTCCAATATCTTCCTCAACTACGCTCTTGAGATTCCAATTCACTCGCATCGTCCCCCCTCCTCTCCCTATATCCTTAACTTGCCGGCTGCCTAAGAAGAGTTCTTCCGCGACTTCCGTCACCGAAGGCCGGAGTGGCGTTTGGATTGAAGACGTTCTCTTCCCTCCACCATCTCAGGCGGGGGGGCCATCGTGCCACCGCTTTTTCTTCGATTCTTTCGTAAGGTGGAGAGTTTTTTCTATCGATCATCGTTGTTATGCCTTTTCTGGTTCTTTTTTCGCTTGGCTTTAGAGCAATTTGCTTAGGAAATCCCTTGATGTTTATTGTTCTACTTTTGGGACGCGTGTTTTTTCCCGTGCAAATAATGGAAGCTTAGTACACTGGACCGCTACGTACCGATCGGTGTTTTCCGGTGTCGTTATGAACCGGTAGCGGACTCGATCCATTTAGGCACTCCGGACCGGTCCAGTCCGGTCACTATATAATGAAAAAAAATTCTCGCTCTTAATCGCCCTAATAGCGAGCTCCCTGCCGAGGTGCGACCTCCCCGCCGCCGGTCCGCCGCTGCCGCCTAAATCCTCGCTGCCGCACCGCGCGTCGCTTAGTGGGTACGGTCCTGTTTTACTCCTCCTCCACCGACTCTTCTTCTTCCTTCTTCTTTCTCCTCCTTTCACTTTCTTCGCTGCCTCCTCTTCTTTTCTCCTACTAATCGGTACGAAATTGCATCTTGAGTGTAAGATAAAGAAATGAAAGCCAAGTTAAAAATCGTATTGAATTATTATGTAAGTGGATGTGTAACGATCTGATTTTTGGAACTACAGTTTGAAAACAATCCTACTAATGGATGGGTTGGGTGGGATTTCCAAGCTGAGCCATATATAAATTTTAAATTTTTATCGGTTATGCATGTGCAGATCCGGACTTTTAAATAGGATTTCCCTAATATGGGATAAAATCCATATTGATCTCAACCCAAGTGCGGCCTTTTACTTTTTTGTATGCCTAGTAAGGATGATTGAATATTTCAATATGATTACCGATAAGGTTCTATTGAACTAAGTTTATTCAGTGTACATATATATTTTTTTCATTTAAAGCAATTTTGTATTAATTACATAATGGAAGGATTGAGCCAATACGATAGTACATGGTCAGTGTTAGGAGTTTTAAAAGTTTAATGAAGCATCATTATAGTGTTTTACATAAACTTGATCAAATTCTCCTTGAAAAATCAGTCGGGGATGATCCAGGGACACCAATTGCAAAAGAAAAGGGAAAAAGAAAAAAGGAGTAAGGTAGATATAAGAAAGCATAGATCTTGCAGTTCCAGCTCCATATGGCTGTAGTTGTTGCAATGCCCATTCTTCTGTGTCATCTCCTTGGAAGTAAAGAGGTGTAGTGGCTAACATGGATGGATGGCAAGACTTATTAAAGTGGACAGTGGACTTATTGCAATCTCGGATGGAATGGAGGTTTCCTTGAAGAGTCCACCTCAATGGGTCTGCCATTGAATTTTTTTAAGGTCAAGGGTAGAAAATTTCAGAAAAAAAGGGTTATGTGTTGGTATTTTTCTTTTGATGCCAATGCAGGGTCTGAAGAGGGTCAATGTATGCGGCCTTACCTTTAAATATTTAAGGAGGTTGTTTTCATGATTTGAAGCCTGATATCTTAGGATGCAAAGGAACAGCCTTATAGTTGTATCAAGGCCCGTCCTCGTTATTTTTAATTTTTGATCAATTACATTGCATTTCTAAATCACATGGATGCATTAAGAATATCTATTTTAGGAATAATTTTGTTCTTTTGTCTCTAATTACCTATTTATTAAGTTTTTGATAATTTTTATTATTTTTAAAGAAAGTTTATGCACTTTTTATTTTCATGTAAGTGTTGCAAAGTAGAATTAATGAAAAGAGAAGTGCTAAAAAATGTATAAATTATATAAAATGGCATAACACTCATGTGATTCAAGAAAAGAAAAAAAAGATTATGCTCTTAAATTCACAAAGCAATTAATTCAAGATTTCAATCAAGAAAACTAAATGATGTTTTGTATGTAACATAGACAGATTTGACTGCATAATTTGTCTCTATGTTCTTGTGTTAGATTTTTAAATTTTTAAATATTTAGTTGATTTTCATATTCTTTTGTTCATTTTTTTCTGAAACCTGATCCTGTGACCTGTGTTGTCCAATCCAGCTGATCCTATTCTATCTAGGTGGTTTTTTTTCAAAATTGTCAATCCTAGTTCTGTTTCTAAAGCCTTGTTATTTAGCTTTGGAAGTACCATTAACTTATCTGGCATTTTCTTTATATTAATTGGGATATTGCCAATTTGAATTTTTTCTTCCTTCTATATATGTAATTTATAAAGTCGTCGAATACTGGTTTCACTAACTATTGGAATTTGTGTATTGTTGTTGAAATTTAATAAGGTACTCAAATCAAGGCTGATTGCAGTGACTGCTTACTCGATGGATCCGGTAAGTCAACTTGTTCATTGATTTTTGGTAGGGTGTAGTAGTAGCCAGTAGCCACATTGAATTGCTTCCTCAATTAACTTTAAAACTGGGTTTTAAACTTTGCTATAAATTCATGAGTTTTGATGATTGAATATGCTTTCTAATTTAGTGCTAATTGAAGAGGAACTGATTGTATAAAGGACACACCTTTATACAATGTATACATTCCTGTGAAAACTTCATACCATGTATAAAGGACACACCTTTATACCATGTATACATTCCTGTGAAAACTTCAATGTGCTATTTTAATATCCTCTCTTGAAATAGGTTTGCTAAGCAGATTTGTAGTTATTTTGAGACTAATTATCAGCAAAAAGAAATGGATTTAGAATTGTCTATAAATTCTGTACAGTCTCATGAGGATGAGTTGGAAAGGACAACTAGGAAAAAAACAATTGTTGATTATTGTCTTATGTTCCTTCTTTTTAATGATAGTACCAAATATATTATTCATTATATGCATCTTTAATAATTGAGGAATCCATTTCGTATTTGCAAGTGTAAAGTTTTTCTATGTAATACTATTACGGTATTTTTATTTTTGATTGAATGTTGTTTGGAACTTTCTGAATACCGGCCTGAGCATAAATTCTGAAATTGTGTCCACAACTTGTTGTTTGCAAGTCTATATTTGTGGTTGGCATTCAAACTATCAACTACCTTCATTTTCCTTGAATGGTTTTGCAAATCCTTTATTTAGTGTGCAGTCCAATAATAGTAAATGATCCTACTTGTGTGTTGCATCATTATTACTAATTCTTGTATTTGTGTATCTATTTTAGATACACTTTTTGTTCACTTTATCATTGCTAATTTATTGAGCATTATCTTTAAACTAATGTTTTGTATTCCATTAAATTAATAATCATGGTATATTTTGTTTCTTAATATTTTGATTGGGTAATTAAGCCACATATAATTCTACCAAAGTTCTGAGATTGTATCGTTGTATTCAAAATGACTATGTACTATCTTCCTATTTCTGTACCAAATAATTTAACATTTCCACTCAGATTTATCAATGACATTTGCAGATTGAAGATCAAGATCTGGAGAGGAAACTAAAAAAGGAGCAAAAGGTTTGTCATTTGTGAGAATCCATTTCCTACTTATTCTTTCCACTAAAAGATGTATGCCATGTTACATGCTTCAGGAGCAGTATAAATATGGTAAAATCCTTAATTTGCAGTTATTCAATTATTATTCCTAAGGTTCTTTTCTACCAAGATTTCTTCTTAACCTTAAAATTGCTAGCAACATATTGATGCTGAAGTACTGTGTTGATTTTGCATTCAGAACTTTTTTTAAAACATAACTACATTTTTCTCTTCGTTTGACACTTACACACTAAGTTCCGGTGAATTATTTTCCCTTTCATGTCTTTGAAAGATTCTATTTCTGCCACTGAGAACAGGTACCATGTGCAGAATCTACTAGACCAAATTTGTTCCTTGCAAGTTTTGATCTGTCAGTTTGGGAATTAATACAGGCCTTGGTTGGGCCAACACGGTGCCTTTTTTCAGGTACTAATCAAGAAAAAAAATAAAAAAAGAAAAAGGGAGGATCAGGGAACATACATGCTTTCTTTTTTTCTCTGTCTTTCCACCCCTTTTGTTCCTAGTGGCAGCCAAACTTGGGATGCTGATCACAACACAAAATGTTGCCTAGTTATTTTCATTTCCTTAACTGCTTTTTTTGTTTGGTTCCAGAGGTAACTTGCTTACTTCACATTAACAGGCCAAACTGAAAGAAGAGAAAAAACTTAAGGCTGCACAAAAGGCGGAAGCTGCAAAACTCCAGGTAACAATATGTCACTTGATTTCAAGCTGGCATGTGTTTATGAATTAAAAATATAGTTAATTCTTTTAGAGCCAACCCCAAATAGTTAAGACTTATGGTTTTGTTGTTGTTGTTGTTGTTATTATAGTTAATTCTTTTAGGCAGTATGTAATTTTCAGTTGGTAATGTAGAACTTAGATCTCTTCAATAATGTTGCTTGATAGGCACAAAGGTCATCTGATGGTGCTAAGAAGAGTGAGCGAAAACAGAGGAAAAGAGATGTTGAAGAAGAGAATCCTGAAGATTTTATGGACCCTGTTACCCTGGTTGGAGAGAAAAAACAGCTCTCTCGTCAAATGGCCAAGCAATATAATCCCACTGCTGTTGAGAAATCGTAAATATTTTTTTAGTGTTTCAAATAGGAATTAAAATTATTGTAGATTCTTATAATATTTTGTTGTTCATTTTACTTAGATGGTATTCATGGTGGGAAGCATCAGGTTTCTTTATAGCAGATGCAAGCAGCTCAAAACCATCTTTTGTTATTGTAAGTGTTTTGCAGATTTTTAAAACTAATAGTTCTACATTTAGACTGGGGAAATATTCATTCAAAGTGGTCATGTTGTTTCGTTTTACTTTGGAAATGACTCATGTATTTGTTTTACTTTGGCATTGACCATGAAATAAAATTTTACCTTATTGTTTAATTAGTTGAGAAGTTGTTTGATCATCAAGTCTTTATATAGGAAAATTGAGAGCAGACAACTAGCTGAAAACTATTAATTCTTTCAGTGACTGCATCATTCTATCTTTTGACATATTTCCTAATTAAATAAACAACGTAACAATTTTGTAAGTGCATCAGAAAATGGTTCCTTGGTTGCCTTTTACAGTGGATTTGTGCTGATCTTACCTTATTAATTTTTGTGAGCTATAGAACTTAGAAAACCAAGCTAGGGAGGGCAACATAAAAGATGGCAAGGAGATGATCAAACAAAGAAAAATATAATATAGGGGAACTACTGTGGCTTAAATTGGTGTATTTCTCCTTTATTTGGCCAAAATAATTTGACTATCTTGTCCTTTGATATGAATTTATCTATAGGATTGTGTGAAGTGGAAAATAAACAAACTGTTGTATCTATATATGAAGGAGGTTAGTTGTGTATAATATTTGGTTCTGATTCTTGTACTTTTGATTTGATTTACACCTTTTATATATTCTATATCAACAAGGATAGTGAGATAATAATATGAAAGGGGATGCTTGGTAAGAGGAGAATAAAATATTAGGAGGAAGTGGGAGCCAAGAAGACGAAAACAAGTGGGAGGGGATAAAACCTAATTGGATTTGTTATCTTTCTAGTTTTCATTCATTATTGCCTTCTTTGTGTATTTGAGTTCTCAATGGAACATTTTATGAATAGAAGATAAGACAATCATCATCTCATTATTATAAAGAAAGATCATGGAAGAATGAATTGATAGGCCATAGAAACTTAAACCATAGTATTAGATTTTTGAAATTTCAAAGAATAGTTGCAAATACTTCTTGATTCTTGGTTACAAGAACTGATATGTAATCTGTCTTGACTATTTATTTAGTTTCTTTGTGCCATCTTGGCACAATATTGGTATCTAATCCTTTGTTTTATATGCTTAGACAAGAATGCTTTCATTTGTGAACCATTTAAAATGGCATAGGTATGTGTTAAGAAGGCGATGTTGTAAATAGAAGACATGGAATAATTAATAGAAGATAAAATGAGGAAGAATTGTTTAAAATAATATAGATATGTGTTAAGAGGACAATGTTGTAATTAGAAGATATGAAACAATTAATATTATTGGCACCAGGAGAGGTGAAGGGAGACCTAGAAAGACTTTATTAGAAAATATGGATAAGGATTGAAATACTTGTAATCTAACTAAGAGTATGATTTTTTACAGAACTCAATGATAACAAAAAGATTCATATAGTCGATCCTAAATAGTTGGGACATTATGTCCTGTTGTTTCTGTAGATAAGGTATTTAATTTTATAATTTTTATAGATGATCTTGTTATAATAGCAAGGCCTGCAGTGTGGGTCCATGAGCTATGCTGTCTGACCTGTATCTTGTCTTACCGATCACAATTTAACTACATACTAACAAGGAAACATGTTTGTGAGAGTCTGCATATATCTTGTTGCTTATTAGACTCTGCCAAGTGCTATTATCTTTTTAATGGGAAGTACATGTATGAAACCAAACTATTCCATATCTATGAGCGATTGGCCTGGTTTGATCTGGAAATACCAGCATGCCTAGAACTATGAGTAACTTGTGATACAGATATTCACAACTTATTTTATGTTTATCATCTATTTCTTCCTCAGGTACTTCCACCTCCAAATGTGACTGGTGCTCTTCATATAGGTCATGGCCTTACTGCCGCTATACAGGTGAGTGTACATTAAGCCTTTTCTTCTCTGGTTTCATCTCGTGATCTTGCTTGTATATCGATGCTTCATTTCTGTACTTCTTTTAATGTTTCTGTCTGGCATGCTTGCCTAATCTAGGACACAATTATCCGTTGGAAAAGAATGTCGGGCTACAATGTTCTATGGGTTCCTGGAATGGACCATGCTGGCATAGCAACCCAGGTAGTAATTCTTTATATATCAGCTTGTGAATTATTCTAAGCTTGATCTTCTATGATCTTCATGATGCTACAGGACATGAACTTTTATTTACTATGCAATGTTGAGTATGACAATTATGATGCTTTTACAGAGGGATTGAAAATTGAATGTGCATGTTGTTGCTTTAACCTTTTAAGTTATTTTGTTTGTAAGTTGTGGGAGATGGCAATTCTTCCATTTTAAGTTGAGCGGAAAGACTTTAGTCTGCAGCTACAACTAGTCTGCTCAAGTTTGATTCAAATGGTCAAAATATCCTGGTGCTGTTTCTATTGGTTCAAATAGAATTTAGACTTAGATTATTAATGTAGGATCTGCCTGCCTTCTTAGAACATCGATGTTCATGACAAAGAGTTGTAGATCATGAAAGGTGGTCAAATCACTCTACTATTTGCAAAGACCTATAAATCATTTCAAAATTCATTAAAATTATCAATATGGTCCTTTTGGTGTGCATTAGAAGGAATTATCACTATAAAGGTATTCTTATTGTTGATTCACTGTATCAAGAAGTATGAAATACTTGCAGAACATGATAAGCTAAATTGGTTGTAAGTTTGAAATGACTAAATCTTGCTTATGTTAGATTTTTTTTAATTGTAAGAAATCCATGATAAGACCCCTAGGGTTTTATCGTAGAAGAAGCGGAAGAAAAGGGGATGATCACTTCGAGGGGATTGGCCTCCTAAGGTTTACCCAGAGGCTGGAATAACATTTCATTGATTGCCGAAAAGAAACAGATACATATTTATTTATAGATTTCCACCTAGAGTCCATAAGGACTTGAACTCTTAATAAGTAAATAAATATCAAATAAATTCTTATCTGACTCTTACTGAATTAGACAAACCTAATAAAACATTATTTAAAGCTTAAAAATGAAAGGGATCCTAACAATTCCTCCCCCTTTAAATCAGCCTTGCCCTCAAGGCTGAGCAGCATCAAAATCTGGGACCTTTTCTTTTAGCACTTCAGTTACAAGATATCTATGGCGCATCACAACCCATTGATCAAGTAAGTACGGTTTCCACTTCTTGCTAGTGTAAGCAATAGGTCAGCCTTTCGGTGTAGCAGTCATTGTAGTTTTTTTAAGAACCCTCTCCATCCGATGACTAGTGGTAGTTGTAGTCTTACTTCCATGTCTTCTCTTTAGGATCATCTGCTTTCCATTAGTAAAAAATTCCATGATTAGTTTAGAAAAATTTCAAGAAACATCACCGAGGGTTTGATAGCCATTCAATTCCAAGCACCACTTCGAAGTCTTCCAAGGGTAGCAAAAAGAAATCCATAAGTAATTCTTGGCCCTATATAATCAGCTTTATCTTCGAATACTTGCTGTCATAAGTTAAAATTCATCCATCAGCGACCTTTACTTCGAATTTGTCACAGTCTTAAATATGGTAGGCCAATTGGTCAGCAACTTTACTGTCCATGAAATTGTTAGTGCTATCAAAATCAATCAAAACTGTAACAAAATTATGTTCTAAAGTTCCTGCAACGTTCATAGTTTGCGGATTAGAATAACCGGCTAGTGCATGCATTGTATATGTGATAGGTCTAACATCTTCATTAGAATCCATGCCTTCATGATCGAAGTCCATATTGTCAGCTTCCAGTTCCTCTCCAATTGGTTTAATCACCAAAAGTTGTCCTTGTTTTCATCGGTGCTCCTTACTCCACTTTTCATTACAGTGTCAACACAAGCCCTTCGCTGATCTTTTCTTGAGCGCTTCTCGTGTTAGTCTTCGAGTGTTAGGGTTTCGGTTGGGAATAGATGGGGTTGGTGGCTTGCTGATCATTTGTTTGTGGTCACTTTTGTTTTGACGATTTTTTCTGCTAATTTTTTCCTTATGCAAACGTGCAAATGAGATTGCGACTGTCATAGTGCAGGGTTGGCGAGCTTTGACTTCACACCGGATATCTAGATTAAGTCGTTCGATGAATGCTCCCACCAGTCTCTAGTTTGATTTGGTAATCGTTCAAATCTTCTTTGATATTCTAGCACTATAGATGTTTGACGAATTTTAGCGAGTTGTCCATCAACATTCTCATATTCAGATGTTCCAAAGCGAATAAGAAGTTCTCTTGAATTGCTCTCTCAAGGGAACTCCGTGATAAGTTTCGTACCAATCATACCAATGGATTTTATCTTTATCTAGTTGGATTGAGGCTATTTCCACCTTGGATTCTTCTGGGGTTCTGTGAAAACGAAATTTTTTTTTCGCTCTAGAGATCCAACTGGTCGGATCTCCATCTTCCCATCATGGAAATTTCACCTTCATGTGTGAATAGTTTATGTCTTGTTCTTGGTTCTTTTTACCCATGTCTCCAGATCGGTTCAATGTAAGGCTTGAACTTTCATCTTGTTGAAACTTGCTGAAGCTATCCAAGAGACTCCTTTTGAAATCATTAAGAGTTTCCTGCAGTCGGTTCTTAATTCTAGCTTCCAAAGCTTCTAGTTGGACTTATCGAGTTGTCGGTAGCCATTGCATAAGATTGCAGTTCTGTAATGCCTAGTTCTTGTTTTTGATGTCTGGTCAAGGGCATCAACACTGTCTATTTAGTGCAACTTCGGCCTGAGGCAATGTTTGAGGGGCTACTGCCGAGGCTAGTGTCGAAGTTGGGAGGTTGTCATCGAGGCTGCTGTGCTGGGAGGTTGTTGTCGAGGCTGGGAGGCCGTTGCCGAGGTTGCTGCTACCGAGGCTAGGAATAGCGATGGCAGCGCGGTTGGTAGCAATGCTCGGTTTCTGCCGCACCGAGGGATGAGACGCTGGCGACGTCGATGGATCGCGAGTGGTCGAGTGTTGAGGCTACGGTGGCTGCTGCCGATGCCAATATCAAAGGAGAAGGAAGCAGTGATGATTGACGGTTGCGACAGAAGGTGTGAGGAGGCGATTGCTCTGTTTCTATCGTTGTGTGGGGTGAGAACGTCGAGGGATTGCGAGCAGCCGAGGGTGAGGTTGCATGGGCTGCGATGGTGGCCACAGTGAGGGGATGTCGGTGGTGATCGTTTGGCTAGAGGGAACGTCGAGGGTCGCAGTTGGAGATGGGATGAGGCATGGTTGAGGGTGACTGTGGCGGCAGGGAACAATGGCAATCGATAAGTTGACCTATTTCGGTTGTCGCGAGGAGGGAAGTTGCTGCCCGAGTTCGAGAGGTAGCAGTGGTGGCACGGCTGGGAGCAGCGTCACCAAGGGTCGTCGAGGGCTGGGATTGACGAGGGGATGGTTTGTTGGTTGGGAAATAACAACGGCGGTCCTTCTTGCTCTAGTAGGATGAGGGTGGTTCGTTGGCCGGGAGACAGTGGTGGCGTCGACGTGGGTAGCGACGAGGGGGATGGGCGTGGCTGTCGGCTTCGACCTTTTCTCTTTTGCGTGGCTGCTGGCTTCAATCTTTTCTCTTCTCTCTCTTTTTTTTTTATGATGATAGTTGCGACGAAGTTGGTGAGAAGTTGTAGCTAGAACGCCGAGGATCGTTGTTCTGATACCAAATGATAAGACCCCTAGGGTTTTATCGTAGAAGAAGCGGAAGAAGCGGAAGAAAAGAGGATGATCACTTCGAGGGGATCGGCCTCCTAGGGTTTCCCCAAATGTTGGAATAACATTTCATTGATTGTTGAAAAGAAACAGATACATACCTATTTATAGAGTTTCATTTAGAGTTCATCAGGACTTAGCCTCTTAATAAGTAAATAAATATCAAATAAATTCCTATCCGACTCTTATTGAACTAGACAAATCCAATAAAACATTATTTAAAGTTTAAAAATAAAAGGGATCCTAACAATCCATTTAGCATATTTTAATTGAAAGTCAAGTTCAAACTTTATTGGTGCTTCCAAGCACACAAACAAGAACTTTGTGGTAGATCTTGTGACTCGTTTTTGTAGTCCTTTAAGCTTTTATTATTGCAGAAACATGATTTCACATTGGAGAATCTCTATCATGGAAAATATTTAATATGTTAGTTTGTTTTGGGGTGTTAATTATATTGTCCTTTAAACTAGTGAATCTTTCGAGCAAGTTTGTCAATTTTGATCAAATGTGGTTGTGGTAAGTTTTGACATAGGCCTATAGAGTAGTTACGCTGTTATCATTTGTGTCTTGATCTGTCCTTCATATAAGGTAAAAGCCCCACTCTTGACAAGAAAATCTGCATTGTCTGTGTATGCTCACCTTTCTATTCTCCTTATGATGAATGCTCTGTGAAGCTAGAAGCTTTTTTCGAGTGTTTTCGATCATGATTTAAATTGTATTTTCAAGGTTTGACTTACCGGTCGGAGCCAGTGTGCTGACTAACCGACGATATGGCACGTGCTGCTCTGTATCTGTGTACCGACACACGGTTCGTCGGTGCGTACTGATGTTTCGACGAGGAAGTAAAAGAGGTTGAAGAGGAAGGTCCGGTGGAGGAATAGAGGAGGAAGGAGAAAGGAAGAAGGAAGAAGGAAGAAAAAGAAGAAAGAAAAGGAGGAGAAGTAGTGTAGTGATACCTGGGAAGCAGTAGTATCATAGCGGCAAAGAGGCGGTGCCGTTGCAACATTGCAGTGGCAAATCAGCGAAGAGGTAGCATTGCTGCAGCGGCGAAGTGGCGAAGAGGCAGTGCCACGGCTTCGTACACGAGAAGAGCCCTAATATGTTTTTTTTAACACCAAAATGGATTGGGGCTCACCACTTTTTTGATTTTATTATTATTTTATTGCAGACTGCTCGAAATGGAGTGGTTGTGTATTGGTCCACGCTCGGACCGGTATGTTGCCGAAACCATACCATTTCAGGCAGTACAACAATCCTTGGTATTTTCCATACTTGATGCTGTCAAAGGTCGAGTCATGTCTAGGTTAGAGTTCACTGTGGTCGTGCTTGGATCTAATTTGAATTTCAGTCATTTTTTTAGTTTTGTTATGTTTTAGGAAGATAGAAAGGTCCAATCAATGTTTTATAATTAGGCAAATACCTTCCGATTACAATGTTTCTTTTTTGCAAGGGAGCCTTACATGTTTGACAAATATGGCTGAACAAATCCTGTGTAAGATTCACTCAAGTTTCTGCAGCAGCTTCTCATGGAGATTTTTTAAAGAGCCCATTTAGGAATTGTCTTGAAAAGGAAAGATGAGGTTAAACTGGCAGGCCTGGTGCATGTGGGTTTCCACTTCAAGAGTCTAGTTTTAGGATATATTATTTGTGTGAACAATAATTTGTTTGTCTGAGGACATCATTGCAGTGCAGGCCTTCTTTTTTTCTATTTTGTGCTCCTTCTATCCTGTTCTCTCTCTCTCTCTCTCTTGTGCTTCCTTTTCCTCTTCTCTGCCACAATAATAACCTACAGCAACTTTTTATTTGTAGTTTTAAATTAGACTTAGCATAGTGACAGATAGTTAAATTTGTTCATTTAGTGACCTTGAGAGATCATGTCATCATATTTCCTTGATTATACTGCTAAAATTTGATCATCAAGAGCCTTTCTTGTGCACCCTGAATAGGCTTCAGAATGTGTGAAGCTTTGACCAAAATTCATTTTGTCATGCCCATCTTGTTAGGATCATTGATTTCAAGATGGGATTTTTGACTTTCTGCATCAACGCCTTTTGCATCCCTGTTTATTCTCAATGCTATTTGTGTAATATTGAAAGCAAAATTGAGCTGTTGTTCTAGTTGTTTCAGACTATCCTTATCCCTGAATTACAAATAAAGTTCCCCTTGTAAAAAGACAACTTATATTTTATTATTTTAAGTAGCAATTACTTAACCTTATCTGCCTTAACTTTTGATGAATGATTTTCTCATTCGATTCCCTAAAGTTAACCATGCAATATCTATCATGAACACATGCTGAGTTATGTTGTGAAAAATATGCTCAATCAATTCAAGTGCCTTCTTTTATGAGGTTGTTAGTTTTACGTATATATGTATTTTATTAACAACATGATTTAGATAGTGATACCTGTACTTCATCAGTATGTTGTGGTTCCGATGCTCTGGACTGGTAAGGTATGGTACGGAGTATGTCATATATCAACCATTATGATATGGTTGGTAACTGTTATGATAACGGACTGTTTACTGATTTTTGTAGCATGGTTGTTACACTGCCAATTAATTATTACGAACAGAGTATTAACAGCAATGAGTTGTTATTACCAAGATCTGCAATACCGAATGGTACCGCTCGGCATGGGCGGTACATACCGGTCCGTCAATAGACCGGTACGCGGACCGTCCGCTACCGCTCGGCACTATCGATTGAGGTGTTATCGGAGGCGTTATCGTCGACGGTGACCGAGGGCGGAGAAAGAAGAGAGAGAAGGGGAAGAATGAAATAGGAAAAAAAAAGTGAAGAATCTAGATATCATCGCTCTCCTCCTCTTCTGTCGGTGGCGACTTCTCATCCACAGCATCGGCGTCGTGAGGCAGAGAGAACTTTTTTTTTTAATCAGCGACGGTGCTGTCGTCGGAGAAGAGAGGTGGGCGATGCCGTTTATCGCAATTATTTTTTTATCTGCGACGTTGCTCGAGAAGGGAGGCGACGTCGCCCATCACTATTTTTTCTTTTTTAATATGCGATGTCGCCTCCTTGACGTCGCCCAATAAGGGAGGAGGCGACGTCACTTTTTTTTTTTTAATATGCGACGTCGCCTCGGTGACATCGCTTGAGAAGGGAGGCAATGTTGTCGAGCATATATATAATTATATTTATAATATTTATCTTTATATATATAATAATTATAATTATATATATATATATATACCGAATGGTATACCGAAATATACCGTTCGGTATACAGTATCGTATCGTACCGAGTAAGTATCGAAACTCCAGTATGATACGAAATTTCAATCCTTAATTATTACTGTTACTTTCCATATAGTTTGATGTAGAGGGAATTGTGATTTTAAAATAGAAAATATTATGATGTAAATTGTAGAACTCTCTGCAATACTCTTGTAGTATATTCTTAAATGCTAACCTTGTCATACTTTGATATAGAATTTAAATCCAATTTCAGAATTCTTCTAATGATTTTGTACTGCTACATTATATGTTATGGATATATGATAAAAGTAGAAGTGCTTCCACTGGTACAAATACAACCATCCCTCAAACGCTGTTTGTTTATTAAATTTGCTGGATCATGTACATCACCTTATAATTTATTGTCATCAATATAACTTGTTTGCTTCTTTGCAGTGTGCATTATCTGATATGTCTATTAAAGGTTTTGATAGCTGATCACTCGATTTGATAGCTGATCACTCGATTAACATGTCTCAGGTGGTCGTGGAGAAGAAGTTGATGCGGGAAAGAAAATTAACGAGGCATGATGTTGGGCGTGAAGGGTTTGTGTCTGAGGTGGGTTATTGCTCTCTTATGAATGTTTTTTTTCTCCTCTTACCCTTTAAAACATTTTCTGTATTTTTTTGTTATTAACTGATTTTTGGTATGTATTTTTTTATCACAATAAATGAACTTTTTTTTTTGTTATTGCCAAATTAATGCTTTCATAGTGGTTTCGCAATTGATATTCTCTTCTTTTTTCCTTGTATTTATTAGGTTTGGAAATGGAAAAATGAGTATGGAGGCACCATACTAAACCAAGAGCGTCGATTGGGAGCTTCACTTGACTGGTCTCGTGAGGTCAGTTAGGAGATTCCAAGTGTTATCTATCTCAGAAAATGAGTTTCTTATATCATGCCCTTGTTTCATAAAACAGTGCTTCACAATGGATGAGGCAAGATCAAAGGCAGTAACAGAGGCTTTTGTCAGGCTTCATAAAGAAGGCTTAATCTATAGGTTGGCTGGAACAATCAGTATCTTCAGTTTATTTTAAACAACTGCAGACATGCTAGAAACTTTCTCATTCCTAGAGCTGGAAATAATAATTTCTTTTGCAAAAATAGGTCTTCTGTTGCCCTATGCGTCTATAATTTCTATAGCTAATCATGTTCAAATTTAGTAGATTCATGAACTATCAAATCAAATTAATTAGTATTATTTCCAGGGATCATCGCCTTGTGAATTGGGACTGCACATTACGAACAGCAATATCTGATATTGAGGTATGGGTGTATTCTTATAATTAATTTGCAACTATGATTATCTTATTCTTATTTTGTCTGGTTGGTAATATCAGGTTGATCATGAGGACATCAAAGAAGAGACTTTTAGAAAAGTCCCTGGTTATGACTGTGATGTTCAGTTTGGTGTTTTGACTTCTTTTGCCTATCCACTTGAGGGAGGTTTGGGTGAGATTGTAGTTGCCACCACAAGAGTGGAGACAATGCTTGGTGATACTGCAATTGCTGTTCATTCTGAAGATAAACGTTATGCTCATCTTCATGGAAGATTTGCAGTTCATCCATTCAATGGGAGGAAGCTTCCAATAATCTGTGATGATACGCTTGTTGATCCTGAATTTGGAACTGGGGCTGTCAAAGTAAGCATATTGTACATCTTCAACAAAATTTTTTTACTTGACCATTCTTTGTGCCTTTCTCTGAATGTTAAATTCATTTATATCTATATATTGCAGATTACGCCAGCTCATGACCCTAATGACTTTGAAGTTGGAAAACGCCATAATCTTGATTTCATTAATATCTTTACTGATGAAGGGAAGATCAATATCAATGGTGGTGCAGACTTTGAAGGGATGCCACGATTTGCAGCTCGTGTGGCTGTTATTGAGGCATTGCAGGCAAAGGTATCAATTTATTTGCTGTTTCAATGGCCACAGAGTAAAAGTATATATCCATTCTGATCCAGCTCCAGTCCTTGTTTAATTTGATTCATTGCATCTAAAGGTTGCACTTATCAGTAGCATTTGGTTGTTCGTATTTAATATTGTCAAGTTGATTAGGTGATGCATTATTGGTTGTTCATATGTAATATTGTTAATCTAAGCAGCTGTGGAGGATAGAATAGCATGAGCAATTATCAGTTATGATTATTATTTTATAGAAGTTTGTATTGGAAATGTCAAACATCTCAATTTTTAACTATCTTGTGGATATTATTGAATAGTTTTCTATTCTTGTGTGCTTTATTTAGCAAATAGTGTGTTTCTTTTCTACTGCTAATTGCTGTGGATCATGCCAAATTTCCATACAGTAGTAGAAATTGCTGTGGCTATGGTCATACTTTGCACACGTTTTTAGCTTTGTATCAGCTCATTTAGTAAAGCTAGTTTGGTAGAAAACAGAAAAGGCAAAAACTTGAACAGGATATACACACCTTTTCCACCTGTAATATAACATTGTTGGAACTGATCTTTTTTGTAATTAGCTCTAAGTTTCCTTGCTAAGAGTTGGCACTTATACCCACTGCAAATGCAGTTTTTTGCCTCTTTCCCTTTGCTCCATTTCAAAGCCTTTAATGCGTCAGTTTCCATAAAAACAAAATATTTCATGGAACAGGGACTGTACAGAGGAACTCAGAAGAATGAAATGAAGCTTGGGATTTGTTCAAGAAGTAATGATGTGGTAGAACCGATGATAAAACCTCAGTGGTTTGTTGATTGTAAAAGCATGGCAAAACTATCTCTTGATGCAGTCCTGAGTAGAGACAACAAGATAATTGAGATAATTCCACATCAGTATGAACAAGAATGGAAACGGTAATTCAAATTCTTGGATCATAAAAGTGACATTACTTGTATATTTCTCTAGCTATGTAGATTGTTATATGGTAATTTATATTGGAGTCGATGATTTGGTTTTCTGATCTTTGTCAATACAGATGGCTAGAGAACATACGGGATTGGTGCATTTCAAGGCAGCTTTGGTGGGGTCACCGCATTCCTGCCTGGTATGTCACACTTGAAGATGATCAACTTAAAGATATGGGTTCTTACAATGACCATTGGGTGGTTGGAAGAAATGAGCAGGAAGCAGTTTTGGAGGCACAGAAGATCTTCCCAGGGAAGAATTTTGAGATTGCACAAGATCCAGATGTGTTAGATACATGGTTCTCATCTGGTCTTTTTCCATTATCTGTGCTTGGCTGGCCAGATGTTACACCAGATTTGAAGGCATTCTACCCAACTTCCTTGCTTGAAACTGGACACGATATTCTCTTTTTCTGGGTAGCTCGGATGGTTATGCTGGGAATGAAACTTGGAGGTGATGTGCCCTTCAGAAAGGTAACACCATGAAAATGATATGCATATATTGTAGGAATTTTATGGGATTACAGGTGAACTTGTTCGTGGTGGGTCCAAGGTTACAAATATCATTCGGTGTGGTACCGACCGATATTGACCAGTCCAACAAAGGACTGTTATTGGATCATATGGTCCTATACTGGTTGGTCTTGTTATTTTATTGTTTTTTCAGGCTGGTATCTGGTGTTACATGTCAGTCTGGTACACCTGTACTGTGCTGTTTTGGTAGATCACCAAAACTGTTACTGGACTGTGATTTTTGATCTTTAGTGGAATAGAGACTGAGTAATCAGAAGAAATGAAAAATGTTTGTCAACATTGACTTCCAACAGAATATTTACTCAACTCTCTTCCCTGTAAACCTTGTGTTTAGGCTATTCAACCAAGAAAGTGCAATGAGAATTATTGCATGACTATGTGAACTATCTTACGACAGCTGATTTTATAGATAAAAAGGTCAGTTTTAAAGTATACTCTGAAACCCATAGTTCTAAAACTGTGATGCAGCCTGGGCTGTTTTAGGATTTGGGAGACCTTAAAATTTTCTCTACACTCTTCATTGGCTGGAGACTTGTACATTGGACCATCCTTTTTCCTAAGGGAATAGCAAGGATCAAAGAAATTAGACTGTAGTAACTGTGTAAAGCAGGAAAGGTGGAGTCAGTCAAACCTTGTGTTTAAGTTTATAATTGAGCACCACTTGAATTTTCATTCTAAATCTAATCTGATGGTAAACATGTGGACTACTATTTCGTGGAACCTATTCACTAGTCCAGAGTAGCTGAGGATTTTTTGAATGATAAGGACAAACCGAGGAAATGAAACCAAACTACAAATCGAGCTTTAAATGTTCAACCTTGATAACTCTTAACAGAATTAGTTAAACATGAGCAAAAGCTGTTAATTCAGGGCAATAAAAAAATCTAAACATTAGTCAGTCATTTTTTAACTTAGCAATGCAAGGGGATGAGAGAATTGTAATTTCATGAAACATTTAGAATTGGAACAGGGAAATCTCTTTTCTTGGGTTAGGCATAGTTTTTGAAAACTAAATTTATTTGCCTTGCCAAATTTTTGAGGATCCTATGTGAAGGAACAACTTAGGTTCAGGAGGTCGAGAGAATTAGATGGAGATATAAAGCAAGGTCGAAAGCACTATAAGAAGGGGATTGAGAAATTATAGAAGAAATACTAAAAGGGAATTAGACAGAGAACCAAATATATTGTGTGGTCTATGTTTTTTGAGCTGCCAAGGATATTGATGTAGGATAAGTTTACAAGTCAAGTAATATATATCTTTTGACTTAAATTGTGTCTCTTCCACCACTCGTATGTTATGGGAAAACATACTATCACTTAGGCATTCTTAGATCTTCAATTACAATTCATTTTCCTTTGTTATATACCGAAATATAAGAAAAAAGAAAAATGCAGAAATAAAATATATATGACAAAGATAAATCAATCATTTATATCTTTTTTTAGCAAAATCAATCATTTTCCTTCCTCTTTTTTCTCTTCCTATATTTCTAATTGAACTTGTTTTTATATCAGATTTGATATCATAGCTTTTATCCTACATTAAATTTAGTTACCTAGAAAGTGGAATGGCATGCATCTCAGGATGGGTACATCCTATGTTTTAGTATTAGGTTCTGAATAGTAATGTTTGGGCTGGTGGACTGTAGGATCAGTTGGTTTGTTATTTGAGTTTTGATACATAATGAATCACTCGAGTCATTTGCTACATTAGATTTATTTTTTAAAATTTGTTAATAACAATGTTGCTAGAAGTCTAGGTGTCATAAAGCCTATGAACTTGTTAACCTTTTTTTTTTGGCCATTTAGTGATTTATTGTTTCCTGCTTTTCTTGGAGAATAGCAATGTCCATAGCTTATACTAGTTATTAGCTAGCTTTGTATTTCTAGAACCAAATGCTATTTGTAAAATAGAATCCCCTATTTCACCTCTTACGTTTGCGTCCACAATGATCCAGGACATAAAATTATCGTGTATCAAGATGAGGAACCTAGATCTTGATTCTAATGGTTTGGGAGGAAACCTGATAATATGGTCAAGGAGGCTAATTGGTGTGTAGTTGGTTATTTGGTCTATTTGAGTTTCTTCCTTGCTGGATTTTATCCTATTTTTTATATATTGGTTACATGTGATCATGTTGGACTAGAGTAGTCTTGATTCTAAGATTTCCATCTGAGGTGCCATTACCGTGGTGGTATAGGAATTTTATACTATTGCAATCGTAGTGCATGGTGTAGTCCACTGCCGTGTTTACTTTGGCATGCTAGTGGTAGGAAGGAAAAATGAGGTATTAAAATGGTCAGAGAAAAATGGACATGCATCTTTTCCATTAACAGGTACTCATTGCCATCAACATTAGTGGCATTGGTGATTGACTATGGCACACCATCTTAGTGTTTTTGCTGAACTTTCCATGATATCAATGTGCTTTGAGCCATAGAAGAAACAAAGTAGCAGACTTGTGAGCCTTATGAAACCTGAGTTGGGCTCCTTTTTACTTCTTTAATGACTAAAACCAGTATCAGAGCAGTATTTGAAATCTTGCAGCGCCAGTTGCTGGTTGGCAGCAATCTTACACTGCTGTGTTTTGATTTGTCAAGGCAGGTCTGTGGATACCTCGTCAATAGGAGTGTTTAATCCGGTTGGAACTGAACTGAATTGTTTTTTCAGTTCGATTTGGTTAAAGTAAGATAGTCCGAATCGGAACCAATTCATATCTACCTAACTGAACTGATTCAAAATCAGTTAATCTGGTTTGGTTAATCAGTTAACCGATTTGTAATTTCAAGTAATTTAAAAAAATATATATTTCAAATGAATTGGTTCAATTCAATTGAAATGAATCAGGATTTTGGTCCAATTGGGCGATACAACAAGATTTTGAAATTAGTCCCACATCATTTGTAAAATTGGGTCTTTCGGTTGGTTTGAACCAGTTAAGTGCTTAGGATAGTGAACTCAATCAGATTGATATCCTTTAAATTAAAATTGGGTTCGGTTTGAACCGGTTAACCGAACCAAAGAAGAATACCCCCGAGCCAGAAATGTTTATAGCCTTCATAACTGAACCATTGGTGAACTGGTTCGGATTGAACCAGTTCGGTTCAGGTTCGGTTTTCTGGTTTGATTTGAACACCTCTACTCATCATATGCATCAAGTTCGCTTCATGCCAATTTTTCCATTTATCAGCATCACTGCATTATTATCATGTGACTTTCAGTTGGTCACTTCATACAGTTCACTAAATGTGCAATATCTGACAGTCATTTGAGATGGATGATTCAGTTCCTTCCAATAGATATGTCTTTGTTGTAATGAATATTGAATAGATCCAGGCGTATAGAGATGTTAGGAAGTGCTTGTGTTACTGAACACCTGCAGAGACTGGCTAACCCACTTGGATACTTTGTTCTTAATCATTCTCAGGTTTATTTGCATCCTATGATTCGTGATGCACATGGCCAGAAAATGTCAAAGTCGAAAGGCAATGTTGTTGATCCACTTGAAGTAATAAATGGCATATCACTAGAAGGGTTACACAAACGGTTGGAAGCAAGTAATTTGGATCAAAATGAACTGGAAAGGGCAAAAATGGATCAAATTAAAGATTTTCCAAATGGTATTCCTGAATGTGGTGCTGATGCCCTCCGCTTTGCTCTTGTTTCTTATACAGCCCAGGTTTTCTTCTGCACCAAGTTAACCAACTATTTAAGCTTGCCTTGTTGCTGATACTAACATGTAGTTTACTTGTTTCAGTCAGACAAGATCAATCTGGATGTCTTGAGAGTTGTTGGTTATAGGCAGTGGTGTAATAAGTTGTGGAATGCCATACGTTTTGCCATGACCAAGCTTGGAGATAACTATGCTCCCCCTAAGATGCTTGTGGTGGAATCTATGCCATCCATCTGCCAATGGATACTTTCTGTTCTAAACAAGGCTGTGGCAAAGACTATATCATCATTTGAATCATATAAATTCTCAGAAGCAACTACAGCTGTATACTCGTGGTGGCAATTTCAGCTTTGCGATGTATTTATTGAGGCTATCAAACCCTACTTTATGGGTTCATCACAGTTTGAATCTGCTAGAAAAGCCGCCAGAGATACTTTGTGGGTTTGTTTAGACACAGGCTTGCGTTTGCTACATCCTTTGATGCCATTTGTTACTGAAGAATTATGGCAGCGTCTTCCTCAAGCAGAAGGAACCTGCAGGAAAGAGTCAATTATGATATCAGAATATCCGTCAGTTGTAGAAGTAAGTGTTATTCTTCTTTTAGTACTGTTATTAATTTTCATAACTTTAATTCTTAACATAATTTCGTAGGCCTGGACAAATGAGAGAATTGAGAGTGATATGGAGATTGTCAATGGTGCTGTTAGAAAGCTCAGATCCTTACGTCCACAAAGTGACAAGAGTGAAAGGTTTTTCTAACAGACTATCTTGCTATCTAATCACTTTAATATCCGTCAAGGTTTTAATTGCTGGTCAGGTTTTTCTAACAGACATCTTGTTACCTAACCACTGTAATAGCAGTGAAGGATTTTGTTGCTGGTCCTTACTATGTACTGATATGGTGTCGGACTGGTGGGTACCATAAGAAATAATTGTGATCTATGAAAACATAACTATTTTTGAAGTGTCTGTATATGTTGGTACAACTTGTATACCAGGCACCGGTGCAGGGGCGTTCTAGTCAGTCTGGATTATTATCTGAATCCATGGTAATAGTAGATGGTTTCTTTATTGTTGACAAATTTCATTGACTATTTTTTATATCCCTGTTTTCAGATATCCCGCCTTGGCACTTTGCCGGGGACATGATGTCTCCAACTCCATCAAGGCCTATGAGCTAGAGATATTGACACTTGCCACTGTATCTTCCCTGAAGGTTCTATTTTATATTAAGAAAACCTTTAATACTTCTTGTCAAAGCATCTATACTGGTTATATTCTGTAATTTCAAACGATCAGGAGAAAATTTTTTTGGCATTATTTGTAAAATTTTCTGTTGTCAACTCTACGCTTTTAGTTAATTTATTCATCTTCTGATTTTTGGAGATGTTTCCTCTTTTGCTTGGATTATATTATTTTTATGGACTAAATTATTCTTTCACTTTATTTAAACCTTTATTATCACATGTAAAAAGTTTTTAGGTGGCAGCATTAATGTGTTTCAATCACTTGCACATTTGTTTTAGTCAATTAAAGATGTACTGTTGGGTTGAAGTTGACTTTTGTAAAATCTTGCTGTAAGAGGGGTGTCAGGTTTGCACATGCATGTAGGTGGAAGGTACCTTTGATGGTATTTATCATGCGCACCTTGGACCTGAGACTCTTGATGAATCCTTTTCATTTTTTGATTGTGTATGGAAAGATAAAAATAAAATGGCTAGCATACCCACCGTCATACGCATGCTATAGCCCACAGCTTCATGTGCTAATCATGCAAAAATGAAGTCTTGATAGTAAAAAGAGATGGCAGCCTCCCTTCTTTTGTCTCTTTTTAATCTGCATTTGTTCATGTGCTTTTGTGGTTTGATAGGTTATTTAACCTAGTTTTTTTTTTGTCTCTTACGTACTACCATTGTATCCTAATTAAATAGTGAATTGGATGTTTGTAAACTTTTGTAGATTTTAACCGAGGATGACTCGGTTCCCGCTGGATGTGCAGTTGATGTCGTGAATGAAAATCTTTCTGTCTATCTTCAACTTCAAGGAACACTTAATGCAGAAGCTGAATGGGAAAAGTTAAGGAAAAGAAGAGAAGAGGCACAAAAGTAATTTCTTTACTTTGTTTCATGTTGCCTGTTTTTTTTTCTTTCTCCCTTGTGTGCTGATGGATGCTTTTTCGGTAACTTTCAAGATGCATCTTTAGTTAATAGTATGCTTTGCTTATGAGGCATTGTTGCACTCATGTTTCCACAGCATATGAATTGATTCATATGGAAGGATATCACTTTTGACATTATCCTGCACTTTGATATCCACCAACCCAAAATAGTTGTAGTTCACTGTCTTGTGTTTTAGTTGCTTTGTTAATTGAATATAATTCAGTTACATTGGCCGTGAGCACTGCAACTGTCTAAGCTCTCCTAGTCCAAATGTTTACCGTCCACTGAGACTTCCTGATACAGGTTGTATTCTAGAACTTAGTGTCTTTTTCTAGTGGTTTTGCCATCTGCACGGTCTATGGTAGCCAACAATTTCTTCTGTTGAATAGTTAATTAGCCTTTGTTCTGTGTTTCCTTATAATATTGGATTTTTATGAATATTTCTTACCCATTTCCCTTCATGGTACTGGCAGGAAACATGATCTTCTGTCACAGGAGATGAATAGTTTAGGTTACAAGGAAAAGGCTCCTCTGACCATCCAGGAAGAACAGATGAAGAAACTCAATTCTTATCTAGAAGAACTTAAGATAATTGACGAGGCCGAACAGGATTTGAAGAGGAGAATACAAGGAATCTAACGAATTACATAGACTTCTACACCAATTGCTTCTGATTGCTTTTGGTATTAATTTGTATGCCAAATTTTTTAAACTTATTTGAATGATTGGTCAAACATACTTAGGTACTTGGAGATTTTAAATTTCTCTGTTTGCTTCTTTTAGTTGCTTCTTGTATGGTGTGGTGGTACAGGCTGTTGATGTTATTACATGACTACTCTTCAAATTTTTGTTTGTATTCGGAGATACTTTTTTGCGATTTTCCTAATATGTATATAGCCGAGTATTGTGGGCATAGTGGCTATATATATAAATGTATATATGCACATATTTTACATGTGAGATTATAAAATTTCACATGATGCAAAATAAACTGTTGAAGCTTATATTTTACATGAGTTTTGTGATAAGATAGTTGTTTTGTTGTTGGATTAAGCCAGTACAAACTCTTCGCATGCAATATTTTATGTGCTGTGTCAATCCTTCAGCCAAAATTATTTGTAGTTAGTGACATACCTATGTTTCAGTTGTTTTGGGTGAATTATTTTATTAGAAGAAACTTGATAGTAGTTTACTAATTTTGAATAAGAGGTTCGATAGCAGAAGATATTTTTTAAATAAAAAACTTCATCTGCTGATTTCTATCAACATGGTAAGATTATTCTTTAAGATTGTGTTCAAGTTAGCAGGTGAAACTAATTATTGGAACCCTTCCTCATCATAGATTGCAGGTCTGACAAAACAGCCGCGGAAACGGATCTGGGCCTTTTGCAAAGCTGCTGAAATCGAGGAGGGGCTTCGTTCCACAGTTCAATATGGCAAGTCAGCTTCGGAAAGGTTTATACATTGGATTGGAATGTTGTCAATGACATTTATATATTATTGTAACGTTTTGATGGTCAGGGGATGAATCATGGTCGAATCATTGAGATCTCCAATGCTTTGTTTTACTCTAAAGAAAGTGGCCACTGATCCAAAAGTTTTAAGTTGTTATGAAAAGATTCATTGCGTGCTTAAACTCTAATGGCTTCATTTGTTAAGCAAATCGGACGCCTGGTTCCTAAAATTGGCACTTTCAAGGCTACATAAATCATTTGTCGTGCACGGGTAAGTGATGAACACCATATTTTATCATCCGATAAGACCTTCATGAGATGTCAAAGTTCAATTATGAAGAAGGTTAAACCCACCTATCTTTCAATTAGTTTGAGAGAAAAATATTTATTAGAAGAAACTCGATAACAGTGTTAAAAGAGTTTTTTTTGGTGCTTTCTATCCTCATATTTAAAGTATATTTGTGTAGCTCACACAATTATATCGTTTCAAATTGTCAGAGTACAATTTGACTCATGTTTGGTCATCAGTAAATTCAGCAAAAAATCTAAATTCACAAAGAAAAAGAAAAAGAGAGTGCCCAAAAAAAAAAAAAAAAACAGTTACAGACTGACGAAAAAATCCGAATGCCGTCCAGGGTTTGCTCGATCTGTGTTTGTCAACCTCCAACTCGGTTTACTTCCTCTTCTGTCTTCCCGTGTCGACGTAACCCTAACGCCAGAGAACGCCAGTGCATCGGCCCTGCCCCTTTTACCCGCGCATGGGAATCGTCCTCAAGGTTCGATTGATCCGTCTCTCTCTGTGTCTACGTGTGTGTGTGTTAGTCTTGATGAATTAGAGATCGTACTTGCTTTCTTTCTCGTCTCTCTTTTTGCGTGATCCGTGATAATCTTTTTCTTGGTCTCATTTGATCGGTGACATGCTCTGCAGGGTTTGTTCTTTCCATTGTTATTTGTATGATATGAGATATAGGTTCCGAATTTGTTCTTGCGATTAACCGTACTTGAATATTCTTCTTCTTCTTCTAAAGGATGACGAGGGAATAATCTAGCACGACTCTCGTACCTGCTAGTGATTCATGCTCACAATTCACAAGCTTTAAGATAATGGTTGTCTACAGCGTTTACTTGGCGTGAGTTTAGCCGCTTTTTCAGGATCAAAGGGATGCTAATTTGGTGCCCTGTGGGAGTTCTTGTTCTGTAGTTTTTCTTTCCCCATTCAACCATGAATTTCTGTTCTTCTTCCCGATAGAGGGAGCTAAAATTGGGATAACTTGAAGGTGCATGCTTATTCTTAGTGTTATTTCCTGTCCTCGCCTGTTTGTCAATCTTTTTAGGAGGGACATAGGTCATAGTACAAGTCCTTTTGCTTCTTTATCTTCCTATGTTTTCTTGAAACTTGGGGCATGTTTTATCACTGTCTTGTCTAACCAGATTCTGCAAGCCCAAAATATTAGGGTGCTTTTAATGGTTAAGAATGGTACTGGTTTGAGGTGTTAATCAATCTCTTCAATACGATAGATTTTTTTTTTGTAAAATTGAACTTACAATGGATGTTGTTGACAATATGCTGCCAGAATCTTGTATATTTCTTTTTTTTTTTTTTTGATAAAAAAGAACTTTATTCAATCTTCCTTAAGGATCGACAAAAGACGGTAAACTCCTATTGCAAAAGTGCAACAGACATTTCCCCAGGTGTGGGAAAAATTGTTACAGCGTGTTGTGGATTTCTTTGAGTATGCTGGTTTTATATTTGGATACACAGTATGCATATGATAGGATGGTTGATTTACTGGGAAAAAAAAAAGAGGTAAATGGATTGCATTTGGGACTTGATTAGTGGATGCCCTTTTACACTGGAACAACCACAAAGATTGTGTTGCAGGCTCCAGGAGATGGAAAGATTCTATTGAGTTGTTTGATGAGTTAAAATGTATGGGATATATTATGGACACAAAAGCATACATATTTTACCTTATACCTTCGCAAAGAGAGGAAACTAGTAGCTGCTTATGACACTTTTTAATGCTTATGAGATGATTTCCTTTAAATGCTTATACTTTTTATTTTTTTATTTTTTTTCATGGCTAATGAAATGCTCATTCAATTGATGAGGCATCATGGACTATCCAACAGATGAAAGGCTTGGATGTAAATCTTTAGTCTTTACATACTTAACTATTTTTCAATTGCAATTAACCTAATATAGGCATGGTTTATGAGCTTTTCTATAGAATGGTTGCCTCCAACTAACTAGTGTCAATCATGCTACTATGACCTATGAGCCTTTTGGTTAGAGACCTGACACACTTATACAACTCGATTATCAATATTCTAGGGAGAGTAAGTGGACCACCAAAGACGAATCATATCTTTGCGGTAGGGAGTAGGGATGAAAACTAATGGTGTTAATCACAAGATCTTGACATATTCAATGATCTCAAATTTATGCTACCACAAACTAATGGCATAGTTCTTTGAATTTCTTGGAGGAAATGGAACAACCAACAAGCTAGCCTGATGTTTATTGGAAACCAGAGAGGATTTGATGACTACTATAACTACAAGTTTTTTCTTAACAAAACAGAATGGTGAGAAAAAGATTGTGTAACCAATGCCAATTAGGTGGAATTTATGGCTTGTACTACTATTCTTCACCTCCAGATCTGAGACCTAAGTATTTGAGTTTATTAGAAATCTCCCAAAAAGAAAAAAAAAAGAAACTTATCCTTTTTCATATATTTTTGTGTCACTGGACTTGGTCCACGGGATATGGTAGCGCACACGGAGATTTTCGTTGCACGCCACTTCCCATGACTGGTTCCTGTGGGGCACACATGGGGAGTTTGTTATGCTTCCTCTTATTTAAATTATGTTTTGAGATGGGAGTCTTTGGGGGATGCTGCTCACTCTTCAATGCAATCTTTCACGTTCATATTTTTTACGATTTCCATTGGTGCTGGTATAATCCTCAATCATCTCCATGATTGTGCTTGCAGGAGATTGATATCCTAGGACAGTCTTCTCAGTGCAACCTATGCGAAGGGTGGGAATATATCTTAGGATAGCGAATCACACCTCTGGATTTCTTCTAATCCTATTTGTAAATTATCTGATTAGATTCTTTATTAAACTATGTTTATACTTGCTTTCGTTCTAACATTCTGAGACATAAATCCATCGTCGAGGATATGCAACTAAATGACCGCAATTCCATCGACGTGCTCTCTCACAAAGAAGCAATCTTGAAACCCCCTTTGCTTGATGCCATCCTTGGGCCTGTGGTTCGTTGTAGCCTTGAACCGGATTTTATCATGGGGGGAGCGTGCTGCCCGCTTTCTTTGCCTCCCTCGAGTGCTGACCCTGCATCAACCTCAGCATTGCCGAGGACGACAACGATGAATCCAAGGAGGCCAAGGACCAACCTCTCTTGCTTACAAAGCCCATCCTCCACCATGAGGAGGGGACCCAAACCGTGCTCACTCTAATCCTGTCAACTTCCTTTCTACGCCTGCTGTTGTCATCACCATGGAAACCTAAAACCTTGAAATCAATTGGATAATTAAGGAGCATTTCTTATGAGGAAGCCAGCTACAACCAAGAATGTGTAATCTACCTACTGGTGAGTATACAAGGGCAAATTCATAACCCGTCATTCAGCTGCAGGTAAATTTGGATTGTACCCTAAACTATTACTAAAATCAAGTTGTATTATTAGTTTGCATCCACAAACCTTTCTGAAACAGTAGGGACATAAATGTTAGTGGAAAAGTTATTCTTGACATTACTGAATAAACAAATTTAGGACATGCTGGATTTTGACTTCTCTTCACCAAGCATTTCTTTCTTTAATTTAGCTCGACTATATATTTTGTTTTCCTGGTAACTATCGTTTATCATGCCAGGAATGCTATATTTCTAAACAACATTGTTGCGTGCACAATCTTGTGTACCTCCCTTTGGTGTTTATTCTTCATGCAGGAAGATGTTTTTCTCCATTTCTGCTGCACTGAAGACCACAAGCTAAGTTGCCCAGCGGATGGGTATGGTGGGGAATATGTAGTTTATTGATGAGATTTAACGGATGTTTAACATGCTTTTCCCTCTACTTGCTAGGGTAACGATGGTCAATTATGTATCAAAGTATAGTTGATTAACTGGTGGTGTTAAAATTACTCTTCAAGCCTTTTTGATTCACTGTTGTATGATAATATTTTTTTGTATTGGAGAAACGAAGTTGGTCTTTCCTGTTGGTCATAATTGTTACATCTGATATCTTGAAGATGATCAAGCTATGCTTGTTCATCTACATAACTGGATAATTTATTCATATTCTACTTAGATTTTTGGTATTATTTGCCGTGCTCTTAATTTTTTTTATATTCGGCTAGAACCATTTTAAATTAGTTGTTCAATTACTATAATGATGCTACTTTCCTCTAACATGCATGCAGCATTATGACATGGATTCCAGAATGACTGATTTTTCTGCTTAAAATTTCCATACAAAGATTACATGGTCATCAATTAGGGTACAGTTATCATGTATTGCTTTAGTCAGACTTCAATAAGGCAATCCAGTAGCCCACATTGTTTACAATGATCTTTTATACTCATTACCATCATCATCGTTTCTTTTTGTTTATGTGCGGTAGCATTCAATGATTTCTCAGCCTGTGCAATTATAAGTTGTTAGTTCACTCTCTGGTAGAAATGAACTGACTTCTACATAGAACACTTCCAAATTATATTATCATACCTTTCATGATTCATTTAAGTTTGTTTTTGCTGTGATGGATAGTTTGGTTGTACTTGCCTATAACTGGCAGAAAAGAACACTGAGTAAAGAGATTATTAGTGTTTTATATGCACTAGAAAACATATCCAAGAGTGAACTCCTTCAGGGTCACATTTTGCTCATATTTCCTGGAAGTTTGAATGTGGACCTTGAGGATGAAGCTTCTGGTTCCTGTGGATAAGTTTCAGCATTGACAAGTGGTCACAAGTTTCTTCAAGTCTTTCATCCTTACTTCCTTGCTGCTTCAATGGATGACATGACACTGATGGCCCACTGAAATATTAGTAAGTTATTCTATTTGTGGAGATGTGGCATGAAAGTGACTAATGGGATTGACTTGCCAGGTGGTCCTAAATTTTCCCTCAAATGATCATGAGATAAGGTAAGTCAACTTGCCACCTTTCATAGATGGTACCTTATCAAAACAAAAAATTAATACAAAATTTTCTAGCAGCCTACTTAAGTTTTCTAGGAATGATTATTAATGGAAATGATAGCATTATCAACCAAACATTTTTATCTAATACATGTGAATATATGTGTAAATTCATTAATCATGATTCTCTATCATGTTTTAAATTAAATGACACGTTTTTATATGTTTAATTTCTGTTGACTTATGGCAAATGTAACAAAAATTACAATAAGCAAGTACGGTTGTTACTACATTACTATAAAATTTGATCAACTCATAGAAAGACAGATCACCATATGTTTCTCTTGTATTATAAGGTTTAGAATTCTGGTCAACGCATTACTATAAGTTTTTGCTCTACCCTTATCATGTTAGTGTGTGATCATGATTGGTATAAAACATTAAAGTAATTTATTTTATGTTTGTCCTTTGTCCTTTCAAATTAATATTTTTAGTCATCTGGTTGTGGATGAAGTGCAAAGTGGTGAATGACATCTAATTCCTAAATGATAAAAATATATCTTGATTGATATATATGGTTGCATTGTTAACTCTTATAGCACTTGAAATGCGGGGACATAAATTAAAATAAAGGATCCCTATTAGATTTGCTTTCTTTTTTTTTTTTTTCTCAAATGTTTGATGACTTCTCCACATGCAAATTTTATTTGAATTATATATACGTGTTCCCTTGTTACATAAAAGTGTCATATTTAAATGAAGCACTGGGCTCTTGTACCTTACAATGTATGTTATATACTTTCTAATTCTTATTTTCTATAAAAAAAATTATTAGCTTCCGTGTGAATCTAAGATCAACATAGCTGTAATGACCACCTTGATAACTAGAACTATCATTGTTTTTTGATACCGTGAAATGGTAATGATTCATGAATGCTGAATTGGAGTGTGTACTATGTTGATTAGTATGCCTACTGTGCCCAAAATGTGCTCATCAACATAGCATACCATGATGAGAAAATTGGAAGTTAATGAAGGTAGTTTAATTGTTCTTATCAGTCATCTAAAAGGATTGTTAAGGAGTTTGACAAGGAATTAATATTCCCCAAATTGCACTAAAAGGAAAATCTATTGTAGGAAACTTCTATAAAGAACTTTATTCAGAAAGTTTGGCCAAGCAGGCTTCCTAACTACCTGGTTATTTGTACTTTTCAAAAGATTTATTTTTTTAAATAACAAATGTTAGGTGCATCTTGAGGCAAGATCTATGATATGACTTGTTTATGTATCATACTACTTGTGGTGATCTTCTATGACGAATTCCGATTCTAAGTAGTTGTCTTGTAAGTAGCTTTCTATTTGTTTTTCTGTCTTCACTTTGATGGTTATTTCTGAAGAGGTTGGCCAAAGAAACTATGTAGTCTCTCTCTGCTTTACTGTATAAAATTGTTCGGAAGCAACACAGTTGCTATTTTGAGAGTTATCATGCACTTGGAGCAGGCTTCTAAAACAAATTAATATTCTATTATTACAGATGTTGCATAAGTACATTTCATAGTATTATGTCCTAGATCAAAGTGTGACGTCAACTTGAAAAAGAATCAACGTGAAAAAGAAAACATCTGAATTTAATAATTTTTGTTACACTATAGAATGATTGTTAACTTGTGTGGTAAATTGGTACAGTGTTTTGCTGCCAGCATCACTTCCTCAACACCTAAATGACAGGAAGTTCCATTTTGGTCCCAGTATCATGTAAAGTTAGATCGTGCAATATTCTTTATCAAAATTAACAGCACAATTATTATGTTTTAGTCATGCTAATCTATAAATATCGACACAATTGTCATGGACTACTCGCATGCTTTAACAAAGTTGTTTTGATATGTTGGTTAAATGTAGCTAATGCAAGTTCAATACATTAATTGTTTTCTTTACAATAATTGATGCATTCTTGTTTGAAATCATTTTATTTTACTTGTCTTTTTATACTCCCATTTCTGTTCGTGAAATATTAAAGTTCTCAATTTTGACTGAGCAATATTAAATTGTGAATTTTCATTTGATAGATACACTTATATATCGATCTAGTTCCACAAGAAAAAATATTTTTCATAGTTTTCTTTTCTTGAACTCATGGACTTAGGTTCCTCATGAAAAACTATGCTCCTAATCTAAAACACTGCAAGTGAAAATAGATGTCAAGCATTCAATATTTGTTTGCTTCTCTTTATGTATTAGAAAATATGCAATTGAAGGTTTTTTAGCTTATCACGTTCCTTGATTGTTGTAATGTGCTTTGTTAATTAGGATAGTTTGCATATATATTTATATTTCTTTGCTTTTGAAGTGTTAAATTTCCTTGAAAATATGGGCTTTCCAAATTGCATATTTCAGTATCTCATTTTACAATTATAAATATTGACATGTGACTTAAAGTCAATTATAGTTTGTATGACTAATCATAATATTGATAATTATCTTAATAAAAACATATATAGGACTATTATCCTAATGCCATTGAGGGGACTGGGTTCAGCCTGTAATAGGTCCTCCAACGGTGGGAACCTAATCTCTGCAATGGGCGATCCCTCAAAGGAGATTCAATATCATAATAACAAGCTGATTGGTGGACCAGAGAGCACAATAGTGAGACACAATAAGTGCATTATAGAAAGAGTAACATTCTAACGCCATCCCTATAGTGATTAGTGCTCATATGTAGAGGGATAGAAAAAGCATTGCTCTGAAAGAGACACAAAGCATTATCTTCCATGAGAAGTGATCTAGGACTCTCCTATATGAGAAAATAGACAATCCTTAGAGTCCCTCATGAATAAGATACTCATGCACGACCATTAATACATAGACTCATGAAGATATATACCATATTAATGCACGACCATATATCTTCATGCATAGACTCATGAAGATCCTTGGCAGGGATTCTCCTATATGAGAAAATAGACAATCCTTAGAGTCCCTCATGAATAAGAAGATACTCATGCACGACCATTAATGCATAGACTCATGAAGATATATACCATATTATGTGTAAGTTAGTTGAAGTTTAGTCAAAGAAATGAGTTTAAAGGTTTCTTTAGTTTTATGGGGGATTATTAGAAATCTATAAAAAAAACCTTATCCTTTTTCATTTACTTTTGTGTCCTTCTACTTAGTCCTCGGGACATGGTGGCGCAAATAGAGATTTTCATTACATACCACTGATCGGTTCTTGTGAGGTATGCATTGGGAGTTTATTATGTTTTCTCAATGCAATATTTAAATCATATTTTTAGATGAGTGTTTTTGGGGGATGTTGCTCGCTCTTCAACGCAATATTTCACTTTTAGATTTTTTTTTTTATTTTTATGATTTCCATTGGTGTTGGCATAATTTTCAATCATCTCCATGATTATGCTCGTAGGAGATTGAAATCCCGATTGTATCCTAGGATGGTCTTCTCGGTAAAAACCTGCACAATGGGTGGGAATGTCTTAGGATAGCGAATCACACCTAGATTTCTTTTAATCTTTTTCTTTAATCCTATTTGTAAATTATATGATTAGATTCATTTTCAAACTATGTCTATACTTGCTTCTGTTAGAATAGAATTTACTCTATCATTTGGATGATGAATATCCATGTGACAATATAAAGTGCAGCTACTGTTTCTTAAAAAGGTTTTCTAGTTAATCCTTGTATTTTCTTATTAGGTTCTTGTGTTCTTCCCATTAACCAGCCTTGCAACTTATTTTTTCTATTTATCATTTCTTACTCAGATGCACTAGCTTATTGACTTTTATAAAATAAATTGCTTTATTTTTTATAGAATATTATTCAATTTTATTGGTCACGAATGACATGATTGTATAATTTTAGTTTTACACGAGCAAAGAGCAAATAGTCTATATGAACGAAAGTATTGATACAATACAAATTCAGTGTTGGCAATACAAAGATGATATAAAACTTTCGAGCTAGATTATTAAATACTTGACTGTTTCTAGGTCATAAAAAGTAGAGATGAATTGGTCTTCACAATGTGAACGTTATTATACTAAATGATGAAGTGTAAACTTACCATGGGTGATATATAACCGATGATGCGAGTTCCTTTTGTTGAATTTCGAATTTTAAACAATCAAATCAAAATTTTTAGATTTAGGATATCATAACCCCATATTAGGATTTTTTTTTAGATATCTGAAAATTATTTTAACTACTTTATAATGAGATTATTTATGATTGGATAGAAATCTTACACAAAGCCTAACACTAAATAGTATATCAGGTTTAGTTGCAATAAGGCATAATAAACTTTCTATTATACTTCTATAAGTTTTTTGATCAAAATATTTTTCTTCATTGTGCATATCTAATTTAGTAAAAATACTTATTGATGTATTAATAGACTTGGCATTATCCATGTGAAATTGTTTTAAAAGATCCAAAAGTATATTTGGTTTGACTAAAGAAAATTTTATCATTTAGTTGCTTAATATATAATCCTAAGAAAAATATCAATTCATCCATCAAGATCATTTCATATTCTTAGCTCATACTTTTGGCAAATGATTCATATAAAGATTTATTTGTAGAACCAAAAATAATATCATCAACATAAATTTGAATAATAAAAAAATATTTTTTAAATATTTAATAAATAATATGGTATCAACCTTGCTTTTTGAAAAATTATTTTGAATAAGAAAGGAGCTAAGTCTCTCGTACCAAGCTCTAGGGGCTTGCTTCAACTCATAACGAGCCTTATATAATTTATAAACATGGTTTGGAAACAGATTATTTTCAAATCTGGATAGTTGCTCAACAAAAACTTTTTCGAAAATAAAACCATTAAAAAAATACTTTTGACATCCATTTAAAATAATTAAAAAATTTTAAAACATATATAGACAAAAAGTATTCTTATGACTTTAAATAAAGCTATAGGAACGAAGGGAATTAGACATGTTAAACCTAAATGAATGAATCTTGATAAGCCTAAAATAAAATTATAAAATTAAAAAAAAGGGGGCTGAAAACAGGGGATCGGCTATAGCACCGTTGGACCGACGGTACCATCGTTAGAACCTACTGCCTAGGGGTAGTAGCATCGACTAGGCTGGTAGTACTATCGTCGTCAATCAATCGACTTAACCCTATTTATTTATTATTTAGAGTTGATGGTAGAACCGCCCTCTAAACTCCTCTTCTCCTCTTCACTCCCTTCTTCCTCCCTCTAAAATTTGCCCAAAACCCTCTTTCATCCTCCAAAACCTTTCCCAAATCTCTCCTCTAAGCCACCCTCTACGGCCTCAAAATCCCCCAATCTCTCGTGAGGAACGTTTCTTCCTCTAAAGCCTAAGGACTCTCATCTCTCTTGTCTCCACAAGGCTTAGGATCAAGATTAGAACTCAATCAATCCTCTTGGTGATCAAGAAAGAGGATTGGCTCGGCAAAAGGCTAGACTGCAAGGGTAACCTCTATATCCTCCTTTTGTTCTTATTCCATTGCCTGATCTTGTTCTTATTTTTGGTAGATGTGGTCTGATAGGATTCCTTTATAGACAGCTCCATGCCCTATGAAAAATAGATGTGGAAGCAGCCGAGTGCAAATAGGCAAGTGCTCCTGCAGCTTCTGTTGCAATCCTTAGACGATCCTCCCAGGACAATGAGGAGTTACCGATTGGGAGGTGACGATGATCTGAAAGGCTCCCCGTTCAAGATAAATTCATAGACAAGCTAAGGAACCTCGGTTTCCAAGCAACATCCGAAAAGCTTTACTATGTTCCTACGGTTGACCTGAGAAAGAATAGCAATCTCGTTTATGAACTGAACTATCTCGCTCTTCTTTGTTATTTTTAGATTTCTTGATAGCAACTACATGTTGCTATAAAGAAACTAAAAGAAAGAAGCATGTATTTGCTTCCGGCTCTGATGCACTTATTACAAGAAAAAAAAAAAAAAAAAGGAGGAGGAGAGATAACACTAGTAACTCTAAAAATTCTGAAAATTGTAGCAAATTAAGATGAAGGTCTAAATCTAGATCAAGAATGCAATGCTGTTCTTGTGACAAGTTAGGGCACATAAAAACAGAGTGCATAATATTAAAAAGGGAACAATCAAAAGATCAAAATGAATAAAAGAAAGAAGAAAAAGATAGATACAACTGCATTTACATTTGATAGTGACGTTATTCCTACATATTATAATATAGTTAATCTCACATGTCAAGATTCTACTTGGGCTGTTGATACGGATGTCTCATTTCGTGTTACCTCTTGGCGTGAATTTTTTTTTTACGTCTGGTGATGATTTTAGACATCTTAGAATGAGAAATGGTGCAATCGCAAAAATTGTGGGCACAAAAGAAATCTGTGTGGAAACCAATATTGGATGTAAAACTGTATTAAACAATGTGAGATATGTTCTTGAAATATGCCTTAATTTCTGCAATTTCTGCAAGAGCTGACAAAGGATAATCTTGTGCTAGCTAAAAGAAATAGTATTTTCATGCCTATGTTGAAAGATAAATAGAAAATAAGCTTAAATGAATCAAAGCTGATAATGATAGAGAATATAGAGAGTCACTTTAAATATGTTATCGGGAACATGATATTAAGCTTGAAAAGATAGTTTTGAAGACACAACAACATAATGGAGTTGCATTGAGACTGAACTACGTAATTGGTAAAAGAATAAGATGTATGCTCTCTCTTACTAAACTTTCAAGGTCCTTTTGGGGTGAAAACATGTTTGTCAATCCAGTATATATTAAAAAAATAGAAAAGAAAAGATAATAGCATCAGCTAATCCTTGAAAGAATCGATGAGCAACAATTTTAATCCAATGACGAGACATTTTCATTATAGTTAGCACTTCATGAGGTTCATAGAGATAGTAATGATGTTAATAATAGTTTATTGACTGATGATGGCATTGATAATTGTTAATTAATGGTTCTAGCTACTCAGCCTAAGGTAAGGTACGGAGCAAGGAGGAGTATTTTATGCATGCCACTTAAAATACATATGATAAAATCTCGAGGAATCATGCATAATGCTTACGCTCATAATGGATGAGGAAAATGGAAGCTTGTCATACAATTTAAATTGAAGCTTGTCATACCCACAACCATCTATAATATAGAGGATCCAATACTAAAAACTAGTACGACGATAGTTGGTCATTTTTTTCGATATTAATCATTCTAATAATACAAAGCAGTAGGTTAGTAGTAATAATAAAAGTTTTTATTGAGAAATCCCAAATCGGTATCTCATACACAGTAAAACATAAAACTAAAATCAGATTTTTCAAAGTTAAGTATCTATCATTGTATTGTACGATGATTGATACGTGAGAAAACCATAAAACTGAAAACTATATGTATTATATGAAATGTGTTATCTAGGGAGCTAAAATTTCTAGATCCGATGGAGAGAATGAAGAAAAACTCATGTGTTCCTTTCTAGCGGTGATCCACATGATAGATGCGACGACGACGGTCCTCAGATGAGATCTCCCTTTCCATGCTCACCATAAGGCTATTGAAGCCAAGGAGGCTTAGGAGAATAGGAGGGGTGATCACCAGAAGCTTTAGCCTATGAATCTTGAGGTTCATCTTATTTATAGAGGTGCATGTAGATTAACACTTGATGGATCTTGCCCTTATTGGGTATTGGATCTCTATCCAATTTCCTAATCTTATTGGATCTCATTCATATGATCCAAAATAAGGGCTCAGTGAATATCTTATATCTGTATCTTTACTCGTTGCAACATTTATCATATGCGTGTGATCCTCTAGACCCTTTATCGAGTTGGCCGTGAGTCACTCTTATCAGAACTCCTTTTGACATAGTGAATTATTATCTTCATAATAATTCTATCAGAACTAACCATGACTCGAGTGAATTATTACGTCATATCAAAGTTGGCCATGAGTCGAGTGAATTATTATGGACCTTGAGCTGGCGGCGAGTTAAGTGAATTATTATCTCTATAATAATTCTATCAGAGCTAGCCATGAGTTGAGTAAATTATTATGTCCTATCAAAGTTGACCGTGAGTCAAGTGAATTATTATGAACCTTGAGTTGGCTATGAGTCGAGTGAATTATTAACTCTTATTAAAGTTGATCGTGAGTCGAGTGAATTATTACGAAGATAATAATTCACTCAACTCATCGACTATGGATATCCTAGACCAGTATGTCATAGTCTTTAGACGATATAACGGATTTAATCCATCAAACATATCTATCCACAATTACCATATATCTATAGTCTTTCATCCATCTAATATCTTAGAGATTGTATATTGGATATGGTAATGTCAGACCCATTCAGAATCCTGTCCAAGTCTCGCTCTAATCGAATTCTCCCAAAGAACTCTTTCTCTCTCAATCTGAACGACCCTAGTCAGAGTGTAATCATTGATAATTTCTCCCTAAATATAAATTAATTACTATAAATAATATATTATTTTATTATTAACATCCATGTTTGTGTATTATAGTTAAGGAAATAATTAAATTTAATTTTTTTAATCATGTGGATAAGTTAGGAATCTTACTAATTAATTAGATTATTGATTGATTTAATTTTTAATAAGTGATCTGATTTTTAGGAAGTAAATAGTATACATTTCATTTTTACGTGTGAACTATAATAAATGAATATTATATTTTTATCTTTTATATTTCTATCTTTGTATATGAAAGTAAAATAAAAATAAATTTAATATAAAATTAAATATTTACTTGCCTTTTGGGGAGATATCATCTTTTCCTATATAAGGGGACTCCTCTTCTCTCATTCCTTATCGAGCATGACAATGAGAGGATTGAGGAGAGGGTTTCCCAAGGAGATGATCTCGAGGAAAGGATAGCCGAGGAGAGGTAGGATCCTTTCTTTTTTTTATTTTTTTGATTTATATTTTAAAATCTTGATATTAGGATTATTATAATTTTATGATGCATAATAATATTTTAATTTCGAAATTTTATGATTAATGAATAATGATAATTGATTCATGATATTAGAATGATTATTTAATTGATATTAGTTTCTTAAGTTTAAGTGAGTTTTAATATTGATTTAATTATTAAAATTTTTATTTTTAGATTAATGGTTCTAATGTATTTAATTAGATATATCTATGATTTAAGAATTATATATAAATTTCTATGATTTAATTAGTTTTAAATTTAAGATTATGGATTTAAATTCTTTAATTCATGGATTTGAGTTATTCTTGATAATTTAAAATTTTGAAATATAATTTGATAAGAGGATTTTAATTGGGTCTAACTTAAGTTAAGTTGATATGTCAGACTAGATCGACTCAGCCCATGTGGTTATGTACAATTCAACCCATATGGCTAGGTACAATCAGCCTATGTGACGAAGCATCACCTAATCCATGTGGCCAGGTAGAAACCAGCCCATGTGGTAAGATATGACCTAACCCATGTGACCAGGCATGACCCAACCATGTGGCCAGATACGATCTAATCCATGTGGCCATGTACGTTCCATCCCATGTGGTAAGGTACGACCCAATCATGAGGCCAAGCATAGGTTAACTCATGCGACTAGGTATGATCTAGTCCATATGGTCAGACATGACCTCAAATCATGTGTCTAGGTATGACCCAACTGGCGAGCCAAGCATGACCTAGTTCAGTGATAAAGCTCAGCCCAACTTATAAATGAAGCTTAATCTAGTCCATGAAGTTAAGCTTGCCCAGCTATGTAATTGGCATTAGACACATCATTACTCCTCTATGTAGCCCGTTATACCTCAACTTAACCTGTTACTTGGGATAGGCATGTGTAGTGCATATGATCCGTCTGAGACTCAAGTGGGTTAGTTTAGTTTGGGCTAGCACTATATGATATAGTCTGATTTCCTCTTTCTTTATTGGTTTGAGCTCTTTAATTGACTAAATCAGACATGTTTGATTGGTTAAGGTCATTTTAGGGTGATTCCAAACTAATTTGACCAATTCAAACCTACTTGACCTAATCAAAATTAATCAAATCTAAATTAGACCAGTCTAGGATGATTCCAGACCAATTCTATAAGGATTTGAGGTTAATTCTATTAGGTTATAATTGAATTAAATTTGGTTTAAGTCAATTGACCTATTCCAATTAGGGTTTTGATTGATTGAGGACTATTAAGAGATTGATATTTTAAGTCTTTATGATTTGATGAATTTAAAGGTTTTATTTGAAGATGTCATTTGAAAATGATTATTGGTTTTCTACTTTTCTTAACTTTATGATATTGATATGATTGTTACCATCTAGTAGATGTAACTAGGCTAACGGTCAATATTGGAAGTGCAACTTGTAAAAGGAGCTATGAGTCCATCACAATGTAGAGCCATCGATGGACATAGTCTAGTAGATCATACATGAAGCATGGTCTTTTATAATATTTGATTATATTATTTCTTGGTTGCATGTGTGAATGTATGATCATGAATTCTTATATATCCTTATCGAGGGTAGGTATAATGATTTCCTTCGAGGATTAGCAGACCGTCAGACGTGATGGTTAGACGATCCCTCTATCTGTTGTTGGGAGGAATGTGTCCCCAGTTGGGCAGGTGAGGGATACCACTCTATTTGTTGTTGGGAGTACGATATAGATTATCTATATCCATTGTTGGGAGGAATTCATCCCGTGAAATATGCCTCTCTATTCGTTGTTAGGAGAGTGCACCATCGGATATGATGTACGTCTTTATTACCTAGTTATCTTGTATGTGTTTCATGTGACTGATACATAATTTTGCTTATTACGTAACAAATTATCATCATTTTTCTAATGCATAAGTTTTATGATAAATAGATATGTGATTATTTCTTATTAAATTATTGACATTTATTTTACGGATATTAAAGATTATTTTTATGATTTTTTTTATGTTCCTAATAGTATGTGTGGTTGCTGATATATTTTTATCTTATATTTATTTTCAAATTAATCTACCAGTAGATCTAAAGCTTGGGTGGAAAAGACTTATAACCTTACTAAGAAGATATGATCCTTTTTCTAGTTAATAGAATATTTATTATTATAAAGATAAGAAATTAAATTCAATGATAAAAAAAATAAAGGGGAGTGTATTTTGTAAATTATATTTCATAAATCTGAGATGACAAAGAAATTTTGTCTGAGCTAGCACACATAGGATATTCCTCTCGCGATACCAAGAGTGGATTATCATTTGTTGATACTCAATTACCTTTGTAAGGTCGGTTGTCATTCCCGATATTCGACTATACCAGATTTGAAACTTTCAAACCTATAAATTTAATATTAAAGAATCTAGTACTTATACAAGATATCTAGTCTAAGGACTAGATACACAATTGGAACTATGGAATCATTATCTGACATCAGGTATCATTAAATATTCAAATATTCAAATATTCCATAAGTGGATTAATTAGTGAACTTATTCTCCAATGAGTACCTGTATTATACCTCTATTGTCCCAACATGAGCGACTATGAGACCAGTCACCTCCATCATATGAATAAGTATATGTTGCATCAGTATGTCCGATTATCTAGATGTCCCTCTCCAGTAATCTATGATTGGGATAATTTATGATCTATATTTGAAGGCGAATCGGTCTCATTATTGTGATCTCATAATAATTCGATTTTCATTGCATAGATCTAAAGACATCATAATATACATCCAAATAATATATAATATAAAAAAATATCATTAATAATAAGCAAAGAGATTATCGTATCAGTCATAATCAGATTTGTTTCAAGAGGCTCCTCAAACATGTGTTATTCAAAATGATTAGGTAACAAATATTACTATGCTAACGTACTAATAACATATAGTTTATCAATACACTATGTTATACAATTAGTTTTACGATTGAGTTTGATAGACATATCATATGATATACAAATTCATAGCATTGAAGATTCCGATCCACCAATCGTGGAGTCTCATCGTTTAATTTAATGAGAGAAACTGATATATATAATTTATTTTCGTTTATTACTTAATTTGCTGAAGTCTATAAGTTTCGGTACATAATCTAACATTGCACGTATGATTAACAGCAAAGAAACGGAGAACATACTTCAAAGTTGCTACTCAATATAAAAAAAAAGGGATAAATTCGCTATCTAAACTTTATTTCAACTCTATTCGTATTCGGTGGTTTTTTAATTTTACCGGTACACACTGACAAACCAACATACGGTATACCAATTGGTACATACTGATCTGACCATTAGCCAGCACCACTAATATGATCGAGATGTCATTCATTGATATTAGTAGCATGTTTACGTAGACCAACTCCTTCACATAGCCATTGCCCTCATGCCAATTCTCAAAAAAAAAGAGGAATTGAATACCCAAGTGATGCTGGAGCAATTGCCATATAGATGAAGAAAACGAATAGTAAAAAAAGAGCAATGTTGCATAGATTCTGTGACAGATCCACAGAAAGGACAAGGGAAGTTATTTCAAATTCCAAGCCGAGAAATCTTATTAGACATATGCAAAAGTTTTAAGCAGAAGTTTTTTTTATCCATGGCAACACTTAAAGCTTCCACAAACGAAGCCATCGGTCCCCCATTGTTTACATTCTCATCCGAACAAAAATGCAGAAAAATAGAAGTCTATTTAGTAGAAGCAATGCCTCGACTACCCAGCCTTCATAGCCAAAAATTAGGACATGGATCAAGAGATAAGTCGAAGATTTTATATATATCTAATTCATATAAAGTCTCAGGCCGTTGACACTCTTAAAGTGTGCATAAATGAGGTCAAGAGACAATTAGATAGAAAAGTTAAAATCATCATATCTGATAGGGGTGATGGATTTTATGGTATTCATGATGGATCTAATTATCATTCTAGTTCTTTTACTAGATTCTTGGAAAATCAAGGTATATGTATTCAGTATGATTTACCAGATGTGTCGTAGCAGAACATAATTGTGGAAAGGTATAATCGTACACTTATAAATGTGATTAGGAGCATGAAGTATTATTCTTTTATACCCAAATCAATGTGAGAAGAAGCTCTAAGGATAACTATGTATATCTTAAATGAGATTTCTAGTAAGTAAATTACATGACTTCTTTTGAGTTATGGAATGATAGGAAACATAACTTAAGATATTTACATATTTAGGATTATCCTATAGAGATAAGGATCCTCAACTCACATAAAAGAAAATTAAATTTAATAACTATTTTTAAATATTTTATTATTTATTTAAAAAAAATTTAAAAAAAAGGGTATATGTCTTATTGCTCTAATCATAGTACGAGGATGATTAAATCTGGTAATATAAAGTTCTTATAAAATAACGAATCAGTGGGAATAAAAATCTTGAAATTTAATTTTGATATAAAGGAGATACATGTTGATACTCCTTTATTATTCGAGAGATTGTTGTTACTCAAATTATTAAATAATTTGATAAAGGTAAACAACAAAATAACATTACCAAACTTTCACATTATATTGATAATAGTCTTGTAGAATAACCACAAATGACAACCTTGAAAATTTTTCAATGGGAAAGGAATCATATCATTTATGATTATTATGTGGTATATCTATAAGAATTATATTTTGATATAGGAATCAGAATAAATCCCTTATTATTTTCACAGGTCATGAAAAGTAATGATTCTGAAAAAGTAATATGATACAATATAAGAAGAGTTAAAATCAATAACCAGAATGGTGTTTGATGAATTCGTCGAATTGTCCAATAATTATAAAAGAGTCTGTTATATAAATATGACTCAAAGAACAATGTCGAACGATATAATGGTCAGACTTTTAGTTTTTATATAGTTATAGATTTTACTCATAAAGAATGTATCAATTATAACGAGACATGCAGTTGTTAAAGGAACTCGTTAAGAATCGTCATGACATTAGTGACTCATTATGAGTTTGAGTTACATCATAATGATATGAAAATAAATTTTTGATTAAGGATCTAGTTTTCTATAAGTTATTCTAAATGACTCGCAAAGAAAATAAAAGAAATATAAATTTGGCATGCAAATTTAGGAATCTATTTATGATTTTAAACAAGCTTCTAGACAATGATGTATATAAAGTTTGTTAATATCATTGATTTCTTCAGATTTAAGAAAAATACTGTTAATCGGTATTTATATCTGAAGATCAGTAGGAGCAAGTTTATTGATCATATATGTGGATAATATTTTGCATTGTCAATAGTGACTTGATTTATTATACTAAACTAAGAAATTATCACTAAGAATTTAAGACGGTTGATATGAATGAGACATCTTATGTTATTAGTATTGAGATACTCAGGGATATATCTCAATGATTATTAAGATTGTCTCAGAAAGGATATATTAACCGAGTCTTGAGATGATTTAATATATAACTTTGTTCAACAAATTATAAAAGTAAAATTTTAGTCAAAAGTGAGTGTTTTAAAATGACTTAAAAAGAATCAGATAAAGAAAATATTCTTTATATATGCGCAGTCGAAAGTCTATACTCACGCCTATGTCAGAATAGATATCAATTTTGCAGTTAGAATACTGGGTAGATATTTGAGTTATCTAGAAGTGAAAAATATTAAATGACTGCAAAGAAAAGTAATAAGATATCTGGAAGGGACGAAGGATTATATGCTCACATGTATGAAATTATATCATCTTGAAATGATGGTGTTTTTTCAAATGCTGATTGTATAAATTGCCTCAAGAATAAGAAGTTCACCTTATGGTTAATATCTATTAGAGAGATAATTTATTATTATATTATTATTAATAATGAAAGTTGATTTTGTGGTATGCTTTAAGGCCACTAATCAAACCTTATAACTGCGAAATTTTATCTCAGGACTTGGTGTGGTCAGACTCAATTATCAAGTCGTTGAAGATATTTTGTGATATCGTAGTAGTTTTCTTCTCTAAGAATGACAAGTACTATTGCATTTCTATACATTATGGTAGAAAGTACTTGATGATTAGAGAAGACGAGTCCAGAAACATCTAATGTCAATTAATTACTTGAGTTTCACTCTATTGATTGCTGATCCATTTACTTAGGACTTACAACTTAAAGTATTTTGAAAGAACATGTTCTTATGATTGGGTTTGTGAGCAACCCATAAAGGATATGTTGATGCATATTTGAGTAAACACTGTAATTGATATTTTTACTTACGTATTTAAAGTTATTTGTTCCTACTATCCTGTTCACAATTATATATATACATATTATGATTGAATGTGATAACAGGATTGTCTTGACAAAACAAATTACAGGGGTTATTATGGACTATATTAGGAAAGACTAACAATATTGTAGTATATAGAAGGGAGTATAACATTGATGATATACAACCGCTATGACTCACATTGATGGTTGGACTTAATATAGTATTATTTTGTTTATTGGACTTATTGGCTTGTTTTAAAAATTCATGATCATGTATAAAATGCCTTTTAAAATTTTCAGGATCCAATTAGGTAAAATTATTTTCAAACAAATTTTATTTTATTTATTTTTAATTTTGAATATCTTTTATATCTTATCAATTAACGGGCCAAGTGGGAGAATGTTAGATTATGTGGCCCGTTATAATCGGATAAGATATATGATATAACTAATTGGATTCTGATATCAGTATCGGCCAATAGAAAAGAAGTTCATATTTTGGTAGGATACCTTAGGGGATACCCTTGATGGAAGGAACTCTCCTAATAACTTATCCTAGACCCTCTGCTCTCGTCTATAAATAGACAGGACCTCAGGGGACTTAAAGCGATAGAGACAAAAGCAACACAGAAACATCTAAGAGTTGCGTAAAGATTAGTAACACAGATGCATCTAAGAGTTGTATAAAAAAAAACGTTTCACAGACATCGATTGAGAGATTACAGTCTTTCTCTCAATCTCCCAGAGCCATCAATTAAAGTGGTCCTGTGAAAGGGTAGGAAGAGAGGAGAAGGAGTCTAGTTCTCGACAGAGGCATTGGATCGAAAAAAATGTATCCAGATTTTTTTCCTTTTCTTTGCAGATGACGTTAAAAGGTACACATCGTAAAAACAAATCTATTGTTGTTTGATTTCGATCCTAAAATTAAAATTTTTCGTATTATATAAGCATAAATAAAAAGTTTTTATGCTTACATTCTCCGAAGAGATCGATGGAAGCGTTATAGTCAGCTCCACAAGCTACGCATTGAACAGCCTTTGATCGAAAACCGTTCAAGAGTGGAATCCATGGTAAGATCATAAACATGTAAGAATTGCTTCACCGAATCCCAAATGTACTCTCGTCATCTCCACTTTCTAGCTATTGTTGAGGCATCATGTGAATCGTGCGGGTTGGTGGGTGGACGATCATCTACGACGGACTGCCCTTTGTGACCGTCGGCGGCGCCGGCCACCAGGTTCCCCTTTTCGCTCCCTGATAAGCGCAGCGGCTCGTCCATCATGTGTATAACCAGCATTTGCCTTCTCCATTCTGGCAGTTGATGGTGTTGGCTTATGTTTCACATGTCAGAACCAGGTGTTTGATGAAATTCCAAGTGAACAAAAAGTGGAAGTTGTGGGATTATGTATGAGAATTCTTTGGTTGCTTGTTCTGCTGCAGCAGGAAATGGAAATGAAGAGCTTTTGATTGAATAAGAATCCTGCTTTCGATTGTTTTAATTCTCCACTCGAGCTTCAAATTGGTCTTTAAAATATCGGACAGCTTTGGGGTGCATTGTCCACTCGAGAAAGCGTCGTCTTTGGGCTTGCCGTGATTCGAGGATTTTGGTGGTTCCCGCTGGGTCCCTAATGTGGGATCATCTATTCCTCCAGTGACAGGATAGGTAGGCGACGAGGGGAACTCCTGACGTAAGGGACTTGAATCAGTCATCTAGCGGAATATATTCTCGCACTGGTACTCCGAAGGGAGAGAGAGAGAGAGAGAGGAAGAGGCGCGGGGGGTGGTGGTCGCGGGAGACGGAAGGATGTCGTACCTCCTGCCGCACCTCCATTCTGGGTGGGCCGTGGATCAGGCGATCCTGGCTGAGGAAGAGCGCCTCGTCGTCATCCGCTTCGGCCACGACTGGGACGAGACGTGCATGCAGGTGACTCGCCGCTGCTCTTTTACTCTCCCGATCTGGCTTCTTTTCATATCTTGCTTTGTTCTTGATTGGATTTCGCTATCGATTTAGGGTTTTGCAGGCTAGATTCTTTGTTTTGTCTAGTATTTTTGCTGAATCCACATAAAGGTGATATCTTTTTGATGGACTAAGACTTGCCCTAATTAGCATTAACTTGGCCGTCATTGATTTTGATTATCTGAGTATTAAATTCAAATTGATTAGAAGTCGATAGGCGCACGCTCTCTTCAATTTATCAAACTCCAACCGATTAGAATCCAAATTTTATGTGTTGGAATTACTCACATGAGCTGGAGTTGTATGTTTATGAGTGAGATTATATCTCGCAGAAAGTTCTTTAGTATGCTTTTGCTAGTTAAGATCAGTTTACAACCACTTAGGTACTATGATCTCTGATTACGTGTCCATAAGTCAAAACAAGTAGAAATTGAACCTGTGAAGGAAAGTGCGTGGACAGACAGAAGAAGTGATATGATGTTCCTATATAGGACATAAATTTTTTTATGATTACCCACTTGGATTTCATGATATTTGAGAAAATATCCTCGTGCTGCCTTCTGGCATCAACGCGAGTAAGCTATTGGACTTGCACTGTCAAATTCTCTTCAGATTTATGTATTACAAGGAGTTATTACTAATCCAGCTGAATGACATAAGATATTATTGATTCCGTCAATTCCAAAGAGCAAATTCATGTCCACAATTCCTCTTATTCAAAAGTAGGAATTTCATGAACTGCAAATGGGAAGGATGCTATTTGACTTGGTGCACTTAGATTAATAAGTCAGCCATCTCTGTGATCTCTGTTAGCTTGGTGGTGTGGATTGGTGTCTTAGTGAAACAAACAGCAAAGGTCCAGATCAAATCCATTAATTTTTAATTTGAATTGGAATTATAGGGATAATAGCTGCATATATATATATATATATATATATATATATATATATATATATATATATATATATCCTAAGTTTAAATAACATCCATAGAAAACAGATCAAGAGATATGACAGCGAGTAGGAAAGACATTAAACAGAACAATCGAGGACCAAAACCTTTTGCCATTGTCAAAGTCACTTACAGATCTCTTCCTTCGGCAGTCAGATAGCTCCAGTTAGAACTCTTATACAGTAAGACTTTGAAAACCTAACAACTATTCTGTTATGGATTTACTTGATCTTAACTTAGTATAATAAGTATCATTATCATTGTCTTATCAAAAAGTGACAGGTGAACTGCTGAACTGAGTTTCTTAACTTGAGTCCTAAGATTCACTGACCTGGAAAACAAATAGGACCGCTGAAGTCATTTTAGAAATAGTCTGATTGTTTTTGTTTCCGACTTTAGTATCAGTCATATTTGAAATACTAACTGATTAATTCTCTTTTTAACCCTGGTCAAATCATAACATGACCCAAATTTCAATCTATATGCTTCTTTATTAGCCATCTGGGCCTGAGGATGAGATGTGTCAATTCACTAATGCAATCTTTGAATTCCGATGAGAGATAAAATGGAAACTACATTTAGGTTTCTGTAGATCTGATATGAAATACTTGAAGAATTACAGAAATATATACAATCTTTTCCAGAAAAGGATCTATTATCAGAATTGTGAACCTTCAACGGTAAATTTCTCAATCAAGGGGTTCATTTTAGTAATTGAATTATGACTTTAATCCTTATTTATTTGGTTCTTCTGATATTGGATTTTCTACAGTTTCAGAAGGACATTATGTGTTCGTTAGACAACAAAAGAGGGTTGGTAGATGCAACTATTCTAGGCACTTAGCACAAGCATTAAGCCAGTTAGACCTGTTGCTCTAGGCAATTTCTTCCTACTAATTCAATGGCAGCATCATGATAACAGTTGTCTGCATTAGAGCTGTGATGGCAATTGGTGGTTCATGGATCCCATTAGTCCAACTTGTCATTTTACGTATCCATGGCTTAGAGTTAAGATTGGAATATGACATGTAATCTGATGGAGCTAGATAATAGCAAGCTAAATTTTTCCTTTTCAAAAGGAAAAACTAGATCTTATTACTCAAGAAACCTCATATAGTTATCTCCTCTTCTATCAGAGGAGACTGAAGCCTCCAATTTATGAGTAAAGATATTACACCACAAATTTCTACAACAATTGATTCACCTGAAATTAGCTAACCAGTTCATAGCACAATTTTCTTCCTGATAAAATGTGCAATACCCTGTGGTCCACAAACAATTCCAACAAATAAAAGACATCTGAAATAATGCTAGCGATGGCCCAAGGTGGGGTTTCTTCGTTAGATGTATCAAAGCAGCAACATCACTCTCAGTGTGAATCTTTTATGTCCTCATATTCCAAGCCTCAAATAATCTGTCTTGTATAGCCATAGCTTCATTGTGTAGGTTGGATCTGTCCTAGGTACCTTTGCAACCTGCAAAAACAGCAGTCCCCCATATCAGTTGTTAAAATAAAACCAACACCATCCTCTTGCCCCTGGTGCCCTGATCCATCCATCAGTGTTAAAATAGAACCAACACCACCCTCTATGCTAGATTTTGAAAATAGTTAGTTTCTATGCAATCTAAAAGTGTTGTAATTTAATTTTCTCATTATATAAACTCCTAGGAAGTTAACCTCCAGCTGACCTATATATAAAGCAACCCACAGGTAGGTCAGCCACAATTTGGTCATAGTATTTGTAAAGGTTGCAGGGATCAATCAGTCCTGCCGTACTACTTGAAACTCGGGGCTGGACGGAGTTTAAGATTAATATGGTATACGATATCAATCAGGGATTGAATCTCTAAAGAACATATGGTTAGGTTGTTTTCTTTTACCTAATCAAAGTGATTTAGTGGAAAACTCAAGTTGAAAGAATCTGCCTATTGGATAAATCCTCAGTCACCTTTTTTATTAAGCTGAATGGCTTCATGTGATTAGATGAGTTACCAACCAAAATTAAGGATTAACTGGATTAACTTGACTTTCTGTTGGTTACTTTAATGTACATAAGTTGATATAACTAACAGAAATCAAGAAAGTGGAATCCCCAAGCTTACCAAGTACATGACCAACCCATAATCTAGGAACAAAATCCACATGTAGGTGAGAATTAAAGGTTCCACAAAATTGATCAAAATATAATGGTTTTAACTTTATAAGCAAATTGAGTTGGATTAATCTAGTTAGTTTTATTTTTAAGTGATGAGATCCCAATTTTATGGAAAGAAACGAAATGCTTTGTATTTTTACCAGATTTTAGAGTTTCCATGCATGTACAATGTTAAATAGCCTCTGTTTGCATGTAATTCTATTATACATAGGAAAATAGAAACTAAATGTCGTACATGGGTTTTAATTAGATATATCCATGAGATATGATATTGGTAACAACATATGTTAAATTTATTCAACTTTTAATATGCTTGCTCATTTTTATGTTTTGTACGCCTCTTATCTAAAATCAATGAGTGCTGCATGATGCTGTTCGAAAATGACACATCTTGCAAGTGTCATATAACTTTTTCCTTTAGCTTTTTTCAGTTTTTTCAATCTGTTTATAATTTTTTGTCCTTTTTTTTCTAGCTGTTTGAATTGTTATGATTTATAATCTTTTTGTAACTTTTTGTAATCTTTTTCCACTAAAGCACTTTATCTTTGGATTTTGACCACCAAAACCTTCATTTGAAAGGCTAGAATCATTCATGTTTTAATGTCTTTCATTTAAATCTGATACTTGGTTAGAAATTTTAGAGTTAGATCAATAGTTTATAATATTTAGTATGACAAAAGGTTTAATAAATGATGAAATTGAAAAAGTCAATATTACCCCTAATTCATAGATTATGTAAGATTTATTAGGCGCAGAATTGGAAAAGGGTTTTCTACTTAAGAGGATTCTTGCACCGCACCTCTCTTTTTTCACCTTGAATGTGTGGAGCTATCATCGTCCGTGGCGGTGGCTCATCCTCATCGAGATAAGGAATCCCAAGTTTAGACACGGCAACGGCACATTCTTGTCATTGGGGGTTAACTTGAGTCTGACCTCATCACCCTCATGTTAGCCTAATCCATGGACATTCGGTCGGATAAGTCTGGTCCCTAGTTCTAGGGCATGACACTTATAGAACTTTGCATGCTCGTTTAAAGATCCAAAAAGTCAATGTGTTTTCGTTAATTCTTAAAACAATTCCTTTTTCCTTCTTTTTTCTTCAAAGCTCACTGAGTTTAGTAAGAGGTTTGTGTCAGATTTTTAATTTGACTTGGACCTAAAAGGCTTACACAAAGTATCAAGATTCATGTTTGCCCTTGCAATATTGATAATTTCCTGCATATATCAAAATATTATGAGACTATGTATTAATGAAATGAATTTTGTGCATAATTCATAATGCTTTTGGAGGTATATGCAACACCTATGTTGTTATGGGATACACTATTTTTCAAACTTTGTGGTGGATACAGGTATGAAACTGCTGCTGTTTTGCCATCTTCCTGTGGAACTTATTTTGGCTGATATGTTGGCTGCAGATGGATGAGGTGTTGGCATCTGTTGCAGAGACCATCAAGAATTTTGCTGTGATATACCTGGTCGACATCACTGAGGTGCCAGACTTCAATACCATGTATGAGCTGTATGATCCAGCAACCGTGATGTTTTTCTTCAGGAACAAGCATATCATGATTGATCTTGGGACGGGAAACAATAATAAGATCAATTGGGCCCTCAAGGACAAGCAGGAGTTTATTGATATCGTGGAAACCGTCTATAGGGGGGCAAGGAAAGGTCGCGGTCTGGTGATTGCTCCGAAGGACTACTCCACCAAGTATCGCTACTAGTGAAATGAGCTTGTGTCATCGGCTCGTCTCAAGAGCAGCTTGAACCATTACATGTACCTAAAGATGGCATGGGGAAATGCTTGTGTGATCGATACATACGAGTGCCTAGCACCAACAACTTGGCTTCTAGAAGTACTTGGATGTCTCTTGTTGATTCAGTGGGTAAATGAATGACGGATCCACGAAAATTTGTTCCCTTGTGGATCTGACTTCATATTCTTGAAGCCGTCTCTTCTTCCTGCCGATGCCCTCTTCTGCTCACACCAATTAGCTGGTCCTTCATGCTGTGATTATGATTGGATAGCACTTGACAGGAAGATGTCTTCAGGTATGCAGACAAGTATCTATGAATCCCTTGTGATTTGTAGCCTGTACAGGACTTTGGGCGTGTGATGTGAACTTATTTTTCGTCCAAAAACTTCAAACATCACCATTCCCATAAGAAAAGAAGGTTACCAAGGTTCTAATATTCTCTATTCTACAATTTCTCCCATTAAAGTAAGACCCCCAAAAAAAAGAAAAAAAAGGCGGGAAAACAGGGTGTTCCCGGGAAATCCTGGTGACTGCCGCTGGCGCTCGCATTCCAATCGGGTGAAATCTCCATTCGCTCTCGCTCTCTTCTCCGACCCAATCAATAAATTAAAGAAGTCAACAAACCGGGAGCACTCAGAACAATCGGTTTGTGTCTCCCCGCAATTAACTTGCTCTCTCCCTATACCTATATATATATATATATATATATATATATATATATATATATATATATATATATATATATATATATATATATATATATATATATATATATATATATATATATATATATATATATATATATATATATATATATATATATATATATATATATATATATATATATATATATATATATATATATATATATATATATATAGTAGAAGCAAAGTCCAGCGGAAAGGTTGTCGTCGGCACTTTGATCCGCTCTTTTGATCTTGTATGCGAAAAAAACTTTAATACTAGGATTAAAATCAAAGAACAATAGATCTGTTTTACGATGTGTATCTCCGCAAAGAAAGGAGAAAAAATCTGTATACCTTCCTTAGATCCAATGCCTTCGGTGCGACCGCCTGCAGCTGTGCCCGCGCGGCCTGCCTTTGACGCCATCCGCAAAGAAAGGAGGAAAGATCTGAATACCTTCCTTAATGATCCGACGCCTTCGCCAATCTGCAAGGAGAACTAGACTCCTTCTCCTCTCTTACTATCCTTTCACAAGACCACTATAATTGATGGCTCAGGAGATTGAGAGGGAGACTGTAATCTCTCAATCTGTCTGTGAAATATTTTTTTTTATGCAACTCTTAGATGTATCTGTGTTGCTAATCCTCATGCAACTCTTAGATGCTTCTGTGTTGCTTCTCACACACGTGACACTAAGTCCCCTGAGGTCCTGTCTATTTATAAACGAGAGCAGAGGATCTACAATAAGATATTAGAAGATTTTCTCCCATCAATGATATCTCCAAAAGAATTTCATTTTGATTGGACATAACCATAATCAGAATCCAATCATATTTTTAATATATCTTATCTAATTAAATAAGATCACATTATCTTACGGATCTTTCTCTCGTGGCGTCGGAATCATGGTTGGTGGGGAGGGCGAGGGAGGAGCTGGAAAAACTGGAATCCAAGCATGCCATCCGATTCAAGTATCTCAAGCTCCAGCTCGAGTCCCCCGTATCCCAACCCGACGAGGATGACTTCGGTCCTCGTCGTCATCAAGACGAGGGGGCGGTGACGGGGGGGTAAGCAGAGTGAGAGCAGCGTTGAGATGGCCATGAGACGTGCCGACGCGTGCCACGGGAGGATTCAACAGCTCAAACACGGCTTGTTATGTTAGCTCGAGCAGCAGCTACTGGACGTTTACGTGCGCACATGCAAATGGAAACGGAAGTTAATTTCGTTCTGATTCCGGTCGACAAAAATTAAAACTATAAAATTAATAAATCCGGTGGATAGGAGGGGGGCTTTTACGCTTTTGCGGTGAGCGTGGATCGAACACGCGACCTTCAGATCTTCAGTCTGACGCTCTCCCAACTGAGCTATCCCCGCTGTTGTTAATGTCCGTACGTAATATAGATCCTCTCTTACTATTATTCCTGGCTGTTTGGGCTTCAACCTTCTTGACAGTTCCCTGCCTAATAACCAAACTATGTCCATTTTATGAGGTCACTCCTGTGCTTGAATCCATGCCCAACATCAATCTCTATATGAAATTTACTTGAGACCCACCTCTTCCGTCTTTTCTGGCTCTTAAAAGCCTCCATGTTTCATCTCAATGTCGGATTACTCAGCATCGACTCCGAACTCATCACATAGCGGATTCACTCACCAAGAAACCCATCAGCTAAATAACCATCTAAGATCTTCCACCGTAAGGCGAGTTGCATGAGAACTAGTTTGATCTTCTCCAACAGCAGTTGAAACCATCTTCCTCTTCTCCTCCTGGATAAAACATATTTCCAATGCAGATGGCGCAATTAACGTTACGGAGTGATGCATGAATGCCTAATATGACTGGCAATAATATGGCTATAGTGATGATGTTGAAAGAACAAAACATGATTAAGATTTCGAACATACTGAAAAATACCTCCTAGTCAAATATGGGATATGGTACATTACCACATGATTATTAACCATTGCTAGATTATCTTCTTTAGATACAAATTACTATCAAAGGATACCATGTTTGATGTCGGTTGGCATGTCTCCAAGTTAGCCTATGCTTGCGTTAGTGAAATGGAACGGTGAAAGGATATCTGTATTCTCCACGGATAAAGAGCGGACAAAAACCTAAAAACTATGTTTTCTTCATTTGATTGTCGTCATATATCACTTCTAAATACAAGGTCAGCAATATTGCTTCATCATGATTACACCTAGTCATAGATGCAACTGGACCTTTAAACTTTGTAAAGGAACATAAATTGCCCATTGGAAAGGGAAGAACCCTACGGGGAAGGTCTATTTACATTTGTGGAAAAAATTTCAGAATATCAGAATTTATGATATTAGCAAATTGTACTCTTTTTTTTTTTAATTAGGGTTCTCAATTTCGATGTGAATTGCTCGGTACAGGCAGTACGTACTGATCCGAGGTGATACTGAGGTATACTGACCGGTACCGAGGTGTACCGACTGGTGCCACTTCGGATTTCGACCATTATCCTGACATGATAGATGGAGATATTTCTAAGATTGTATGGTATACCGTCGGTACACCCTAACGTATCGACGGTACATATCGTATTGAGCGGAGCTCGATATATCGGTACAGACCAGTATTCAAAACTCTACTTCTAATCATTTTTAAATATATGAAACTTTAGATCGAATAGGTCTGGCCATAATTAACATTAATACAAGCAGAATGATAGGTTAGTGTGAAAACTTAATTAGGAAATTAACTTATATCATTGTTCCACGTTAATCTTGCATCCAATCGGTAAGCAAATTAACTTATCAGCCAAGCGAATGAACTAAAGCAAGTAACAACCAGACAATGACAACACTAATGAAGCCTATAACTGTTTTCTAGAGTTCAAAAACTGTGATTAAGGATGACACAAGAATTTTATGGTGACCCAACCATCAGATGTTACAAAAAGAGCAATGCCACAGAAAAAGTTACCTGAAGAGCTAATATTCGATCTTCGACTGTATCTTTAATAGTTATTCAGAAAACAGTCACAGAACGAGCCTGCCCAATCCTATGCACTCTCAACTGCTTGATCTTCAGTAGTTGGATTCCACCAAAGATCAAGAAGAATCACATGACAAGCAGCCACCATATTCAGGCCAAGACTTCCTGCTTTAAGTGACATGAGCATAACAGTTACCTGAAGAACAATACCAATGTTTATTCTCCAAAAAACAAAAAAAGAAGACAATTAATAACTTGAAAAAATTAAAGCACAAACTAAAAGCAACCACAAGTACAGAAAAATTTTATAAATTATTTGATTATCGAACCTCTGGGTCAGTGTTGAAGTCTTTCACAGCCTTGTCTCATAACATGAGAGGCATCGTCCCATCTAGCCTTCTACACCGTATAAGACATTCATTCAATGAAAGCTCAAGTCTAGCATGCTGGTCCACAGGGAGAAAACAATCGCCTTGGCTGGCATGTCAGAATTTGAGTTTAACAGAGTGGAAGTATGATTCAGGGCATTGGCATCGGACTTGGAACCACAAATCATAAGATTATGTGCTTCAGAACTTGAACAAGTGATTGACTTCAGTATATCTAGAGCTGCTCTAATTTTGAAAGAGATGTAACCACATATGTTGACGTAATGGGAACCTTGTGCACTAGGCCATCCTTATTTATTAGATGCTTGCCACCAGAATATGAAATCATGAAAACACAATACGACACAAATTACCAGTACCAAACATGTGTTTGTTAAATTGATTATGAAACATAATTCATTGTCATTAAAAATTTGACTTGGTACATGCACTAAAGACAGGCAGTGTAAATAACCTGAATCTGTCAGAAAGTCAGAAAAGACAAAGCAACGAAACAAGCATACAAATTGTAGATAATAATATAAACACTCTTCAGCAACTGATTCAAACTGACAATAGAAAACCTTTATGTAAGTCTAGCAGGAAGGAGCTAATGATACGAAAGGCAATAAACATATTTATGTTCACAAGTGCTCCACAATAATGATACGAAAGTTGCCTTGCCATATCAAATGAATATTTTCCGAGGAGGGGATGATCGCAAGCCTGTCGAAGTCGCAAAAGCAATAACAAAATGCTCGCATAGTTTTGTTTCAAGGTTCCAGCAGCAGCATATGCCTGTCAACAGTCTCAATAAGTTGTACATGCTTATAACGTAAGGAACAATTATGAAATGTTGTTTTATCTATTTGAAAGTGAATTGGTATATTTTAGATCAAAAAGGAGGAAGATATAAACTTCATGGTGGTTGTTAGGATGAACAAAGCAACAAAAAGTTTTTCACCAAGCAGAATATAATTGTTTGCCACAAATGATGTTTTATCTATTAGAAAGGTGAGAAAATATGATCAAAAAGGAGGAAGATATGACCAGGCTAAGTACTTCTCGACATATCTTTTTTAAGAAGAAACTATAAGCTCAATTATTTGATTTCAACCAAAAAACTTTCCAATTTTAAGAAAATAAAATATGACCTATAAAACAACATCCTTAACTTATGGCTTTTATAATGACTCTAACTAAGTCAATTTCTTAAATGTTCAACAATCTACAGGCCCAAGTAGTCAAACAATCATTTGCTTCCAGTTTCATCAGTTTGTATGTATTCAAATTAACTACCAAGACCTGTCAAAACTTTTTTAACCATGTAAAAATTTTACATTTAAAATTACTTGGATTTGGATTCCAAAGGGCATTTGCCGCATAACTAAGTAAACAAGAAGGAGATTCCCCTTTCATGGTTGTTGAAGAATCAAAATCTGTTGTAATTAAATTTTAAACCAGTCTAGTATGATTTAGGATTGTTATCCCATTCTAAAGTCTAAACAACATTAAAAATTATGGGACACTAGACAGTTTCTGCTATTTAGCATGTTACAATTATATAGGAAAAATACAGGTGCTTGAGCAATAATATGCAATAAGCCAAGAACCAAAATCAAATTATAATGAAACAGGAACAAATATCTGGATTTTACACTTTGTTAAAAACTGGAAGCATGCACACAACATGTGCATGTACAGTTTACCTATCATTTGTAAATGTTTACTAGTAGAACTTAACGAATTCCTTGTGATTTAAATTAGGATATATTTATTTTCATAATACATTACTGATACAAGTCAATTAACTGTTCTCACTGTCAGGTTCAAAACTAAACTTAGCAGAACAGAAACATTTTATTTTCAGCTCACACGTGAAAAGAGGACCAACATGCCGTCATTTTTTTTCAGTACTTAATGCAAATGCACCCAAAATATATAAAACGCAGCAGAAAGCTAGTGTTGTTTGTCTACAAATTTAAAGTTGGCATTATAATCCAACCATCAAAAGCAAATCATATTCTCTATTACTGAAACCTCAACAGTATATAGTCCGGAAAATAGCTTTTTCCTATTGAGTAAACATGACAATAGCTGAACTTTCTATATGGTAAACACCTTGAACTGTTGGCATGAATCCACCACCGGCTTTAAATAAAATTCTCATTCCTCCTGAGAAAAATGTACCTTTTTAAGGCAAATTGATTTTGGAGGTAACTTAAGAATCGGCTCCCTGTTAATAAGTGTGCCTGCCAGAAACAGTTGGCAGCAGGTCAATATCGAAAAGCCACAGTGGTCCAACACAAAATAATATACTTAGATAACATATTTTTATTCTTTCAGGGCAACAAAAAGGCAAAATATCACCCACACTCATTTTATTGAAAAATTGAAAGGATTATAATAAAAAGAGAAGGGAAAAAGAAGGCTACGAAAGAAAAACATGGTTTACATTAAAGGAAAAACTACAAAACACAACTAGTAGGGCAATTACCACTGCAAAATGGCAAAAGAGATGCTTCACAAAATAACAGAAAACAGAATGATGACTTGATTGTGCACACATATTCAACTTAAAGAACAATTAGCACAAAAAGGTTGCAATATCGTTCCCAAAAATTAGATGAAACTTGATTTAGAGTACAACAGAATTCTGTAAACAAATCTTGATGGTACAAACTACAAAAGCCTATATACTTTTTTACGCTCTATGGTTAACTGCTTCTGTGAAGTATCCCAATAAGCCAAATTTGCTCCTACAAAGGAAAAGGATTTTTTGACAATATATTTTTGCATCAATGCATCATCTTGATTAAATCTTGTGTTGAGCATAAAGTTGGCATCATTGGTCACCATTCCATATTTACACTATGAATCTAATTATTATATTCCCATCAAAACTATACAGTGTCCGATAACAGAAAAGCAAACAAGCGCTGGCACTTGAAGTTGTTCCTTCATTTTTCACTCATACAAAAACCTTACATCAGAATTTAGTGTCTAAAATTGGATCCAATGTCCAACTTCTACACATATGCTACATCTAGATGTCCATATAGGTCTTGGTTATGAGCAAAACCATGGGATCCATGAATAGGGAAGGCAACCAAACTTGACATTTCACTATAGGTGGGAATGTCACAAGATTTAAATATTGTCACAAATAACATACATGAGGATCAAACTAAAAATCAATAACATCAGCAACCCCCTTCTTAGGAGTAAACCACATAATTTTCAACTAATATCCAGAAAGTAGATAAAAACAATACAAAAACAATTTTCAAATGTCTGATTACAGAACACTACTTAGATACAGATGAGTAACTACCTATTCTAGAATTACAAACAAGTTTGATTGCTTATAAACAAATGTAACACATGCAGGTATTTTACTATTGGAATGCACCAAAATTGACATGTAGTAAAACTTTGGAGTACATGTCAAATTGTATTCCATGAAAGACATTGATTCCAAGGATCATCATAAAATTCAGCATTCATCAAGACTACACTCAAAATTAAAGTTCGTACCACATATTCCCAGGTCACTTGCTGAACCTTTTGTAACACCTGAACCAAGAGTTGAAATTTCAGTAAATTCCATTACTACTGATTTAAACTTAATGAGCCAACAGGCTATCAACCACCTTTTCTTTGACTTGGCCAAAGGATTGTATAGTGGAAGAAAACACATGGGAAGAGGAACGGAACACTAGACATGTTTTCTTTTGGTCTTTGACAAAGATCGCTTGGTGCAAGGCAATGACTGACAACCACCATGCCACTGAAACTTGAATACTGCAACTAAATCCTATCAGTCTGATGAATTCAAACAATTTAGGCTAAGTTTAATTGAATCAAATTATCTCTGTTCATCCTAAGAGCTAAATGGTACAAACGGATAAAAGAAACTAACCATGAAACAGTTATTAAGCACAACAACTGGGCACTTGTTCATGCAGATATTCAGGAAAATGCCAAAACCATTAATATCTCTAGGTGCTTTCCATTGGTATGGAACATGGCCATATTTTCTAATTGCTAAACATTAAACCTTTAACTGTACCAAAATATCTCAAATATATTTCTAACAAATCAGATCATGCAATTGTAAGGCATTCAAAAAAGTTACTAGCATGCTTTACTGATCTATCAATTCCAGTTAAGGGAAAACAAATTGTTGCTAGTGAGGGAAAACAAATTTTAAATGATTAAAATAGCTTTTGTGCGACGAAGAAGTAAGCTTTCAGGACAACCTGAAGTTTCCTATATCCACTGCTTGTATTTCTAGATATGGGATATTTTATAGAAGCACAGAAGGAACTATAGACAGATTAAGCGTCATACTTCAGGAAGCAGAAATAACTGTAAAGATCATCAATTGCATTCTGCATGGGTGTTCCCAATAAACACCATCTTCTTTTGGCTCGAAGACCACAGCAGGCTCTGGCCACTTGAGTTCTGTGATTCTTTATGGTTTGAAATTCATCTAATATATAACTCTAAACCACCTGACTCTAGCAAGAGGGCCACTGTCAACATTGAGATGTGAATCTTTTGATCTTTTCCCTCTTTTCTCCACCTTGTTCTGTCCACTGGAAGTCTGCCTCCTTTTTTTGTTCAATGAGAACTCTGAAGATAACCCATACTTGTCAAGGCGTTTCTGCTCTCCCTCATCATCATCAGTCATATGCTGTTTTGGCACTTCATTAGTCACATTTGAGTATGTAGTATGAACAACATCGTATCTTGTGAGGTCACCAGGGCACTTTGTCCGAAAACCTCCATGATATACAAGAACAGATAAATCTGCACTCTTCAGAACCTTTTTCTTCCAGCTTTCGAGTCCATTGCTGAAGAACACTGGGAGGGCATACAACCAATGTACCTGCAGCCGGCCTGGCACTATGGGAAGTGCGCGTAATTGAACTAGCGGGTTGCTTACATTTACGATCATTATCGCCATACAACAGAATTGTCTTATCCACTTCAGTACCCCTGTCATCACCTTCATCCAGATTTAAGGCTTCATATTTTACACAGTTGTTATCATCAGATGCGAATTTATACTGAGGCATTTGCTTCAGTATTAAGGCAATCATTGATATAGTTTTACCAAGACCCTGTCATAAGAAAAGCATGCTATTATTTATGAAACTGTGCATGTGTAAACAACAAAGTAATAATCTCATGTACTAGCCAAATGTCGAAGAGCAGTTATATCCCTCAGAAAAAAAAACCTGATCATCTGCAAGAATTCCACTGGCACAATGAGTATTTCTTTCCTTGTGACCCGTCCAAGCTAAGGCCATTTTCTATCAAACATGATGGTTAGGATCCAAAGTTCAAAATTATAGGGAAATATGTTGGGCTGATGGCCCAATTCAGCCTATATGGGCTTTAGAAGCCCATAGCCCGCTCCCCTTTTAACCTAAACCCTAACACTAATTAGGGGGCTAAGTGTGGATGCGAAAATTAGAGGAAAAATCGCAGCAAAAGGACAGAAACTTTGCAGCAGCAAAGGGGATTCAAAGAGAGGAGAAAAGAGTAGAAAAATAAGAAAAAAATAAAGAGAAGAAGATAAGAAACACACAGAGTCTGTTCTCATTCATCCAAACAGTTTTCTCATCTCAGGTTAGATCAGATCTATAGTAAATTTTTACTGTGATTACTTGGGGAGGTTTTGAATATTGTGCACAGTGACGTGATCCTTGTATCCCAATTATTCTCTTGTGATTGTTGCTTGAGTTTTGAGCAATAGACTCTGAGAATTGTATATTCATTATTTTTATAGTCGATTTTCTCTAGTTTGCCCCGTGGTTTTTACCCTTCACATTGAAGGGGTTTTCCACGTAAATCTTAATATTTTATTTGATTGTGATTTCCGTTTAATTCCGCTGTATTACGACTTGCTAGTATTTGTTCATATACAAAAGTTTTTCCTTGTTTATTGCTTTTATCCCATCAACTGGTATCAGAGCAAGGTTTTGGTGATTTAATTTTTGTGTTTGAACATGGAGGCCAGTAGTGTTTCTCGCATGATTAGCTTAAACGGAAATAATTAGATGATATAGAAACCAAAAATGGAAGATCTCTTGTATTGCAAAGATTTGTATGGACCTTTGCAAGGGGATAGTGCAAAACTCACAACTATGACAGATGATAAGTGGAAGATGTTAGATCGAAAAACGATCGGGTTTATTCGACAGTGGCTCGACGATAGTGTCTTTCACCATATTTCTATTGAAAGTTCTGCATATTCTTTTTGGAAAAAGTTAGGTCTCTATAAAAGAAAAACAACTGGCAAGCTTTTTTGATCAGAAAACTTATGAACCTGAAATATAAAGAGGGTGCTTCTATTGCTGAGCATTTGAATGAAATGCAGAGTATTACTAACCAGTTATCTTCTATGAAAATATCTTTTTATGATGAGTTACAGGCATTGTTACTTTTCAGTTCATTGCCAGAAAGTTGGGGGACACTGGTGGTTTCCCTTAGTAATTCTACGCCAGATAGTATTGTCACCATGAGTCAAGTAACAAGCAGTTTGTTGAATGAGGAGTTGAAAAGAAAGAACTCAGCAGCATCTCAAATTGATTCACAGACACTTATCTCAGAGAACAGAGGAAGGTCAAAGTCTAAAGATAGAAGTAGTTCACGTATGGGTAGAAGTAAGTCAAGATCAAGGAAAGATATTGTTTGCTACAACTGTGGTGAGAAAGGACATTATAAGAATCAATGTAAGCAACTTAAGAAGAGCAAGAAAAAGGGAAAATAAGTGGAGTCTATAAAGTCAAAAGATAATACCACAACTACAGTACAGGATGGTGATTATTTGATTTTGTCCCCTTCTGATGATATTTTTTCTTGTGTGTCAGGATCTCGAGTGGATAATTGACACAGGAGCTTCCTATCATGCTACACCACGGAGGGAGTTCTTTGCTATCTACAGGTCTGAAAATTTTAGTGTTGTCAAAATGAACAACTATGACATGACAGACATCATTGGCATAGGTGACATCCACATAAAGGCTAACCCTGGATGTAAGTTGATGCTTAAAGATGTGAGGCATGTGGTTGACTTGAGGCTGAATCTAATTTCAATTGGAAGACTAGATGATGAAGACTGTGATAGCAGGTTTCACAGAGGGCAATGAAAGCTCAGTAAGGGTTCTCTTGTTATAGCTAGTGGAAAGAAATATCACACTTTGTACAGGTTGCAGGTCAAAGCTTATGGTGAGCAGCTAAATACTACAAAGAAAGACTTCAGCATGGAGTTGTGGCATGGGCGATTAGGACTCATGAATGAGAAGGGACTGCAAGCTCTTTCCAAAAGAGAGGTATTACCTGACTTCAGAGATACACGTCTGAACCCTTCTATTGATTGTTTGGCTGGTAAACAACACAGAGTTTCTTTTGCTAGTCCTGCTTTGTTTAGAAAAATGCATACCTTAGACCGTATTTATACAGATGTATGTGGTCCTTTGAGGACAAAAACTCATAGTGGTTCTATTAATGTTCCTGGCATCAGTGGTGCACTTTATTTTGTTACTACTTTTATAGATGACTTTTTCAGGAAAGTTTGGGCTTATGCTTTGAAGACCAAAGATCAGGTTATTGACGTCTTCGAAGAGTTTCATGCCAGAGTTAAAAGGGAGATAAAAAGACAATTGAAATGCATAAGATCAGATAATGGTGGTGAGTATACAGGATTGTTTGATGGTTATTGTAGGTCACATGGCATCCAACATGAGATGACAATTCCTGGTACACCTCAGCATAATACAATTGCAGAAAAGATGAACCGCACCATCATGGAAAATATCAGATGTATGCTTTCACAGGCAAAGCTACCCAAAAAGTTTTGGGATGAGGCTTTGAGGACTGCAGTTGATGTGATCAACTTATCTCCCTGTACAGCCCTAGATGCTGATATTGCAGAGCATGTATAGTCAGGGAAAGGTGTTTTCTATAGGCATTTGAGAGTGTTTGGTTGTCATGCATTTGCACATGTTCCAGACAATGAGAGGTCCAAGCTAGATGGTAAAACAAAAGAATATATTTTTCTTGACTACTCACATGATCAATTTGGTTACAAGCTTTGGGATCCAGAAAAGCAAAAGGTGTTTAAAAGCAAAGATGTGGTCTTCTTTGAGGATCAAACCTTTGAGGATTTGAAAAAGAAGGCACCAGCTAAGACTTCTGCAGAAGGATTAACAGATTGTGACCTAGTTACTCCTCTAGTATATTAGGGTGATGGGGGAGATGCACAGGAAGATGGTGTAGAACCAAATATTAATCTACTTATAGAACATGTTGAGCAAGAAGAAGTTGAGGAGCAGCTTCCTGCAGAACCTCAGTTGAGAAGATCTTCTAGACAACGTCAGCCTTCCAGAAGATACTCTACAGATGAGTATATGATGCTTACTAATGTAGGTGAACCAGAGAGTTACCAGGAAGCAGTTGAAAATAAACAGAAAAAGAAGTGGCTAGTTGCTATGCAGGAAGAGATGGATGCTCTGCAGAAGAACCACACATATGATTTAGTGCAACTATCACAAGGAATAAAAGCCTTAAAGAACAAGTGGGTTTTCATGTTGAAGATTCAAGAATATTGTTCTCGACCAAAGTACAGAGCTAGATTGGTTGTGAAAGGCTTTGGTCAAAAGAAAGGCATTGACTTTGAAGAGATTTTTTCTATTGTTGTTAAAATGTCTTCTATTTGTGTTGCTCTAGGTATTACTGCTAGCCAGGACTTGGAGGTGGAGCAGTTAGATGTGAAGATAGCTTTCCTTCATGGTGATTTAGAAGAGGAAATTTATATGGAGCAACCAGAAGGCTTCAAAGTCAAAGGTAAAGAAAATTTTGTCTGCAAGTTAAGAAAGAATTTGTATGGGTTGAAACAAACTCCAAGACAGTGGTACAGAAAGTTTGATTCATTTATGACTGAAAATGGATACAAAAGAACGGCTTCAGATCATTATGTGTACATCAAACGGTTTGGTGAGGATTTTATTATTCTCTTACTTTATGTTGATGATATGCTTATCCTTGGAAAAGATATGTGTACAATTGACAGGTTGAATAAGGAACTAAGTGAGTCCTTTGCAATAAAGGACATGGGGCCAGCAAAGCAAATACTGGGCATGCAGATTTCTCGTGATAAGAAAAACAAGAAGATTTAGTTATCATAGGAGAAATACATCGAAAAGATATTAGAAAGGTTTAATATGAGCAAAACCAATTGGTTCTCCTCTTTCAGGTCACGTAAAGTTATGCTTAGAGCAGAGCTCGTCTGGTGATGAGGAGAAGGAGAAAATGCAAAAGGTTCATTATGCTTCAACAGTTAAAAGTTTAATGTATGTAATGGTATGTACGAGGCCGAACATCGCATATGCAGTGGGTGTTACTGGCAGATTTCTTGTAAATCCAAGCAAATAGCACTAGGCAGCAGTGAAGTGGATCTTGAGATATCATATCTCAGAGGAAGCTCTAAGGTTTGTTAAGACTTTGGAGGTGGATCACCTGTGCTAATGGGTTACACAAATATAGATATGACTAGAGATATTGATACGAGAAAATCCACATCAAGTTTTATACTTACTTTTGCAGGGGGAGCTGTGTCATGGCAATCCAGATTGCAAAGGTGTATTACTCTCTCCACTACAAAGGTAGAATATATTATTGCTACAGAGGTTTACAAAGAAATGTTATAGATGAAAGAATTCTTATAAGAATTAGGGCTGAAACAAGAAAACTATGTGATACATTATGACAGCCAAAGTGTCATCCATTTGTGTAAAAATCTAACTTTTCATTCCAAGTCAAAACATATATATGTCAGATACCACTGGATTCGAAATATACTTGAAGAGAAGCAGTTGCAACTTTAGAAAATTCATACAGATAATAATGAAGCAGACATGTTGACAAAGACCTTACCGAAAAAGAGGTAGGAGATGTGCCGACAGTTGATCGATATAGCTTTACATTGAGGAGCAAAAAAGACAGCCTCCCTTATGGGCTGAAGGGGGAGGTTGTTGGACTGATGGCCCAATTCAACCCATATAAGCTTTAGTAGCCCACAGCCCGCTCCCCTTTTAACCTAAACCATAACACTAATTAGGAGGCTAAGTGTGGCTACGAAAATTAGAGAAAAAATCACAACAAAAGGGCAAAAACTTTGCAGTAGCAAAGGAAATTCAAAAAGAGGAGAAAAGGACAGAAAAACAAGAGAAAAAAAAAAGAAAAATAGATAAGGAACACAGAGGCTGTTCTCATTCATCCAAACAGTTTTCTCATCTCAGGTTAGATCAGATCAATAATGAATTTTTACTATGATTACTTGGAGAGGTTTTAGATATTATGCACAGTGACGTGATCCTTATATCCCAGTTATTCTCTTGTAATTGTTGCTTGGGTTTTGGGCATGAGACTTTAAGAATTGTACATTCATTATTTTTATAGTGGATTTTCTCTGGTTTGTCCCACGGTTTTTACCCTTGACGTTGAAGGGGTTTTCCACGTAAATCTTAGTGTTCTATTTGATTGTGATTTTCGTTTAATTCTGCTATGTGTTACGGTCTGCTAGTATTTATTCATATACAAAAATTCTTCCTTCTTTATTGCTTTTATCCAATCAAAATAATCCAATACGATCAACACTTTCAGCATACACACTGCCTGGTGCTTTAAGAGAGGAACAACCAAAAGCCGCTCAGGCTGGTCATCCGCTAATCTTGGTTGACTCAACCAAGATACTACAAGGAAAAATAAAACAGGACCAACACCAAATCATGAGTTTCTAATATTAAAATGACCCAAGACGCAGTCAAGCCCCCCTGAGCGTAATGCAATCACTAAAGCACAGAATATAAAGTTAAATCGAACTTGAACCTCAAGAACAAAATGAAAATTGTAGCTTCCTTAACCCAAAGTAGACCCAGTTGAACTTTGAACATATTGTCTAAGTTTTACTAAGATGTACCTAAGATTTTAAAAAGCGGATGCACTATGCAGCCGATTGGGTTACTGCATCGTGCTATGCAATATCTCTTAAATTGTAAACAAAATACAATAAAAAAATCAAATCGGTATCATACTTAGCTATCTAGATCGGTTTTAAAAAATATAACAGAATCTTAGGAATGATGACAAAACATATCTCGAGCATACCATGGCAAATCAGCATACAAACATATAAAGCCTAAGTGGTGCAGCTATCACTCTCCCTCTTTCTCCTCGGCCGCCACCGTCCCTCTCCCTCCTACTCCTCCACATCCACTTTCTCCTCCTCCTCCTCCCCCTCCCCAAAAGCTCCGCTCCCAACCGACGGCCCCTTCCCACTGTCTCGCAACCACAAAAGCTTCGTTCGGGCCTTGCCTCCCAATCGATAGCCTCCTCGGACCCTGACAGCACCCCTCTCCCTCCTACTCCCGAAAGACTACGCTCCGGCCTCGCCTCTCAACCGACGGCAGTCTTCTCAATCTTCCAAATTAATTATATTGTAAATTACAATACAACGTTGGCCACTAAATGTTCAACTTAGGGCCCTTAGTATTTATTTACATATACCGATATTACTTAATTCATATTTCGTGGATGACAAATCATATAACTCTAATCTGATACCATAAATGATCCATCACGACATCCTACCAAATGAGTCCTATGAGGCGTGACACTCGTAGGGCTTTGCATGCTTGTTTAAAGATCCAAATAGTCGCTGTGCTTTTGTTAATTCTTAAAACTCCTTTTTCTTTTTCTTAAGCTCACCGAGACCGATCTAATCTTCTCTATTCTACAATTTCTCCCATTAAAGTGAGAAAAAAAAATGGCGGGAAAAGGGGGATGTTCCCGGGAAATCCTGGTGTCTGCCACGGCGCAGAAGTCGAAGCTGGCGCTCGCATTCCAAGCAGGTGAAGCCTCCATTTGCTGTCACTCCTTTCTCCAACCCAATCAATAAATCAAACAGAGTAAAGAACCCGGAAGAACCGAGAACGATTGGTTCTGTCTCCCCGCATTTAACGTGCTCTCTCCCTCTCTATATGTGTATATATATATGTATAAGGTAGAAACAAAGTCCAGCGGAAAGGTCGTCGTCACTTTGATCTGCCTTTTGGGCTTCTCTCATGGCGTCGGAGTCATGGATGGTGGAGAGGGCGAGGGAGGAGCTTGAAAAACTGGAATCCCTGCATCCCACCCGATTCAACTATCTCAAGCTCGAGCTCAAGTCCCTCATCTCCCGACCCCACTCCTATGTTGTTGCTGTTGACGAGGATAGCTCAAGTCCTCCTCCTGCCACTTCCACTGCTCCCACACAAGGTTTCTTGCCCTTTCTCTCTGATATATGTGTCTATTATATACAGATTGGGTTGTCTGTTATTTTTTGCTTTGCAGTGTCGTGTAATCGGAAGAGGAAGACTGGGTGGAGTGAGGATGATGAGGATGAGCAGGCGGAGCAGCGTCAGAAGAAGCAGGCGCAGAAGCCATCGTGGGAATCAGGACGAAGGGGCGGTGACGGGGGCTGTACGAAGAGTGAGAGCAGCGTGGAGATGGCCGTGAGACGCGCCGAGGCGTGCCTCAGGAGGATTCAACGGCTTAAACACAGCTTGTTTTGTTAGCTCAAGCAAAGCTCAGCTTCTGGGCGATTATATATGCACACATGCAAATGCACAAAGTTTTGGAGTGGACTCCGACCTTTTAATCTCACTCTGTGGTAGCATATCTCATATATGTGATCTCTTGCTTCACCAATGGAGAACAGAAGGTCTGTTGATGATATATATATGTCCAAGAAACTGTCAAGATAACAGTTGGTAATTTGACACGTTTAAGAGCTTTTTTCTAGTTGGCTAAAAAAAGTTTTATTTTTCAAATTTACTTGAGCTAATTGTATTTTAAAATTCTTTTGTAAATTTTCGGTATGTTTGTTTAAAATTAAAAAAGTTGGCCAGTGCGGTGAGCGTGGATCGAACACGCGACCTTCAGATCTTCAGTCTGACGCTCTCCCAACTGAGCTAGCCCCGCCGATATTTATCGTGATCAATAAAATCCTTTATTTCGGATAAAAATTGGTGACAGGAGTTTATCGATCTCATTGTAGAGGTTTAATTGTGAACAATTTGTTCATGGACATAAATTGAATCTGTCTCATACTATTGAACCTTTAACATGGGATTCCAAGATGATTGCTGCTATTGTATCAAAACCCCTACGGAACAAAACCATTGTGGCATATGACATTGCATGAGTCTGTGTACAGAATATAGTAACGCAAAATCTTCAGACACTTTGAACCTCGAGATTACCTCGTAAGACGCCCTAACCAAGCCTCCTATAGGAGAGAGCTAATTTGAGGGATCTGTGACTGTGGAACGCAATCTTCTCACGGGAAAGAAAGAAAGAAGGCCTTCAGCAGAGAAAGATCGTTTGAAGACCCTATCAACCCCTCCTGCTCGAGGAGTCCTTCCTCCCATGCTCAACTTTTTGGGCCCAATGTCACTGAATTCGAAGTATCAAGGCAGATTCATTACATCGTTCCAATCTCATTTTCATCAAGGAAGGAGTGTTCTGTTCATGAAGGTAATGGTCGGTGATTGCTGTGTTCTTGCTGCCCTCTGCCTTTTCTCCAAGCTTATTCGACCAGTCAAAAATGGAGTCTTCTTCTGCAATCAGATGCACCATGCTACGTAGATCTGACAGCTATAGAGATTTTTCCAAAAACAATAAAATATATTTTTATTATATTAAATGAATTCGAACATAAAACTTATCATTTTGTGCAACGATGAACTAACCTGAGACATTAACTGATGGGCCTCGTCTTTACTCTGCAGTGGGAAGAACTGCATTAACTGGGTTGCAACAAGTGGTCAACAGGCTCAGAAACGGAAGCAGTTCCTCTGCAGCACAAGTGACAGAGCTCATTGGATTTCATTGACACGGCCATCGTGCAGGCTCTCCGTTTTGGTATGATGATTCACAATAACGGAGACACGAAAGGTTCGATCAAGTAAAAGCAGGTGGTCGATCCATTACAATTCATTTAGAAGTCATTGATGCTGGCGAAGCAAAATAGCAGATTCTGAGTTCAGTGCTGACTCTAACGATGATCTTGTTACTTTTTCCTTTTCCTTTTTTAGTTGGAGTATTAGATTTGATTCACAGCCTTCTCGTTTCCACGGGAAGAGTTGCCGACAGGGATGCGGTGGATTAGGCCCGCTTGGGAGCAGAGATTACCACTGAGAAGCTTTTAGAACACGTGCTCTGCGGATAAAGTGACGATATGCTCAACGTCCCATTCTTGAAGGCAGCAAAGTATATTAATATTTATATATATATTTACAGTCCCTTATGCTCCATCATTTCTTGGCCTCTACTGTTACAACTACACAAGTTAGCATCAACCTATAATTTAAAACAAAAGGAAGCCAAAAAAAAAAGAAAAAAAGAAAAGGGTCCTGATGGAATGGAGCACATCTCAAAAAATTAGCCAACAATCCTATTCATTCATATCCAAAAAGATATGAATCAACTACTATGATTCATGCCAAAACTCAGTCGTCAAAGCAATTAAATAACCGCCTAAGATCTTCCACCGTGAGACGAGTTGCATGAGAACTAGTTTGATCTTCTCCGAAAGCAGTAGAAACCATCTTCCTCTTCTCCTCCTGGATAAAACATATTTCCAATGCAGATGGTGCAATTAACGTTATAAATGATGCAATGACTTTGAATATGACTATAGCAATAGTATGACTACAGAGATGAAGTTGAAAGAACAAAACATGATTAAGATTTCAAAAATACCGAAAAATACTTCCTAGTCAAATGTAGGATATATGGTACATTACCACATGATTATCAACCATTGTTTGGATTATCTTCTTTAGATACAAAGTACTACCAAAAGATACCATGTTTGACGTTGGTTTTACTGTTGTTTAAAAATAGCATGTCTACAAGGTCAGCGGTTGCTTCATCATGATTACACCTAGTCATAGAGGCAATTGGACCTTTAAACCTTGTAAAGGAACATAAATTGCCAATTGGAAAGGCAAGAACCCTACGGGGAAGGTCTATTTACATTCATCCAAGACCCTACATATATGGAAAAAAATTTCAGAATATCAGAATTTATGATATTAGCAAATAGTACCCTTACAACCATTTTCAACAATATGAAATTTTAGATTGAACAGGTCTGTGCATCATTAGCATCAACACAAGCAGAACAATGGGTCAGAATGTGAAGACTGAATTAGCATTCAATCAACTATAGTATTAAGTCAACTAAGAAAGAATTTCCCCTAGTTTTCTGGGATTAACTAAATATGGCAGCTTATTGTTCCACATTAACCTTCCATCCACTCAGTAAGCAAATCAACTTATTAGCTACATGAACCAACTAAAGCAGGTAGTAACAACCAGATAAAGACACCACTTATGAAGTCTATAACTGTTTTCCAGAGTTAAAAATTTTGATTCTTCAGGTCACATGCTCCATAATTTAATTTATGGAGACTGATTAACGATGACACGAGAACAATGTCACAAAAAAGTTACCTGAAGAGCTAGTATCCGATCTTCGACTGTATCTTTAATAGTTATTCGGGAAACAGTCACAGGACGAGTCTGCCCAATTCTATGCGCTCGGTCAACAGCTTGATCTTCAGTAGTTGGATTCCACCAAAGATCAAGAAGAATTACATGACAAGCAGCCACCATATTCAGGCCAAGACTTCCTGCTTTAAGTGACATGAGCATAACAGTAACCTGAAGAACAATACCAATGTTTATTCTCCAAAAAAGAAAACGAAGAAGAAGAGAAACCAACTTCTTGAAAAAATTAAAGCAAAAACTAAAAGTAACCACAAGTACAGAAAAATTAAATAAATTATTTGATTATCGAACCTCTGGATCAGTGTTGAAGTCTTTCACAGCCTTGTCTCGTAACATGAGAGACATTGTCCCATCTAGCCTTCGATACTGTAAAAGACATTCATTCAATGAAAGCTCAAGTAAGTCTAGCATGCTGGTCCACTGGGAGAAAACAATCGCCTTGGCTGGCATGTCAGAATTTGAGTTTAACAGGGTGGAAATATGATCAGAAGCATTGGCATCGGACTTGGAACCACATATCATGACTTTATGTACTTCAGAACTTGGACAAGAGATTGACTTTAGTATATCTAGAGCTGCTCTAATTTTGGAAGAGATGTAACCACTATGGACAATCGATCCATCATCAAATGAATAACTAGTCGAAGCTTCATCATCAAAATTGTCAGATATACAACTTTTTAATGTACTTCGGGAGAAAATGGACTCAGTACCAAGTACATCTCGACAACCAGGTGCAGGACACAAGTTCTCATCACCAGTTAAACGCTCAGATATACACTGATAGCAGAAAACATGCCCACACATTGCCACAACAGCATCCTCTGGTGGGTCCTACATAAGCATCATGTGATTAAGTTTCAGAACAACTAGAGAAAAGTTCAATTAAATATGTAAAAAAGGATGCAGTTTTTTTCTTTTTCGTATTTTGGTGAGGCTGCATATGTTGACCTAATGGGAGCCTTGTGCACTAGGCCATCCTTAATTATTAAATGCTTATAATTGCCACCAGAATATGAAATCATGAAAACACAGTATGACACAAATTACCAGCAGCAAAGATGTGTTTGTTAAATTGATTATGAAACATAATTCATTGTCATTAAAAATTTGACTTGGTACATGCACTAAAGACGGGCAGTGTACATAACCTGAATCTGTCAGAAAGTCGGAAAAGACAATGCAATGAATCAATCATATAAATTATAGATTATAATATAAACTGACAATAAAAAACCTTTATGCAGCTCTAGTAGGAAGGAGCTAATGATACGAAAGGAAATAAAGCATATTTATGCCCGCAAGTGCTCCATGATTCCATGCATGATATATTCTGTAACTCAAATGTCATATATCTTTGTTCATTGTAAGTTCTGCAATCTCAGGTGTCATGAACACAGCAGACTTCATAATATAAATCAATTTAGCAATCCCACAAGAAGAAATGTCCTAAGTTGCTCACAGAAAGTCATCAAAGAAGTCCTCATGCCCTTTGACCTATATTAGGCGAAACACCAAATTCTGACACCTGCCTAGTCCAAGGAATTCCTAGTCTCTGGTTGTATCAAAGACAACTAGTTTATACCATTGGAATGAGCAAATATGTAAAAGTTAAACATAACTAACCAGTTCAGCCCCACTTTATATATTGCATCCTGACATCATGGTTTCAGATGAGTAAAAAAAAAAAATCAATCATGACAACTTGGAGTACCACCAGAGGGAAAGGCCAAAGAATTATATAAGTAGCCTGAAGATCAGTGAAAAGTAATTCATTTGTTTTCATGCTGGTTTCTTGGTTCCTTCCTGTTCTGGCAGTACACTGGTATGCTATGCCGGTCACTTGACAAAGCTCGAACTACCATGCCACTGTAACTTGAATCCCTAAAACCAATAATTCAAACTAGAAGAATTTGACACTCTCTAATACTCATGATCATCAACACAAAAGGAGGTTATTGAGATTCAAGAAGGTAATTCCAGATTTATCTTATTAAATTATAAATGGTAAGAAAGATGACTTGGCATAATATCAAGTTCCAAGTCCACATAACAACAAATTTATGTAACTTTGCCATTCAGCTATCAATTCTAATTATTAGAAGGAAAGGTAAATATTGTAGAAAAAGTTAAATACATTCAAAAAGGGGTGGTAATTCAAGATTCAACCAAACAATTAGCAGGTGTCCTAACATTTCTGTTACGTTGCTTTAAAAGGATGTTTACCATATGTTTGGTACATGTGACAAACAATTTGATGATTAAGGTATGCATATGTTTAAAAGAAGATATTGTCCTCCTAACAAACCTTAAAAACTATAGTCACCAATATTTACGCATCAGGTCTTTTCACCAAAAATCATTAGCTTAGGCAGAATTATCTTGTTCTATTTGGCACCACACTGGAGAAAAAAAGTGCAAAAGAAGCCTGTCACATGAGATCACTTACACTGCACACTGCACAAATGGCTAAAGAGCCTTCCAACTGATTAAGTAGATTGATCAGCATCTCCCTGGGAAGTTGCCTTGCCATATCAAACGAATATTTTCCAATAGTGTCCGACTTAAATCCTTTGACAAGAAGGGGATGATCACAAGCCTGCCGAAGTCGCAAAAGCAACAACAAAATGCTCGCATAGTTTTGTTTCAAGGTTCCAGCAGCAGCATATGCCTGTCAACAGTCTCTACTTAATAAGTTGCACTCCTTATAATGTAAGGAATAATTAATACTAAAAAGCAACAAAAAGTTTTTCACCAAGAAGAATACAGTTTTTCGTTAAAACTATGTACGAAATGATGTTTTATCTATTAGAAAGGTGAACTTGTATATCTAAATCAAAAGGAGGAAGAAATGAACTTTACGGTGGTTTTTAGGATAAACAAAACACTAAGCTAGGTACTTTTTGACATATCTTGTAAGGTTATGATGGTATGACTAGTAACTTCAGATTAAGCATTTTTAGTCAGTGAAGCCTAATGAAACTAATAGGCTGATAGGCTAGTTATTCCACCAGATCGAATCATGAAAATTGGTATCAGAACCGATGCAATATTAGGGAACAATGAGAGGTTTGAGTAGGAAAGTACTACCTGTGACTTCAGATTAAACAAAACACTAAGCTAGGTACTTTTTGACATATCTTGTAAGGTTATGATGGTATGACTAGTAACTTCAGATTAAGCATTTTTAGTCAGTGAAGCCTAATGAAACTAATAGGCTGATAGGCTAGTTATTCCACCAGATCGAATCATGAAAATTGGTATCAGAACCGATGCAATATTAGGGAACAATGAGAGGTTTGAGTAGGAAAGTACTACCTGTGGGTTTGAGATTAAAGGGCACGGACGTGTAGCTGCTAGTAAGCTGTCTCACATATGCCATGCTAGGGTCTAAATCTAACCGATGTTGGGTTTCGACGAGGACAACAAGCTCTTACGGGAGACAAAGATTTGATGGTAGTACTACTGCTAACTTCAGCTTGAGTGTTTGAGATTAGTGGTTCAGGCTCAATTAAGTTAATACACTAGTTATCTCATCAGACCAACTCATAAGATATCTTTTTTAAGAAGTAATTATAAGTCCAATTATTTGACTTCAACCAAAACACATTTCTAACTAAGAAAAAAAAATATGACCCATAAAACAACTTTCTTAAATTGTGATTTTTATAATGACTCTAACTAAGTCAATTTCTTAAAAGTTCAAAAATCTACAGGCCCAAAGCAGTCAAACAATCATGTGCTTCCAGTTTTATTAGTTTCTATGTATTCAAATTAACTACCAAGACCAGTCAAAACTTTTTTAACCATGTAAAAATTCTATATTTAAAATTACTTGGATTTGGATTCCCAAGGGCATTTACTGCATAACAAAGTAAACAAGAAGGAGATTCCCCTTTAATGGTTGTTGAAGAATCAAAATCTGTAGTAGTTAAATTTAAAACCAGTTTAGTATGATTTGGGATTGTTATCCCACTCTAAAGTCTAAACAACATTAAAAATTATACGACACCAGACAGTTTCTGTTACTTTGCATCTTACAATTATATAGGAAAATACAGGTGCTTAAGCAGTAATATTCAATAACCCAAGAAGGCAAGAACCAAAATCAAATTACAATGAAACAGGAATGAATATCTAGATTTTACTCTTTGTTAAAAAATGAAAGCATGCACAACAGGTCCATGTACGATTTACCAATCATTTGTAAATGTTTACTAATAGAAGTTAATGATGTCCTTCTGATTTAAATTAGGACATGTTTATTTTCATAGTACATTACTGATATAAGTCAATAATGTGTGTGAACTAATTTTTTTGGGATATATTCACTATTAACTGATCTCACTATTAGGTTCAAGACTAAACTTAGCAAAACAGAAAGATTTTATTTTCAGCTTGCATGAGAAAAGGGGACCAACACGCCATCACTCTTTATTATTAATTAAGTCAACAATATGATCTTAACTTGCATAAAACATGCTCCCAAAGTGCATAAAACACAGCAGAAAGCTAGCATTGTTTTTGTCTACAAATTAGAAGTTCGCATTATAATCCAACCATTGAAAGCAAATCATATTCTCTTTTACTGAAACCTCAACAATATATAGTCCTGAAAATAGCTTTTTTATTGAGTAACAATAGCCCAACTTCCTATATGGGAAGCACCTTGAACTGTTGGCGTGAATCTGCCTCCAGCTTTAAATAAAATTCTCGTTCCTCGTGGGAAAAATCTACCTTTTTCAGGCAAATTGATTTTGGAGGTAACTTAAGAATCGGCTCCCCGTCAATCATTGTGCCTACCAGAAACATTAGGCGGTAGGTCAATATCAAAAAGCCACAGTGGTACAATACGAAATAATATACTTAAATCAACTATTTTTATTCTTCTGGGCAAAGAATAGCAAAAATATAATCCACACTCATTTTGTATTGAAAGGATTATAACAAAAAGATAAGGGAAAAAGAACAAAGGCGACCAAAGAAAAACATGACTTACATTTAATGGAAAAGCTATAAAACACAACCAGTGGGGCAATTACCATAATAAACACTAAGAATAAAAGAGATGATTCACAAAATAACAGAAAACAGAATGATTACTTGATTGTGCACACATGTTCAACTTAAAGAACACTTAGCACAAAAAGATTGTAACATCATTCCCAAAAATTAGACGAAACTTGATTTAGTGTACAACAGAATTCTGTAAACAAATCTTGATGGCACAAAGCCTATATACTTTTTAACCCTCTATGGTTAACTGTTTCTGCGAAGTATCCCAATAAGCCAAATCTGCTCCTACAAAGGAAAAGGTGTTTTTTAACAATATATTTTTGCATCAATCTATCATCTTGGTTGAATCTTGTGTTGAGCATAAAGTCAGCATCATTGGTCACCATTCCATCATTACACTATGCATCTAATTATTACATTCCCATCAAAACAATACATTATCTGATAACAGAAAAGCAAAAAAGAGCTGGCACTTGAAGTTGTTCCTACATTTTTCAGGCATACAAAAACCTTACATCAGGATTTAATGTCTAAAATTGGACCTAGTGTCCAACTTCTACACACATACTACATCTGGATGTATATATAAGTCATCTTGGATATGAGCAAAACCATGGGTTCCATGGATACCGAAGGCAACCACTAACTTGACATTTCACTATAGGTGAAATGTCATGTGATTTAAATATTGTCACAAATAACATGCATGAGGATCAAACCAAAAATCAATAACATCAGCAACCCACTTCTTGGGAGTAAACCACAAATTTCAACTCATACTAGTGTAAAAAAAAGTTATAATATGCAATATAATAGATGTTGCACACTATCCAGAAAGTAGATAAAAACAATATAAAAGCAATATTCAAATGTCTGAGTACAGAATGCTACTTAGATAAAGATGAGTATTACCTACTCAAGAACTTCAAAAACGTTTGAGTGCTTATAGACAAATGTAATACATGCAGGTGTTTTACGACTGCAATGCACCAAAATTGACATGTAGCACAACCTTGGAGTACATGTCAAATTGTATTCCATGAAAAACATTGATGCTAAGGATCAACGTAAAATTCAGCATTAATCAAGACCACATTCAGCACTAAAAGTTTGTACCACATATTCCCAAGTCACTTGCTTAACCTTTTGGAACACCTGAACCAAGGATTGAAATTTCAGTAAATTTCATTACTACTGAATTAAACTTAATGAACCAACTGGCTACCAATACACAGAAAGAGGGGCATCAGTGCAACCACCTTTTCTTTGATTTCGCCGAAGGGTTGGATAGCGGAAGAAGACACATGGGAAGAAGTACTGAACACTAGACATTTTTTCTTTTGGTCTTTGACAAAGATTGCTTGGTGCAAGGCAATGACTGACACCAGCCATGACACTGGAACTTGAATTCTTCAACTAAATCGTATTAGTCTGATGAATTCATATATTTTAGAATAAGTTTAATTGAACCAAATTATCTCTGTTCATCCTAAGTGCTAAATGATATGAAAGGATAAAAAAACTAACCCTGAAACAGTTAAGCACAGCAACTGGGCACTTGTTTATGCAGATATTCAGGAAAATGCAAAAATCGTTAATATCTCTAAGTCTTCTCCATTTGGAATGGGACATGGCCATATTTTTAATAGCTAAACAATAAACCTTCAATTGTCCCAAAATATCTCAAATATGTTTCCAACAAATCAGAGCATTCAACAGTAAGGCATTCAAAAAAGTTACTAACATGCTTTACTGATCAATCAATTCCAGTTAATATTAAGCAGGGCAAACAAATTTGTTGCTAGCCAGGGAAAACAATTTTTAAATGTTTAAAATACCTTTTGTGCGACGAAGAAGTACAGCTTTGAGGACAGCCTGAAGTTTTCTATATCCACTGCTTGTATTTTTAGATATTGGATATTTTATAGACGCGCAGAAGGAACTATAGACAGAATAAGGGTCATACTTCAGGAAGCGGAAATAACTGTAAAGATCATCAATTGCATTCTGCATGGGTGTTCCTGATAAGCACCATCTTCTTTTGGCTCGAAGACCACAGCAGGCTCTAGCCACTTGAGTTCTGTGATTCTTTATGGTTTGAGCTTCGTCTAATATAACTCTAAACCACCTGACTCTAGCAAGAGGGCCACTGTCAACATCGAGATGTGAATCTTTTGATCTTTTCCCTCTTTTCTTCACCATGTTCTGTCCACTGGAAGGCTGCTTCCTTTTTTTGTTGGATGAGAACTCTGAAGATAACCCATACTTGTCAAGGTTTTTCAGCTCACCCTCATCATCATCAGCTATACGCTGTTTTGGCACTTCATTAGTCACAATTGAGTATGTGGTAAGAACAACATTGTATCTTGTGAGGTCACCAGGACATTTTGTCCGTGAACCTCCATGATATACAAGAACAGATAACTCTGCACTCTTCGGAACTTTTTCTTCCAGCTCTCTTGCCCATTGCCGAAGAACACTGGCAGGGCATACAACCAATGTACCTGCAGCTGGTCTGGCATTATGGGAAGTGTGTGTAATTAAACTAGCCGCTTGCTCACATTTATAATCATCTTCACCAGATAACAGCTTTGTCTTATCCACTTCACTACCCCCATCATCATCTTCATCTAGATTTAAGGCTTCAGATTTTACACAGTTGGAATCATCAGATATGAATTTGGACTGCTGAGGCATTTGCTTCTGTATTAAAGCGATCATTGATATAGTCTTACCAAGACCCTGTGATGAGAAAAGCACACCATTCTTTATAAAACTGTGCATGTGGAACAACAAAGTAATAATATCATGTCCTAGCAAATTGTTGAAGAGCAGTTAAATCCTTAAGAAAAAAAACCTGATCATCTGCAAGAATTCCACCAGCACAATGAGTACTTTTTTCCTTCTGAATCATCCAAGCTAAGGCTATTTTCTATCAAACATGATAGTTAGGAACCAAAGTTCAAAATTATAGGGAAATAATCCAATATGATTGACACTTCCAGCATATAGACTACCTGGTGCTTTAAGAGAGGAACAGCCAGAAGCCCCTCAGGCAGGTCATCTTCTAATCTTGGTTGACCAAGATTCTGCAAGGAAAAATAAAACAGAACCAACACTATATCACAAGTTTTTCATATTAAAATGACCCAAGATGAAGTCAAGGCCGCCTGAACACAATACAATCACTAAAGCACAAAATAGAAAGTTAAAAAAATCTAGAAACTCAAGAACAAAATAAAAATTGTAGCTACCTTAACCCAAAGTTCAACCTTGAACTTATTGTCTAAGTTTTACAATGATATACATAAGATTTTGAATAGTGGATGCACTATGCTGCATTGTGCTATGCAATATCTCTTTAATGGTAAACAAATACAACTCAAAATCAAATTAGTATCCTCAACAGCCCCCCTCCCTCTCTCGATAGTCTCCACAGACCCTGACACCCTCTCCCTCCTACTACTCTTGGAAAGCTTCACTCGGGCATCGCCTCTCAGCAGACAGCCATCTTCTCCTTTCTCTGATTCTTCCCCTCTCCTTCCTTCCCGTTGTCCCCTCCCTCTTTCTCCTCCTCCTCTCCTCTGCTATCACCCCCCACCAAACTTCCTGGACAGTGCCCTTCCCCCCCTCCCTCCCTCCTAGTCCTTATCCTCCTCCTCCTCCTCCTCCTCCTCAATAGCTCCCATCCCAAGTCCCAATTGACAGCCCTCTTCTTTCCTAGTCAACCCCTAGTTCTTCCCAAGCTTCTCTCCCACCTCTATTTCTTTCTCCTTTAACGTTAATCATTGTTAAAAATAGTTATTTTTTGCTAATATAGTTTATGAATTGTTTACAGGATTAAATTTATCATTGCTAGCATTTTGGTGCTTTAAATATTTGTAATTTGATGTTTTAGTGGTAATATTTAAAGTACAAAATGATATAGAACTCATGTATTGTTGTTTCCTTTTACTTTAGTGATCATATTTATCCTTAATTATATTTTTAATAATTTTAACATTAGCGAGTACCTCGGGTGAGTGGACAGTGGCTCGAGCATTTTGGAACCTTAGTGCCTTGGACTATCTTGCTAAAATCTAACCATCACGATTTCCTCTGGTTGTTTGTCTTTTCCTTTAACATATAAAAATTATTTCTGAATATAATATTATATATATATATATATATATATATATATATATATATATATATATTCCATGCTGAAGGTGAGTAAATTTGGATCAAAATCAAAGGTTCAGGCCTTGGTGAAACTATAGTGCTTAAGTCTCAGATCAATCAGCAAGAAGATAAAACAAGTAAACAACAAAGTTAACTATGAAAATGACAAACTATATCATCTTCTTATGTGCTTGAATGAAAGGTATAAGCATCTATAAGCAAGATGGAAACCTAAGTCTAGTCTGGATGCCTTGCAGTAAGCCCTGGGAACCTCACATCAAAAGGTTAGGAGCCACAAGGATCAATTACTTTGTCAGAGAATAAAGAACTGTAGTGTGGGAAGCAGGAGTTTTTTCACATCTGTGAAACTGGAAAAGTTGGAAGAAATTACTTCCACATTTCCTATACTGTAGCTGGTTTTCATTCCTTGTTTGTTTGGTAGATAAAGCTGATTCATAAAATCAAACTAAAAGGTGGTTCATAAATAAGGAAGCAAAGACAAAAAAGCACAACAAAGAATTAGACAGAAAATTTTCTACTGAGAAGCAGTGAACATTTCTATGCAGCATAGATTTCTTCCTCCTGGATATGATGGATAATCCGATTGACAGAGAAAGAAGTTTCATTAGCTCATAATGAAATGAAATGTTTGATACAGGGATCTGACTGGTTGTTATATACAAGACAAGAAATAATGGATGAAACTCAAAATAAAAATGTTTGGCACTGTTATTGGATTGTAAAGGATTGATCTCATGATGGTTTAGAGACAAAATTAGACTACAAAAGTATACTAGGAAGAGTGTATAGTTTAATTTCAGAGATTTGTAAATGCACTGTCTTGATTTGGTTCTTCAGCTTGTGGGGAGAACTAAAAGAGTACTGTTATTGACTCTAGAATAAAAACAAAGTTGTGGAGTTGCTAGCCCCAAGAACAAGAGTGTGCCTAGTTTGATCTCAGCCAACAGATGTAGGCTATTGTGTCAAACCACTACAAACTGATATCTTATTCCTTCACTGGACTGCCATTCTTTTTCACAAGACTAATAATACACATTGGCTTAAATGGTTTTGAATTTTTTTAAGCTTAGCAGTAAGCACTAGTTCACTCCTAAATCTTTATTGCACCCAGTAGTGTCATCTGCACCTATGTCAACATGAGAAATCATATGGTTTTATTGCATGGGGATCAGGCATGTGGCACACGAATAAGTTGGGGTTGCTCACGAGGAAGGGAATCTGAAAGGTGGACCATGGAACTTTTAGCCTTAAAACAGAAAATGACATGCATCAAACCAATCTTATGTGATGGTAGAAAGAACAAGTCATCTGTAAGAAAACCAATGCAGATTTGAAGAAAAGAATGAGGAATGGTTTTATGATTTGAGACCAGATGATGATTAAGCCTTCAGAGCTAACCAAAAATCAGTGATGGGACAACACATGAAAGACATTGGTAATACATGACAATGTGCATGGTTAGGATCTTCTCATGCAAAAACTAAAGGAAAATCAACTTCAAATTTAACTTGGGGACCTTCAATTTAGTCTAAACGTACTTATTTAAACTTTAAAGTTAGTTCTAAATATTTTGTTCTACATGGCCCTACAAATTGTTTACAAACCAGAATTGTCAATGAGAGTCATAAATAGGGTTAAAAGGGACGTAGGATTCAACTTCTGCTCGAGATATGAAGTTGGTCTCACATATTTAATGTTGCTTCTGTTCTGTTGCTTTTCTTTCATTTTGCATATTGATGGTGATCTCACATATTTAATGCTTATTTGCAAAAGGACTATTAAAATAACAACATATATAAACATTTTCTTGAACATCAGTCTGTTTCACTTAATTTAAACCATTGAGAGCTCATAATTCCCAATTGCCTAAAAATAATTTCAAGTTTACTTAAGAAAACAATAGCTCACATAATATAGAAGACTGTACAGCCTAATTAAGGATCCACGCACAAGTGATTTTCCACTAACTCAACATGCTAACAAGCATGAAAAGGTGGATCTGTGGGAGCTCAATGGCTTACCCTCTAAGAAGATTCTCATCAAATCTTCGATGTATAAATCCACAAACTGTACATAAAGTATTACACCCAAATATAAATTATGTCATCAATTGAAGAGAATTACAAAAGCAAACACTTAATTGACTGCAGATATTGTTCATGGAATTTTCTAATATTGGATTAAGTCACATGGTGTTCCACATAATTGGTTTGATTATACTTGAAGACAGGTGTGCAAGAAAAAAAAACCCTCCACATGAACAGTTTGATGCTTCCAACTTGTCAAACTCCATCATAAATCCAACAAAATCTCTCTTGATGGAAGAAAAAGAAGACAAAAAATATAGCGATACACTAGCACATGAAAAGAACTACCTGCAATGCTTCCTGATATATATGTCTCTCATCATGCTCAATGCGCCTATCGTCTCCTAGGCCCAAGTGCTTGTGTCCATCACTGATGCCAGGCGGCTGCAAATTGCTGACCGATTTTCCATATAACAATGTTGAAGGCAACATCCTATTTGTGATGACATTTCCAAGAATATGAAAAGCATCTGCACTTTAAAAATAAGTATGTTATCATACACATAGTACATCAGTTCGTATTGCATTTAAAATCACCATATCTAACATAAAGAAAAACTTCCCTAGCAAGAATCAATCACCTCTACTCTCCACTAAAGCTTTTGGCATGTTATGGAACTTTTCGTCTACAAATGTTGGTGGTTGAAATTTAGCTAAAGCATCAACTGCATCTCCGCCAGCAAAAGATGAAGGTAGAATCCTATGTCCATTTTCACTTGTGTCAGTCTCACCATTTCTCTTAAGTGCAACATTCATCCTGCCATCATAATCAGGTCTTATAGAAGCATGCATTTTTTCTTTATTATAAATCAGACTCCCGTCTTTCATGTCTGAAGAACCTTTTGGTGCAGTTCTGTTCACAGATGAAAGAAAAGATGCTGGAAGAGATCTTTTAGGAACAATATTGTACAGATTTTCATGAAGATTGCGTCCGTCCATAACATCCAACTTTCTTCCAGTATCAACTAGCCTTTCATGACCTGCAAGTCTTACTTCACCTATCCCATTGCTTCTTACATTGTTTCCCGTACTAGCACTAGATGTTTTAGTAAATGATGTGGAACCTACAGTAGATTGTGGCATCGATGTTCCACAATCATTATTATTACTAGAATGCATCGGGAACTTTGCAGACGCATCACTGTTCTGACTAGAGATCCCTTGTGAATTATGTCCCCATTGATCCATAATGCCATCAGTAAAGGATTTCTCTGATGATACAGATCCAAACTCAAAATCATCATCACTATCTGTGGAATCAATCTCAATGATATCCATAGACTAAGAAAGTGTGAGATTTTCAGTCACCTCTGCAACAAAACTTGAAGAAGACGGGCTACCTGATTGTCTAACTTGTGAAAGACTGCAAAGAAAATAGAAACATTACCATCAGTCCTACATGCAACATTGCACAGCATCATGGCAAGTTAAAAAGAAAAAGAAGCACCTTGGACTTACTCATGGGTATTGAAGTAGAATTGATATTACCCTACAGATCCATTTGTTCACAGTGCTGCATCTACTACAGATAGAAAACTCTAAGTTGAAGTATAAACATGATCTGGCATCTACAGTGATCACAAGACTCAACAGGATTAGCTTTCCAGACAAAAACAAATATATATCAACAATAGGATTATTTTTTCCTCCAATTTGGTGGGATATGAAAAAATCACAAAAAAAAACAACCAAAAAAATATGAAGGATAATCTTGAATTATACAAAGTGACAGTATCCAACCAAGTGGGATTCAGTTTATGATCCTTCACCGATCAAGTTAAAAGCAACAAAGATGCCAACATACGCCTATCACATTTAGACTGCCATTTCAGGCATCAAACACTGTTTGGTGATCTGGTCGGACTGATACATAACACCAATATATACCCGTGTACCAAAGTCAAAGAAGAAGGAGAAGAGGAAGGCACAGTGGAGGAAGAGGATGCAGGAGGAAGAAAAAGAGGAAGAAGAGGAAGAGGTAGAGGAATAGGAAGAAGAGGAAGAGATGGAGGAGGTGGAAGAAGAGGAAGCAATGAAGGAGGAAGAAGAAGAGGAAGCGATAAAAGTGGAGGAAGAAGAGGAAGCGATGAGGAGGGAGTGTACTGGGGAGATACATGGTGGCAAACTGTTCTCTGATGCCAGCGACATCAAACGGTAGCGCAGCAACAGCATCACGAGAAGAGGGCTCATGCTGTCTTTTTTTATATTGAGTTGGATCAGACTGTCCAAAATGGGTGAGGTCCCACTCCCAAACCAATGTGTACCATCCATTTCGTACCATTTTGGATGTTTTTGACAGTCATTGCTATCACATTCTGTTCCACACACCCCAGTTAAGTTCCATAATTCTCCTATTACCAAGCCTTCAACGAAAAGGTCAAAGACTCGATAGAGCATGCACAAGGGTCTCTATTTTTACTACAAAACTCTCATTGTGAAGAATATAAACTAAGATAATACAGTAGTAGAATTGTTGATGCTCAATAGTGAGTACCATGATCAAACTGTTTAGTGTTTAAAGCCCATAAAAACTAAAAGCAAATAACATCCAGCTTCTGGTTTAACATATTTTAGCATTTATATTTCAGAATTCATCACTGGGAGACGATCATAGAGTAAGTTAATTCATGTATAATTGAAGACTTTTTTGGGTTCCCAACAGGAATAAGAGTTACACCCCCTCAGTTTTCATAAGTTTATTTAGCTGTTACCGAGAGTCCAATTTAGACACAAAATATGGACCAGCCTAAATATCTAACTTGAGTTCCAGTTCACTGTGCTTGGGACCTCTGTGCATTAGCCCTAAAACCTTACAAATTTGCATACTAGCCCCTCAAACCGTTTGTATTTTATATTAATCACTAAAACCCCAAAAATATAGTGCATAAAATCATTTATGTCAACTATAACAATATGGATCATTTGATCATTCCTTTTACACTGTTAAATATTTAATGGTCTAAATCTTTTGGCAATTTTCCCTCCCATCCATGGAACCACTTTTCCTAAAGGTTCAAAGGAACCCTTATCAATTTAATCCTCCTTTACCTTTCAGAGTTCCTATTTCAATTCTGATCCCAATGTCATCTATCCGCCTTCAGCGAGGCCTTGTATTTGGAATATAGCAGAATTCAAGTGATTAATCTATCTCCATTTCTTTTAACCATTTCAGCCAAAATAAGGTTTTAGTGAAATGATTTTAAGAGCACACAAAGAGGCACACTTTCATGGTTGGAAGACCGTAATAGTTGTAGAAGATGAATGGTGGACATAAGAACAAATCAAGAAAAGTAAGTGATGACAAGAAAACTATAAATCTAAAAGAATGCACAAGTTTAAGGGTTCTCCAATGATTTGCCTGTCCCATGCATGGCTAAATAGCCAAAAGGCTAGCATACACCTTTTTTTGGGATTTTAGCATTAATATGCTAGTATGGAGATATAAGGGATCATGTAAGTTGCAAAGATGTCATAAAAACAACACCATCTTGGTTCTACAGCAAGGGTTTAAATAGGCGTCCGAGCGCTTGCCTAGGCACTTGAGTGAGGCGAGGCGAGGCGAGGCTCAAGTGCCTCAGGCCTCGACTAGGTGGCGCGCTTCAATGAAGCATCACCTGTGTGCTCGTCTGAACCCAGGCACCGAACGCCTCAGGCGAGCGCCCGATTCAAACGAAGCAACCAAACTAGACTATTAAGTTTAGTTCGATTGAACAATAGCTAGTTGGTTCAGTTGAACCAATTAAGTTACTTACTATTAAAAAGTTGCTTCTCAATTCTCTTCCTTTATTATGCTATATCTCAAAAGGTGCGAAGATCCCAAAATGCTCGAGGTACTAGGCACTCACGTAGGAACCCACATGAGCGAAGTGAGACCCTCTAAAATATTAAAATATAAAAAATATATATTACAATTTATATATATGATTATAAAATAAAATCTCATCCAATACTTCTTATGAAAGCTAATTTAAATTCTATCATATATTAGAGGGACCTGTTGGTGCAAGGTCAACTAATTATAAAAATAAAATCATAATATAAGATAAAATCAACATGCCCGTCAGTGGCAAGTTTGCAGCTTCCTACTGATGGTAGCATGAGGGTGGAGGAAAGTTTAGATGTGTCCGTCAACGATGAAGAAAGCTTCGGACCTGCCCCTCGACAGGAGAGGGAGCTGCGCCCGAAAGCAATGACGGTGAAGGAAGCTTCGGACTTGTCCGTCGGCGATGGATGGAGCTGCACATGAAGGCAACATAGGAAGGTGCGCTGAGCGACAGAGTCTGCGGTTTCACTTTCACGAGGTCGAGGTTGGGGTCAAGTTTCACTTTCACTAGGGTTTAATTCTTTGGTTCAATTCACTGGCATTGAATCGAGCGCTTGCCCGAGGCACTCGACACCTGGGCTCAAGTGAGCACCCAGGAGGCACTTCAACGAAGCGTGTCGCACGGACATTATGCGAGACACTCAGGCTTCGCCTCACCCGAGCGCCCAAATGCCTATTAAAAACACTAGAATATTCAAAGTTCTAATTTAGATACAAATAGTCAAATGACTATTTCAAATTTTAGTTCAAAATTTAAAGTAACAAATCGTTGTTCCTCTGGTGACCAAATTCTAAAATAGTAGTGAAATGGCATCTCTTGTCCAAGGTACAATTTTTCAATTTTCATATACCATACATGCCTTTTGTTGAATGGATCACTAGACCCACTAATGACCTTTGAAATTTGTACACCATCTTAAAAGTACAATGATGCAGCTAACTAGTGATTGAACTCCAAAAACCTACTTGTTGATAATACCCTAGCAGGCTCATAGAATTAGAACTTATTAGCAAACTCCTCACAATTACCAAAAGCTTAAAAAGTTGAATCACCAATTATATAATCAAATGAAATAAAGTAAACAAAACTATTTCTTGTCAGGATTAAGCCAAAAGAAATATGCCAGCACAGAAGCAATTAATTATAACTAAGTATGGTATGAATTAATAAAGTCAATCTTTTCAGACAGAGAGAAAGGGGATCATGCTAACATGCAAAAAGAATAATGATCCAGTACTTGAGAATAAATGAGAAGGCTAGATATCAGCAACCGCTGGAGTCCACCATTTCAAAGCAAAAAAGTTGACTTTTTTTTTGCAAGTGATTTCTGTGAGACTCCAAATCCAAATACCACTGTTACAATGGAAGTACAAATGATAAAGAGGAGAAGAACAGCAAAAGACAGCACAAGAGTTAAGGATTCAACTTTATTTCGGGTTCCTATTAGGAAATGGAGTTGAAGATCATTATTGGAAAGTAAAACCAAACCAGCGATCGAGTTGGCCAAGCCTTAAAAAGTCACTGGTATGACTAATGGGTTTTAATTAGTCGGACTGTAGATTTAACAAAATTCCCTTGAAATGTAATTTATGTGATGTATGCAGAAACTGTGAACTAACAAGTATTTATAATCCAATACGTTAAGAGTTTAATGCAACACAAGGTCACAAGAATGCATAACATCCCAAATTTAGCATGCATGTCTCAAGCACTTCACATTACATCAAGAAAATATTAGTCACCAAAAAAAAATCTCGTAAACTGCAAGAAACCGTCAATTACCAAAAAAAGACTAGTGCAGCATACAGCTACAACTAACATATTATCACCGCATACCAATTTCATAAACCAATTATAGATTATTAATTGAATTACAGCACTAGAAAAACACTTTTTAGATCAAATTCATAGGAAAGAAGAAATTATATCCCATCCAACGAGCACGATTGCAATTACAAACGCAAAAGAGGAATAAAACCAAGATTAGGGCTAACCTTCATAAGCTGGGGACCATCAGTGGTTCGTGGGCGGAGAAACAGCCCTCCTGCTGCGACAAGCGACGTAAGAATCGTAGGCCACGGATCCAGTAAAATCACGCGGCCGCAGGCAGATAAGAAACCCTTAAGATCGAACTCGAAGTCGCAACGTGCGACCCCGATTCGCCAGCCCCAAGCCCTAAAACCTCGAAGGAACGGAGAGGAAGCAAGAGACCACGAACAAGAAAAGGAGCAAGACAAGTACGAACGGGCGACGCGAGAGATTAGGTGTGAAGAGTAAGCGGGTCGTGTACGTTTAGGGATGGATCAAGAAATCGAGATCGTCGCGAGTGCGCCCGTGAGGGGATCGGAGGCGCGTCGGAGAACGAGATCCGCTCCAACCACCTTGTAAGGATGCAGTTAGTCAAATGGGCGGCGGGGATCACGGATCAAAAGAGTCGTGTGTTTTCAAGGCGTGGACGGGATCCGGACCCGAATAGGCGAAAGGGATGTGGTGCACGGTGAGGGGAACAACAATCTGGCCTTTGCATCGTGCAACACGTGTAACTACTGCTTCTGGGACATATGCTTGCACCGTCGTGGATGCTTTGCTTACTGGATTCCGTATTTCGCACGGCGCAAAGAGGCGGCTTGGTCCGAACTCCGAAGTGATCAGGACCGTCCGTCAGAAACGATAGGTGGTTTTCTACTGGAGAAGAGACACGTTAGAACTCCGCTGACCGTTGGACGCATGCTTCGAGATATGTGTTTCCCACTTACCTACACGGCTTGTGATTGGAAGCAGGATGCGAGCTGGGGAATAATAACATCAACATCACAGATGAACGAGTAAGCATTTAAGTTAAGGTGCTCGTTGGTTTAGATGGTAAAAGAACGTTTATCAAATGCAAATTGAGGTCCAATACATATTTTAAATACAAAATGATGCTTGATAACTTTTTTTTCAAATCGTATTTGACTTGGATATTGTATTACGAGTGTATCAATATTACCTTAGGGTATCATTAGTATTTCATTATTTATGGGATATTAATATAATTTTTAAAGTTTTTAAAACATCTCATAAATATTATTTATCATGATAAGATTGTGAATATGATTTAATGAGAAACCAACATTATTTATGTCTTCTATAACATAAAATTTAAATATTATTATATATTTATTTATATGATTACAATTTTTATTCATATGAATTTTTTTTATAAGATTACACACATTTGTTTATTTATTTTAGTTATCTATTTATCAATTTAAGTAAAAAATATACATTTTTTTAAATAAATATTAAAAATATTAGAAAGATAAATTTATTACATAACATTAAATGAACTTTTGAAATATAACTTTACCGAGCAATACATATCAAATACTTAAAGCATCCCAAAATAATATATTCACTCAAATCTTTTTCATCAAATATATTAAAAAAATATAAATATATTCTCAAATAGACAGTGCTGAGTTTCGAATCCACCTTTGCAACTTACCTTTTATTAAAATAATAATAATTAGCCGTAAACTTCATCCTATATAACATCCACGCTAACAGAATTTGGGTACCCGCTTTCATACCTGAACTATTTCGTGACTCTGTCCAAAGTAGGCAACTCTAATTGAACATGTTTCGGCAAAGCGTCTCATTTTACATTTTTCTGGTTGATGTTTTTTTTTTAATTTTTTTTCTCCATGGTGTTCATAATGTTCCTGACAGCACATTTTTAATGAAAAAATTCTGCCAATCATATGAATCATTCCATATGATCAAACGGCCAATTGTTATATCGATAACAATATTAAAAGGGTTATATTATTGTTTGTATCTTAGCGAAAACATATTATAACCTACAATAGAGTCAATATTTAAAATCAACTAACGTTGGTAAGCTATATTGGTCGAGTCAATTACATAAAGAGATGTCTAATATAGAGAAACTCTATACAAAAACACCGTTGCTTAAAAAAATGAAGCAACATGTTTCCTTTTTTTTTATTTGAAATTTTAAAAAAATATCCTTCTATTCAACTTCACCCTTTATATTAATCTTATCACCTTAATTTAAACACGATTGACTCAAGGGCTAATCTAATCTCGATCTCAATCTCAATCTAGGATGAATTAATTCTGATCAAATCTTTCGAAGCAAATCAAATTAAATTGTGAGTTAAGTTGGGTTTGAATCAAGAGGTACGAGAGACTAAAAGATGAGAGTTGTACTGAACAAGTGCAACCTTATTATAGGTAATGGCAATGAGCAGTCCTCTCTTCTTCGACGATGAATGATGATGGGATCCTCACCTCTCTAATGACGATGTGCTCCTCTTCATGATAGCATCCTCTGGTCCTCTTCGGTAGCTAAAAACAATGACAACCTCTATAGCTTCATCAGTGATAATCTTTATCTCCTTAGTAGCAATAACCTTTTTGACGACCTCATCTCCTCTCCAACTATGAACGATCTGATCCTTTTGTAAATGACAACGTCATATCATCGATCACAAAAGTAAGTATTTAGAAAAACCTAATTTTTTTTGTACTATTACAAATATCTTCTATAAAACTTTATAACCGAGTTGAATAACAAAAAGAAAAAAAAAGTCAAGACTAATGTACCTTGAAAAAAAAATTCTTATTTCATCACCTATTAACTCTAAAATTTAAAAAAAAATATAAAAAAAATAAATACAAAATATGTTAGAAATATACTAGTATAATTTTAGAGAAGTATGAGGGTTTAGGGATAATTGAAGATATTTACACTTGAGTTATACTCAAGTTACACTAAACGATAGATTTAATATAAGAATATCTTGTTTGTCAATTAATAACCCAAAAATAAAAAAAATTAAAAAAAAATGAGATGAAATTTGTTAGAAATATATATATTAGAGAAGTTTGGATAGGTCTAGAGAGAATTTCAATATTTACACTTAAGTTACACTCATGTTACACTCAAACATAAATTTAACATAGAATTCCCTATTATGATAACTAATGATCCTAAAATAAGGAATAATTATAAAAAATAATATTAAATATGTTAGAATCATAACATAGTTTTTGAGAAGTTTGGATAGTTTTGGAGATAATTTTTCTATTTAACTTTTGTTACATTAGGGTTACACTCGAATTATACTTGAGTTACACTATATCATAGACTTGATTTTAATTCATTTACTTAATCATATTGCTTGCTTAGAATATAAGGGTGTTAAATTCTCTAATATGTTTTATGATATGTCTATGTTTGAATTTATCTTTATATTTTATCTCATAAATTTTAGTAATAATACCTCCTATTTGTAACTCTAAATTTTGCATGTATATATAGAATGATGCCATTACCTAGAATCCTTAGGCTTGATTGATAGAAAGAAGATAGCTAAAGCTGTTAGTACAATAAGATATATTATAACAAAGATTTATTTTAATCATTATTAAGTTATATATAACTAATTAAAATTTATTTTAAGGTTTAAAGTCGAAGAAGTTTCAAACACCTATTCTTCCTTCACCCTCTACGATATCATCCCCTCATGCATCACCCCCTCCACAATCCCCTCAACAAAACATAATTAATGATTATTGTTATATCGATTATTTTAGATATTTTCTCTGTCAATCTAGTGGTAGAAGTCAAGGGCACATTATATCCATTTCTAATAGACATGTCATCTTCTACAATATCCTCTCTTTCACAATCTCATCCATACTATATAGTTAATGGTCATTGTTATATTGATCATTTTAGATATTTTCTCTATAAACCTAATGGTAAGAGTCAAGAGCATATTATATATATTTCCCTTAAGCCGTGTCATCTTCATATTCTTAGGATAACTTTTTATCATTTGGTAGATATTCATAATATGTAGGGATCCACATTTACTTTTAGAACTGTCCTAGTTAAGTTTAGCTCAATCGATGCTGCTATGATTTTACGGATCTCAATAATGAAATTATAGAGTCAAAGCAACTGCTTCGGATTATATACTCGAGAAATACTTTAGGAATAAAACATAGAAGATTTAATATATATAGGCTAGTGTCTACTTATGATGATGTTGACATTGTTAATTTTAATCGATTGTATATTTGTATATTTTTGTTTGTATTTTATTTTATAAAATAAACTATACTTCACCCCTCTGTGTTATTATTTATATCAATAATATGGATTCATTGACAAATTATAATTGGGAGATGATTATCCATTTTTTATATCACCACCATTAAGATTCTTATTATTGGTGCTCATATAAAGAAGTTAAAGCTTTGAGAATAGCACTAAGTTGATTGGATATCTAAGAGGTTATGTACCACTTTTGAATATTATTTCTCTATATACATATGAAAAGTCCCCATTACAGATTAATTTTGATTCTTAATTTTATTAATTTGTTTGTAGATATAGACTATGCAGACATATGGATATGTTTACGCCATCTTATTATCCTAATCATCCCTAACTATGAAAATAGGATTAGGTAAGCATCTACAATAAGAATCTTAGACTTAGGTTATAGTCGATAATAGAGAATAGAAATATATTTTTATTTATCAATATGAGATCATTTGGAGATATGGATAAGTTTTCTGTAACCATTGTATATATGTGTTATATAGGCATATCAAATGCTCACTTTGAGAGCTACTAAGTCCGTCTTACTATCAATTGAGAATATTGAGATATAATAATTTAATATTTTTATCTATATATTTGAAATGTATTATTTATTTGATATATTAAACTATACATTGGTGAGGATCAAGAATATGCCAAGTGTAAAAAGAAAAAAATAAATTAAATGATTCAAAAAATATTCGAAGATTATGGACTTAGTCATCTTATGACCCTAGGAATGGAGAATTGTTCATTTGGATCATTTGATAATTTATTGCTTTCATTGTATGTTCTACAATATTGAAGGATCGATCAAGTGCTACTCCGCTAGTAGTTCATAGGCTATATAGCCTAAAAATATATCGAGCCTTCAAACACAACCCATAGTTTTTTAAGGAAGAGAAAATTACCTAAACGATTTTGGGTAAGCAGCAAAAAGTATAATGATGACCTAATGTTGTTATACAAATTGTTTGATAATTCATGTTGTCTTGCTAATTTGATCCATATTATTGTGTACTGCGACCATATGTTTGGTTTATGATTATTAAACATTTGCTTCTATTGTGATTCATTACATGTATTTTTATTATAATTTATTATATGTGATTGTGATAGTTCCTTCTTGTGCATAAATTTAGGATATTTTATTTGTGAAATAGAGTGCTTTGGGTTGATTATTGATATGAGTGTAACTAGAGTATAACACGAGTGTAACTTGAAAATAACTCGGGTAATTTTTTTTCAAACCAATCCAAACTATCCAAATAACTATCCTAACATGATTATATAGGTTTAGTGTCATTTTTCTAATTATTTTTTAATTTAGAGTGATTGATAGTCCAAATATGTTACTTTCGGTAGAATATGTAATCAAGTATAGCTCGAGTATAACATTGTTGAATCTCGAATTTTGATGATGAAATCAATTAATAAATTATTTGATCTAATCTATATATTGAAAAAAGTATATAAGATTAATAACGATAGTGAATAAGGCATAAAGTAAAATGTAGTGCCGAAGTCGAGATCGAACGATACGTTGGGAGTCCGAGAGTTCGTTAGGAGTCCGAAAGTTTGTCAGGAGTGTTATCAGAATTGGTTGAGAGTTTATCAGGAGCTTGCCGAATTATATATCGAAATTTCATCGAGAAGTTCATCAGAAGTTTGCTGGAGATCGCCGAGAAGATCGGAGTTTGCTAAAAAAGCTCGTTAAAACTCACCAAGAAGTTCATCAAGAGTCCAAGAAGATTGCCGTGAGTTTGTCGGATGTCTACCAGAAGATCGTCGAAAGCTCGCCCGAAGGAATTTTGACTTATCAGAATTGTCTACTTTAGTATATGCCTTAAAAATCATAGTTAGGGTGTAATTAGAGTTAGGTTTGGGAGGGAATCCCACTAACTCTATTAGGGGCCAATTGGGCCTGAATCTAAACTGATTTGGGTCAGACTCATGATGCAAACAGTGCTGTTGAACCCTGTCTAGTGGTGGCACCGCCATACTGGGTGGTGGAACTGCCCAGGGCTTAATCTCCTAAGTGTTTGGGTGATGGTATCGCCAGGTAATTATTAATTGTTAAGCAATAGTACTGTTCAATTCCAGTAGCTAAGACTCTGTCTAGTAGTAGTACTATAAGACTAGGTGATGGTACCACCCAGTATTAGGGTCAACTGGTTGTGGTATCGCCAAAATAAGTGGTAGTACCGCTAGGACCCTGGAAATCCGAGATGAGACTTTTTTTACTCTATTTTTGAAGCCAATTGAGGCCTTTAAATACTCCTTACTTCTCTGCTTGTTGGATACAGAGAAGTGATAAAAAAGAACTGAGACTATAGTGAAATTACTTATAAACATTGAGAGTTCACCTCCACCGATTCTAAGTGTTAGAAGCTTGTATAAGGAGAGTGAGCTACTTATAAAGAGTTCTGTAAAGGGATGATTGATCTTTGCTCTTGAAGAAAGATCAATAGTGGAAGCTGGTGACCTCATTAGAGGAGGTATCGGGAGTGGACGTAGGTCGAACGATCGAACCACTATAAATTGGTGTAGTCCCTTCTTACCGTATACTTTACTTTTACTACTTATTTTCTTTACTGCGACTGCCCCACTTCTTCTTCTCTACTTACAAACATATTCAAGTTAAACGTCTTTCCGAAATATGTTTTTGTCGAACAAAATATTTTCATTGAAATAATTTTATGAAATCGACATGTTTAACTATCGCACTAATTCAACCCCCACTCCCCCTCACCTCTTAGTGTTGTTCTTGATCCTAACAATTAGTATCAGAGCAAAGTCGCTCTCATTTTAGTTTGAAACCCAAGAGAGATGACATTTGTTGGTAATCAAGAGCGTTATTCAATCATACGTCCACCCATGTTCAATGGGACGAATTACACATATTAAAAAACTTGGATGAGGATTTTTCTAATTTCTATGGTTTTTGAGTTATGGAACATTATCGAAAATAATTTTTAAAAGTCTTCTCTTCAAATGAATGATTGGATTGAGTTAGAGAAGAAAACTTTCTCCTTAAATGCTAAGGCTATGAATGTCTTATTTTACACTTTAGAAAAGAATAAATTCAATCTAGTTTCTATTTGTGAAATAGCTTTTGACATTTGGCATACACTCAAAATCATACGCGAAGGTATTAGTAAAGTAAAGGAGTCTAAAATAAATCTTTTAGTTCATAATTACGAATTGTTTCGCATGAAACCAAGTGAGACCATTGGAGACATGTATACTTGGTTTATGGATGTCGTCAATGGTCTAAAAGCTCTTGGTAAATATTTTTCTAACTTTGAACTTGTTAACAAAATATTAAGATCCCTTCCAAAGAGTTGGGACCCTAAAGTGACGATCATTTAAGAGGTCAAGGATTTGAACAATTTCTCGTTTGAAGAACTTATCGGGTCTCTAATGACTTATAAAATGATTTACAATACTCATGAAGAGCTTAGCAATAATCTTCCAAAGAACAAGAAGGATATGACACTAAAAACTCATGAAGACCACTTGAAAGAAAGTTTAAATGATGAGGACAATGATGATGACTTGGCACTCTTAATAAGAAATTCAAAAAATTTATAAAAAAAATAAATCCAAAAATGATACTAAAAACAAAATTGAACTCAAGAAAGAATAAATTATTTGCTACGAATGCAAGAAGCCGGGACACTTCAAAAGTGAATGTCCCAACGTGAAGAAGAAACAATTGAAGAAGAAGTAGACACTCAAAGCAATGTAAGATGATTCGAGCGCTTTCGAAGACGAAGAATAAAACAACAAGGAGATTACTAACTACACGCTAATGGCAATCGATGATGAGGTAAGTAGTTCATTAGATGTAAATTTATCTTTCGATGAGCTATTGAATGCTTTTCATGATTTATTCATTGAATGTAGATTAATTAACAAAAAGTATAATTTATTAAAAAAGAAGCATGCCATTTTAAATAGTGAATTTGATAAACTTAAGCATGACAATGCTTTATCGTCTCCATGCACCAAGTGTGAACACTTAGAGGTACTTAAAAAGGAAAACTTGCTACTAAATGAAACTCTAGAAAAGTTTAAGATTGATAGTAAATCCTTGAACATGATCCTTGCCAATAAGGGTCACGTTTATAGAAGAGATGAAATCAGTTTTATGAGAAGCTCTTACCAAAAGCCAACCATCTTTGTTAAAGACCCTACCTTGTATGTATCACGCCGTACCAAATGCAACTTTTGTTGTAAACTCGGACATTATGCTCATAAATGTCCATTTAAGAAATATACTCTACACAAATTAATTTGGGTTCCTAAAGAAACCGTAAAGAACTCTATGCAAAATAATAAGTTGAGTAGATCTATTTTTGAGGGACCCAATATCAAATGGGTACCTAAAAATTATCCTTTTTTGTAGATATATTTACAATCATAAGCTAGGAGCAAGAGATACTACCATGATAGTGGATGCTCAAGGCATATGATTGTAGATCCAACTTAATTCTTTAAGCTCACTAGCCAAGACGAAGGGTATGTCACCTTTGGAGACAACAACAAGGGTAAAATCATTGGCAAAGAAACCATAGGTAACAAATCAAACTTTTTAATTGAAGATGTGCTGTTAGTAGATGACTTAAAGCATAATCTATTGAGCATTAGTCAATTATGTGATAAAAGATACATCATAAGATTTGAATCCAATGCTTGTATTATTGAAAAACTATACAAAAACACATTTATGATTATTCTAAAATAAAATAATATATACACTATTGACATTGATGATCATTGTAATAAAATATACTTTTCGATTTTAAACGATGATGCTTGGCTTTGGCATAGGAGATTAGGTCATGCTAGCATGAAACTAATCTCTCAAATTTCATCTAGAGAACTTGTAAGAGATATTTCTAACATTAAGTTTGTCAAAGACAAAGTATATAATGCATGTTAACTACGAAAATAAATAAAAAGTATTTTCAAATCAAATAATCAAAAAAACATCTTTAGACCATTGTAATTGATTCATATGGATTTATTTGGATCAATTGATATAATAAGCTTAGGAGGTAGCAAATACGCCTTTATAATTGTAGACTATTCTAATAAATACACTTGGACATACTTCTTAGCATACAAAAGTGATTGCTTTAAATATTTTTTAAAATTTTGTAAACTTGTTTAAAATGAAAAAGGCTTTATGATTTATTCAATTCGTAGTGATCACGGTGGTGAGTTTCAAAACCGTGATTTTCAAAAAATTTATGAATTAAATGGATACAATCATAATTTCTCTACTTCGAAAAATTCTCAACAAAATGGAATAGTAGAAAGAAAGAACAGGAGTTACAATAAATGATAAGAACTATGTTGAACGAACATAGCCTTCTCAGATATTTTTGGGTCGAAGTCGTTAATGCATCATGCTATATCATGAATAGGGTTCTAGTAAGATCATTATTTTCCAAAACCCCTTATAAATTATGGAATAACAAAAAACCCAACGTTTCATATTTTAAAATTTTTTATTATAAATATTTTATCTTAAATGAAAAAGATGTCTTAGGAAAGTTTGATACAAAATCCGATGAAGGTATTTTTCTTGGTTATTCTTCTATTTCTAAAGCCTTTCGTGTCTTTAATAAATGAATTTTAGTTATAGAAGAATCTATTTATGTTATCTTTAATGAAGTTTTCGAATTTAAGAAAAATAATTTTGATGACGAGCTTGATTTTGAAGCTTTAAATTTGAATAAAACCTCTCCTCCTACTAGCAACTTGGATGCATCTTCTTCCAAAACATCCTTACCAAAAGATGCATCTTCTTTCGAAATATCGTTACCAAAAGAATGGAAGTACGTAGATGCTCATCCTTAGTAGCTAATCATAGGAGACACATCAAAAGGTGTTAAAACTCGTTCTTCTTTTAAAAAATTTTGCACTAACATCGTTTTTCTTTCTCAAATTAAACTTAAATGTATTGATAAAGCCTTGAAAGATGATTCATGGGTCATCGTAATACAAGAAGAATTGAATCAATTTGAGAAAAATGAGGTATGGAAGCTTGTTCCTAGACCTAATGACCATTTAGTGATTGGTATTAAAAGAGTCTTTAGAAATAAGCAAGATAAATTGAGTATTGTAGTTAGAAACAAAGCTAGATTAGTGGTCAAAGGTTTTAACTAAGAAGAAAGTATTGATTATGAAGAAACATTTGCTCCTGTGGTAAGATTAAAAGTCATAAGATGCTCCTTGCCTATTCTTATTGTACCAATTTTAAGTTATTTCAAATGGATGTCAAAAGTATTTTTTAAATGACTTTATTTTCGAAGAAGTTTATGTTGAACACCCGTTTGGATTTGAGAACTCTTTTATTTCTAATCATGTGTTTAAGTTAACTAAGACTTTCTATAGATTAAAACAAGCCCCAAGGGCTTGGTATGAGAGACTTAACTTCTTTCTTATCCAAAATAATTTCTCTAAAGGCAAAATCGATACTACATTATTTATTAAAAATTTTAAAAATAATTTTCTTGTTATTCAAATTTATGTGATGATATTATTTTTGGTTCTACAAATGAGTCCTTATATGAATCATTTGTCAAAAGTATGAGCCAAGAGTTTGAAATGAGTTTAATGGGTAAACTAACTTTCTTTTTAAGCTTACAAATCAAACAATTTAAAGATGATATTTTTCTTAGTCAAACCAAATATGCATTAGAGTTACTAAAACAATTTAATATGGATGATTCAAAGGCTATCAATATACCAATGGTACATCTACTAAGTTAGATATGGACGAAAGTGGAGAAAGCTTTGATCAAAAAACTTATAGGGGTATGATAGGTGGTTTACTATACCTCACTGTAACTAAACCAGACATTATGTTTAGTGTAGGACTTTGTGCTAGATTTCAATCTAATCCTAAACTATCTCATTTTAAAGCTATTAAAAGAATTCTTAGATACCTAAAAGGAACCCCTAATCTAGGACTATGGTATCCAAAATTCGTAAACTTTCAATTAATTGCTTATGCTAATGCTTATTTTGGTGGACGTAGAATAGATAGAAAAAATACATCTAGAATATATCAATTCTTAGGTCATGCACTTGTCTCTTGGTCTTCCAAGAAACAAAAGTCAGTTGCATTATCTACAACCGAAGCCGAATACATAGCAACTAGTGCTTGTTATGCTCAAGTCATATGGATGAAAAATACATTAGAAGATTACGGATTTCACTTAAAAAAATATTCCCATAAAATGTGATAACATAAGTGCAATATGTTTAACAAAAAATCAAATTCAACACTTTAAAACTAAACATATTGACATTAGGCATCACTTTATATGAGATCATATTAATAATCATGATGTAATCTTAGAGTTTATTGATATCAAACATTAATTAGCCGATATCTTTACAAAACCTTTCAATGAAGAATAATTTGATTTCATTACAAGAGAATTAGGTATGTTAAATTATCCGAATGCATGAGTTTCTTGTATATTTTTTTAAATTTTTCTATGGGTCTTTAAATGGAGCTTTTTATCGAATTTATTTCGTATCTGTTGAATCTCGGATTTTGATGATGAAACTAATTGAGAGTGATTTATGATCTAATTACATTTTAAGTTATGTAGGTCTACTCTCGATCAGAATTAGACAATTAACACAGAATAAATCAGTATTATGCTAGATGAAATCACGTCAGGAGATTGGACGTCGAGTTGGAGGTCTCGTCGACGATTGGCAGAAAGCTTTAGATAAAAAAATCGAGCATCAGGCCAAGAAGAGCGGAGTTGCACTAAGAAGATCAGGGTTGTAGGCGTCAACTACTGATTAGGCAACAAGCCGCAATAGAGGACGATGTGCTGAAGAAACGGATGAAGCGCCAATGTACCAATGACGTGCCGGGCAACTAATTATGATTCGTATTGTAATAATTATCTAGATCAGAGTAGGATTAAGTCTAATTGAGTTATAATTGAGCCAATTCAATTAGGGGCCAGTTGGGCCCATACTCGGATAGGTTTGGGTCAGATGAAAGGCGCAAACAGGGTTGCTGAACCCTATCTAGTAGTGGCACCGTCAGACTGGGGCGGTGGTACCACCTTGGTTCAGTCTCCCAGTGGTCTGGGCGATGGTACCGCCTAAACTGGGGTGTGGTACCACCCTGGGGTAGAGTGCTAGGGCAGTGGCACCATTGGCTAGGCGGTGGTACCGCCCAGTACACTAACCGTGTTAGTGTGTCAAGCGATCGTACCGCCAGACTGAGCAATGATACCATCTAGTGTCAGAGTCAGACTGGCGGTGGTAACCACCAATGACAGGCGATCGTACCATTAGTACCTCAAAAAATTAGGATGAAATGTTTTTTGGCTCTAAGTTTGAATCAAATTAGGGCCTATAAAAACTCCTCCCATCCCTGGTTAGAACAAACAAGCACAGAGATCTTAAAAGGAACAAAACACTATAGAAATCGTTCTAAAATCCCTCCTCTGGCTTTCATTTATTTTCAACTTCAAGAGAGGAATGATTGAGTGCTTGTAAGGGTTACCTCCTAAACCCGTCAAAAGGAGAGTGTTGTAAGGGAGTTGGTCCTCGCCCGTTGGAAGGAGGATAGCTAGCGGAAAAGCTGATGGCCTCAAGAGAAGAGGAATCGGGAGTGGACGTAGGTTGTATGACCGAACCACTATAAAAATCGGTTTGCATTTACCTTATTGCTTTTTATCTTTCTGCAAACCTATTTCCTTTACTAGTTCACTGTCATCTTTCTTCTCTTAATGCTTTCAAGCTAAACATGTTTCTGATATGCTTTAATCGAAATCAGTTTTATCATACAAAGTTTTAAAAGCTTAATTTAAATCACTAAAATTTATCATTCGTTATCCGCTGCACTAATTCACCCCCCACCCCTCTTAGTGCTGCTCCCGATCCCAATAATTGGTATCAGAGCCAGGTTATTTCTCTTTCAGATTCACACCCGTAAGAAATGGCTCTTCACGGCTTTCAAGAGGATTTTTCGATTGTTTGTCCTTCGTTATTTAACAGTTCGGACTACACATATTGGAAAACTCGAATGAGAGTTTTCTTAATTTCTCTCGATTTAAACTTGTGGAATATTATTGAAAACGACTTTTAACTTCCCTCTAAACTAATAAACGAATGGTCGGATTTGGAAAGAAATGTTTTTCTTTAAATGCAAAGGCTATCAATGACTTATATTGTTCTTTAGATAAAACTGAGTTTAATCAAATTTCTACGTGTAAAACGGCTTTGGATATTTGGCGCACACTTGAAGTCATACACGAAGGAACAAGTAGAGTCAAAATTCGAAAATTAATATTTTGATGCACGATTTTGAGCTTTTTCAAATAGAACCAAGTGAGACTATCGATGACATGTTCTCTCATTTCTCAGAGATCATCAATCATCTAAGAGCACTTGGTAAATATTTTTCAAATTTTGAACTCATTAACAAGATTTTATGTTCTCTTCCGAAAAATTGGGATTATAAAGTAACCGCTATATAAGAAGCTAAAAATTTAAATGATTTGCCTATTGAAGAACTAATTGGATCATTAATGACCTATGAAATAATTCTTGAACTTAATGAACATGTGAACCACCTTCCAAAGAACAGGAAGGATTTAGAACTCCAGATTATAAAATGTCATTTGAGTGATGACTCAAGTGATGAGAATAATGAAGAGGACATTGAACTTTTAATTAATTTTAATAAGTTCATTAAATAAAAATTTAAAATCAAAAATAAACTTGAACGGAGGAAGAGGCCAAAGAAGAGGAAGGCACCCAATGGCGAATCAAGTAAATAAGAGGCAAATTGGGCTTTGACGGTTTTCGTCAACAAGGTAAGTACTTCACCCGAAATGCTCTTATCTTATTTTGAAATTACTTGATATCTTTTTTATGAGTGCTTAATTTAGATAGTAGGAAATAAAAAATTATTTTTAAAAATTTATGCTTTTCTTTTTAGTAATTTTTAAAAAATTAAAAATTGATCATGAAAATTATATTGTTAAAGTTTCATGCATGTTATGATTCAAAATTATGAATAACATATATAACATTATGGATGATAATTACATGATGTGTGATAATACAATTCCATGTATATGCTTTCTGTATCAATTTTTGATTTTAAACATGATACATATCTATGTATGAATTTCTTAAAAGTCTTTTGATGATAGATGTTGGTATCATACTTATGATTTAAAAATCTTCTAATTTGGATTAATATGTTTTTGGCTTTGATGAAATTTGTTTCAGATTTATATGATGATGGCTTTCATATGATAACTCGAATATACTTATGTGAAACAAATAAAACACTTAAAAAGGAAAGCGTATGATCATGATAAATTCATGAGTCTTGATGTTTTTATATTGCTTTTGATTTCAAATAAGATGTATGATTTTTGACATAAAATTAATTATCATGATAAAGATTGTACACCAAATAGGATTAAAAGATAGAAGCAAGCATATTGTTGATTTCGCTTTCAACATGATGCATGTTCTTACATGAAAATTTGAACATACTTATATGAGATCAACCATATGAAATTAAACACATAAAAATTGAAAATGTGTTATCATGATGTTTTTGATATATTTGGTCTTGACGGTTTTATAACGAAACTTATGTCTCATTTTTTTTTAAAAAAATATTGATACATGTTTTCATAAAAGACTTGAGCATGCTGATATGAAATCAATTGCATGAAATGAAAATGCTTTTTCTATCCTATTAAAATTAACGAACTCATTTCATGAATCATGTGAATCTCTTGAATCAATTTTGAAAAATGTTGCATATTTAATGAGTTACAAATTTAATGATCTTTATGATAAAATTTGTCTTTCCATCTTGAATGTTAACATTTCTTTTTAAGGCAAGACATGCTTATAAAAAGAAAATCACATGAATAGAAATTTATAAAAACAAAAAGCAATCCTCTATCTTATCGATTTTTCAATAGATCTATGCTTGACATGTATGAATTTATTGACTATGATTTTGAGGATGATTTCGAATTTGACAAATGCTTGATTCATATTTGTGACGTAAGATACATCTTAAATTTGAATCATGTTCAATGCTTCAATCATGTTCTATCTCTCTTAATTCATTTTATTCTCCTATAATTTCTTTTTATTTACTAAATAGGGGAACCTTCCAAATGAATTATGAATTTGAATGAAATGATACAAATGAATCACTTATCGGCATATCTTTTTGAAATATCTTTTTAATATGAGGTTGATAACTTGAGATTTTTTTTGGAATTCATGACATGAGATGATTGAATCTGTGACTTACTCTTTTTATTGGGGCTTGAAAATGGATGTTTAAAATCATGCTTGATGAGTTGTTTCATGAGTTTTTGTCTTCACATCTTGAACCTTCGTTTGACATTAAAAGACAAAGACATGCTTAAATGAAATTAATCATAAAAAAATACATGATACTTGAAATTTCACTATCTCTAAAGGTTTTTCGATTTTTCTATGAAAGACAAGTGATAAATTCATTTATGATATTTTGTGAATCACTTTTATTATGAATGAGATTTTGATGAAGTGTTAAAGAATCTATTTAAATGAATCATGAAATTAATGATTTGATAATAATTTCTTATCAAAAATCTATTTGTCATTTTGAATCTCAAAAATGATAATTTGATTATGAGTTTTGAGTTGGCAAATTGACTTGAATGAGGTTTTCTTTCAACTGAATCATGAATTTTCTTTTGACTTCTTGACTTGAGAAATTTCAAGAAATGTGATTATCACTTGATACTTAATACTTGAAATTTCTTATGAAATGTAACCTTGATGAAAATTCCTATGTATGGATCAAGTTGCTTTTTGTACTATCTACTCTCAAATGAATCATGTTTTTCTTGAGCCTTGATATCATATCCTTCATGATATAGAAATGACATGATTTCTGTCATATAAGCCTTCTATGATGATTCAAAATTGATATAAAAGAAATGTGCTTAATGATTGAATCATTGATTTATTCTTTTTATCATGGCTTGAAAGTGAATGTAAAGAAAATATTTGTGAATCATGATTTGGATTTTTTGGAACTATTTATTTAAAATTCTTCCTATGAAATCATGATCATGATAAAAATTCTTATGTATAAATCAAGATCTTGTGTTTAATCTCCTAAGACTTCTTGTTATTTCCTAAATATGAGACTTATCAAAATGATTCATGAACCTTTTGACTTATGACTTTTGGATTCATGACTTGATTTCGATGATTGAAAAATTGATGTATATTTTTATTTATAATTGATATAAAAAGTGGATAAAATTAAAATTTTCAATCATTGAGTCCTCCCTTCTTTTTGACAAAAACAAAGAGAGAGTTAGATTGCTAGCATGTGCATCACAAAACAAAAATTACTAGCTTGAATGAAAAATCTACTAGCTCAAAAGAACTTGCTATCTCAATAGAAGTAAAAATTATAAAACTTAAAAAATTTGTAATCCTACATTTGCTATGCTTCTATGCTTGTATGCTTAAAGTGATGATATCTTTACACAAATTGCATGCAAAGAAAGCAAAACCTGCAAACTTGCTCTTCTCAAAAGAGAAGAAAGAAATTACAAAATTGCATGCATATCACAAAGGAAGCAAAGAAAGTGCAACTTGCATATCTTTGAATACTATTTGCTTGCACTTCTCAAAGGAGGATAGAAAAACTTGTTATCATGAACATCATCACAACAAGTGCTATCTTGCATATCATGAGAAACTTGTCATGATTGAATGTTTGAATATTGAATATTGATGAAAATCTGGCTAGTATGATTGTAAAACTTGTATATCTTTTAAACTAGTTATAATGTTACTTCTCCTTTTTGTTGATGACATAGGGGGAGAAGTAGATTGATGACTTCATACATTAAATTGAAGATTTTATATATTTACATGATAGTTTGATGTTTTTAAATGACATGTTACTTAGATTTGTTGAAATCCAAGGGTCCTATCAATATGGCATATTGATAGGGGGAGTTTGTTTAAACTCTGGGGAGTTAAGGTAAACTCCGTCATCAATTAGTTGTCATCATAGAAAAGGAAAAGATTATTGAATCTTGAATTTTGATGATGAAACTAATTAAGAGTGATTTATAATCTAACTGTGTTTTGAGTTACGTAGGTCTATTCTCGATCAAAATTAGACAATTGACATAGGATGAATCAACATTGCGTCGGAGGAAATCACGTCAAGAGATTGAACGTTGAGCCGGAGGTCTGGTCGACGATTGGTAGAAAGCTTCGGACAAAGAAATCAGGCATCGGGCCAAAAAGAGCGAAGTTGCACCAAGATCAGGGTTGCAAGCGTCAACTGCTGATTGAGCAACAAGCCACAAGAGAGGACGATGCACTGAAGAAACGGACGAAACGCCGATGTGCCAATGATGTGCTGAGCAACTAATTATGATTCGCATTGTAATAATTATCGAGATCGAAGTAGGATTAAGTCTAATTAGGTTGTAATTAGGACAACCCAGTTAGGGGCCACTTGGGCCCATACCCGAACAGGTTTGGGCAGGATGAAAGAACCAAACAAGGTTGCTGAACTCGGTCTGACAGTGCAACCACCAAATTGGGGCGATGGTTTTGCCTGGGTTTAGTCTCCCAGGTGGTCTGAGCAGTGCTACCACCCTAGGCAGAGTGCTTGGGCGGTTGTACCACCCAGTACATTGACTGTGTCAATGTGTCAAGCGGTGGTATTGCCAGACTGAGCGGTAGTACCGCCTAGTGTCAAAGTCAGACAGGCAATGGTAACCACTAGTGGCAGGCGGTGGTACCGCCAGTACCCCGAAAAACCAAGATAAAAAGTTTTTTGACTCCAAGTTTGAATCAAATTAGAGCCTATAAAAACCCCTCCCATCCCTGGTTAGAACAAACAAGCACAGAGATCTTGAAAGGAACAAAACGCTGTAGAAATTCTTCTAAAATCCCTCATCTAGCTTTCATTAGTTTTCAGCTTCAAGAGAGGAGTAAGTGAGTGCTTATAAAGGTTACCTCCTAAGCCCATCAAAAGGCGAGTTTTGCAAGAGAGTTAGTCCTCGCCCTTTGGAAGGAGGATAGCTAGTGGAAAAGCCGGTGGCCTCAAGAGAAGAGGAATCGGGAGTGGACGTAGGTCGTATGACCGAACCACTGTAAAAATCAGTTTACATTTACCTTATTGCTTTTTATCTTTCTGTAAACCTATTTCCTTTACTAGTTCACTGTCATCTTTCTTCTCTTAATGCTTTCAAGCTAAACACGTTTCCGATACGCTTTAATCGAAATCAGTTTTATCGTACGAAGTTTTTGAAGCTTAATTTAAATCGTCAAAATTTATCGTTCTTTATTTGTTGCACCCCTCTTAGTGCTACTCTCGATCCCAATAGTATCATCTTCCTCTTATCTTGGTATCGAGTTCATTTCATGAATTCATTTCGAATGATACCCTTGCTCTATCACTTGACAACTTTTGATAACTCTTAGAACCCTCTATTTACGAATTTTTATTCATGGATTTTATTCTTGTACGAATTGTTGCCATAATTATAAATGGATTTTATTTTATAGAAACAATGTTTCACAAATTCTATTTGATAGAAACAACGTTCACAAATTTTATTTGATAGAAATAGCATTCACAGACTTTACTTGATAAAAATGTCATTCATGAATTTGTATTTGATAAAAATGTTATTTACAGATTTCATATGTCATGAAATAATACACTTGACTCTTGTATAAATCTCTTCTCTTTATTCATATTTTTATATCATGAGCTCTCGATGAAAAGTAGAAGTTTGATGAATATTTGATAGCTTGAATGATTTCTTTTCCTTCTACTATTCATGGATTTTTGGGTGCTCAATCCTTCTTGATGAATGAACTCTTTCTTTTCCTTTTCAAGAAGAACTCTTGTGGATACTTGCCCACTTTAAAGCTATAAACGAATGCTAGCATATGTAGCACTAGCTTGTACATTTCCTTTTTACTTGCTACAAATGAAAAGTCACTATCTTGCTATCGCAACAATAAAAAAATTTGCTTGCATAAAATGTTTGCCCATTTCCTTTTTGTTGACAAAGGGGGAGAAAGTGACAAATTGATGAATGCTTGAAATGTATCATGCTTGGTATTATGAATTGCTTGAAATATGCTTGGTATCGTGAAATATATCATAAATACTTCATAAATGTATCGTAAATGCTTGAAATGTATCATGAATACTTGAAAAAGTTTCATACTTAAAATGATAACTTTTTATCATTATCATATTTGATTTGGTATCGAAATGATAAATATCTATCATTATGATTTGATATCGAACTTGACATGTGTATCATGCTTAATATCCTACTTGAAATTAATATCATACTTTAAAATGATGAATTATTATTTGGTATCGAACTTGAAGTTTGTATCATGCTGAATATCGTATTTGAGGTCACTATCATGCTTGGAAATGATGAATGTCTCATCATTTAATATTGGACTTGAAAAGGATTTCACTTCATATTGATAAATTTTAGTATCATGATAAATGCATGATATTGTTTTTTGAAATCATGTATCATGTTGTGCATGTTAATAAGTTGAAATATATGTAACTTATCAGTTAGAGCTTGAATTCAAAGGTTTTGAATTCAAATATACTTTTTCTAAAGTATGGCATATAAATTGAGGGAGTTAAGGTTAACTCCATCATCAATTGGTTGTCATCATCAAAAAGGGAAAGATTGTTGAATCTTAAATTTTGATTATGAAATCAATTGATAAATTATTTGATATAATCTATATGTTGAGAAAAAGTATGCAGAATTAACTACAATAGTGAACAAGGCATAAAGCAAAATGTAATGTTAGAGTTAAGATCGAATGATATGTTGAGAGTCCAAGAGTTCATTGGGAGTCCGAAAGTTCATCAGGAGTGTTGCCAAAACTGGCCGAGAGTTCGTCGGGAGCTTGTTGAATTGTACATCGGAAATTCATCGAGAAGTTTGTCGGAAGTTCATCGGAGCTCGCCGAGAAGATCGGAGCTTGTCAAAGAAGCTCGTCGGAACTCACCAAGAAGATCGTCGAGAGTCCAAGAGCTTGCCGAGAGTCCGTTGGAAGATTACCGAGAATTCGTCGAAAGTCTGCCAGAAGATCGTCAGAAGCTCACTGGAAGGAATTTTGACTTACCAGAATTGTTTGCTTTAGTATAAGCCTTAAATGTCATAGTTAGAGTGTAATTAGAGTTAGGTTTAGGATGTAATTTTACTAACTCCGTTAGGGGCCAGTTGGGCCCGAATCTAAACTAGTTTGGGCTGGACTCATGGCTCAAACAGTGCTGCTGAACCTTACCAACACCAGACCGAGTGGTGGAACTACTTAGGGCTCAATCTCTTTGGTATTTGGATGGTGGTACCGCTAGGCAATTATTAACTGTCAAGCTATAGTATCGCCCAATTCTAGTAGCTAGGACTCTGTTTGATGGTAATACCGTTAGATTGGGCAGTGGCACCACCTAATGTTAAGGTCAACTGAAGGTAGTACTACCATGACCCTAGAAATTTGAGATGTGACCTTTTTAGTTTTATTTTTTAAGCCAATTGAGGCCTATAAATACCCCTTACTTTTTTGCTTGTTGGATATAGAGAAGTGATAAAAAAAGAACTGAGACTATATCGAAATTGCTTGTAAATATTGAGAGTTCACCTCTACCGATTTTAAGTGTTAGAAACTTATATAAAGAAAGTGAGCTATTTGTAAAGAATTCTATAAATGGGTGATTGACCTTTGTCCTTAAAGAAAAATTAATAGTGGAAGCCAATGACTTCATCGGAGGAGGTATCGGGAGTGAACGTAGGTCGGACGATCGAATCACAATAAATTAGTGTGTTCCTTTCTTGTTGTATATTTTACTTTTACTACTTAATTTCTTTATTGTGATTGTCCCACTTCTTCTTCTCTACTCATGAACATATTCAAGTTAAACATCTTTCCGAAATGTGTTTTCGTCGAATGAAATATTTTCACTGAAATAATTTTTCAAAATCAACGTTTTTAACTGCTACACTAATTCAACCACCCCACCCCCCTCCCCGTGTCGTTCTTGATCCTAACAAATGTGAGTGTAAACTTAATAATTTTCACCAAACCTATTAAAACTCCTTTCTAAATATCCTAATTTCTATTCTAGTATGTTTAGTACTATTTTTCCTAATTTTTTTTGATATTAGAGTGATTAATTATCATAATATGATTCTAATATTTTAGTATTATTTTTAATTTTTTTAATTTTTTATGATTTCAATAATTAAATTTTTGAAAAAGGGTTTAATAGTTCTAGGCGATAATACTATAGCCTGATCTAGGATGGTGCCATCGTTTGTGATCAATAAACCACTAGATATAGGTAGTATCACTACTATTAAGTAGTGTTACATAGTGATCGAATGTAACACTACTTGGTGGAAAGGTGACGATGACCTCCTGCCTTGTTGATGACACTTGTCTCGACAACATTGATCGTAGCCACCGAGGCTCAACAGGAGGGTAAGGCCAACCTCTTATCTCAACAAAAACGACCATGACCAATAATGGTCACCAAGATGGCAACACCAATCTCTTTCCCCACCAGTGAAGGCCATCGTATAATTACCGAGGCCTAGTGAGAATGGGATGGCTATGGCTCCTTTAACTGCTAGGTTGAGTAATAGCACTCTTGTTACTAACGTCGACTATGACCAGTGGCAAAAAAGTTAGCAATGGCAAATAGGGTTTGGAATTATAATTTGAGAGAAATATAAGGGCCAATCTAGGCCTAAATTAAGCAAATCAAATAATTAGTTTATGTGATTCACAAACAAGTTCAAACCTAAAAAACCTAGAAACAAATAAGATTAGGATCAATAGATATTGTCCATGTGTTTGGTTTGTGATTATTGAACATGTGCTTCTATTATGATTCATTACATGTGTTTCTTTTATGATTTATTATACACGATTGTGATAGTTCATACTTGTGTATGAATTTAGGATACTTTATTTGCGAAATAGGGTGCTTTGGGTTGATTATTGATCGAGTGTAATTTGAGTGTAACTCAAATGATCTTTCTCGAACCAATCCAAACTACCCAAATAACTATCCTAATATGATTATATAGGTTTAGTATCATTTTTTCTAATTATTTTTTAATTTAGAGTAATTAACAATCTAAATATGTTACTTTTGGTGGAATCTATAATCAAGTATAGCTTGAGTATAAAGTGAGGATAAATTTAATAATTTTCACCAAACCTATTGAAACTTCTTTCTAAATATCATAATTTCTATTCTAGTATGTTTAGTACTATTTTTCCTAACTTCTTTTGATATTAGAGTGATTAATTATCATAATATGATTCTAATATTTTGGTTTTATTTTTTAAAATTTTATATGATTTCAAGAATTAAATTTTTCAAAAAGGATTTCATAGTTCATAAAAATTTTCACCAAACCTATCGAAATTCATCTATAAATATTTTAAGATAATTATAGTATGTATAATATCACTTTTCCTAATTTCTTTTGATTTATAGATGATTTTTGTCCATATTTATATTTTGAATCTATGATCAAGTATAATACAAATGTAACTCAAGAAAGTTTCACTAAATATATCTAAACTTCTCTATAACTATCATAATATGATTATAATGTTTTAGTATTATTTTTTATTTTTTTAAAATTTTACATGATTTCAAGAATTAAATTTTTCAAAAAAGGTTTCATAATTCTAGGCTATACTATCATCTGGTCTAAGGTAATACCATCATTCATGATCAATAAACCATTGGATATAGAAAGTACCGTCGTCATTAGGCAATGTTACATAGTGATCAAATGTAACACTGCTTGGTGGGAAGGTGACGATGACCTCCTGCCTTATTAATGATGCTTGCCTCGATGACATTGATCGTGACCACCGAGGCTCAACAAGAGGGCAAGGCCAACCTCTAGCCCCAACAACGACAACTATGACTGATAACACTCACCAAAATGGTGACAACAATCTCTTTCCCCTATCGACGAAGACCATCACATAATTATCGAGGCCTTGACGATTACGACTCCTTCAATTGTTAGGTTTAGTAAAGGCACTCCTATTATTGACGTCGACTATGACTAGTAGTAAAAAAGTTGACAATGGCGAATAAGGTTTGACAATATAATTTGAGAGAAATTCAGAAGCCAATCTCGGTCTAAATTGAGTAAATCAAATAATTAGTTTATTTTAAACTAGCATTGTTCGATTCATATCAAACAAACAAGTTCTAAAATCAAATATAATCAATAGATATTGTTCACCATTATTTGATTTTATAAAAGATATTTTGATCCAACTATAAAAAAAAAAGCCCCCTGGTTCATATGTTTAAAACATGGAGAGGCCATTCCTATAAACCCCATCATTGTCTTCTACAAAATCAGTTATCAAATATGATAAATATACTTTTGAATTCAGTTGTATCTAAAAAAACTTAAATAAGCTTTTTTACTTTTTCTTCGAATTTATTGTAAACTCGACCAAAAGATATCGGAATTCAAATTAAAAGAATCAGATAGACTTACACAAGAAAACCTCGACATAGCTACTTATTTTTCTATTTACGTTCGTCCTAAATGAGTAAACTGGCTACAAAAGCTATTGATCTAAATATTGTATAATGAAACGGATTTAATACATGATTCGGAAGTGCTTTACTTAAAGTCGTGTTACATATAATTACACGATGCTTTATTAATGATTACATAATTAACTGAAATGGACATTAAATGCAATTACCCATCAAATACGGACACCGGTCATGACTCTTTGTGATCCTTCATCAAATTGAAGTTTAATATTGCATTACTATGGATTCTTATGTGATTTCCATCGTCTGTTTATGTCGATCAAAGAACAAAATATGATCATCCATGATATTTTCGGATTTTTAAGATCAGTCATGAATCCTGATTATAACAATTAAAATTATTTTGGACGTAAGCAGTAACCGCCCAAAATCAATTTTTTGGAGGATAATTTCCTCGAGGTTAATACTAAATATGAGTTCAATCAAATAGAAATAATCAATAAGCCCTACAGTCGAACAAGTCAAAATCCAAAATCAACATAAGATTTTCGATTAAAGGCCCATCGATTCCATGATCAAAGAAAAAGTCCTATTAGTATTATTGATTTCATAATCATACCGTACAATGTTGAGATGGCCGAGTTGGTCTAAGGCGCCAGATTAAGGTTCTGGTCCGAAAGGGCGTGGGTTCAAATCCCACTCTCAACAGTGTGCTGCAATGGTTTTTTAATACTAAGATTATGAATTCATTTTTGTATCTTAAAACATTTCAAGGTAATGTATGCAGCTGGGGTAATGTTTTTCTTAATATCCAATTTGAATTAAGTTTGGGGATTGCCAACGATTTGGTTTGGGTTGGATCTGTTATTATTCTATTAGATTGATTGATAATTCAACAATACACAGACGATTTACCACTTTCATTACCACCATCGCCAACGTTACAATCAACAACAGCAGCAAAAGCATAAAATGAATCCAAGACCTAAATGGGACCATATAAATAAAGGGATGCTGTTGTAGACCTTTTTTTATCCTTCTGCTGCTGCTGACTGAGGCATTCTGAACAAAAAGATTATAAACATCCGTAAATCAATACAAACACACTGTATCCGATTACTGTCAGCCAGATTTTGCTAAAAGACGGTAAAAGGCCACAATATTGGATTACTTGCTAACTTGTGGTTGCCAAAATATTATTATTACATTACCACACATGCATGGATGCCATATACAAGAGAAAATAATACCCACGTATCTTCCAGCTTACATTTTACATTATTTGGTACCACAAAGAATATAATAGTTCTAAAGTGCATAATCTAGAACACCATTTCTTTACAGCAAATTACAAGGGCAATGTGAGGTTGGGGGATACGTTCTTCACCTCCTATGGTAGCTACCTTGCTGAGGAGGGGGATAAGGAGCTGGCACTGTGTATGAGGGAGGAGGATATGGGCCGGTTTGCTGTTGATATGCATTGTAGTATGCTCCATGCCATCCGGGATAAGCTGGTTGCCAGTGTTCATGGTTTGGTGGCTGCTGAGGATGCTGATATTGACCAACTGGGGCATAGTAAGGAGTCTGCTGAGGTGCAGCATAGGCAGGGTAAGGATGAGCATATCGAGGCCTTGGCTGCTCTGCAGGCAAGTGGTGGTAGGGTGGCTGAGGACGAGAGGGAGGTGGAGTGCTCTGTGGTTCAGGTTGCTGAGTAGTCCTCTGATGGTCAGGTTGCCCAGTGGAAGGGTATGGCTGCAAATAGACCGGCCCCGGCTGCTCCGCAGGTACATGGTGGTAGGATGGCTGAGGATGAGAGGGAGGTGGAGTGCTCTGTGGTTCAGGTTGTTGCGTAGTCCTCTGATGGTCGGGTTGCCCAGTGGAAGGGTATGGCTGCAAATAGACCGGCCCCGGCTGCTCCGCAGGTACATGGTGGTAGGATGGCTGAGGATGAGAGGGAGGTGGAGTGCTCTGTGGTTCAGGTTGTTGCGTAGTCCTCTGATGGTCGGGTTGCCCAGTGGAAGGGAATGGCTGCAAATATCCTGGCCCCGGCTGCTCCACAGGGACATGGTGGTAGGATGGCTGAGGATGAGAGGGAGGTGGAGTGCCCTGTGGTTCAGGTTGTTGAGTAGTCCTCTGATGGTCGGGTTGCCCAGTGGAAGGGAACGGCTGCAAATATCCTGGCCCCGGCTGCTCCGCAGGTATATGCTGATAAGTTGGTGGAGGACGAGGAGGTGGTGTGGTCTGTGGTTCAGCTTGTTGAGCATCCATCCTTGAATGGTTAGGTTGCCCACCAGAAGGGTAGTTGTAGCCTGTTTTCCCATCAGTTGCAAAGTTGAGTCCAGCTATCTGCCTCTGTACATCCTCAATCAGCTCTCTGCACTGAATGCTTCTGGTCATGATGAAATCACTGCATTGCTGCTTTACATTTGTAAGTGCATCCTGTTTGTGAAACAGATTGGAAGTTTAGTTCAGTTATATTCCTGCAAATGCAAGTAACATGCTAAACATAGTCAAGCAGTTATCAGCAGCATTGAGTGAAACGAGAGGCTCATTGACCAGGACAAATCAAACAATCATTCATTGCTCCAATCACTTCTGGTCCCAAAAATTTCATAATATAGTAATTTGACAAACATGTCCAGCAGCCATTTGGACTACAATCAGTGTGGTCATATTTCATAATGGTAGTCCAAGACATTATACATAGACCATACAACCTGATTTGCAACCGTTTCTCTCTCCTATACCCAACTGAGATATAACAGGGATTTTCCTGCTATCCTGATTCATGATATGCAGCAGTCTCAGAGAAGGCTGCCGGTGACAGAGTTGTTGGATTCAAACATGGGTCTGCTGGTGATGAACGTTGGTGGCCAATCTTGATGACAGTAGCAGGTATGGTTGGATGGTTGAAGAAGGCATATAGTGCAAGCAGAGAATTTCATAGAGGCAGTGACTGGGGCATGTGAATGATATAAGAGACGGCCATGGAGTCAGGGGACATAAGATGAAATCAAGAGTATGCATATATGAAGGGATTTGAGATGTGGCTGCACCGTAGACTGTGACCTGAATGATGAAGGGATTTGAGATGTAGATGCACCAGAGAGTGTGACCTGGATGATGAAATCAATCTGGACTGGTCGACGTTTAAAAAGAATGGTGAGAACAACGTTTAAAATATTCAAATAAACAAATTACAGATCTTGTATACCTGAAGAGCAACATAAAACTTCAAACCCTCAGTGATGCTCTCCTTAATTTCCCGATATTTTGCCACAGTAGCTGCTATCTGTTTGTAACTCTTCTCACGGGCAACTGGCAATAAAATTTTGAGGAACTAAGGCAAATAAATTCAAATACAATAGAAGGTGTACAAATGCTGGAAGCATACTAATGAAAAAAAGAAACATTATTTAATATTGACTGAAAACGGAGAACTAAATTCTTATTCCCATAGTTCACATATCAAATTAAAAAGCCATATCCTTTTATCCAAGTGATTGAGGTACAATTTCAATGACTGAAGCTTATGGTAATATCAAATTTCGCTTAGATGCAGGATTAGCTCAAATATGTCAAATATCTGACTCAAAGTCTTGGATCACATGTATTCAGCTGGTGGACGATAAAATTTATTGCTTTTGGTCTCAGTTGATCATTTTTTTGTTCGTCTTACTTTGTTGTTGTTGTTGTATTCAATTTAGTAAGGACAAATGAAGATTTTAGACCATGACCTTCAAATTACAAAGACAATGCAGTTTATGTCAAGATAATGATCATAAGCATAAAATAAAAGATAAATCATTCAATACAGATATTAATAATTAACTAAATATCAACTTCACAGCACAAAAAACTTCATAGTTTGTTCTTTCTACAATTTAGCTGATAAACATTTGCTAGTAATAATGTTTACAGTCCACATGACATAAGCAGATCAAGACTGACAAATACTGCCCAATTAAAAAAAACATATGGAAGAACTTAGAAATTTGTACTATTAAAACTTAAATGAGTGAAAAAAAATTGATGCCATAAGTCAATCAAATGAGTTAAAAAGCAAAGTTATGAATGAAGTAAAATAAATCTAATTAACTTGCTGGTTTCAAATATCAGGCAGTATGGTGAGCATCAACATGGTTTGATATTATTATTATTATTATTGTTGTTGTTATTATTATTATTATTATTATTATTATTATTATTATTATTTCGGTGATACCACTCAGTATTATAATTATAATTATTATTATTTTGGTGATACCACATAATATGAGTCAGTAAACATCCCGATACTAACGCCGTATTTGCCCAGTATACTAAGAAACCAATACTGGACCAAGATTTAAATCATATATGTGCAAAGATAGGGTCAATATGTTGAAGAGCAAACCTCCAGCAGCAGAAAGGCAGGACCATGTCTCTATCATAATCAACATATATGCACTAAACAATTTGCTCAACCACTAATTAGAACAAATACAAAACTTGTGTTGATATCAAAATTTTGTGTAAAGAAATACTAGTGTCTAGAAATTCTAGATAATATACTGCTAGCTTAATAAAATACGTTCTGCGCCAGCAACAAGTGCCCTGATGCATCAGAGTATGCCTGCAATTTTTTATATATTATTTAACTCGAAAATTAATAATCAAGTATTGCAATTGTAAAAGTGTCATAATTACTGTGATAAATAGGTATCATGTGTTTATCAGTTTATCTTTTTCTGGTCACAAGCATCTAATGTTCTCTATATTGGCTGTGGCCAAATAGACTAGATTGATGATGGCAACATGGTAGACAACTAAACATTGACCATCACATGTAGGCACAATCATTCGGTGAATTTTTCAACACATGATCTTAACAGAAACCATTAGCATTATATTGTTGTTGATAATTATGGTTAAGGATTTAAATACTGGTACCAATAGGCTACCATACCGATACATTGTCAGTATACCAGACAGTATATTGACATGTACATCCAGAATCACTAAAAAAAATGAAAAGTGAATTTCAACTGGTTCTTAAGTACATGAATATCACTAATTCTTGGTTGGACCAGCAGACAACAGATGTTACATATTGATCAGGTCCATATTCTAAAACTTGATTATCTTTATTAAAAAAGCCAAGGCAAAATTATAGAGAAAAAAGAACAAAAAGGGCATATAGCCTCTAACTCACACCCTATAAAACTAATCATTGATTAATTTGCAAAAAAGAGGATGAAGGCCTTGGTGCAACGTCAAAATGAACTTCTTGGACCATATGGCAATCCAATTACAGCCCTATGATACCCTTGCAATAGACAACACAATAATCCCTATGTTCAATCCTGTGTGTGATATTGCTTCATCCTTCTCAATTTAAATGTCATTAACTTCCATTTTTGCTAAAAGTCAACAAATCAATATCAGTCCATACATTTTACTTGTTTGATTTTCTTCTGCCAGACCAAAATTCCTTTAGCACAAAATTTTCCAATATAACAACAATCGAGAATTAAATCATTAATATATCATTTTTGAGTGAAGCATACCAAAACAGTTGCACTTTAATCAGCGCTGCAAATTATGCAACTCCTATGTACAGTAGAAGAGTGCTAGCAACTCATCTACTATCAGAAATTCTTAAGGATAACAGGTTAAAGATATTCACTATCAGAAGTTGTTGACAATTATCCTAACGTGTGGCTAGTTTGGCAATTTAATTCCTTATCTTGCATAAGCACATAATTTATTCAAATTTTCAAAAAGTACTGCCAATCATAACACAGCATTAAGTTCCAACAATACATTAGTTTGAAACATGTAGCATATATCTAGTTACAGAATATGAAGCCAGAACAGTTTAAAGAACCTTTACAAATTACAACCATAGTAACAATGCTCATTTTTCCATGTTCAACTATTAAGATTAATAAAAAAGTGAATACAGTTACCGGAAATTCTGTAAAAATAAAGCACATGCACCATCAAAAGCAATACAGATAATTTCGTTTATATTTGTGATGTCCCAAGAATTTAGAATCTTAAGGATAAGCATGAACAAGATATGAATAACCACAGAACAGTAATGTGCATTAAACCATGAGCAGAACCAGAGAAAATAATATCCACTTGAAAGATACTATTACTGCAGTTCAAGAATTCAAGCAGTCCTGTACTTAGAAGTCTTAAAGAGAGTCAAAAAGAGGTGATGGATAAAATTCATTCAAAAAACAACTAAAGAAAAGAAAGGATTCATGGATTCCTGTATCTAGATCAGCTAAAAGGAGATGGACCAGCACCTTTGAAGTCTTCCAGATTGAACATAGCAGCAAAGTCATCATTTTTTGACTGCAGGTGAACACAAGAAAGAATATAAAATCTTAAGCAACAACGTTGTTAATGCATTGCTGAGTTAAAATCAATACAAATGAAGAACATGGATCATAAACAATATCAAGGCATGATCATCATAGTGAACCAACAGACGAAATGTATACTACATTCAAGCAATGCCATGTTACATAAGAGACAAAATATAGAAATATGCAACAAGAATAAAATGAATTATCATTCAGAGTGAACTAAAGGAAAAAAACTATAAATTAATATTGAGGTCATATATTCAGCTTCTTGATTCTAGCTTATGGTCCCTATCCCTTTGGGAAAAGCTGCAATTTATTAGCGGACCTAAGAGGAGCAGAAATTTGCAGTGCGGCAGTCCTTGAGCTGATGGGTTTGCCTTAATTTAGAGGTCAGTTGTCTGGCCATATTAGAAATAATATCGCTAAAGACTCTGACTTAATATGGATGCCAGAAAAGTACAAAGTGCCTGCACTATCAATTCAAACTCCCACTAGTAATATTTGTGAAATCTAGAGTTTCTTTTGTCCTAAGAGCCGAGAAAAAGGACAATTAAGATCAAGTAAAATGGATAACAGGTATATCATAGGCATAGAACTTCAGTAAAATTTCATTGCTCTTATTATGACATCAAAATATAGCTTAAAGTCAACATCCCCACACACCAAAAAAAACCCCTCATAAAGAAAGTACTTAGGTAATCTATTCTGGGATATTATCCATGGTCTTTGAGTTGGTTCTTGACAAATATAATATCAAAATATCGACAACTTGTGAAATCTCAGTGAATTTTTGGTCCAGTGAAGGGGATAGGGTATCATGAAACCATAGAAATGGTTTGGTAGGCTTATGACATCTGTAGAAATCCACATTGCTCATGGTGGATCCTAGTCATCCAAAGAACCCAACCAAAATAAATAAATAATACAGAGATCATGAGTTATGGGCTTTGCATCAAGACAAGTGATACTTGTTAAAGACTTTAAATCTTTAATCAACATATTAAAATATTTAATGACCAACATGCTTAATGCCTTAATCATTAGCCCATTCACTGCAAAGCATCAACTTAAACATTGTTAATCAACTCAAATCACACTCTATCTAATGATAATGATTGTAGTGATGGTAAAACTTTAACAATTGAAAGATAGAAAATTAAAAACTGCCACATAATGATGAATCTTTGATACTGAAGAGGAAGAAGACAATAGCTTACTTGAAGTTGAAGCAATATTTGCTCCTGTGCCTCAATATTTTGTGCAATTTCTTCACATATTTGGTCATACTTAGCAATTTCTTTCTTGAAAAGATCCTCTTGTGATCCAGTACTTGTCATCAGCTTTGGCAGTATATCATCCTGCAACAGAAGTGACATTGGCTAAATGAACAAATACTGTACTTGTTAAAATGGGAGAAATTAAGAAGCATTTACTGGGACCAAATGTCTCAAAGCTTTTATCATCAGGAAATAGTCATTTGATTTCATAATCCATCTCTAAAGATACGTACCACTTCATTAATATCTTTAAAAGCATAAATCTTCTCCAAAGAAACCATAAAAGAATAAGCATACAGAAAGATATATCACAACAGTGTATTAAAAATAGCAGCAATCTAGAACCTTCATGAGAATGATCTTGAAGTTGCACAACCACTTACTAGTTCCCAATAACACTGGCCTTTCTAAAACCATAATAGGACATAACTTGCACCATTCCTAATGGAAAAGAAAAAAAAATCAACTACATGTGACTTTTAGTATAAAAAATTTTGTAGATGTCATTCAGATATAATTTCGATCTAAAAATCAATCACTCATTAGCGAGGATTAAATTTTAACATACCTGTCACCAAGTCAAAGAATGGCCCCGTGGTTTGTTACACAGTACACATTGTGACTTACCAAGCCAAGGCTCATCCAGGAAAGAATTAGAGAATAACAATGCGAACAAATGCATGCATGCGCATGCACTAGGTGATATGCACTGGTTCTGTGGTAAAGAGTTACATGCCTACTGTGGCCCTTTACCAGAATCATGTGTGTAATGAACAATAAACCTGCATGGTAAGATAAGTCATTTCCCAGGGAACAGCCAACAGAAAGTGACAAACTGGCTGCTTTAATCAATTTAAGGGGCAAAATCTGCCTAAAAAATTTAAAACAGCATTGATCTCCTTGGTCAATCTTATCAAGTTGAAACAGCTGATTCTTCAAAGTTTTTTGCAAAACAATTTCTTCAAACTTGAAATTTGTTTGGTTTAGTTCATATTAAATTTGTTAATAAAAACTTCATCTCAAGTGTTTGAGTCAAAAGCTTACTTCTATTAGTCCATGTGTCATAGGATCACCATTGGATAAACGAAGTTAGTTATGTGAAAATAACCATAAAAATAAGTGCTGCATAAAGATTAAAAACTAAAAGTGCTCATACTGGATATAATCTTAAGATGAGCATGGCACAAGAATATAATAAAAAAAGACATAATAAACAAATGTTAGGAAGTAGGGTAATGTCTCTGAGAACAGTCCTCACCTTCCTCTTCATCTCTTTTAGCATATCTTCAAGGCCTGCCCTTTGTTCTCCTAAATTCTCCAATTGCCTCTGATTGCACAAGTAGGTGTCAAGAGAATGATTCTTAAGGCATGAAACAACAAAGGAAGTTCAAAAGACACCAAAAACAATAGAAGTCTCAAATATCGTTTTTTACTTCTGCTGGCTCTGGTAGCCTAACAAATTTTGTTATTTCCCCAAAAACAAGAAGTAGAATGATACCTCATGAGAATTTCAAGATAGATGCTAAATGAGATATTGATCTCATGCTGGTTACTTAAAATAAGCTAACACAGGAGTATAACTAAAGGAACTTTCAGAAGGTGTTAAATTAGACAATTATGATTTAACATCAAAATGGAATTAACTGGAGTTACCATTTTTCATGGACTAGCAAGTAAAGCATGCATCTGATGTGATCAAACAACTTCAGCATTCACAGCCAGATCCAATATATGATCCAGTTAACTGAAATGTTGTCCACGCTTACTGGTCATAAGCAATTGTTACCAGTAACAGATCTAAATGTCAACCATATAAAGGAAAGTCCTCCTCTTATCGACAATTACCAGAAATTTATTACTAGGCACTAGCCCCAAGGTTCTCAAGTCAACAGAACAAAAGGCTCCAAAGAACACATTGAGCTCCATGAGTTTCGGGAAAATTAAACTAAAAAATAAAAGGAAAAGCTACAGACGCATTATGAAATTCAAACATATGGAGACAAACAAAATTGAGGCTGTGCATCTCACATATCAAAGTCAAGCAGAACTGACTTCTTGCAGTTCAGAGATAAATACAGTAAAATTGCAATATTTCCATTTTCCAGAATAGAACAAAATTCAGTACATACCAAGCTTTGTTTGAGAGCTCCCACTATAGCATCTTCATTTCCATCTAAAGACATGATAGGCCTTGCAAGACTTGGAAGGGCTGATTCAATCTGCAAAATATTGTAAGAAATGAGAAGTTTACAATAGTTGAACTAGTTGGATCCCAGATTCCTTGAGAGACCTTATCAATTTATATAAAGAAACCATAATTAGCTTTCATGAATATAATTTAAATTGAAAGAGATAGGAAAAAAGATAGAACAGAGTTTTCTGTGTTAATTCCTGTATAACTTCATATCAAGGATAGCATATATTGGATGCCATGAGTCTGTACGCTAACAAAGCACCATCAGAAAAATACACATGTGAACTATAAGACGTGTGAGTGTTGGTACATGAACTTTTCTGACTAGCATGCATGATGCGTCAATCTAGCATTTTGCCAGGACAAGGGTATGCCACAAAACTAAAAAACTTGCTTTAATTTGTGTATGTATTCCTTCAAAGGCATCTTATGTATGCACCTCTCCACGTACAAACATAGATTTGCATATAATCCCAGACTGTTGTACATGTATATATACAAGAATAATATGAAATAAAGAAAATATTCAATTATTAGTACAATTTAAGGAATATAGTAATCAAATATATCATTATATTACATATTTTGTTTAATCTTATATTTTGTTAGCAAGCTTATGGAAGAAGGAAACAAGTCAACAGAGGATACACTTTCTTATCATATGCTGTCGGTTGCTATAAAAATTAATAGGAATCAGTGATGATGCAAGGGAATACCAAGAAAGTATGAATGGGACAATATAGTAACCATTCTACTTGCAGCTAGTTGGTTGAACATAATAGACAGGTATATGCCTGTTGACAGCATGCATACCGGTCTAGAATCAAGGATTGTCATGAGCTCCCCATTGCCTCTTACTTCCCTATCAATCCTTGAATCACTATCAGCTGCTTGCTTCAGATTTGCAGCAAACCTGTTTAATCTATCCTGTAGGGATTTTGTTAACGTGCTTGACTGTGGTCTAGTCCACCTTGTTCCAAACTGGTTTCGGAATTGTAAGTCGGAATTTGCTTCCTTCTGCAGTAGCTCTTCCGCCTGGACCAACAGCTCCTGATTAACCCTCCTCAAGTCCCTGAGCTGCTGTATCTCAGTTTCCAGTCCAGAAGGTCCACCACTGATTTGTACTGCCTCTACATCCTCTGTGAGATCCAAAGGCAAACTTAAGGTACCTTCCAATGCCAGGATAGAATCTGGCAGGTCCATCTCCTTGAGTTTAACCCTTGTTATTTCACTTCCTTGTTGTAGCTTCTCCAGCTGGGTCCGGACAATGTTGTCGACCATATCAGTGTACTTGGACAGAGCCTTTGTGCTGCTGTCAGGGACAAGGTTTGAGAAAAACTTCTCCTTGCTAGCATCTAAAACTTCTCCCAGAGGAGTGGGCTTCACTAGAGATGCTGCAGGAAGAGCTGCCAAGGAACTAGCTGTTGGAATCCGCATGAGATAGACCCGATCATTCTCCTTTACAGATCTCTCTAGGTTATGATTCATATTGGTCTCTAGTTTGTTAGCAGCATCAAGTAGAGGTTGAGCTACACCCTTAGCAGATTTCTTTGCATCGATAAGAGCACTTATCCCAATCCTGAGCCTAGCTATTTCCTCTGCAATTTCTTCTTTCTCATGAAGCTCCAAAGAGTATCTATAGCAAGCCTCAGCATAAAATTGGGCTGCCTTCAGTTGCACATGAGAGATCCATGTCCGATCAAAATGTTGGTTGAGTGGAGAAGCATTTAGCGCTGCATATGCTTCCTCATAGTAGACTCCAACCTACAGCATACACCAAATGTCATGAGGTTAGTGAAGCATGCTCAAGATGTTGTCAGTTTGCATCATGACTATGAATTCTGAAACATGTAAGACAAGCAAGAATCTAATGATAAGAAAATAAACAACATACGCAACAGTAGCTTGGAGTTAACAGGAACAAACATCAAAATACAATAAGTAACAGATCATGAACATGACAGAATCAACTGATGATTAGTAACAGCAAAGTTCTAAATAAAGCTGCAAACAGAAGTTTAGGATCTTAGAATGCAAGATGGAAGATTCAAATAAGTTGTAGGCTTTAGACTAATCATCATCATCATCATCATTATCACTACGTCCTTCAATGCCATAATTAAAAGTATGATTCTCATCAAATATGCTTCATCAAGGAAGATATATATAAATTGCATATGCCATATAGTATCATAATTGCCCATAATTAAGATTAGCAGAAAACAAAAAGGAACTTCCTGGAAATGACAAGAATTTTACGTGCAACGAAACATCAACATATTATATAAAAGAAATCTGCGAGAGAGTTCATGATATGATATACCTGACGAGCAATCTTGGAGCAAATCCCGGGGGGCTTTGCATCCCCGATAACCTTCTCAAAGAAGCACTCCTGAGACTGCGCCAGCATCAGTTTCTCCAGCATCACGGCACACTCGACCGACAAATCGACCGTGGCCCCCGCAGCCACTGCCTTCGGCGCCGCATGATCCTTCAGGAACGCGAATGCCCCCGCGGCACTCTGGAACCCGTTGCAGGCCTGCTTGAGCCCCGCGGCAGAGGTGCGATCGGCGGCGAGGGCGATCTGGCTGTAGACGGCGCCGAGGTTGAATAGCACGGCGGCCTTCTCGAGGTGGATGGAGGGCAGCGCGGCCGTCTTGTTGGACCGGAAGGCGTCGAACCAGGTGAAGGTGAGGGAGTGGACGTGGGATCGGTCGGGGGAGATGGGGAAGCGGGGCTCGACGGCGGCGATGGCGCGGAAGTACGAGATGAGGAGGTCGCGGCGGAGGTCCAGGGAGGAGGGGGAGGGCTTCTCGAGATCGAGACGAAGCTGTCGGATGGTCTGGAGGTCGTCATCAGCGACCTGGGCGTCGCGTTCGGAGAAAGTGTAAGCGATGTAGTTGCGGAGGGGGCGGTAGAGGTCGACAGCGGTCGTCTTCTTCTCGTGCACCGCCAGCATTACGTTCACCGCGGCGGCGTACGACATCGAACCAGCGCCGCTCCGCGGCCCTTATCGGATCGCCGCCCGCCGGTGGGTATTGGGAGGGATCTGGAGCGGGAGAGGAATAGGGATTTCAGCCACCAGTAACAGGGAGAGGAAGCGGAGAGGGGAACGCGGCCGTCACAAATACGTCACTGGAAAAAAGTATTGCGGTTGGAAACTCGAACAACGTTTTATGTAAGAATATGTTAATTAATAATGGGCGAATTCTCGGGAAAACAAGGGCTTTTAAAAAAAAAAAAAAAAAATCGCCCACATTAATAAGAGCATCCGTTAATTTATAAGAACATAATTTGTGGCGTATAGAAATGTCTTATAATATTCCAAAAGCGATACAAATTTTGATCTAGAATAATTTACCAAAAAAACATAATAATAAGGTTTTATCCAACGTCATCCTCATCTTTCATTAATACCCTTCAACTATTCTGATTGAAGCCAAACTGATCCACAAGTTGGTTCGAACCGATCGGATTATTGATATGATTTAAATCGATTATTTAAGTCAAATTAGTTACAGAGTTTGATTAATTGCAGGTCGTGCAAGATGGATCTCCACTTAAAATAAAAGGTTTACACTCATGGGCTACATCGATTAAGTGTAACCCTATTATAAGTGGCAATGATAAAGAAGTATTCTCCTCTCCGATAACTGCACTTAGTTTATCTTCTCTTTGACTTTGTCGGCATCAATTGTGAGCGATAAACTCATATCTCCTCCAACTGCATGCCCTCTCCTCATTGGCTATGACTCCCATGTCGATTTTTCTCCTATAATAATAGGTTTGGTGACTTCTCTCCAGCATCACCGATCCTTCCATTGGCAACTTCCCCTCCAATCCTTCCTTTAGCAACTTCCTCTCCGACATCTCCTCTACCATCTCTAATAAGCCTCTACCTAATGCCCCCTCCCTCTAAAATTGAATCAATAACACCTAACTTTTTGTGCAATATTGTAATATTTAAATATTTAGGTGATTTGAGGTTGTAGATCAATTGAATATAGGGCACTCCAATTGAATTTATAGTAGTGTAAATCTCGATATGTGGGAGTGATTATTCATAAAATCATATAGGGTTATAGGATGATTACTTGATCCTCTGTTAGATGTAAGATATTTGCCCTCATGACCAGTGTTTCATAGAAGCTTAAAACTATGGCTAATATAACACACTATTTAGTGACAGTGGAACCATTTCTACTTAGTGCTCTATTGACATAGGATGATGGTATTTGCCCTAATCCAAGCCATAGTATTATCTAAAATTATAGAATCTTTTTTTTTAAATAACTTCCAAAGTCATCTAAAAATAAAAATAAATTAGAAAAAATAATATTAAATATATTATAATTGTTATAGAAAGTTTCGATAGGATTGGAGCAAAATTACTATTCGATTTACACTCATCTTACACTCAATCATAAATTCAATATAGAAACCCCTATTTCAATAATTGATAACTATAAAATCATAAAAAATAGAAAAAAATGATACCAAACATATTAAAATCATAGTATCATAGTTTCGGATAAGTATATATATGTTTAGAGATAATTCTCTTATTTACACTCCGGTTATACTCGAGTTACACTTGATTATAGATTCAATGTAGAAATCTTCTATTTTTGATAATTAATAATCTAAAAATAATTAAAAAAATTTAAAAAAAAAGTGATACTAAACATGTTATAATAGTTTTGGAGTTGTTTGGATAGATTTGAGCATAATTTTCATTTTTTACATTGGAGTTACACTCGGGTTACATCACTACGGATTAAGGTGGACTACATGCATTATACACTTGTTTTTTTTTTTATGTAGGTCTAGGCTCAAATCATTCGTTTCATTGATAATATGTTTTTAGATTATTTTTATCAAACATAATTTTAAGACATATTTCTTGATTAGAATATAAGGGTGCTGAATTCTCTAATATGTTTTATAAAATGTCTATGTTTGAATTTCTCTTTATTTTTATCCCTTAAACTTTGGATATGATATCTCCTATTTATAATATTTATTTTTGTATATAAATAGAATGATGCCATTACCTTCGACTTTGGGGAAAGAAAGCAGAAGAAGTGGTTACTATTGTTGATATATATCATAACTTAAAGATTTATATCAATTAATATTAAGTTATATGAAATTAAATTATTTTTTTCAAGTGCAACGTCGAAGATGTTTGAATAACCTATTCCTTCTTCACCCCCTGCTGCATCACCCCTTTCAGCGTCACCCCCTCATTCACCATCTTGTGCTTCCTCAGCTACTAATAAACCCTCTCCACAATACATAGTTAATAATTATTATTACATCGATCAGTTTAAGTGTTTTATTTGTGATTCGAGTGGTAGGAGTCGAGAGCATTTGATATGCATTTACCCTAGGCTATATTATCTTCATGTTTTTATGAGAACACCTTTTTTGTCATATAGCAGATATTTCTAACTTTCCCGTATCGATATGCTTTGTATAGTATTTTGAAATATTGGATGGAAGAATCCACTTTTATATTTAGTTGTATGCTAATTGAGCTTAGCTTGAGCAATGTTGATTTAATTTTGGGGTTCCCAATCATGGGCTAGTCATAGATGTTGAAACAATGACTTTAGATTATATGCTTAAGATAAAATATAGAAGATCTTATGTGTATGTTAGTTTTTAGTGATGATTATTTTGACGTTATGACTTTTCTTAGTTTTATATTTTATACATATTTATTTGTATTTTATTTTATCAAACCAATTATACTTCACCCCCAATATTACTATGTTATATTGATGATTTGGACTCATTGACTAACTATTATTGGATGATGGCTATTCATTCTTACATCTCTATTAAGATTTCAACTATTGGTGCTTGAATAAAGAAGTTAAAACTTGAGGATTGCAATAATATAATTGGATACCGGTATGTATCGGTATTAATGGTAGGATAAATCTTTTATATATATATATATATATGAAAGGCACAATATAGATTAATTTTGATTCTTAATGTTGCTTTTTTTTTTTGTAAGTATGGTTATGCAAGTGTATCAATATGTTTATGTCATCTCATTATCTTGATCATCGGCTTTAGAGATGGGGTTGAGTAAGCATCAGCAATTAGAATGTTGTCGTTGACTTAAGATTGAAATCAATAGCTAAGAATATGATAAGTATTTCTTTATAAATAGTCATTCATTTGGAAAAATAAAAGTGTTTTATAAATTTATATATGCTTATTATGCAAGTTTGTAAATTCTCACTCTTGCTCCTTTCAAATCTTGTCTATTATCACATAATAATATAATTAAGGTATAATTGTTTAGTATTTCTCATTTGTTTATTTAAAATATGCTATCTAATTTAATATATTAATTTATTTATATGATACATTTGGGATTATGATAAGAATACACCAAGTGTAAAAAGAATAAAAATAAAATTAAAAGATTATATAAGATATTCAAAGATCATGGACTTCACTATCTTGTGATCCCTGGCTTTGAGGAATATTATGATGATTCTTCCATAATACATTTTATCATACCTATCATCCGAAAGGATTGATAAAGGGCTACTTTATCAACACTCCATAGGTTATATAGGTTTAAGATATATAGGGCCTTAAAACACAATCTATATTTTTTAAGAAATAGAAAGTCGCCCAAAGGATTTTGGGACATTAGAGGTAAGCAATAGAAAGTCTATATTTTGGAAACCTCTAAAGGCAAGGTTGATGATTCTTTAGCCCTACTAGAGATAGAAAAAGAGAACTTTACAAAAGTGATCAAAATTTAATTATATTTATAATATAATTAATTTGATCGTCTTGATTTACATTTTTCATCTTATAAAATTTATAAGAAGATGGGTAATGATGAAAAAGAAGCTACTATTCTAGCTTTGAAATTGAATTATTTACATAAGTCTTACAAATAATTGATTATTGAATTAGGTTACTATAATTATCATTTGTTATTTGTAACATTAGTTGTTTTACTTTTTGGAAAGATGAAAGATTCATGTGTGAATACATATCTTTTTGGTCTTTATTAGATATAAGGGAATTTATTGATGGAGAGATTATAGATGCCTATTAGTCTATTATTTATCATGATGTTGTACAATTTGGATAAAAATTTTAGTCATCATTGTTATTGTGGAGTGATCTTGAGATAAATTGGTATAATTAATTATATATTGTTCCAACCCATATTTTACTTTATGATGGATCAACTAATATTTTTATTAATTTTCGATTGTAGAGAGCATATCGTTCATTTGTGACGAAGAATTTCAATCTCAATTGCAAAATCACCCTATATAGCTCGATTCAGGATATTTTTTGTCTCACTTTATCGTGATAACTATTGACATGTGATGGTGATAGATCTTTAGGAGAATATACATTTTCATTACAACTCTGTCCCTGACATTAGAATATGTTTAGATTAATGGTAAGTATTCTAATTTGACTAGTTATGCTATCATAATACTTATCCCATATTAAATATTTATTTGTTGAAAGATAGATAAAAAAAATTAAGAAAACATCACTTGTTGATTTAAACAGTCTCCATCCTTACATTGCAAAAAAGATTGTTAATAACAAATGAAAGACAAAGATGGTAAAATATCCTCAACAAGGTGGATCGTAAATTACTCATGGCATTCACATCGCTCAAGTTGTGTGATTATTATACTAATTGATTTTCTTGTTTTGCAACAATGATTGTATGATATTTGTGATGAAGTACATGAATCACTCGTTCACATACAAAGAAATACAATTTAGCCAAATGGAGATGCTGTTGTTTAGGCTCTAAATTGCCAAAGCTATACTGAACGAGTATTATTATGAGGCAAGGCATGGAGAGATTTGAACTTATAAAACATTATAAACATTATTATTATTATTATTATTATTATTATTATATTGTATGATGGCCTCATTTTTTAGACAAAATTGTTAAACAATGTCATATCGTTTTGGTAATCTGATTAATATTAATGTGAATTGCTTCGCAGTTATGTTGGTTACCGATTTGTGAGTGTCTTTAATGTTATTATGAATAGGTTTTTCTATTGTGAATCATTGTATGTGGTTATCATATTTTTAAATTGTGTGTCAATTTAGAGTGTTTTATTTTTAAAATAAGATATTTTGAGTTGAATCTGTAATTGAGTATAGCCAGAGTGTAACTTCGTTACAAATATAAAAATTATCCTAAAACCTATCCAAATCATTCTAAAACTACCATAACATGACCCTAACATATTTAATATTATTTTTATTTTTTACCTAATTTTTTAGTCATTAATTGTCAAAATAAGATATTTCTATAATAAATCTATGATTAAGTGTAACTCGAGTATAAATAAAAGGATTGTTCCCAAATCTATCCAAACTTCTCCATAACTACTATAACATGATTCTAACATTTTTAGTATAATTTTTTATTTTTTTATTTTTTAGATCATTAATTATCGAAATAGGAGATTTCTATATTAAACATATGATCAAGTGTAGCTTGAGTGTAACATAAGTATAACTAAAATATAAATAGAAAAGTTATCCCTGAACCTATCTAGACTTCTTCAAGACTATCATAACACGATAACACGATTCTAGCATGTTTGATATCATTTTTTTTTATTTTTGGATTATTAATTATCGAATAGAGGATTTATGTATTTAATCTGTGATCGAGTATAACTTAAGTGTAAACCATTGAATTATCCTCAAACATATCCAAACTTTTCCAAAACTATCATAACATAACATGATCTTAACATATTTAGCATTTTTTATTTTTTTTTATTTTTGGATCATTAATTATTGAAATAGTAAATTTTTACATTCCTTTTGTAACCGGAGTATAACTCAAGTGTAAATCATTGAATCATCTTTAAACCTCCAAACTTTTTTAAAACTCTCATGACATGAATCTATCATATTTAATATTAATTTTTTTTATTTTTGTAAAATTTTGGATTATTAATGATTAAAATAGGAGATGTGTAAGATTGAATTGTGATCAACTGTAATATGAATGTAACCGAATGTAACACAAATATAATTTTAGTAATTTTTTAAACCTATCTAAAATTTTCTATAACAATTATAACATAATTTTAATATATTTAATATCATTTTTTTTATTTTTTGCATTTTTAGATGGTTTTAAAAATTATGTTTTAAAGAGGTACCGTAGTTCTCAATGGTATACTATTGCTTGGACTAGGGCAGTACCAATGCCCTACGTTAATATAGCACTAGATATAAGTAGTCTCATCATCATGTATAGGATTTCACTAGAGTTTAGAGTGAAACTGTGATATTGATTGTAATTGAAGTTACAATGCACATAACTGATCGAAACTTATCTAAAGCTACTATTACATTATTCTAAACTTATTAGTAGAATTTTTTTATATAATTATTTTAGTATAATTAATAGAATTTAGCACTCGATAATCTGAATATTGGATTATACCCTTATCTTATTCGTAACTCGAGTGTAACTTGAGTCAAAAGGAGTTCTGACAGGTATGATTCATAGCCAGCTTGATATTGGACCTAGAAGATCATAAATATTTAGTAGGTGCTGCGACAAGTAGAGGTTCGGATACAAGATATTTGCTAGAGCCCCTATCTTGTTGGATATCCAATAAGCTCTTGAATTATTGGATCCTACGAATGAGATCCAATAAGAGCCTACGAGAGATTATTAGGTAGAGATCTACTAATCTAAGAAATTTTTATAATTAGTTAGAGATCTAGTACCCAATAGGGCAATATCCATTAGGGTTAAGTTGACAAGAGACCTTTGTAAATAGAAGGAAACCAAAGGGTTATAGACTAAGCCTCTTTTGGCTGTCACCTCCTATTCTCCTCTCCCTCTCTTTTTCTCAACCAGCAGTCCCTATTTGAGGTGTGCAGATAGCAAGAAAGATCGACCTCTTCTTGATTGCATGGTGCATGCAGCGAGGAGATTTATGCAGTAATTTGAGGAGTGTCTTCACAGCCCCTGTTATATGGATCATCGCTAGAAAGGAGGACACTTCACCTCCTTCATCTCTCATATAGATCTGTAGAATTTTAGGGATATACGATCTCCCTAGGAAACACATCTTTCTTATATGTATAGTTTTTCGGTTTTACGAGTTTTTATACGCAAATCTTCGCACGACGATAAGAACCTTATTTTCTATGAAAATCTATGATTTTTATTTTTTATTCTTCTAGTGCACATGTGATATCGCCCCAACTTTCCCAACAAGTATTTTACTTGGAACTCTTCTAGCAAGATGCTCTTCCATTTAAGGTAAATACATACATTGAATTAGACTTGCTATCATCGACATCATATTAGAAACTCGAGTCCATATACCCCTCGTCCTTGAGGCTACCTCCTTCATATAATAGTAAAAGATTCATAGTTCTTCTCAAGTACTTAAGGATACGTTTTACTACTTTTCAGTGTTCTAAATCTAGATCTGCTTGATACCTACTCATAACACTTAGGGTATGCACTATATCAAGCCTAATATATAGTATAGTATACATGATAGATCCTATCATAAAGACATTGCGTATTCTATCCAAGTCTGCCCTTTCTACAAGAGTCTTTTGGGACATACTCCTAGAAAATGATATTACATGTCTCATTGGTATAAGACATCTCTTGGAATTTTTGATGTCAAACCTTTTGACAATGATATCTATATACCTAAACTAGGATAAGCTAAGCATCCTCTTGAATATATCTCTATAGATCTGAATACCCAAGATGTAGAATGCTTCCCCTAAGTCCTTCATAGAGAAGTGTCTAGACAGCCAAGTCTTTACTATAGAGAGCATCCCCATATCATTCCCAATGACCAGGATATCATTCATATATAATATCAAGAATATGATATTGCTTTCACTTACCTTCCTGTATATACAAGGCTCATCTTCGTTCTTAATGAAGTAATAAAATTTGATTGTCTCATCAAATCTTATATTCCAATTTTGAAAAGCTTATTTTAGTCCATATATGGATCTAAGCAATTTGCACATCTTATATAGATTTTTTTGGGATACAAATCTCTCAAGCTATATCATATACACCTTCTCTTCAAGGTTACTAATGAGGAATGTAGTTTTCACATCCATCTACCAAATCTCATAGTCATAATGTATTGTAATAGCTAACAAAATTTGGATAGATTTTAGCATGACTATGGGTGAGAAGGTTTCACATAGTTAACTCTTTGCCTTTGACAATATCCCTTAGCCACTAGCCTTGCCTTATAGGTCTCCACTTTTCTATCTACTCCAATCTTCTTCTTTAAGATCTATTTATAATTAATGGATATAATAACGTTAAGTGTATTAGCTAGGTTCCAAACCTTGTTGGAGTATATGAAATCTATCTCGGAACTCATGACCTTTTGCCACTTCCTGGAGTTTATGTTCATAATAAAGTTCTCGTAGGTCTAAGGATTAATATTCTTAATGTCTTCTCTTCTGATATGTCCCACATATCTCTCAAGAGGAATCAGACCCACGTAAAGTTGAAACTTTTGTACTAGGTACCTAAACAAACTCGGGCTATGAAATAATACTTGAGCTAGGTTCTCCAATCTTACTCAACTCTATTAGACTTCCATTGTCTCCACCAAAAATGTGTTCCTTCCCGATGAACATCGCTCTCTTAACAACAAAGACCTTTTGGTCCTCGGGGTGATAGAAATAATACTTATAAGGTTTCTTGGGGTATCCCACGACCTTACATTATTCCGTCCTTAATTCTAACTTTTCGAGATTGTCTTATAACATGGGCAAGGCAACCCTAAATCTTAACAACCTTAAGATCGAGCTTTTTTCATTTTTATATCTTATATAGTGCAGACACTAACGACTTAGTTGAAACTCTGTTCAGAAGATAAATTATGGACTTTAGGACATATTCCTATAATAAGATAGATAGGTCGATAAAACTCATTATGGACCACACTATGTCTAACAGTATATAATTCCTTCTTTCTGATATACCATTAAACTGAGCTATATAAGGAGTGATCTATTGGGATAGAATCTTATGGTCTTTAAGGAGTTGAGTGAACTTTGCACTCAAGTACTCACCTCTTTGATCCGATCGAAGATTCTTGGTATTCTTTCTAATCTGGGTTTATACCTCATTCTTATATTTTTAAAATTTATTGAATGCCCCAGATTTGTACTTCATCAAGTACACATCCATATCTAAAGAAGTCATCAGTGAATATAATGAAGTAAGAATAATTATCTAAGGCTTGAGTTAACATAGGATTACCTACATCACTATGTATGAGTTCTAGTAACTCATTGGCTCTCTCTCTAGTTTCAGTAAATGAAGAGTTGGTTAGTTTTCCTTGAAGATGAGATTTATAGGTTGCATATGATTTATGTCATAAGTATGTATTGTTTACCTTATCTTATTTTTTCTTAAGCACTTATATTCATGATACGTAGAGTATCATCTAATATGAATAAATTATTATTTAATATTCCTCTACCGATGATCTTATTATCTAGGATCAATAAACAACTATTGTTCTTAAAAATTAATCTATATCTATTATTTATCAAATAAAAAATAAAAATAATATTTCTAATAATTGAAGGAATAAAATATCAAGCACCTAATGCAAGTAAAGCTTTACTAAGCAATTGTAAGGTGACCTCCCCAACGACAATAATGGCAACCTTTGCATCATTCCTTATCCTAAAGTCTACCTTGCCTCTTGCCAATCTCTTAGGTCTTATTAGAACCTGTAATAAATTATAAATATAAGATGCATTGTCGGTATCCAATACTCATACACTATCATAATTTTTTGATAAATGGATATCAATCATGAATATACCTGAAGCTTCTCCAAGCTTCTATTTCACCTTCACTGTAAGGTACTCTTTATAATTCTTCTTTTAGTGCCCGTCTTTACCATAGTGGATGCTGGAAAATCATGAATTGGCATCTCATGCATAGCAAAAAATAAAAATAAAACTAGATTTCTTATAGTTATGTACTTGGTCATTGTGCGACAATTGGTGCGTGAAAAATCGTAAATCCAAAAAATCGTACATATCATGTCAGGAGTGTTACCTAGGGAGATTGTATATCCCTGAAATTGTCAGATCTGATGAAGCGGATGAAGGAGCACTAGCGTACTCCTCTCTATCGGTAATACACACAACGGGCGTAGCGATGATGCTTCTCAGATCACCGTGGGATCTCTCTCTCCACGTGTACCACAAGGCTATCGGAGCTAAAGAGGAGGAGAGGAGGCTAAGGAGAATAGGAGGGGCGACTTCCAATAGCTCTAGCCTATGAACTAGGGAGTTCCTCCTATTTATAGAGGTGCAGGAAGCTTATCTTTAACACATCCTATTCACAATGGATCTCTATCCAATTATCCAATTGGATCCCTATCCTGTTCACATTAGATCTCTATCCAATTATCCAGTTGGATCTCTATCCAATTGGATGTCTATCCAGTCATCTAATTTGATCACATCCAATTATCCGATTGAATCTTATCTACTGGATACAAACTAGGGGCTTCGTAGATATCTCATATCCACACCTCTACTCGTCGCAATATCCACCTAATGTGTATGACCCTTTGGGCCTGATACCGAGCTAACCGTGAGTTACTCCCATCAGAACTCCTTCTGACTCAGAACACCTTCTGATATAGTGAATTATTATCTCCATAATAATTCACTTGACTCATTGACTATGGACATACTAGGCCACTACGCCATAGTCCCCAAATGGTACAAGGGGATCTAATCCATCGGACCTCTTTGTCCTTAGTTACCATATATCTATAGTTCATCATTCATCTAATATCCCAAAGATCATATATTGGGCATGGTAATATCAGGCCCATATGGAATCCTATCCAAGTTTTGCTTTAATCGAATTCTCTCGGAGAATTCCTTCTCTCTCAATCCGAACAACCCTATCTAGGGATTTTGCTTGAGCGAGCATATGCGAGATATTCCTCTCATGATACCGAGAGCGGATGATCCTCTATTGATACTCAATTACCTTTGTAAGGTTGGCTACTATTCCCAAGAACTAGTTGTACCAAATCTGGAGCCTTCCAAACCTGTAAGTCCAGCATCAAAGAATGGATTGCTCATACAAGGCATTTTTGGTGTCTCAAGTCTAAGGACTAGACACACAACTAAGACTACAAAATTATTGTCTGACAATATGTATCATTAACTATCCAGCATTCCATAAGTGGATCAATCAGTAAACTCATTCTCTAATGAGCACATACACTGTACCTCTAGTATCCCCACAAGCGACTATGAGACTAGTCGCCTCCATCATATAAACGAATATGCAGCATACCAATCTATCAAGTTATCTTGATGTCCTCATCGAATAACCTATGACCAGGATGATTTAGGATATGTGTTTTAAAGGTATATCGGTCTCGTTATCATGATCTCATCACGATTCGATTCTCATTGCATAAATCCAATGATATCACAATATTCATCCAGTTAATGTGAGAGAATATCAGTAAATAGACGCAATGTGTCATAAGTGCCATCACTCACGTGATCGGCTTGTAGGGCACCTATAACTAACAATCTCCCACTTGATCTAAAGCCAATCACCTATATGTTTGATCCTCATCAGACCTCTATGATGCTCAAATATAATCTAAGTCAATGGTTTTGTCAATGGATCTGCAATGTTATCTTCGGATGAAACTCTTTTCACTACTACATCTCCTCGAGTCACGATCTTTCTGATCAGGTGAAACCTCCTCAGAATGTGCTTAGACTTATGATAAGACATGTGTTCCTTTGCTTGAGTGATTACCCCGTTAATGTCGCAATATATAGGAATTGGTTCCATGCTGTTCGATACGATTCCCAAGTCCGTGATGAACTTCTTCATCCATACACCCTCTTTTGTTGCCTCTGCTGTAGCAATGTATTTTGCCTCTGTGGTCGAGTTAGTAGTAGTATCTTATTTGGAACTCTTCCAACTTATTGCCCCTCTATTCAGGGTAAACATATACCCTGAATTTGACTTGCCATCATCAACTTCGGACTCGAAACTCAAGTTTGTATAGCCCTCAATCTGGAGACTGCCTCATCCGTATGCCAATAAAAGATCCTTAGTCCTTCTCAAGTACTTAAGGATACACTTTACTACTTTCTAGTGCTCCAAGCCTAGATCTGCCTGATACCTGCGCGTGACACTCAGAGCATGTACTATATCAGGCCTAGTACATAATATGACATATATGATAAATCATATCACATAGGATATCGTATCTATGTTTATCATTTCTCTAAGAGTTTTGAGGACATACTCCGAGAAATTCTATGTACCTGGATTGGGATAAGCTAAGTGTCCTCTTGGATCTATCTCTATAGATCTGAATCCCCAAAATGTAGTATGCTTCCTCTAAGTCCATGGAGAAGTGTCTAGATAGCCAAGCCTTTACTTTGGAGAGCATTCCTACATCATTCCTAATAATTGGATTGTCATCCATATATAACACCAAGAAGGTGATAACGCTCCTACTTACCTTCCTGTACACACAAGGCTCATCTTCGTTCTTGATAAAGTCATAGGATCTGATTGCCTCATCAAACCTTATATTCCAACTTCGGAAAGCTTACTTTACTCCATAAATGGATTTAAGCAATTTGCACACATTATTTGGACTTTGCTTGGATATGAACTCCTCAAGTTGTATCATATACACTTCCTCTTCGAGGTTGCCATTAAGGAATATAGTTTTCACGTCCATCTGCCAGGTCTCATAGTCATAATATGCTGCAACAGCCAATAGAATTCGGATGGATTTCAGCATAGCTATGAGTGTGAAGGTTTCGTTATAGTCAATACTTTGCCTTTGATGATAGCCCTTACCCACTAGCATTGCCTTATAGGTCTCCTCCTTTCCATATATTCTGATCTTCTTCTTGAACATCTATTTACAATAGATGGGCACGATACCCTCAGGTACATCAGTAAAGTTCCAAACCTTATTAGAGTACATGGATTCCATCTTAGAATTCATGGCTTCTTGCCACTTCCTGAAGCCTATGCTCATAATAGCCTCCTCGTAGGTATGAGGATTAATATCCTGAGTGTCCTCTCCACTGATATGTCCCACATATCTTTCAGGAGGGTGTGACACTCTACCAATCCTACGCAAAATTAGAATTTTGTGTTAGGTACTCGAACAGGCTCGGTCTCCGGAATGGTGCCTGAGCTAGTATCTCCAATCTCACTCAACTCTATCATACTCTCACTATCTCCACCAAGATGTGATCCTTCTCAAGAAATACTACTCTCTTAGCAACAAAGACCTTTTGGCCCTCAGGGTGATAGAAATAATAACCACAAGTTTCCTTGGGATATCCCACGAACTTGCACCGTTCCGTCTTGGATTCCAACTTATCGGGGTCATATTTTTTAACATAGGTAAGGTTGCCTCAAATTTTAACAATATTAAGATTAGATTTCTTCCCTCTCCATATCTCATATGGTGTAGACACTATCGATCTAGATGGTATTGGGAAATCCAGGGGGCGACATCTCATACACAGCGAAAGAATAAAAAATAAAAATCCTAGATTTTCATGAAAGGTTTCATCATCGTGTGAAGATCAATACGTAAAAACAAATCCGCTAATCGAAAAAATATGTGTATGAAGAAGATAATACCTAGGGAGATCGTATATCCCTGAATTCTTATAGATCCGTAAGGAGGATGAAGGAGGTCAAGCGTCCTCCTCTCTAGTGGTATCCACATTATAGGGACTACAATGATACTCCTCTCTAGGGAAAGGAGAATAGAGAGTGGCTACCAAGAAAAATCTCAACCTATGGGCCATTGGTTCCCTCCTATTTATAGAGGCCCCCTATAAATGGATCCTGCCCTATTGGGTATTGGATCTCCATCTAATTATCCAAACTTCCTAGATTAATAGGCCTCTACCCAATAATCCAGCTCTTATTGGATCTCATCCATGGAATCTAATAATACAGGGGCTTATTGGATATCCAATAAAATAGGGGCTACGGCGGATATCTCATATCTGAACCTGTACTCATCGCAACACCTACCATATATGTGTGACCCTCTAGGCCCAATATCGAGCTAGCTATGAGTCATACCTATCAGAACTCTTTTTGACTTAGTGAATTATTATCTCTGTAATAACTTACTCGACTCATCGACTACGGACGTACTATACCACTACACCGCAGTCCCCAAACGATATAGGGGAATCCAATCCTTTAGACCTATCTGTCCTCAGTTATCATGTACTTATAGTCCCTCATCTATCTAATATCCCAAAAATCATATATTAGGCATGGTGCTGTCAGGCCCATACAATTTCTAATCGATTCTCGCTCTAATCGGATTCTCCCGGAGAATTCTTTCTCTCTTAATCCAAATGACCCTAGCCAGAGATTTGTCTGAGCAAGAATATATGAGATATTTCTCTTATGATACCAAGAGTGGATAATCTTTTATTGATACTCAATTGCTCTCGTAAGGTTGGTTGTCACTCCCAATAACTGATTGTACTAGATCTGGAACTTTCAAACCTATAAGTCCAATATCAAAGAGTGGAGTACTCATACAAGACATCCTTGGTGTCTTAAGTCTAAGGACTAGATACACTATTGGCACTATGAAATCACTGTCTGACGTGAGGTATTAATAACTATCTAACATTTCGTAAGCGGATCAATCAGTGAACTCATTCTCCAATGAGCACCTGTATTGTATCCTTAGTGTCCCCACACGAGTAGCTATGAGACCAGCTACCTCCATCATATGGATGGGTATACAACACACCAGTTTGTCTGGTTATCTCAATGTCTCTCTTGAGTAACCTATGACTGGGATTATGTATGGTCTATGTTTAAAGGTGAATCGGTCTCATTATCATGATCTCATCATGATCCGATTCCCATTGCACAGATCCAAGGACATCACAATATATATATTCAAATAATATGAGAAAATACTAATAATCATAAGTAAAGATATTGATACAGTATGTTACAGGTGCCATCACTTACATGATTGGCTTGTAGGGCACCTATAACTGACAATCTCCCACTTGATCTAAAGCCAATCACCTACGTGTCTGATCCCCATCAGACCTCTGTGATACTCAAAGATAATCTGAGTCAATGGCTTTGTCAGTAGATCTGCAATGTTATCTTCGGATGGAACTCTTTCCACTGCTACATCTCTTCGGGCCATCATCTCTCTAATAAGCTGGAACCTCCTCAGAACACTTCTGATGAGACCCGGGTTCCCTTATTTAAGTAATCGCCCCCCATAGTTGTCGCAATATAAGGGAATCAGCTCCTCATTGCTTGGCATGACTCCCAAATCTGTGATGAACTTTTTTATCCAGACTCTCTCCTTTGCTACCTCTACCGCAATAATGTACTTTGCCTCTGTGTGGTCGAGTCAGCAGTAGTGTCTTGCTTGGAACTCTTCTAGCATATTACTCCTTCATTTAGGGTAAACATATGTCTTGAATTGGCTTACCATCATTGACATCGGACTGGTAGCTCGAGTCCGTGTAGCCCTCAACCCTAAGGATACTTTCTCCATATACTAGTAAAAGATCCTTAGTCCTTCTCAAACACCTAAGGATAGACTTTATTGCTTTCTAGTGCTCTAAGCCTGGATTCGCCTGATACCTGCTCGTGATACTCAGAGCATACACTATATCAGGTATGGTACATAGCATAGCATACATGATAGACCCTATCACTGAGGTATATAGTATCTTATCCATGTGTGCCCTTTCTTGGAGCCTTTAAGGACATACTCCTAGAAAGTGATAGCCTCTGTCTCATCGGTTTGAGACATTGTTGAATCTCGGATTTTGAAGATGACAACTAATTGATTGTGTTTTGGTTATCTAACTACGTTTTGAATTATGCAGGTCTACTCTCAATCAGGATTAGACAATTAATGCAGGAAGAATCAATGTTATGCCGGAGAAAATCATGTCAAGAGATTGGACATCGAGCCGGAGGTCCAATCGACGATCGACAAAAGGCTTCGGACAAAAAAATCGGGCATCGGGCCAAGAGGAGCGGAGTTGCGCTAAGGAGATCGGGGCTGCGGAGGTTAGTTGTTAATTGGGCAACAAACTACAAGAGAGGACGATGCGCTGAAGTGTCGGACGAAGTGTTGATAGGCTAATGACGTGCCGGGCGATATTTCGATTTGCGTTGTAATAATTGTCTAGATCGAAGTAGGACTGAGTCAAAATTGAGTTGGTTTTGGGTGAAATAATACCAACTCAATCAGGGGCCAATTGGGCCTGAATTGAAACTGATTTGGGCTCATTGGGAGGCCCATTCAGTGGCCCAAAAGTTGTCATAGGCAGTGGTATCGCCAAATTGGTAGTAGAACCGCCTATGAGCTGAAAAAGTGAAAAAGCATATTTTTCCAAGCTACAAGTGGTGGCACCACCCAGCATAAAAGCTGTAGCAGTGGTACCGCTCTAGGCTGGCAGTAGTACCACTAGTGTCAGGGTCTGACTAGTGATGGTTCCACTAGTGTCAAGCGGTGGTACCGCCAGCACCCGGGAATCTGAGGTAATTCAAATTTGGGCTCCAAATTTGAATCACCTTGAGGCCTATAAATACCCCTCTCATCCATGGTTGAAAAACACACAAAACCTAAGAAAGAAATAGGAAAAACTCTATTGTAATAGTGTCAAAATCTTCTCTCTAAGCTTTAAGTGTGATATAGTCCAAGAGAGGGGTGAGAGACTTTGTAAAGGTTACCTCCTAAGCTCATCAAAAGGAGAGTACTGTAAGGGAGTTGGTCTTCGCCCTTGGAAGGAAGACAACTAGTGAAAAAGGTGGTGGCCTCAAGAGAAGAGGAATTGGGAGTGGACGTAGGTCGTATGACCGAACCACTATAAAAGTCTGGTTTGTATTTACTTATTACTTTTATCTTTCTGCAAACCATTTTATTTGGCTGCCTACTTCCTTATCACTGTCTTTCTTCATCTCTAAATTCTCTTAAGTTAATTACGTTTCCAATACGCTTCAATCGAAATCGATTTTAGTCGAAATGAGATTTTCAACGTATGAAGTTTTCGAAATCCGTTTTAATCACCAAAATTTATCGTTGTTAACTGCTGCACTAATTTACCCCTCCCCCCCCTTCTTAATGCCGCTTTAGATCCCAACAGACCTCTCTTGGAATTTTTCATACCAAACCTTTTGACAATGGTGTCAATGTACCTAAACTAGGACAAGCCAAACATATTCTTGGATCTATTTCTATATATCCAAATCCCCAATATATAGGATGCTTCCCCTAAGCCCTTGATGGAGAAGTGTCTAGATGGCCAAGCCTTTACCATAGAGAGTATTCCTACATCATTCTCAATTATTATGATGTCATCCACATACAACACTAAAACGGTGATAGCGCTCCCACTTACCCTCCTGTACACACAAGGCTCATCTTCGTTCTTAACAAAGTCATAAGATCTGATCCCTTATCAAATCTTAAGTTTCAACTTTAAAAAGCTTGCTTTAGTCCATAGATGGACCTAAGCAATATGCACACCTTATCTGGACTGTCTTTGGTCATAAATTCCTCAAGCTATATCATATACACCTCCTCCTCGAGGTTACCGTTGAGGAACGTAATTTTCATATTCATCTGCCAGATCTCATAATCAAGGTGTACTATAATAGCTAATAAATTTTAGATGGATTTTAGCATAGCTATGGGTGAGAAGGTTTCGTCGTAGTCAACACCTTGGCTTTAACGATACTCCTTAGCTTCTAGCCTTGCTTTATAGGTCTCTACCGTTTCATCTACTCCGATCTTCTTCTTGAAGATCTACTTACACCCAAGGGGTACGATATTCTCGGGTGCATCAACCAGGTTCTAAATCTTATTGGAGTACATTGAATCTATCTTTGAATTCATGGCTTCTTGCCACTTCCCAAAGTCTATACTCATAATAGGCTCATCGTAGGTCTGAGGATCAATATCCTCAACATCCTTTCCTCTGATATGTCCCATATATCTCTCAGGAGGATGGGATACTCTATCGAACCTACGTAAAGTTGGTGCTTGAGCTATGTCCTCTAACCTTGCTCAACTCTTTCACGCTTCCATTGTCTCCACCAAGAATATGTTCCTTCTCAAGGAATACTACGCTCTTAGCTATAAAGACCTTTTGGTCCTTGGGTGATAGAAATAATACCCACAAGTTTCCTTGGGGTATCTCACGAACTTACACCATTCCATCCTAGATTACAACTTATCGGGATTGTGTTTCTTAACGTGGGCAGGGCAACCTCAAATCTTAACAACCTTAAAATCGGACTTCCCTTTCTATATCTCATATGGTGTAGATACTACCAATTTAGTTAGAACTCTATTCAGAAGGTAAGCTATAGACTCTAAGGCATATCCCTAGATTGAGACGGGTAGGTCGACGAAACTTATCATGGACTACACCATATCTAAAAGTGTGTGGTTCCTCCTTCGAATATACCATTGAGCTAGGGTGTATAAGGAGGTATCCATTGGGACAAAATCTCATGGTCTTTGAGGAACTAGGTGAACTCTGTACTCGAGTACTTTCCTCATTGATCTGATCGAAGAGTTTTGATACTCTTTCCAATCTGAACCTCTACTTCATTCTTATACTCCTTGAATTTCTCGAAGGCTTCGGACTTGTACTTCATCAAGTACACATGTTCGTACCTAGAGAAATCATCAGTGAAAATAATGAAGTAGGAATAACCACTAATGGCCTAAGTTGACATGGGACCACATACATCACTATGTATTAATACCAACAACTCAGTGGCTCTCTCTCCAATTCTGATAAATGGAGAGTTGGTCATCTTTTTATGAAAGTAAGGTTCATAAGTCGCATATGACTCATAGTCAAATGGATCTAAGTATCCATCTATCAGTAACTTTTGAATCTTTCCCTCATAGATATGACCTAGCCTATAATGCCATAGGTTTACACTATTCACCTCATCTTGTTTCCTTTTGGACTCACTTACATTCATGATATGTGGAGTAGTATCTAGCATAATCAAACCATTATGCAATGTTCCTCTCATGATGATCTTATCATCCTTAATAGTTGAACAATCATCGTTCTCAAAAACTACTTTATAACCATTCATTATCAAACATAAAATAAAAATAATATTTTTGATGATAAAAAGAACAAAATAACATATATTTAATGCAATAGTAGCTCTAATAGGCAAATGTAAGGTGACCTCACTAATAGCAATAACAGCAACTGTTGCTTCATTGCTCATCTTGAGGTCCATCTTACCTTTCATCAATCTCTTAGGTCTTGCCAGACACTACAATGAATTATAGATATGATAAATACTATCGGTATCTAATACTTATGTGTTATTATATGAGTCTAACAGGTAGAGACTAATCATGAATGTATATCTAAAGCTTCTTTAAGCTTCTATTTCGCCTTCTCTACAATATACTCTTTGTAGTTCCTCTTCTAGTGCTTGTCTTTGTCAGAGTGGAAGCATTGACTTTTGTCCTTTGTTGGGTCCTTCATAGCAATATTTGTATTACTCGGTCTGCCCTTACCCTTGCCCTTCTCATGGGACTTTTCTATCTTCCTTTTCTTTCTGGTCTTACTAGCATAGAAAACTATGAAAAGGAATCGAGTAGGGACTGAAGCACAAGATTCACACACAAGTTATTCTTTAGGACCATTCCTAGATATGAGTTTCTTTATCCACTCAATCATCTTTAGGATACTATTCTGAATCGGTGTCCTCTCAGTCATCCTAGCATGGAAGAGACTCTTCGATATCTCATATCGTTGAGTTCTTCCCTATTCCTCAAACAATTTATGGAGATGTAAGAGTATGGATCTATCATCCATCTTTTTATATTGTCTCTGTAACTCGAGAGTCATGAAGCCCAACATATAATACTAAGCAAGAGTGGATCATCTATGTACTTCACGTAGTGAGCGATCTCATCTTCGCTTGCCCCTTCCTTGGGCATAGACATTATTATATCAAAGACATATGTGATTTTCTCTGTCATGAGAACGATTCTCAACTTATGGAGCCAATCCATATAACTTGGACCAATAAGGCGGTTGGCATCAAGTATGCCACATAGAGAGTTTAATAGTGACATTTTCTAAACAATAAAGATGCATCAATAAATAAATAACAAACAGATTTTACAAAAATATAAATAATCAAGATATGGACTTTAATCTTGATATGCTCCCATTATTTTTTTGGCGAGTCACGCGACACCCTCAGCACGTGAAACGGAAGTCTCTCGCAAACTTTTAGTAGGGATCGGGATCCAATTAGCATCTTAGTGTAACCTCGAGGGACTCGACCAATCACACTAAGTCTAAAAGGTAGGCAACTCTTATCGATTATAACTCCTTATTATTCCCATCCTATTCGACCTCTGAACCACCATGGCATCGAGGGACTCGACCAACCATCATGTTCGATTAAGTCATTACCATCGTTATAAGATGAGTCTGATTTCCACTGCCTTAGCCCAATTCTAACTTTTCTGTGAGTGACAAGCTAACTTGAAAATCGTATATAGTAATGGAGTGAGCATATAAAGCTCAACAAGTGACTAACATATCCATGACAAGAGAGGATAGTTTTAAATAAACTTGGTATCAAAATGTAAAGTAGGATACAAGAATTTATAGATATCCACTTATTGAATATAGATTCGTAATGTCATTTCATTCGAAGTATGTTTTATTTATAACGATGGAGTAAAGAGTAATTGGAGCATATCAATGGTATAAGAGGCATTTTGTAGCATATCAATGGCAAATAAGATATCTAAGAGCATAACAATGGCATATAGAATATTTCAAAGCATATCAATGGCATAAGAAATATTTCAGAGAATATCAATGGCATATGAAATGTTTCAGAATATATCAATATAATAAATAAAAAACAGAAGCCCAAATGTTATATTTGACATTGTATTTATTTCATTCTTATCTAAAGCAATATAGAAACACAACTAAAGTTTTGGATTTCATATCAAACACATAGAAGGTGAAGTGAGATCTCAAATATAATCTCCTATATCTGGGAGTATCATCCATCCACGTCTGGATGAAGCCAAAGGGGCTAGCAGAGCACCGCAAACTCTAAGTATACACCCTTTACCACTTCTAACAAAGGCCCAAATAATCACTTTATATTTTCTGGCAAATGTCCAAATAATCTCTTTACCATTTCTGACAAAAGTTTAAATTATCCTAGAAATACTAGAGTATAAAAGGACATTATGAATAATAAAATTGGCATATATTAGAAGTACATGCAGAATAATAAAATATACATATGTCTTTATGAGTCGATACGATGCAAATATAATCTTTCACAAATGCATTCAAATATGACATGAATTAAGAGGAAGAGCATACAAGTATTCCAAGTAATCATATATAGCTCAATTGAAGAAAGAATATTAAATGAATTCAATGTCCAAAGAAAAAAAATACTAGAATACTAGGTCATGCTAGTATGAAACTAATCTCACAAATTATAGTTAAAGGACTTGTAAGAGGTATGCCTAAAATTAAATTTGTCAAAGATAAAGTTTTTGCTGCATGCCAACTAGGAAAACAAACAAAAGATAGTTTTAAATCAAAGAACTAAATAAGCACAATTAGACCACTATGATTAATCTATATAAATTTATTTGGACCAATTAATACAAGTCTAGGAGGTAGTAAATATACTTTTGTAATTATTGATGATTATAGTAGATATACTTGGACATACTTCTTGACATATAAAAGTGATTACTTTAAATATTTTATGAAGTTTTGTAAAATAGTTTAAAGTGAAAACGATTTTATGATTTCGTCTATTCATAGTCATAATGGTGGTGAGTTTAAAAAATCATGATTTTCAAGATTTTTATGATTTAAATAGGTACAACTATAATTTCTCTACTCTAAGAAATCTACAATAAAATGGAGTTATTAAGAGAAAAAAATAGGAGTTTACAAAAGATGACACGAACCATGCTTAATGAACATAGTCTACTCAAATATTTTTTGGCCGAAGCCATTAACACGACATGCTATGCCATGAACAAGGTTCTCATAAGACCTTTCCTATCTAAAACTCCCTATGAATTGTGGAATAATAAAAGACCAAATATTTCATATTTTAAAATTTTTTATTGTAAATATTTTATTTTAAATAAAAAGGATGCATTACAAAAATTTGATGCAAAATCCAATAAAGATATTTTTCTTAAATATTCTTTTATTTCTAAAACATTTCATGTCTTTAATAAAAGAACTTTGATTATAGACGAATTTATTTATGTTGTTTTTAATGAATTTTTTAAATTTAAGAAAAATAATTTTGATGATGAATTTGATTTTGATACTTTAAATTTGAATGAAAATTCTTCTCTCCTAAGCAATTTGGATGCATCTATTTCCAAGGAATCCTAACCTAAGGAATAGAAGTTTGTAGATGCTTCTACTAAAGAGCTAATAATTAGGGATATATCAAAAGGTATTTAAACTCGTTCTTCTTTTAAAAAAATTATATGAATATAATCTTTTTATCTCAAATTGAACCGAAATACATTGACGATGCTCTAAAAGATGATTCATGAGTTTTTACAATACATGAGAAGTTAAATTAATTTGAGAGAAATGAGATGTGGAAGCTTGTTCCTAGATCTAGTGGCCATCTAGTAATTTGCACTAAATGGGTCTTTAGAAACAAGCAAGATGAACTTGGTATCATAGTTCAAAATAAGGCTAGATTAGTAGCTCAAGGTTTCAACCATGAAGAAAGTATCGATTATCAAAAAACCTTCGCTCCTGTGGCACAACTTGAACCCATAAGGATACTTTTTGCCTATGCTTATTGTAATAATTTTAAGTTATTTCAAATGGATATCAAATGTGATTTTCTTAAAGGCTTTATTTCCGAAGAAGTTTACGTTGAGCAACCACCCAGATTTGAAAATGTTCATTTTCTAAATCATGTTTACAAGTTATCTAAGGTTCTCTATAGATTAAAGCAAGTCCCAAGGGTTTGGCATGAGAGACTTAGTTCATTTCTTATTAAGAATGACCTTTTGAAGGTAAGGTCGATACCATGTTATTTATTAAATATTTTAAAAATAATTTTCTTATTGTTCAAATTTAAATACACCAATGAGTACTTCTACAAAATTAGATATGGACCATGATGAAAAATATTTTGATCAAAATATTTATAGGGGTATGATAGGTAGTTTACTATATCTTACTATCACTAGACCCGATATTATGTTTAGTGTTAGACTTTAAGCTAGATTTCAATCTAACCCTAAATAATCTCATTATAAAGTACTTAAAAGAATTTTTAAATACTTAAAAAGGAACTTTTAATCTAGGATTATGGAATCCAAAATCTAAATATTTTGATTTCATTGCATATGCCGATGCAGACTTTGCAATATGTAGAATAGATAGGAAAAGCACATTTGAAATATATCAACTCCTAGGTCATACACTTGTTTCTTGGTCTTTCAAGAAACAAAATTTTATTGTATTATCTACGGCCGAAGTTAAGTATATAGTAGCAGGTGCATATTGTGCACAAGTTAATTGGATAAAAAATACTTTAGAAGACTATAGACTTTACTTGAAAAACATCTCTATAAAATACAATAATACTAGTGTTATTTATTTAACAAAGAATCTCATTCACCACTCTAGAACTAAAAACATTGATATTAGGGATCATATTAATAATCAAAATATATCTTTAGATTTTATTAACATAGAACATCATTTAGCAGATATTTTTACTAAACCATGAGGAACAATTTGATTTTATTAGAAAAGAATTAGACATGTTAAATCTTTCAAATGCATAAATTCTTCTCATATATATTTTTTGGATCATTATCTTGATTTCTTGGTTTTCATAACTTGATTTTTTTTATTTGAATCAAAATCATTTACTATGATTCTCTCTTTTCATTATTTACAAAAGAAGAGATTTGTCAATTTGATTCATGGACTTTTAGTATTCACAACTTGATCTTTTCATATGATGATCATTTCGCATAATTCCTTCCTTTTGCTATTTACAAAAGAAGAGCTTTGATTCATGGACTTTTGGCATTTATAACTTGATCTTTTATGTGATGATTATTTCCTATGATTCCTTCCTCTTTTTATTTATAAAAAAAGAGCTTTGATTCATGGGCTTTAGGTATTCACGACTTAATCTTTTATTTTTTATGTGATGATGTAAATTTTTGCACCATTGAATTCTTCCCTTCTCTTTCTTGTTTTTGTTCTTATTTATAATGACAAAGCGAAAAAGAGAATTGCTAGCATGCCCATCTCAAAAGAGAAACAAAAGTGCTAGTTTCTATAATCTCAAAATGTAAAAGTGCTATCTTACACATCTCAAGAGAAGCAAAAGTATTAACTTATCTATCTCAAGATGCAAAACTTACAAACTTGCATATCTCAAAAGAGAAACAAGAATTACTAGCTTGCACATTTCAAGTAGAAGCAAATATTGCTAACTTTCATATCTCTAAAACTTGCTAGCTTGTATGTTCTAAAGTGATGTAAAACTTGCATGTTTTAAAAACTTAATAGATGCACTTTTCTCCTTTTTGTTGATGACAAAGGGGGAGAAGTAATGATGATAAAGAAATGATGAATGTTTTGAAAATATAAATATTTTGGTATCATGCTTGATGATTTTATATTTTAAAATTATGCATGATGATTTAGAATTATGCATCAAAATTATGCATAATGATTTAGAATTATGCATTCTATACTTCAACTTATGATGATGACGCAAGTAAGGTTTATGTTCATATAATGTGTTGCACATGATTAAAATCATTTCAACTTAAATTAGAAGGTTATCATTTATTTGAATTTAAGCTTATCTTGATATGGCATATAGATATGGGGAGTTTAGTCAAAACTCTATCATCAATTAGTTGTCATTATAAAAAAAGGGAGAGATTGTTGAATCCAAAATTTTGATGATGAAATCAATTGATGAGTTTATGATCTAATCTGCTATTTAAGAAAAATGATGTAAGACTACCTTTGATCAGAAAAGGTAAAACGATTAAAGCAAAGATCAAATGTTGGGTCAGAGTCAAAAATCGGGTATCGAGTCGAAAGAATAGGATGTTGCATTAAGATCGAATGCTGCGGGAGTCAACATACCGATGGATCAAGTGATATGCCAAAGGTTTGGACGACACACTAAAAGTTCACCGTGAGTTCAGATAAACCAATGACAAGCCGGACAACTTAGATTCTTATCTTGTAATTGTTTATGTCTTAATTATCATAGTTAGGTCTTAAATTGAGTTAGTTTTTGGTGTAGTCATGATAACTCAATTAAGGGCCTAATGGGCTTGAATTGGGATTGATTTTGGCTCATTGGGAAGCCTATTCAATGACCCAAATTTGGGTCAGGTAGTGGCACCGCTAGTAGCTCGATCTCCCAAGCACTAACTAGGCGGCATTATCGCCCAAACTAACTGTGGTATCGCCCAGTGCTAGGCGATGGTACCGCCTAGACTAGTGATGGTTGCACAGTCTTCTAAACTATGTCAGGCGATCATACCACTCAAACCAGCAATGGTATCGTTAGTTTAGGGGTGTTAGGTGGTAGTACCGCTAGTACCTCGAGAACCCAGGATGAGATATTTTTTTGCTCCATTTTTTAAGTCATTTGGGGTTTATAAATATCTCATTCATCCTTGCACAGTTATAGAATACCTATGAATGAAAACTTGTGACTCTAAGTGAAAAAATTCTACTATAATCCTTTGAGAGTTCCCCTTCTCTTCTTTAAGCTTAGAATTATATTCAAGGGAGGTGTGAGACTTATAAAGGTTCTCTCCTAAACCTATGAAAAGGAAAAAAGTGTTGTAAAAGGGTAGTTAATCTTTGCCTATTGAAAGAAGATTATTAGTGAAAGCCAGTGGCCTTAGCGGAGGAGGAATCGGGAGTTGACATAGGTCGTAATGACCAAACCACTATAAATCAGGTGTGCTCTTTTCCTTTGCTGTTTATTTTTATTATTTACTTAGCTGCTCACTTCACTTTACGCTTACTCTAAATTAAGCTCCTTTCAATATCGATTTTCATCGAACAAAGTTTTTCTAAATTGTCGAAAGTTTCCGAAAGTACTAATTCACCTCCTCCCCTCACCCCACCCACCCGCTCTTAGTGTCGATATGGTTCTAATAGATTGAGAGAATGCTAAAGAAGTACCATAAGAACTTTAAGAATGTCGATGACACAACCAAGGAAGTGCCGAGGACACACCATAAGAACTTTAGAAACATCGAAGAAATGTCGAGAATACACTACTTTGATACCAAATGATAAAACCTTATGACTTTATCTGAGAAAATAGATAAGGATTTGATCGCTTCGAAAGGATCAACCTCCAAGTTAGCCAAGGGTTTTGAGTTATATTTGATTACTTTAGAAAAATAGACAAAGACATTATACATACATACATATATATATATATATATATATATATATATATATATATATATATATATATATATATATATATATATATATATATATATATATATATATATATATATACATACATATATATATATATCATTATAAATACATATATATATATATAAAGAGAGAGAGAGCTCTTAATACTCAGCCAACTAGGACTAGGATTTCTAATAAATAGCAATTCCTAATTTGCTATATCAAATGACTCCTAAAAATTAAGTAATCTTAATACGGTGATACATGTTTGAGTGGATATTATAATTGATATTCATGCTTTATGTACTTAAAATTATTTATTTTTGTTATCCTGTTCATATTTATATATGTACATATTATAGTTGAATGTGATAATAAATTTATCTTGGTAAAACAAATTACATGGATCATTTTAGACTATATTAGGAAAAGTTAATAATATTATAGTACATAGAAGAAAGTATGATACTAATTATATACAATCATAATGGCTCACATTGTTAGTTAAACTTAATATAGTATTATTATATTTATTAGATTGATTGACTTTTTTAATTCATACGTATATAAATAATTTTTAAAATTCAGAATCCAGTTAGGGCTTATCTCCACTCTATTTCATCACCACCGAGGCGAAACATATTTATTGCACTTTGATCCATTTTCTCCCAATTGCATGATTCGTATTCAAGAATGAATCATAAATAGCAACTGAGTCGAAACATATTTATCGCACTTTGATCCATTTTCTCCCAATGTCATAATTTGCATTCAAGAATGAATCATAAATAGCAAACCATTACACTTACTGTAGGATGAGAAAAAAGTTTGTCTCAATGACTTAGATCTTATGTGGTAATCATGTGTCGATCAATGATCGATGATAGATTCCTCTCAAGATAAATTATCAATTTAATCAAATACTTAAACTCTCAAACCTCATAGATAAAAACTGAGTTTTTCAATTTTAATGATATTCGATCAACCTCTCAGCCCATAAATATTTTTAATAATAGAAGATGCAAATACAATAGTTGCTTTGATCATTAACTTAGAAGGTTTGGTACATAGAAAAACAGCAAGAACTGTTCTTAATACACCACAAAGATCCAAAACAAACACGCACACAGCCGCATTATTTCAGTGCTATATTACAATCACTGCAAGCTACTACATAGAAACTGCTGCATCAGATCACCAGTTCTATCGGATTAAAGGTTTCGGGTTGGATTTCAGGCTGCCTTCAATAATGCTATTCTTGCCTTGACTTCCTGCAGATGCTCATGGACTTCCACAAAATGAGGACTGGTAGCAGACTTTACATTGTCGATCCATTCCAATATCTTGGGGTGAGGCCCCAATATTCTCTCACGATCTTTCTTATCCACAACCTGAAGCAAAAGGATGCACAAGATGAATAATAAAGAGGACTACAATTAAACATCTACAGAACTTAGTACAATGTATCAACATTTTGCTGACACCTCCAAAGATTATCATCTTTCACAAGATGCTTCCTGTTATACCACTAACTATATTACTTATACTCCAGTCGAGCTCCAGAAAGCAGATTGCTCTCTTGATACCATTCAGAGATAGGTGTTAGATTATTTAATTAGCATGCTTCAACTTACGAAGATGAAATTGGTCCTCTTGGTTACCTTGCGTGTCCAAAACATGTACTCTCATTCTGTACTGATCCTACTTAATATGCTTTTCTGGTGGGTCATTATCTTTATATTGTCTTGCATAATATGCAGTGAAAAAAGCTTCATCAACTGAGACTCATCTTCCCTCTTTAAACTAATAAAGACTTCATAGGCTAAGGACCACAAATTGCTGCTGCATCTTTGTCAGAGATATTCCTTCACTAATAATTTGGATTCTGGATCCTATAAAAACTTTAACATATGACCTACTTGTCTTCTGTAATAGAGTTTCTTAAAAAAAATTTCCATCTATCAATAAAAAAAAAAATCTAAATAATAGCTCACGAATTGCTCTGCAAAGACTGAAAGAAGAACTCGCTGAAAATGAACATAGACAAAGTCAGGCTGAGTCATGTTTAAAGCAAACAGAAATAATCAGGTTAAGCCATATTTGAAGTGGTTTTTGCACTTTGAATTTCTGTTAATTGCTCTGTTTTGTAGGCATCACATTGATTACAGAGTTGATAATACCAAACTAATGAATTGCATGCAAACCCATCTTTTTTTCTCCTTATTGATGCAATACTGAACTACAAGAACATATCTTAATAGATCTGGTATCAGACTAATGTACAGTTTGCATCGAATAACATACCTCAAGTTGCATAATCTCACAGGCAAGACTGAGATCTGCAACAGATGGCTGGAAATTTCCCAGTAAAAATTTTGCATCTCCTTTAAGCCATACAGACTCTAACTTTGAAAGGGAGGCACTTAAAATTTTCTCATCTTCAATTGCTGCTTGTGGATTCAATGGAAGACTGCGTACAGGTCCCAGTGCACTGTTGATACAGTAGTTCACTGCAAAACATGATATAGATCATCAGGGCCATCAAATCTTATCAGACCATCCCATGAATGAAGGTGAAAATCACAAATATAAGAAACTGTGATGTGACAGGGGAAAGGAAAGATGTAGATCCCTATGGACTCTGCTTCTAATAATCCTTGTCCACTAGGTCATATTCATCTCTTTAGGAGGCAATGAGCAAACAATGAAAAGGCAGCATTCTGAAGACTTTGCCATTTTATATTGAGCCAATAAACTCAAACTAGGTCATTTCTCACGAAGTGGATCTTAAAATGGACTAGAACTTGTCTTATTGACAATATCCACAATTCCACCCTACTGTCACTGGTTTAATCTTCAGATGGTTGGTGGATCACACAGCTCACAATCATAACCTTCTGAAGACATGAATTTAAGTTCATCAGCAACTTCAAATTTCTATGATTTTAGTAATATCATCCTTTGCTTAAATATTTTGTTATTGTTGACTTCTTGCGTATGATACAACATGAATCCAAACTTTTTCATGGATGCCTTCAGAAGAACTAGTATGATAAGAAAAATCATGTTCACTGTCTACATTCAGAACAAAAATTGGATGCTGGGGTTTCTCGTACATGCACCACGACGTAGGTTGGAATGGTGCCAATCCAAGATGGACTGTATTTTGGCTCTTGAGACGATATCAGCAGGATACCTTCCACAAACGATAGGAAACATAAGGTAAAATGTATCTTGAGATGACTAGGATATAGAACACAAACAATAGTATCATTGACAAAAGTCACCGGAAATCCCTGGTCTAATTTCCATCACAAAAAGGAATACAACTTTCACTTATAAAGAATCGAACAGAAGTCCACTTTTAATGAATCAAGAAGTCCACTGTAACATATCAATCATAGTTTTTCTACACAAATATAAAGATAAAACTTCAAAGGTCACCTTTTCCCTGCTCCTTCTACCTCATTTATTAGTAACACGAGAGGACGGTAGCTTGAGAGGGCAATAAATATCATCCAGTTTGTAACATTTTTTTTATCACCATAAATTATTTTATATGCACAATTATGAGAGATAGATAGGTAAATTCTTTTTTCTAATTCTGGATATTCCTTTACCTCAAACAGGAAGGAGAAAATATAATTTTAAAGTAGCTAATAGTACCAAGCTATACTTTGCAACTTAAAATGGTTTGTTACCATATGATTGTTCGACTCATTTTACTATGATGATCTCCGATCTTTCATATCATTCAAAAGGGCAGATACGTAGTTACAAAACTTTACCTATCATGACTACACTTGAAGAATAGTAGTATTAGTTGCTTCTCAACAATATATGAGTGAAGCCTCAAGGAGTACTATTTAGATGTCAGAGAAATGCAATAGATGTTTATCAACATCATACAAGCTAAGCCTCCACGAACATTATCAGGTTGCAAGAGAAAATATATTATGAAAAAAATAAAACCACGCACACATACACATATTGATAGACAAAGGAAATAATGCAAATGACATATTATAAATTACCAGTGGTCCGGAACTCCTGGAAATGCACTAGCAAGATAGCACAAAATGGCATGACTGGACAAACAAATAAAAGTCATTAGATTAAGGTTGGCGAGAGGATGGATGGATGGTGGAGTAAAATCACAGCTGAATACAGAATAAACTTCAACATAAACACCTCATCATTTAGATTCAAATTTAGAGTATTTAAGAATATTCAACTTGAGAATATAAGAAAATCATATATGAGAGTACATATAAACTGGCATGACTGCTACAACGGACTTCAGAATATAAAATGGAAACAAGTACATGAAAGTCAAATCATTGTCGCAGATAAATCTATATAAGACATCATAATGTTCGTTTATGGCTCTTTGTTTTTATTGTTATAGTTGTTTCATCCTGGTCTTTGGGATTTCAGATTTATTTCATGTTAAATTTTGCATATGCTTCAGAGCCTGTTCAAGTCAGTATAAAATTTAGAAACCCTTTCTCTAGTAGCAGTTTTTATTTTTATTTGTCTTTTCCTTTCAAGGACACCTTAGTCATTCTAGTGTTTTCAAGTGCCCATAAAATTTAATGTCTTCTTGAAGAACAATCATGTCTACCTAAGGGTCATTCCACAAGTGATATACAAAGTTCAGAGCTGCAAAAAATTAAAGAACTACGGATACATGATGAGGTGCCAGAAAAAGGAATTTTGATACCATCTTGATGTATGACAACTTACCAGAAAGAAGCTACAACACCAGTGTGTTGTAGGATGGATGAGTAGATGGGATTCAATGGGATTCAAGTTTTGTTAATAGATCAAGCAATAGCTGCAACACACACTGCAAATCTTGGGTCTGGTTGATTATTTTATGTAGTTAAGGCTATGATAAACAAAATTTTCAAACATAGTGTTCTCAAAATGATTTGGCAGGACATTGCCTGAGAATTAAGCTAAAAGAGTTACTTCTATCAAATGAAGCATAAGTTATATGATGGGCAGTTTACTATGAGGACAAACTGTTCAGACAAATGTGATCCGATGACTCAGTTACCACCATCGAAGGAGTCATGTTTTGATCGATCTTTTTCGCAAGGACAGCAGAAGTATATAAAGAAAATTATATTTAAGCATAGACTTAAAGAATCAATATCTACCTTTCAAAGAGCTTTAAATCTCCATGAACAATCCCTGGAACTTCTGCCATTGGGTTTATCTCTGGGAAAAACATCTGAATTAGTACATCTAGAAAGGAAAACATTGGAGTATACTGAGAAAGCCATGCTTAGTTCATAAATCAGCAGAGACAAGGAAAGCTTGCACATTCAGATTAAGGAAGGATGATAGAAACAAGTTATTCACTGCATGATTTGTTAAGCTCAAGAGTTCAGATGTAGTCATTCCTGTGAAATAAAACATAAAGAGTTGATGATAGCAGAGCCTCCAAATTGTCCATTGTTCTCAGATGCTCGTTTAGTGTACTATTACTGTGAAAGATGACTTCCATTTTATTTAACCTTGCTCGATTCACCTTCAGGACGACATGTTTGCAAAAAGAGGGAGGGTTCAAGATCTCAGTTACTAAGCAAGGTCAGAAGCTGTGACAACACAATAAGAAAGATTGATTCCATCGCCCTGCAACTCTATGAGAAAAACGAGAACAAAGATGATAAGAGCTAACAAGTAGGGACCTTTGAAATCGGGCAAACGATGTTTGCCCGTCGTGAAATCAATCGTCACCTCCTCGAAGTCAATACCGTTGGCCCTGACATCAACAAGAACCCAAATCCCTCACAATAGTCATGTAGATCAAAGCAGATGAAACAAAACAAAACAAAAAAACCCCAACATAAAAGCGAGAGGCATCTAAGCGAAAGACGAAGACGAAAATGTTAGGGAATATTACTTGCAGAAGATTATAATCGCCCGCGACGGCTGCGACAGCCGATGACCATACACCTTCAGCGTCATCTCTCTTCACCTCTCCTCTTCTATACTCAGTATGAGTGCATTGCAAGTATGAAATCCTCTTTATAAGAGAAAAAAAAAATGAGCCAGGAAACTTTTTCGAATAATAAGAATCATTAAACCAACAGTTATTATTGAATCAATGTTCCCCAACCAACTGAATCAAAGACCATCCAACTGTCAAAGGACTCTTTCGCGTTCTTGGACGGTCTCCGTTCTTCGTCTTCCTTATCTTCTTACTGTAGAAACATAGCTTGACAACCGATCTTTTGGTGCCAATTTTGGAACTAGCTTCGAGAACTTTGATTACTGTCGTCCTCTTCTACAGTTCGATGAATCAATATCTACACAAAGTCGTGGATCCAATGTCGAGATGTCTTTTACCCAAGTAACGTTGCGTTGATCGAATCCCTATCGGTCGTTGAACTCATCCCGAACATTGAATCGGGGCTTATCGCCGCTCTACTTCACCACCGCCGAGTCGAAACATTTTCGCCGCACTGTGATCCATTTTCTCCCAATGCGACAATTCGCATTCAAGAACGAATCATTCATTGCAAACCCTCACACTTAAATATGACCTCATGTGGAAGCCAATCCAAAGAACTTTTAATGGCCCAATCGAATTGACGTTGCATCCACATCGTTGTCTTAAATTAACTAATCAATAGAAAAGTTTCTTGCTGCAGCATATTAACCTCTAAATCATAATGGCGATTTTCCTTAAAAATATTTATATCTTGAGTATTTTCCCATCGATACCTTTATTTTTATTTTTTATATAATATATTTAATTTAAAAAATACCCAAATTACTCTGTAAAAAAAAATTTCGTATGTTATAGTGTTTTGGTATGTTAAAGTATTTTTTTATTATCATAACAAAAATATTATAAAATTATAGCGTATTTAAATAGACTCCCAATTTTGGTCAAACTAACTATAAGTTTTAAAATATAATATTATAATAGTCTATGAGTAATGATAACCAAAAACATGTGATATGATATCATCTATAACATTTTTCAATAACGTTTACAGTGTTTACAGTATATCAATAAAACACTATAAATGAGTTAAATAAAAATAATGTAACAATTGAAAACTAGTAAAGAAATAGATAAAAAAAATTTGATAGGAAAACCTTTTGGAAGTATTTTAGATTTTTTTTAATTAGGGATATTGTTTGGGAAAAGTGTCGAATTTTCCATGTTAAAAAACTCGTACGTAAGATATTGTTGCCGTAAATATCCCTATAAGTAGATGTATTTATGATTCCAACTACGATACTTTAGATTGCAAAATCTCAAAGCAACAACTATAGCAAGATACCAATGTTCACTCTGGTAGCTACATAAAAAAATATCCAACAAATTCTTTCTCTACAGCTGAAGTTGGGGACCTTTTCCTTGGAAGGATAGCAATACAATGACTTTACATCTATGTACTTGGATAAATCAAAAGAAAACATGTAAATGTCTATTGTTTTAATTGATATGAAAAAGATATTCTTCATAATATAGGTATGACTTCTTAAATAAGGTCCGACGAGAACGGCCCACATGTAATATAATTACAGTACTGCAGAGCTTTCACAATCAGCATATGGAAATATGCAGCAGCTTGGATTTAATCATTATTTTTATGATGTGTCACACATAAGACAACTTCAACGATTGTTCTTAATCCTTTAGAAACATCTAAAACAAACATACACATAGCAACACTGTTTTAGTGCTCTGTCACTGCATGTAAACTGCTGCATCAAATTACCAGTTTAACCAAGTTAAAGCTTCGGGTTGGGTTTCATGCTGAGCTGAGTATCGTTACGTTTTGTATTGGCCAGCCTGCTGTGTAGCCTTGCCTTGACTTTGTACAGAAACCCATGGACTTCCTCAAAATGAGGACTAGTAGCAGATTTTACATTTTCGATCCACTGCAAAATCCTTGGGTGAGGCCCCAATATTCTGTCACGATCTTTCTCATCCACAACCTGAAGCAAAGGGATTCACTATTAAATGGCTTCAGAAATTAGTATGATGCATCAAGATTTGGATGACAGCTCCAAAGATTAGCATCTTGCTCCATGTGCTTCATGTTATCCCACTATATTGTATCCAGTCTAATTCATATTTGCTTATTTTTCTCTTTGCAAATTACAATTATTGAAAACCATGGATGCCGTAGTAGTTTGTAAGATACGATAAGAAAATGCATGGATTTAAATAAAATTGTATATTTTTTTCCATAACTGTATGTAATAGTCATAAAAAACAATCAGTTTGCATCAAGTAACATACCTCCAATTGCATAATCTCACAGACAAGGCTGAGATCTGCAATGGATGGCTGGAAATTTCCCGATAAGAATTTTGCATTTCCTTTTAGCCAAAGCGATTCTATCTTTGAAAGGGATGCTCTAAGAATTTTTTCAGCTTCATTTGCTGCTTGTGGATTTAATGGCAGACCAAGTCCAGGTCCCAGTGCACGGTTAAGAACAAAGGTTGCTGCAAATAATAAAGAGCATCAGGACCGTCAAGTCTCATCAGACTAGAAAATCACAAATATAACAAACTGTGATGTAATGGAAAAAAGAAAAGACGAAGAAGGCCCATTGGTTTCTGGTGTTAGGAATCCTTGCCCACTGTATGAAATAAAGCTTATGAGGAAGAGAACAACAAGTAATTGAAGGCAGCATTCTTCAAGTCTTTGCCATATTATATGAAACCAACAAACTCAACCTCCTGAGGGTTCGTATTCCATCTCATTTCTCTTGAGAACTTCCCTCCAACATTTCTAGGGACGTGTGTCATGCAATGAACTAAAACTCATCATTTTTGCCACTGTATTCCCAACCATCACTAGTTCAATCTTCAGACGGTTGGTGAATCAGATGTCACAACCACAACTGTGCCTGAAGACATGAATTCAAGTTTCTCAGCAACTTCGATTCTTCAAGTTAGTGAACACATCCTTTGCTTTAAGTATTACTTCATTGTTAATTTCTTGGATATATTTTAACATAAATTCAACCTCTTCTCATGGATGTCTTAAAAAAAAAGGGGCATGATAAGAATTAATATGTCCATGTTCTTCATTCAGAAAATAGAAATGAGAGGATGAAGCTTTTTCATACATGCACCACGGCGTAGGTTGGAGTGGTGCCAATCCAATATGGACTGAATTTTGGCTCTAGTGAAGAGATCAGCAGGATACCTTCCATATAAAACATGAGTTACAAGGTAAAACTTATCTTGAGATGACCGTGATAAAGAACACAAACAAAAGTATAAGCGATATTTCTATCTGACATCCATGGTCTAATGTCATAACAAAAAGGAATAGTACATCTTTCACTAATAAAGAATCAAATAGACACCTGCTTCCAATGTATCAAGTAGTCCACTTAATGTATAACCATTGTTTTCCTACAGAATATAAAGATATAACTTCAAAGGTCACTTTTCCTCCTGTTCCTATTGTTTGTTTATCAATATTATCAGAGCAAGGCAGCTTAAGTGAGCAGTTAAATGTTAGCCAGTTGAACTTTTGCCAGCATTATATGAACAAATAGGAGAGATAGGATAGATAAATTATTTTTTTACTACTGGATATTCCTTTGCCTCAAATATGAAAGGAAAAATCAATTTGGAGTATCTAATTGTACCAAGTTATGCCTTTGCAACTTAAAAATGTTTTGTACCATATGCTTATTTATCTTTCTTGACAATGAGGATTTATGATCGTTTATAACATTTAAAAAGTAGAGATAAGTACTTATGAAAATTGACCTATCATGACCTTCACATGAAGATTGTAGCATATAAGTTGTTTCTCACAACAAATGAGCTAAGCCTCAGAAAACTATTAGGTCATCAGAGAAATGTATTAGTTGTTTATCAACAGCATAAAGCTAAGGCCCCATGGAGACTTATCAGGTTGTTGGAGAAAATATAGTATGAAAATAAACCCACACAATTGATGGACAGAGCAAAGGAATGTAAATGACACATTATAAATTACCAATGGTCCGGAACACCTGGAAATGCACAGGAAAGATAGCTCAAAATGGCATGACTGGACCAAAAAAATAAGTCATTAGATACAGTTTGCCAAAAAGATGGATGCAGACAAATATTTGGTATGTTTAAATGTCAAAATTGGATAAATAAAATGAACTTTAACATAAAAAAAATAATCAAGATTTAGAATTAAATTTAAAATACGATGAATATTCAATTTGAATAAGGAAAGAACAGATGTTCATGAGGCGTATATGATAATACAGATAAATTAGCATGACAGTGATCTCAGAATTGGAAATTATACCACGAAACAAACATATAAAAGTAAAACGACTGCCATAGAAAATTCTTTATTCATAAGACATCATAATGTTCTTGTTGGGCCTTCTCTTTTAATTATTATTAGTTATTTTACCCTTATCTTTGAGAATTTGAAGTATATTCAAGTTGGCCTGAAACTTATATCTACTGTAGCATTTATTTGTTCAAGAACACCAGGGTTATTCTAGAGTTTCAATGCCCATAAAATTTAATATCTTCATAGTAAACCATCATGTCTACCTAAGGGCCATTCAAAATGTAATGCATAAAGTTCAGCATGTGCGATAAATTAGAGAAATACCGATGCTTACAAGGTACCAGAAAAGAAACCTGATACCACTTTGATGTATGACAACATAGAAGAAAGGTGCTGCAATAACAAATGAATGTAGAATGATGGGATCCAATGGGATTCAACTTTTGTTCATAAATCAAGGAATAGGAGCATTTGGTTGACCAATTCAACCAGTTAAAGGTATCAAAAAAGTAACCCTTCTTTGAAACAATTTGGTATTGCTCCTAGATTAGAATACAATTAACGAACATAGAGTTATCTCATTATTTTCCCTTAAAGATAAATGTTGGTAGACTTTCTGATCATTAAAACAGTTGACAAAAGAGCCCAATGGAACAAAACTCATGTTGGGTCTTTGGAACAGCTTGTATTATTTTATTTGATAATAATCAGATTAATCTACTTTATTGAGAAGGTCTCTGATTTGAGTCCGTATAGATGTAATCCTAACTTATTTTGTTTCAGTTTAGGATACTTTTCATTTTCTCTTTAGTACCTATTTATAGACCAGCCACTTGGTTGGTTCCCCAGAAATGAAAGCAACATCAAATGCTCATGTAAGTGCAAAGGGAAAGAAAACAGAAAAAAAATGAATAATTTCAACTTAACATGATTTTGAAACATGATGTTCTCAGCATGACTTGGCAACCATTGCCTGTGAGTTGAACAAAAAGAGCTGATTGTATCAAATGAAACATAACTTAATAAAAGTTAAAAGCAGTATAATGGGCAGTCTACTATAAGGACAAATTATTCAAAGATATGTGTAATGACCTCAAAAGATACCCTGCCCTAAAAGACTCAGTTACCACCATGAAAGGAATCACATGTAATCAAGGACAAGAGAAACATTAAAAGATAATATATTTAAGCAAAAACTTAAACAATCAACATCTACCTCTCAAAGAGCTTAAATCTTCCATCAACAATAGCTGGAACTTGTCCCATTGGGTTTATTTCTGAGTAAAGCATCTGAGTCAGTACATCCAGAAAAGAAAGAGGTGGAGTATACTGAAAAAGGTATGCTTAGTCCAAAAATCAGCAAAGACGAGACAAGCTTGCACATTTAGATTGAGCAGGACAGAAGCAAGATATTCACAATATGATTTCTCATGTTCAAACATTAAGATAAAGCAGTTATTTCTGCCAAATAAAACATAAGGAGAATCATGGACAAATAGTGTCTGTCTGGTGTCCCCACTGATGATTGTAGCTATTCTAAGAATTGTTATCTAACAAAACCATAATCTCCATTGTTCTCAATTCTTCGTTTGGCATACTTTTGATATAAAAGATAACCTCAATTAACCTTGCTCAATCCACTTTCTTCCTCCTACTGATCCGGAAACTACATAGTATTGCCTAAACCCTAGATAAAAATCTTCAGTTGATTATGCATTCATGGTATTCTCTTTATAGAATACTAAAAAAATCAACAAAGCATCATTATTGGTGATCTCTTAAAATTATTTTTTTTATTGCTTTTCAAGATTCTAGTATCATATAACGCACAGATATCTTGCAATCACTACTTCCAAACCCGTATTTTTTCACAACACTAATTTACAGCTAGATTGCGAAGATGCTATTTCGTAAAATCTTACTCCACAGTATTACTATTCATTTGTCTGTGGTTAAGATATGCTGGGCATAACTATGAATCGGAGTCGCAAAAAGGGGACCTTTGAATTCGGGCGAGAGATGCTGACGCTTCACGATATCAATCCTCACCTCCTCGAAATCGATGCCGTTGACCCTGAAATCAAGAACCAAAATTTCCCACGATAAATCATGAAGCCCAAGGCAGACAAATCTAATCCCAACATAAAAATCGAGAGATTTGTCTTCCCAATCCAACATCGAATCGAAAAGATTAAAGCGAAAATGTAAAGAAATTGCGTTAGGAAATATTACTTGCAGAAGATTACAATCGCCCGTGATGGTTGCGACATTCGATCGGCGTACACCCTCAGCATCATCTTCCCTTCCTCTCTCTCTCTCTCTCTCTCTCTCTCTCTCTCTCTCTCTCTTCAGGATGAGAAACGATGACTTCAAATGTGGACTTCCCTAAGTGATACACAAAGATATTATATATATATCACGGAAAAGTATAGAAATGGTTTATTCATTTTTCATTTTTACGAATTTGAAGATCTCCAATCTAATATTAAAATCCTTCATATATAAAATTATTACTATTAACATCCATTTAAATATTCAGATTATAACTTCTAACCAACAGTAAAATTAATTTATGTCACACCTTATATTTATTTAAAAAAATAAAGTATTATTTTATTATTCATAATTTACAAAAAACTTTTTTTATTTTTGAATTCAAATTCTTATATTATAATATTAAATATTTTTAACTGAAAAATAAATATTTTCTTAGTATGACATAAGTGATGAAAATATCTACTCCACTTGAGTTTTAGATATATTACTTTTATAAAGTAGTAGATTACTCTTAAAATAAATATAGAATAAAATTATATTAACAACGACATATGCTATAAAAACTTTTAAAAATTATAAAATAATCTTAAATATTTATAAATATTAATATTAATAATTTAATATGAAATGATAATATATCAATTTAATGTAATAGAAAAATAATGATAATTCTTATATAGTAAACAAAATCAAGTATCAATAACATATAACACATCTCGATAACATATATAATAATCAGATAGCAAAGACATATGTCACACATGTTAATATACTCTTCCAACATCGAATAAAGAGGTATACTTAACGAGATAAATTCTTTCTAACAGTGGATAGAGAGAACTCGTATCATACTCCCAATAAAAGATAGAGGAATATGTGACAACCTACTAATCGAAAATTGCTCTTCTTGACCTCCAAAGGATATGTAGTAAATCATAATAATTCATTATAAGGGAACATATATGATATATGACTTATTAGATTATATTCATTAGTCACTTTGCACTATGAATAACTCTTTTTATACGATGCATTTTTAATGTAGACCACTTAGTATAGTAACATATACTATAGGATAACAATCACATCAATATTATTAATTTAATAAAAATAAATTATTATGTTTAAATAACACCTTCAAATAAATTTTTTAAGTTCATCAAATCATAAAGACGTGAGGCATCAATATCTTAATAGTCTTTAATTAACTATAACTCTAATTAAAATAAATTAATTAACTTAAAAAATTTAATTCAATTAGGACCAAATGGAACTAACCTCAAATCTATAGGACAATCTAAAATTATCTTAAACTGATTTAATTTAGATTTAATTAATTTTAATTAGATTAAGTAGGCTTGAACTGGTCAAATTGGTCTAAAATTACCCTGAATCAACTTAAATTGATCGAAAATTAGACTATGTCGTATAGTGCTAGCATAGATTTAATTGACCTATTTAAGCCTTAGATGGGTCACATATATTGTACATGCTTATTCTAGATAACAAGCTGGGTTAAGGTACAACGGGCTAGATAGAGGAGCAACAATATGCTTAGCACTAATCATCATTTGCATAGTTAAGTGGGTTTAGCTTCGTGGGCTGGGCTAAGCCTTACTTATGAGTTGGACAAAGCATTACCACTAAACTAAGTCATGCCTAGCTCATGGGTTAGATCATGTCTAACCATATAGGTTGAGTCATGTCTGATCACATAGACCAAATTATGCTTGACCATATAAACTGGATCATGTTTAGCCATATGGATTTCATAATACCCAACTACATAAGTTAGGTCAAATTTGGTCACATGAGTTGGGCATACTTAACTAGGTGGGATGGATCATGTCTAATGACATAGGCTATGTCATACTTAGTCACATGAGTTGGGTTATACTTAGTCACATGAGTTGGTTTGGCCAATCAACTCAACTTAGATCAAATTTCAATTTGACCTATCTTATTAAATTATATTTCTATATTTTCAGAAGTACTTTAAAATATTATAAAATAATAATTAATCTTAAATCCATCCTTTTTCATAAATTACCTAATTTAGATTCATGTTTACAAATTTAAAACTAATTAAATTATAAAAAATTAGCACATAATTTTTGAAATATAAATATATTTAATTAAATTAACTAATCATCTTAATATCATAATTCAATGATCATTATTTATTAATCATAAAATTTTAAAATTAAAAGACTATCATGCATCATGCAAATTATAATAATTCTAATATTAAAGATTTTAAAAAATAATAAAACATGATAACAAAAAAGAGAAGAGAATTCTACCTCTTCAAGAAACCTTTTATAAATTTTCCTATTACTAGTCTCAATGAGAAATGAGATAAGAGAGTCCTTTTTTATATAAGAGAAGATGAACTCTCTCCAAAAGATAAATAATAATTTAATTTTTATTTTTAATTTATTTTATTTTAATTTCATATATAAAATAAAATTTAAATTATTTACTTTCTAAAAATCATATCACTCATTAGGAAATAAATTAATCAATAATTTAGTTAAGTGATGAAATTATTAGCTTATGTACATGATTAAAAATTAATTTTAATTATTTACTTAATCATGATATACAAATAAGAAAGTTAATAATTTAAATACAGTAATACATTATTTATGTTAAGGGAAAAAATCACTAGTGATTACAATTTATTTATTAAATTAGTCCATAAAATATAAAATAACCATAATAATTCTTAGGATTAATTTTTATAAGAAAATTTTGATTCTTTGTTGATTATTAGGTAATTTTGTCTTACCTTCTTAGATTCAACAATTATGAAACATCATCATTTTCAATATTTTATGTTTATCTTTAGTCTATGACTAATAACTTCTAACCAACAGTAAAATTAATGAACTAATTTATTAAATGATTCCATAAATATAAAATACTCGTAATAATTCTTAGGATTAGTTTGTATAGGAAAATTTTGATTCTTTGTTGATCATCAGGTAATTTTGGCATACCTTCTTGCGTTCAATAATTATGAAACATCATGTCTTATGTTTTATACCATTTTAAAGATTTTATGCTTGTCTTTAGTGTATGAAAACTATGATATAAAATGACAAAGTAGGACGAAATCTATAACCGTTTGATTGCCGGATAAAATTAGCAGATGACCAAGTCAAATATGGAACAGCAAAATTAAGCTGCCTCTTGCCGTGGATGCGGCACCGAAGGAGAGCTCTGTGGAGTTCCCTCGAGCTGCAACTCCCACCTTCATTCCCCTCCATCAAATCCTCTCCTTCCCACATTTTTCTCCCCCTCGCATGTGCCATTTAAGCACTCATCCCAAGGATCACTGCTTCCTCCCCTCCCCCGTTTCTTCTTCCTCCTCTTTCCTTCCGGGTTTCCATCCTCCTTGGGCTTGCTCATCCCTCGTTGCAGAGAGAGCATGGTGAGCATGCATCTCCCTTCTCTACGTTTCGATGGCCTTGATCACCTAGCATCGTATTTTAGGCTCAGCATGGAACCAGTGACGAACTAGGATGCTCATATCCATCCATCCGCAAATCAACTCTATTCTTCTTTTTTCTGACATGAAGAAATCAGATTTTGGTTGTTGTTGTTGTGAATAATTAGCATTATCATCAATTATTGCTGATGATAATTGATGATTCGTGTCGTGTCTTTGCACAGGCGAACTCCGCATCCGGAATGGCGGTGAATGATGAGTGCAAGCTCAAGTTCCTGGAGCTGAAGGCCAAGAGGAACTTCCGGTTCATCGTGTTCAAGATTGATGAGAAGATACAGCAGGTCACGGTGGAGAAGCTGGGTCGGCCCGATGAGAGCTATGATGATTTCACTGCATGCTTTCCGCCCAACGAGTGCCGCTATGCCGTCTTCGATTTTGATTTTGTCACCGATGAGAACTGCCAAAAGAGCAAGATCTTCTTCATTGCATGGTAAGGCACTGCACCGTGTGAATTCCCGAAAGCTACACAATCATCACTCCTCCAGAAGGAGGAATTGGTTCTACAACACATCTTGTAGAACATCGAAAGGCTCATGAAATTAATCGGGTAATTATAGTTCTTTTCAAAAGAAAAAAAAGAAAAAAGAAAGAAAAGTAATCATCCCCCATGAGTCATGATCATTTGGTCTTTCCAAATATCATAAGGTTCCTGAGCTTTAAGATGAACATGTTCTTACAAGCTGCACCTCATCAACTTCATGAATATTCAGGGTGACATGGACCACTTTGTTCTTGTGCAGGTCCCCTGATTCATCAAAGGTGAGGAGCAAGATGCTCTATGCCAGTTCCAAGGACAGATTCAAGAGGGAGCTCGATGGCATACAAGTGGAGCTGCAGGCGACAGACCCTAGTGAGATGAGCATTGACATTGTGAAGGGGAGAGCTCTGTAACCGAGTTCCTGTGGCTTTTCCTCCACTCTGGACCCTAAACCAAACCCAAGAATTAGCTTTTATTGATGACGCTAAATTTTGCAAACGACATCGATGAATGTTACGTTTCGTGTTTCATTTATTCACTGAATTTTCCAAGGATTATGGATGCATGTTGATTGTGTCTCAGGGCATTCGTTTATATGTATAGTAGCAGTTGCACGGATCGAATTGTTAGGCTCTCCTACTGGAATGCGGTGCTTGTGACTTCTTATGCATTCACACGTCCTTGATTTTGGTAACAATTTCATAACCCCATCTCGAGCGACAAGATTATTATTACATAATCATCGCCAGCATATTCCTAAACGAAGTGGTCGGAGCTTAATACTCAGAAACTCATATCCAGAACAAGGATCTAGCTTTGTTTTGTCAATTGGAATGCCAACACATGGGATGGGGATGAAAAGAGGAGGAGCGCGAGGAAGAAGAGACAGGACGAGGAGGAAATGAGTAGCTCATGTCACATGACATTGTGTTGCTGAGTGAATAAATGGTTTTGATAAAGCTTGCCCTTTTAAAGGAATTCTGATGTTGACGGCATGACGAACTAAAGACAAGCCAACAAAGGCTAAACTGATAACAAAACATGTTAAAAGTGAACTAATCATTGCCGATGACCAGAAGAATCCTCTTTTTGAACGAGGGAGGATGCAGTTCTTAGACCGAAGTAGAGGAGATCTTTCAAGTTAGAGATGAAAGACAGTAGGCAAATGGAAATTAATAAGAATGTCTTGATAAGATGAGCACGCCGACAAAAAGAGAAGTGAACCCTTCATATGTTTATTATGTTTCAGGCCATTCATTTTGGAAGCACAAAAGAATTCCAACTCCTTGACGACCAGAAGAAGGGTCTCGAGAACACTAGCGTATGCATCAAAAAATCATGTCATGGCTCGTATGGATGCTACTGCCAGTCTCAGCCATTGACATTAGATCAAAGACACTGCTGGCTTCGGGAATAAATTCTCCTTCATTGAGCTGTGGTTTAAATTCTCCGAAACCATGAAGATAATCATCATTTGGAGGCACATTAAGCTGCAAAAGTTCAGTGCCATTGACCTCCGCATTCGAGGAGTCCCACTGGCAAGTCAACCCACCATCGGAACAAAGTGGACTCTGACTTTGGGCAAGATCCATCCGCATCCAATCTGCAAATAGTGCTTTGGGAACGAGATGCTGCCTCGATCGGAATGAGCCCACAGAAGATGTTCCTGTGGATTCTGACAATCCTGAGACTGAGATTTGGTTGTTGAGTTCTTCAGATGATTTGATTAGTTTTTGGGTTTGGGAGGCCGAGCCTTCTGGCTTTGGGGTTGTGGAACGGGAATACGATTCCTCGACCTTCGTAGCCTTCTTCTTGAGGTAGGAGTTCCAATAGTTCTTGACTTCATTGTCGGTTCTTCCTGGTAATTGCATTGCTATCTGAGACCACCTGCAGATCAATTCTGAATTCCTCAACTCTCTTGCTTGTTGCTTCAAGAAAACATCATCAGAACAACTGGAAGAATGCCAAAACATGTAGACTAACTAATAACGGAACTCGTAATTTCATATGCCTTGCGTTCTTCACCAGCCACACAAGATACCCCATATCCAAGTTCATTACATTGATTCTTCATCCAAGGTTTTATTATCACGAAATCATTCAGAAGATCTCGGTCCGAGATCAGAAATATCACAATTCCAAATTTACGCTAATTATTCGCGCAAATTTAAATGTGATGAGAATGCTTACTTGTTTCCCAACGCAGAATGAAGTTTCACCACAGTCGCCACCTCCTGAGGAGCGAAGGTACCATGCTTCAGCCCTGGCCTCAGGTAATTGAGCCATCTCAGTCTGCAGCTCTTTCCGTTTCGTCGCAAGCCTGAGAGTAGCACATACAAACTCGAGAGATGAATCCGCAAATGCAATTTGACTCTCCAGAATTTCCATCCGTCACTCAAAGTAGCGCCAGTTTGTAACATGATGAAAAGCTAAGTTAGGAATCAAACTTTAGCTCCTCCTCCTCTTCTTCCTTTACCATGGAATTGCAGAGACTCACCAGCTTTGGCGGGAAGCGAGCTCCAGCTACCATGGCCATGCCTATTGATGTGGCTCTTCAGCTTTTCATCCTCTTCTGGCGACCACAAGCCCTTCCTATATGTCGCCCTTGGCTTCTCACATTTCCTGCACCCCATAGCTATGCTCATCTTGGATCAAGGACCTCTGGCCTCTGTCGTGCAAACAGGCGAACCATGTATGAGATTTGAAGCGAACAACGATTTGCCCATCAAACAAACAATAAGAAATCCAACAATCGAACACGCAGAAGAAATAAAAGTTGACAAAGGCTTGGTGTTGGTTGCAGCTCTCTCGTCGCTCATCGTCTGGCGTTCAGATTGCTCTCTTGTTGGGGACATGCGCACCCGAGTATTAGGGTTGTGGCCGCATAAAAGCAGTGTTAGCCTTTGGACTATTACGATAGAGAGAACAGATGGAATCAAGGGAAGGTGGAACAAGCGTGCTTCTCAAGAATGCACACAAAAAGTGATCTCCGGCGTCAACCCCGCCCTCATTCGCCGACGAAGATATAGAATGATCACCATCACTGTCGGCTGTACTTGTTATGGGTTTCCTTCTCTCACGTGGTTGGAAGACATGCATATATGCTACTTCGGATTGACTTTGCAAGCAGCGGGATGTTCTTCCTCGATATCAACTCTCCGCTGGTCATCGTTGAAATCATTATTGTCGGTCTTGTACCTACTTTTGGATGCTTCCTCCTCTTCTCCATTTCATCCTCCAAGCACAATGTTGTTTTTGTTCGTTCGAAGTGAATGTTGCTGTTTTTTTTTTTTTTTTTTTAACCACGACTGCATCACAAGCACTGCAATCTGATGCTTGACATGAGAGTGGTACCCGCCGGTAACTAACAGGGAGTAATGCCCGAAAGGAAGTAGCATCGAGTGGACCTACAGTGAAAAGGAGACCATTAACGTATTTTGGCACTACTTTTCTAGACTAGTATGTTTGCCATCTTGCAGGAGACTCCACTTCAACGTGGAGTCGAGGATTGCAGTAAGCTACCAATTTGACAGCATCAAGGATGCAAGGAGAAACTGAATACAATGGCGAAGTGTGCGTCGTACAACGAACAGCAAACGGTAATTAGTTCAACATTTATGTCAAATCTTATTTTAGTTCAACATTCGGCAAACATTTTACGCAAAGAAACTTCTTGATCTTGATGATTAGCAGTCATCTTGTGATGCCTGTGAATGTGATCCCACAATAACAGATTCGAGTTTCTGCTAGTACATATGAGAAAAGGTAATATAAGCATCAAAGGTTCGGGTATCAAATAATGTAGTTAAATATGTTGCAATCTAAATAAAGGGTAAAAAACACAAATTACGCTGAAAAAGGAAGTTCTTACTTTCACAGATCGCTTGACTTCTTCAATTTTATGTAGCAACAAGTCACCAGGTACTATGCCTCCGGCCTCAAAAAGGGGGCGTCTTGGTGAAGCCTTGACCTGCGAATTTTTTAATTCCATAGTATTTTTGGGATTCTATAATGAAATAAACATATTACTTCGTGCATGGGAATGGATTGTGGAAATCATATGTGCTACCAGGATACCACCACCAGACTTGTCATACCATTAGAAGAGAAGGATCCTCATGAAATCAAAGGGGCCAAAATTTCATTTGGTCATGAATTGACTCAACCATCATGCAACACTGGGCATGATTTTTCTCAAGAGAATGTGCAATTAACTTAAATGTCAAACATCATATCTTGATTTCCGTTATCACAGGATCTCTAATCCACATTACTTGTATAACTGTTCTATCTAATCTAAATTAAAAAAAAAATTAACTTTGCATTGCATAAAGAGCACAAAATGCTTCACTCCTAACAGTGCCAGTGTAATAATAACCAGACAGGAAATTCCAACATTATAGGACAAATCCAGATATTTAAGTATGATAAAGAAATAATATCATGACCAAGGTGACAATGGATCCCAAAATCCAAATTGGACATGCAATTTTGGGTATGGATCTTCAACTTAAAACAAATAAATTATCAGGTTGAGACTCGAACACTAGGCATCTCCATCCTGATAACCCCCTATCTATATTGAATGAAAATTGAAAGAAAAATAACTATAGTTATTTATGCTCCAAAACGTTAGTCATGCTCTACATCAAATTGTTTGCTCTTAAAAGGTTTAGGACAGAGACAGCTAATAATCCACTTTGGCATTAGACCATCTTTTATAAAAGACCATCTAAAATTGATTAGACACGGATGGAGAAACACATGATAGTGACACCAAGGTCAACCTTAAATGTCACACTATATTCAGTTAAAAAAAGGTATATAAGGAGAAAGAACCAAAAGCACAGTTGAAGAAGCGTGACAGAAAACAATTTGATTTACTAAAGGTGGTGACGAGCTATAATCTGAAAACTAACCCTCATGCTGGGAGATTGCCATCTACTTGGAGGTGGAATATCAGCCAATGATCTCAAACTAGTCGGTGTGGACATTCCTTCCCCAGGCAGTATGGCAGACTTCCTGTTACCAACTTCTTGAATACTCTTTGTAGATTCTATAATAATAACCTACACAATTGCAATTATACATTGGAAAAGCTAAGCTCATAAGAATATCCAAGAATCCATCATATTACTATTAATGAACTGGTAAAATCTATAGTCATGAGACTCAGAAGTTAGAACATTGCAAAAGGCGCAAAGAATGTAACTACTAAATGAACTGGAAAAATCTATAGTCAATCACTGTTACCAGAAAACTTAATCCAGAAACGGAGATGCATTTGCAAACATATTGTGAACTGACCAAATGGTTTATACCTGGATAGACTAGAAGGGTCATATATAGTTGTCTTGCTGTTGATGTTAAACAAAGTTTCAGAACAAAACAAGTCTTATTTGCTCAGACCAACCTCAATATACTTCTATCCTAGGTCACTTCCATAAGCCAGCAAAAGTAGCATCTACAGAAACATTATGGACCACATGCATGAGAGAGCACAATTTTACAACCTTGTGTGAAAGCTGTTCAGCTATGACTCCTCAACAAAAAAGAATGATAACACTTTATATTACTATCAGGCTGCCATAACTTGGTCTAGCAAAGTACCTCCCTCCCAATAATATATAAGCAACACAAGAGATGCAGTGAGAGCAATCAAGAAGCATGTAAAACCTGAAAATAGGATTTTTTTTTTTCCTGTACTGTATATTTAAAACATCAAAGTTTTCTATGAAAAACATATAATCAAAGGTAGCTGCTCTCTGCGAGCCGTCACAACATGCAGTTACTTAGGTTGGCTATCTAGAAAACCATGGCTCAACAAAGAATGCTGCCTAATAATTGAAATGCTCAATTCCAATGAATTACAAATGGGTTTTCTTCAAATTTCCATCTATGATGTGTGGTCTTTGGACCAGTTATTATGCATTATCACTTGCATAACACCACTGTGAACCATATAAGAGGGCAATGTCAAAAATGATGAATGTTTGACAACCATCATGAGCAATCAGAGCACCAATCGATACTTTAAAAACCTTGCTCTCTGGGACCAGATCTCAGCCCACACAATATTTTTAGGATAACTCCTGCAACTCGGTCTTAAAAGTTCCCCCAAAGATGCAGGAGCCAACATGGCCAATAATGGTCTGCATGGTGAAGACTAAACTTTCACAAACACAAAAAAACTCCCACGCTCATAAATGCTCTGAACAACACATCAATTCTATCACTGAAATTTAACGCAAAAACATGCAGGTAAAGGTGTTCTGCAAGAAATGGCCTTTCTATAAACAGAAATTATTGGTTTTAAATTTTTTAATGAGTGGAATTCTGGTTTATGGCTTAATGAGGGAAATGATATGTCCAAACATAGTGGTCTGATCCTTAGAGCCCTCATTGCTTATATTCTATGGTTGTTATGGAAGGCTACAAATGATAGTTGTATCTAGAGGTGAAATGCAACCCCAACTCCATTATTTATAGGACTATTGCATGGGTGGCCGATAGCAGCATCCCCCAAATATCTAAAGGAAATTTAAATGATAGAACTCAATCCTAATGAAATGAAACAGAACTCCTCTGGGCTGGATAAAATTGAACACTGATGGAGCATTTGATGTGTCTGGACAGGTTGGAGGAGCCGGTTTCTTCTTGAGAAATAGTGAAGGTGATTGCCTACTTGCTGGGGGCAAATTTATTGCTGAAGGAGGACCATATTTGAATGAACTACTGGCAATCAAGGATGGCATTAAGGTTGCAATAGCTGAGAGAATACAAAGATTACAGATCAAAACAGATGCTCAATTGCATAGCTAAAATCCTGAAAAAGAAAGAGCCGTCCACTTGGTTTTTGACTAACTTAGTTAATAATTTTTTTTTTGAACTGACACATTTTCAGTGAATCATGTTTTTAGAGAGGCTAATTATTGTGCTCATTGACTGGCTTCTCATTCTAAATTTTGTAAGGATGACTTTTTATGGAGCTTTCCATTACCTTGTCAGCTTATGGCTACTTTGAGCTCAGATGAACTGAGCACTGGGTGTATCAGACTTTTGACTTGAAAAAAAATGGGTGTTCTGCAAGAAGCAACCAACACCATGCTGATGTATATAAAAAAGCACCACACTGACTTGACCATGAGATTCCAATATGCTATCCATATGATGCCCTCCAGGCGACACCAAATGGTAACTTCCATGGTGAAAATAAATTGACAACAGAAATTATTTGAAGTTGTAATCTAATCACATTTTATAAGTATATGATAATTGTGGTTCACAACTAATAAAATAGGCATCCATATGATCCTCAATGTCATCAAAATGGTCTATTTTTGCCACTTCAAAACATGTTACCCGTATACACCCATATATATCTATGTTTGATATACTACTTGTTTAATCATTTAATAAAACCATTACTTTCCATCAAACAATTATTTATTCTCCAGTCATACTCGTAAAATAATTGGAGTCAGATTAGGGATATTTCTTGTTAGATTAACAAACATCCTAGACATAGCCAATTACCCATTATCAGGAAATGTTGGCGAAGCTGTTTAGTCTAACAAATACCTTTCTTAGTAGTCCTGGGTTGGAGACACCTTGGAACTGTAGTTCATCCACTGGTGCAGCTTTTCCATAAGCTACACTTTCGAGCCTAAAAGTATGTATTCCGTAATTAGATTGCAAACAGCCTATAAGCATTACAAAAAGAAACCATCAGCTAATGACTTTCAGAAGCTATCACATAATTTTAGATGCATACTGAGGTCTAAAAAAAAGACAATTGATGAAATTCAACACAGAAGAACATGAAGCATGATAAATGAGAGAGACAAGAAACAACCTCAAATTTTTCATGGCCCGATAACTGGAAGATATCTTAAATAGCCAAAATGTGAAATATCATCTTAACAGCTATATTAAGACGTTAAAGCTTTAGGAGAAACTTCATATTCATTTCAAAAATGAAAACATAACAGAAAAATAAAATGGGAACTCAAAGAGATCTTTTATAGAATCACAATTTAGAAAAAAAATACAAAACTCAGTATGCCAAATTCTTCCCACTTAGAAATTGCAAGTTCATTTCAGAATTCTGCATATCAGATACATGCCACATTCATTAGAAGTTGTTTGGACAACTTTGTCATGGCATTCCAGTTAAAAGTTCATGCATGCTACTTCAAAATGCAAAGTGAACTGACTTTGATGGCAACCAGAAAGCTCAGTGATGCATCAGTTTTCATTAATAGGTTATGACATAACAACAATAATAACTGAAATAAACACAGATCATGGAAAGCAGATCCAACAGCCAAGGCATTAAAAATTTGAAGAAAAAGTATGAAAGGAATAATGAGAAGAAAGGCAAACCACAAAAGAACCTGATCGCAACAATCAACTAGAAAATGGAAGATCTCGTTCATGATTTATGAGATGTCATAGATTAAAATCACAAAATTCAAAATAAAAACAGAGTTCAAGCTGCATTGACTATTAGATTGCAAGAATGATGACAATCCTAATTCCTAAGACAATTGACAGGTCAAGTGGGGCTACACAAAATTTGAGCAAGTAGCAAACAAACAATCATCATCAATAATATAGGTATAGAACTAGATTAAGTCAATTCATAGAAATATCCTCCAGAAGGATAATATAAACATATTATATTAGCCACAATTAGATGAGAAGAGAAGTCATCGGTTGAAATTTAACACCTACTGTTGTTAGAGACGTTAAGCTCTCACAAAGCTCTGAATTGTGTTATCATATGCTGATTCAAATTTAGAATGGCCTAATGACATGCTTGTAAAGTCCGAAACCCTTTCATATATTTCATGCATATAATTTGTAGCACATTGATTATGGACAAATGTGTGAAGCTTCCTTAAAAGCAAACTTAAACATAAATATGATACAAACATCAACAAACAACATACTCCATGAAGAAGCTGGACAATAAGATAATTGATCTGGTCAAAAGATGTACCTTGCTCAATTATGATGTCAATAACTAGATGAAGGGGGATGCGCTTCTCGATTTTAGTCAAGCCTAAAAATGGTAAAAAAGATGGCCTAGTAGCCTGAAAATCGTTGAATGTTATGTCATGGATTCAGAACAAAATGAATATGAAGAAGTGGTTAGAAACCTTTTTAGTACCTTGTAAACTATCATGTCGGATGTGACGTAAAGTCTGCGTGAAGAAACATCTTTCTGAAGCACATATCTTCTAACTGGCAGATATAGGAGCATGATAATACCAACTCCCCAGGCCAAAACAAGCAACAGTGAAATTAGAACCCATATAATTGTATCATACTGCACATGGTTTTTAGCAAGCTCCTCAAACGAGGCTGCAAACAACACCTTTCCAGAAAGCTCTTCCTCATCACCAACCTCGGACACAGGATCTTCCAATAAAAGCTCATCAGATTCACTTCTTTCATGTAAACCAATAGCATGACCGGACAACATCCCTTTGAGTTTTTTGAAATAAGTCACCAAGGGGAAGTTCACATGATGCTTACTGGTTTGACATTTGTTCTCTCGGTAGTGTCAGCAACAAAGAAATAAGGTGTCTAATCATAATAAAGATGCATGAGCAAATTGTGTCAGTAATCAAGAGCAAACATTTCAATATTTGCATTCACAGATGAGATGGTAAAAATGAACAGGAGTCATCACAAACAAGAATCAATCAAGACTCAAAAAGTTTCCTTGAACCATGGGAGAGAATGGGGCCATTTCCTACTAGTTACAAGTCTCCTGTATATGCCATCATATGGGAGTTTAAAAAAGAAAAAATATTTGCATACGCTGGTTCCTAATATTGCAGATCCCTTCCTCAAACTTATATTAATTAAAAAGAAACCAGTGTAGATGTTCCTTATGTGACCAAAACACTCAACAAATATGAATTATCGGGCAGGAAAACTAAAAACTGCATGATTTCCTCATAAAGAAACTAAATGATAAGGCTTCCAGATATACTTCGGCATAGCCCTTCTTTGTCTCTTTTGCTAAGCTCCATCTAGTTCCTTTTTATTACTTTTCCCTTACAAATTAATCATGACAATTGTCAAACAATAAAACAATCCCAAATTAAAAAAAAAAAAGGGCTCAACAGCATAAGTCATCTCTAACTCACAACCTCTTCTTAACACGTGTAAGAAAGTTTGGCGATATGGTAAACGCCTCTCCATGCAATCTTCTACAAGTACACGCCAAAATAAACGACTTACATGAGTATATTGTCATCGATTAGAACATTTACTCCAGAAATTTGCGATTCCTAAGATTATAAGACAAATTCCCTAACACATGTGGAAATCAATCCTCAGGAAAGCAATAAAGAAGTGCATAATGACTGGTTAATCATCCCAATCACAACAATGCACCTTAAAGAACTTCATGATCACTAACGCTATTAGTGTCCACAAATTAAAATCAAGAAATATGCATAGCTTCTCACACGGCATAAAATAACCTATCTTTGTTGACCTTTCGAGCCCAAGAAAATCCCATCTTCCCCCGTACGACGCCGACAAGCCCTTCTCGATGCCCTCGACGCCAACTTAACATATTATCGGATTACAAAGCAACCGATTAACTATTTAGGGACCAAAAATGATCTTGTAAAGGGGACATGTACGAAACAAAACAAGGAAAAGTCCATGCGATTACGCAATTCATCGGCCAAAACAAGAGCGCAATAGAGAAAGGAATGACGAAGAAAGAAGCACCTGCGATCGGTCGCAAATTCGTCGAGATGCTGTCACGGAGGCGAGATTTAGGGACGGGGACTGCGAAAGGGAACGGCCGGACCTCGAAGCTTTCCCTCTCTTTGCGGGTGCGTGGCTTGGAAAATGGCCGTTGAAGCCGGCCGGGCTAGCGTGAGCGATTTGGGCCGAGTTCGAGTGGAACTGAAATTAATTTGAGCCCATTGGCGTGCGTAATTTGGGCCGAGTTGAATAAAACCTGTATATTTAAAAGTAATTTTACAATTGATTTGAATCTATTTCAGAAGACAACAAAGAAGAGGTGCTGATACATGGTCTACTTTACTTTGAAGAGCATGGGTAAGCGGTAACGATGGGATTTGATGCTATGATCTTTTTAATCATCTATTTAAGTCCTTACCTGGTTGATATGTTTGAGAGAGAAAAAACCTAATTAAAGAATAATACATGACAAATATTTTGTGATGCTCAGAAATTTAAATATAATCTTGCTAGTCTTAAATTTCACTTTAACTTGACTCGATAAATTACTAAGCAATGAATTTAATAAATCATTTTTTATTTAAATGGTTCAAATAATTTATTAAATGATTAGGTTCGAGCTTCCTTTGCAATTAATATTTAACTAAAATATATTTGATTGAAAATTTATCTATTTGTGATGATAAATTATTACTATCATTTGAGATTTATTATGAAATAGATAAGCCTAATTTTAGTTTGACTCATCCTATTATTTGGGATTAAGAAATTTATGCTATTAGGCAGAACATATTTTGGATAGAGAGAGCAACATTAGAATGTGATACTTGTCTGATCATGATGTTTGATATTTTATTATAATATTTCATATATATTTAGGTTATTTTGTCTAATATGAAATCTATGAGGTACAATGGAGTATGCTTGCACATGTCACATGTACATATCCATTAATAAATGTTATATATATATATATACATATAAATATATATATATGCATACATATATATACATACATATATATACATATATATATACATATACATATATATATATACATATGTATATATATATATACATATGTATATATACATATGTATATATATATATACATATGTATATATACATGTATATATACATGTATATATATATATTCAAAACCCCAAAACCCTTGTTGACCCTTCCTATGCTATATCTGCAACTCCCTCCTTGCCCCGTTGCGCCTCCACCTCCTCCCTCCTCCCTCCTCCCTCCTCCCTCCTCCGTAGCCTTATCATGCAAAGAGTTGCCCCCCCATGTAAAGACTGTCGTCGACTCCACTAAGCCGAGGTGTTTCCTCGATGCACTCCCCTCTCATGTTGCTCGCTTCATAGAGTTGTATGTTTTCATCGTTCGCACCATTCAGTTCTATGACTAGACAGCGACGTGTGTAGGTCTTCCTCAAGGATGATGTCAACTTGGCACCTCGCTCCAAGTCCTAGATGCAGATTCCAACATATTTGGAGCATAGGTACGTCGTCATGCCGTTGTGCCGTGGCATCGCAGCATTGCTCATATTCTCTCCTCTCTCCTGTTATTTCGATGATCAGAAGAGAGAACTTGTGGTACCAGAGAGGTACGTTGACCTAACAATGGCTTCCAGAAAATTTGTGTCCTTGCATTACAGGATGATGCAAAGTGAAAGAAGGAACATCTTATTCATATGGTTAGAAGGTTTGCATTGCTGGTTGTACAGAATTTTAGAAGATTCTTATCAATAAGTTCGACCAACCTGCAATTATTTAACCCTCCCAGCATGACTAGACCAGTTCGAATATTCCAAGCAATGTGTTGGTTATCAGAGAGCAACTACGTTAATCTAATGGGAAGCCTAAGAAATTGTCATTATATCTTTTGGAGGTAAAATCATTTAATATAGAGGTGACAAAATGGACTCTTTTGTGAGTCAAGTTACGGTGGTTGACTAATTGCTTAGGACTCAGGCAAATAGTTTCTATTATTTGGTAAAGTTTTAATGTTATTTAAATATAAAAATTGTATGAGAATATGTTTTATGTTCACTGATTGAATATCACGATGTGTTACAATTATTTGTTTTCTTGCAATTACCTAACGTTAATATCTCTTATCATATTGATTGTATAATGTCATGTTATTTATTTAAACTTTTTTTCACCCATACATATTGCATATATGAATTTATCAATCTTGATAGGCCCATTTTTTATAATTATTTGACATGCAATATAACTAAATAAATATTATATATTTATATTTTTAAATTGGTTTCCAGTGATTCATTATACCTTATTGCAAGAATTTGTGCATCTTCAGATTAAGTGAAGGGATGATGTTTAAGTGCATAAAGAAAACAATGAGATAGTATGAGTGATATAGAGAAAATTAAAGAGAAAGTATATTATTAGATAATTATCAAGATTAATGTACTATCAAACTGTAAAAAAAAAAAAACACATTTGGATGATAAACTCATATCCCCATTGAATTACATTCAAGTCCTGTTATTCATATTAGACCTGACCTGTTTCTAAACCGATGGTTTCGGTTCCTAAAAGTTAGGAATTAGAATTGAATCACATAGGATCAATTTCATTTCGAACTATCATTTTTCTAATTTTTAATTAAAAATAATTTACAATATGATAAAATTCGTCATTTTATTTTTAAGATTTGAAAAAAAAGGATGTATGATGAGTCAAGTCATATAAAAAAGAGTAAAATTATGAAAGGGTTAAAGGTGCATTTAGTTCATGTGGTTTTAGTCATGAACCACTTAAATCTATATGGTATATTTGTGTCTAAAATAATTCATATATTTTTAAAAATATAATATATAAGTCTCTCCTATTAAGTCTAAGTTAATAAATATTAGAATCTATATACTGACTTATAATAAATTATTAATATAATAATACATATAATTTAAATTAAAAAAAATTCATTTTAGCCCTTGTAGTTTTGGTCATGGATTACTTAAGCCCTTATATTTTTGCTCGTGTCTAAAATAACTCATATATTTTCAAAAACATAACATATAAACCCCTTTTATTAAGTCTAAGTTAACAGACATTTGAATATGCTTACGTGCATTAATAACTTACAATGAATCATTAATATAATAATATATATAATTTAAATTAAAAAAATTGAGACCACCAACAATAATCGGAGAAGGCATCATCATGGAAGCGACCACCAGTAACAGCACCGAATCATTGTTATCTAACAGGGTACCTATCCTATGTAATGATAAGCTCATGAGCTTCCAATCCTACTTTAGCTGGTTGTGTGTCAATCAGTCCGACATTAGATATGCAATGGTCTCCTGATCCCTCTTTCCCCTCTAGGGCATCTTCGCCCCTACCACCTCCCACTTTGTCCTCTCTTGTACCCCCATTCATCATGCCTATGACAAGGTGGTCCAGCTCTCCCTCACATCCGCCTTTGACCTCTCCTACGTCTACCTCTCCGCCTTCGTTTGTTGCTACAACCCCCATCGCTTCCTCGTCCTCGATAAGATTAATTTTTTTTTACTTAAATTACATATGTCATTATATTAATAATTTAGTATTAGTTAGTATATCAGGTAAGTAGACTCTAACGTTTATCAACTCAAACTTAATGAAAGGGGCTTATATGTTACGTTTTTAAAAATGTAGAGATTATTTTAGACATAAATAAAACCATAAGGGCTTAAGTGATTCATGATCAAAACCATAGGGGTTAAAATGGATCCTTTAAAAAAAATAAATTATACATCCCATTATATTAATAGTTTATTATGAGCCAACATGCCACATAAGCAGACTCTAATATTTGTTAACTCAGACTTGATGGAAGGGGCCATATGTTATGTTTTTGAAAAGAGTTATTTTAGACACAAGTAAACTATAAAGACTTAAGTAGTTCATGACTAAAACTACAGGGGTTAAAATGAACCTTAACCTATTTAAAATTATCTATCACATTTAGTGTTAAATGTCTTGATTGTTTCATCACAAAAGTAATCATTATCTTCACAAACGACATCTTATTTTTATTTCTCTATCTTAGTTCAATCATCGATGCATGTTTGAGTTTTGATTAATTCGGGGGTTATACTTGAACGAGTTTTATCCATGACACTTTTGTGTTGAATATTATACTTTTGTAAACATCATTAAATTCGAAAAGATTGTTGTATATCAAGTCCTTCATTCAAGAATTAAAAAATATATACTTAAAGTACTATTATTAAGCATAAAAGAAATGGTTAGATAAGTTTCAAGCTCAAAGTTCCATTTGATGATCCTTTAATTTTTTTCTTTGTAATAATAAATTTTCTCCCTTACTAATTCTATTGTTCTCACTAATTTGATTCATAGATAAAGAAATTTGGTAGGTAGTGTTATTTACCATAGTTTGTATTATAATGATCATATAAGTCAATTATTATTATTTTTATTTCTTTTATTTTTTTTCCACTAATATCAACATCCAAAGATAAATCTTCATAATAAATAATTAAATAATCACTCAAAATATTTATTCTATAACAAGGATAAAAAATTGAAGAAACAAGATAAATCAGTAAAATCTGGAGAAAACGATTTGCCCGTTTAGTTTTTATTGCCATGATAGTCGTATTTAAATCATGATTATGTTCATATTCTTATAAGGCTCTAAACATATTAATGCATATAATTAAAAAATATGAGTAGTAGAATAATAAACACTGAATAACGTATAAGTAGCATCATTAAAAACTTTCAAAAGCTAGTTTGAACATTTTTAATTTTAAATCCTGGAACCATCGGTTCTAATCAGAATTCAAAGAAATCGTTGGTTCGAATCAACTGTCAATTCGGGTTCCCAAAACCAAGGCCAATTTTGATTTGATTTAGAATCAACAAACGGTTAGGGTGGTTGGATTATGGTTCTAACCGAATTTGGTTTTAGTTCAATTCTACTTCGAATCGAATCGTTATTAGGTCTAATAGAAAGGGTGAGGTTGATTTCCTTAGGCTTAATGCATGCTTGATGTAAAAAGAGTGTTCAACTTAAAATAATGTGAAATAGTTAGATAATTCCTCTTGATAGAATAATCTTTTCACCATTTTTTTTATAATGTTAATGTTTAAATATAATATTTATCATTATTCTAATTATAATATGTATAATTTTTCATTCCAAATTAGACTAGTATATATATATGTATGTATGTATGTATGTATATGTATCATTAAACTTAAATTTATTTAGCACATGATTATTCGTGGATCGTCACATCTAACGATTTGGAGGCATGACATATTTATTATTAGAAAACTCAATTGATAAGCACTTTACTTATTTTTATTGAAGAAACTAAGTTTTACCGACAGGAATTAAAGTGAAACGAGACATCGTACCAAACCAAAAAGTCAAACTTAGTAGGAGGATTGACAACCCAAAGGATTTGTTGTCCCTTGCAAACATAGCAAAATAGTTTGCAATCTGATTCCCTTCACGAAAAAAAAACCCTGAATGTTTCCTGGATAGATGAACAATGATTCTAATGGGATTTAAATTCCTCCGAGGCGAAGGCGAAGTGCTCTTTCCATGCAAGAGACTTACAATCCCAAGTTGCATAGCACGAGTTATTCCTTTCTTAATCTTCGAGACCTCATAGAACGAGCACGAATGATGAGCACTTGCACATCTTGATCCAGCTAGAATGAGTTTTTTGGGCTGCAAAATTATAGGCCTTATTACAATTGCATTGAACCAGAACAAACATTATTAGAGGAGAAATACAAAAAGATTACAAATATTAATTACTGGAAAACTCACTAGATTATCACTCATCTTTCGAATGGATTAACTGGCTTCCATGGTAAACATATTGATGGTTGATAATATAATGCCGATTAAATCTCGCTTTCATTGTTTTGGCTTTCACCCTTTGGCATTTGCATAAAATGATCAGAGACTTAACATCTTCAAGTTTAACAAGAAACATTCATATTATTTTTTTATAACATTATTTTGACGTTTTTACCCATACATTAAAAGCAAAATTAAAAGTATCGAACCTCACAATATAGACAAGACAAATTTATATTGGAATTGCTAACGATATCTAATTTTATTTACCCTAATATCGTTGATTTTATCAGTAGAAATATAAAAATAATAGATAAGAAAAATCATTTCAACATCTTAATCACATTTTTAGTGATGACGAATGATGATGTTGTTGAGGATGTATGGATAATTATTATAAAGAAGAAGAAAAAGTGATAATGAAAAATAAGATAAAGAGAAAGGAGAAAAAGAATGTCATACATATAGATATATATAAAGTGATGTTGCTATGCATGATGTCGAAAATAATACATACATCGATATCAAAAATAATATATAAAAGTGATGGTTCTTTCGTAACTTTATTTGTTAATTATTTTTCCCAAATGATCAAGGAAAGCTTACTCTCCAATGATCATACGCTTGGATTATGTTGGAACCCTCAAATCAAATATAAATGCTAATAAATTGTGAAGTAGATGTGACAGGGCAAAGGCATTAATAGTCTCTTTGTACGCAGTGATCGGAAGCTGAACGCTGGAGTCACTGGGCCCCGTATCGCCTGGAAGCTCATTGATCATCTGTTCATTTATCGACCAACAGCTGCAAATGCTCCCATTCATTGGAAGACAAAGACAGCAGATAACCACAGTCACCACTCTTCGTACGTGTATGAGAGACCGAGTCCTCTCTTTTTCACAAAGTGTTGGACTGAATTCTCCTGTAAGAGACATATCACCGTTTTCATCAAAGTTCGAGAGCTTGGTGATGAATCATCATTTGTCTTTGATATGATCGTAAGATATTATTTACCTCCGGATATAAATGACTCGACTCTTATAAGGCTTACACTTCAGCTCATGCTTACCAGCATCCTTGATCATGCAAGTCTACTTCATCTTATTTCTTCTCTGCGGACATATTCGATTGATCTTCGGGACTTGGCATTCAGAGTTGTCAAGATCATTTCTAGCAGACTGAAAATGAGGACTAGGATAATGAAATACATACACATCACTCTGTACAGCTAAATTCTTTTAGAAACACACCTCATAAATAAGTGAGGCCAAATACATAATCAGTAGCTCGAGTCTATCGACTTCATTATTAAACCTTGGGTGTGCATTTGAAGATCCCTTGCAAAAGATGAAAGACTAGCACAAGGATGCATTGGTCAGATGGTCAAAGCTTATTCTTATTCAATGGACGTCTTCACCTTCTTGCTCTTCAGCCACCCAACCGCAACTATGAAGTTGCAAGTCTCCCCTCTGCTATATAAGGTTCTCTTTCCGCTGCTAACACTAGTTCGTTACGGTAGCATAAAATCTATAATCATATTATTTATAATAAAATAAATTTAATATCAAAATTTAAAATTAAATAATAATATATCTAAATAATATTATGATGTATACCTTTTGTTGCTATTCAGATAAATAAACTTTATCTGATCCACAAGTATATCATCATTAGATCTAAAATATCAATCTGTAATAATAATTAGACTCACATTCTATTCTTTTTCTATCTTTTCACAGATCTACTTAGATTGATGGATAAAAAGATTGAGAGAGAAACTATACTAGAGAGATTGAGAGAGAAACTGTGATATCTCAACTCTTTTATTTCTTCTCCTCGTATTTTTATGTGTTCCTCTTATTCATATTTTGCATCCCTATAGGTCCTGTCTATTTATAGATGAGAGTAGAGGGTATAGGATAAGATATTAGGAGATTTCCTTCCATCAAGGGCACCCCCTAAGGAATCTTATTTTAATTGGACTTTCTTTCTATTAGCCAATAACTATAATTAGAATCCAATCATATCTTTAATATATCTTATCTAATTAAATAGGATCATATTATCTAACATTCTCTCACTTGGTCCATTAATTAATAAGATACAAAAGATATTTAAAATTAAAATAAATAAATAAAATTTATTTGAAAATAATTTTGCATAATTGGATTCTAATTTTTTTTAAAAAAATTATTTACACGCGTGTAAATTTTAAAAATAGGCTAATAAGTCCAATAAATATAATAATATTATATTAAGTCTGACTAGCAATATAAGTCATAGTGGTTGTATGTTATTAATGTCACACTTCCTTCTATGTACCATAACACTATTAGTCTTTCCTAATACAGTCCAAAATGACCTCTATAATTTATCTTGTCAAGACAATCCTATCATCACATTCAATCATAATATGTACATATATAACTGTGAACAGAATAGCAGAAACAAATAATTTTAAGTACGTAAGTAAAAATATCAATTATAATATCCACTTAAATATGCATCACCATATCCTTTATAGGTTGCTCACAAACCCAATCATAAGAACATATTCTTTCAAAACACTTTAGGTTGTAAGTCTTAACTAAATGAACTAGCAATCAATATAATGTAACTTAAGTAATTAATTGACATTAGATGTTTCTGGACTCATCTTCTCTAATCATCAAGTACTTTCTACCATAATACATAGAGATGCAATAGTACTTGTCATTCTTAGAGAAGAAAACTACTGCGATGTCATAAAATATCTTCAGCGACTTAGCAATTGAGTCTGACCACACCAAGTCCTGAGATAAAAATTTTACAGTTATGAAGTTTGATCAGTGGCCTCAAAGCATACCACAAAATCAACTTTCATTATTAATAATAATATAATAACAAATTACCCCTCTAATTAATATAGATATTAATCATAAGATGGACTTCCTGTTATTGAGGTAATTTATAGAATCAACATCTGAAAAATACTATCATTTCACGCTGATATAATTTCATACATATGAGCATATAATCCTTCGTCCCTTTTAGATATTTTATTATTTTTCTTTGCAATCCTTTAATATTTTTACTTCTAGGTAACTCTAATATGTATCCAATATTTTAACTACAAAAAACTGATATCTGTTCTGACATAAGCTTGAGCATAGACTTTCAACAATGCATATATAAAGAATATTTTCTTTATCTGATACTTTTCAAGTCATTTTAAAGCACTCACTTTTGACTAAAATTCTACTTTTATGATTTATTGAATAAAGTTGTATATTAAATCATCTCAAGACTTGGTTGATATATCATTTCTAAGATAATCTTAATAATCATTGAGATATATCCTTAAGTATCTCAAAACTAATAATATAAAATATCTCATTCATATCAACCATCTTAAAATACTTAGTGATAATTTCTTGGTTTAGTATAATAAACCAAGATCATTATTGGTAATGCAAAATATTATCCATATATATGATCAATATAATAAACTTGCTCCCACTGATCTTTAGATATGAATACTAATGAATATTATTTTTCTTATATCTGAAAGAATCAATGATATCAAGAAACTTTATATATCATTGTCTAGAAGCTTGTTTAAGATTATAAATAGATTTCTGAATTTATATACCAAATTCTATATTTCTTTCATTTTCTCTACGAGTCATTCAGAGTAACCCATATGAAAGCTAGATCTTTAATCAGAAATTTATGTTCATATCATTATGATGTAACTCAAACTCATAATGAGTCACTAATGTCATGACGAATCTTAACAAGTTCATTTAAAAACTACATATCTCATCATGGTCGACACATTCTTTATGAGTAAAATCTATAATCATATTAAAACTAAAAGTTTGACCATTATATTATTGTCCTTTGAGTCATATTTATATAACAGACTCTTTTACAATTATTGGACAATTTGACAAATTCATCAAATACCATTTTGGTTATTGATTTTAACTCTTCTTATATTGTATCATATTACTTTTCAAAATAGTTACCTTTCATGACTTGTGAAAATAATAAGGGATCCATTCTAATTCCAATATCAAAATATAATTCTTGTAGATATACCACATAATAATTATAAATGACAGGATTCCTTTCCCATTGAGATATTCTCAAGGTTGTCAATTATGGTTGTTCTACAAGACCATTATCAGCGATATCAATATAATGTGAGAGTTTGGTAATGTTATTTTGTTATTCACCTTTATCAAATTATTTAATAATTTGATTAGCAACAATCTCTCGAATAATAAAAGAGTATCAACATGTATCTCCTATATATTAAATTTCGAGATTTTCACTCCCACTAATTCGCTATTTTATAGGAATCTTATATTACCAGATTTAACTATCCTTGTACTATGATTAGAGCAATAAGATATGTACCCGTTTTAAACTTTTCTGAATAAATAATAAAATATTTAAAAATAATTATTAAATTTGATTTTTCTTTAATGTGAATAGAAGATCCTTATCTCTATAGGACAATCTCAAATATGTAAATATCTTAAGTTAGGTTTCCTATCATTCCATAACTCAAAAAAAGTCATTTAATTTACTTATTAAGAACCTCATTTAAGATATACATAGTTGTCTTAAAGTTTCTTCTCACATTGAATTAGGTATAAAAGAATAATCCATCATCCTCCTAATCATATTTATAAGTATACGATTATACCTTTCAGTAATCATATTCTACTATGACACATCTGGTAAATCATATACTTTGCTTTTTCAAGAATCTAGTAAAAGAATTAAAATTTAATTGGATTTATTATAAATACCATAAATTTATCACCCTTATCAGATGATTTTAACTTTTCTATCTAATTGTATCTCGACCTTATTTATATACACTTCAAAAGTGTCAACGACCTGAGACTTTACATGAATTAGATATATATAACCATATCTCAATAAGTTATCTATATAATGATAAAATGTATCTTTTTAATGGGATGAAAATATAAAGTGACTCGCAGATATAAACAAAATATCAAAGAGTTTATGAAACTATATTCATTTTAATATTTAATTATAGGATTGTTACAAATTTGATATTCATATTAATTCTGTATAGATTTTTATATAGAATTGAAAGGTTAACTTTTATTGGATCACACTAAGTTCACAACTACTAAAGGAGAAATAATATTCTAATAATTCTAGGTAAAGAATTCAAATTCCTAAAAGTATAAGAATATAATATGGATCCTTAAGATTCATTAAATAAATCATCTTTGGATGTAGGCGATAAATACAAACTACTATCACTTTCACGTTAAGATGATTCCTTATAATGATAAATATTTCATTCTCTTTTAGTTTTATCCATTTTTTTTCTATTATTAATAAAATAAATCTCTATTATTGGTAACATATGTTGAAGCATCAAATTAATCCACCAAATATTAGAAAAATAATTTCTGTAATATTTGATTTAAACTACATAAAAGTTATATTTATAACTTTTCATTTCAAATCAAATCTTATAGTTCTTTTTGACATAAGATTCTTTATTACAACAAATAACACTTTATTATGAAGAGATTCTTTTTACGAGTTTATATAGTAATTATAAACTTAGGTGATTTATGTTTCATCCTTATTTTATTATTATTCATTTATTGAGTAGTACTCAAAATATTATAAGTCTTGAATTTACAACTTTGTCAGTTATATTGAGAATTTAATCTTAAATTCCTCAAATATTATCATTTTTAGTCAGTTTTTTCATTGAGGTGTCAGCTAATGACTTATCAGAAAATTTAAATTGATCCTTAAATATTCTTATGCGCTAGTTGTAAACTGTACTGAAGTCTAAGTATCATCAAATTGATTCTTTCATACCTTTCCTGATCAGTCGTCTTAATTATTTAGTCCACAGAACTTTCAGTAAATAAGTTTGTGTTCCCTTCAAATAATCTGATCAAGGTTTCACTCATTCAATATAACTTATATATATACCCAAGCCATTTATTTCAGAAAATATATTCTAAAAAATATAAAAATATTTACAAAAATACAATGAAGGAAGTAGCACTGTAATAACATTAATACTTTGAGTTTTTTTTTGTAATGAATGTTGAACTATTGATATCATCAATATTTACCTTTAATATTAACATATCTAATGTTCACACACATAATCATTTATGGAGGACTGATACAATCCTTGTGGAATAGTGTTACTATCTTTGGGTATATAACACTATACTACAAAGATATCCAAAACAGTATCATCCTACCATCATCAGATAATTATTCAAAATAGATTATCTTTTCGGATTATCTAAATCTCCTAATTATGTGTGCCATTGTGAATATTATTTTTCTTTAATATCATTTAGGACCAATTCAATAATGTATTTTATAAATTATTGGTCTAGGTCACTTTGATGGCTACAAGACTAATACAAAAATATAAAATATAATCTAAAATGTCTTATATAAATGATAAGACTTTATTGTAATTCATATCTCATAAACCTACCATCCCAAGCTACTTTGGTAGCTACTAGTCAGATAAAACTTAGAAAAATAAATTACAAATAATATTCACTAAATTTCTTTAATGTCATTTAGGATCAAATTCATAATGTATTTTATAAATTATTGGTCTAAGTCACTTTGATGACTGCAGGACTAATAGAAAAATATAAAATATAATCTAAAATATCTTATAAATGATAAGATATTTATTGTAATTCATATCCCATAAGCATATCATCCTAGGCTACTTTGGCAGCTACCGGTTAGATAAAACTTAGGAAGATAAATTATAAATAATATTCATCAAATTTCTTTATCCTAATTCATGCTGAAACAGTTCAATAATAAAATAACAACCATAATAATTATTGAATATTGATCAGCATAAAAAAAACTCATATGATAACTATAATCATGATAACACATAAATCATGAAAAATCTTTATGTGAAAGTTAACTATGATTTCACAATTTCATATATATACATATGAATAACCAAACAAATATTTAAGAACAATAATTAAATTTTATTTACAACTTATAATCAATAATTTATATATATTGATCAACATAAAGAAAACTCATATGATAACTATAATCATGATAACACATAAATCATGAAAAATTTTCATGTAAAAGATAACTATGATTTTATAATTTCAAATATATACATGTGAGTAACCAAAGAAATATCAAAGAATAATAATTGGATTTTTATTTACCACATGTAATCAATAAATCATATGAGAAAAACTATAAAAAAAATTTATAATTTTTTTAAAATAAAATATTAAATTAACCTAGTTGATTTTATTTAATTTAGGTAAGCTCATAATTGGGTTAAATATTAGCCTAATTAAACAAGTCGATCAAAACTAAAAAATTGATCAAAACTTAATCCTTTCTAGATTTGATCAAAAAATAAATTTAATTAATAATTAATCAAAATATAATCATGATCAAATTTAATTAAATTTTTTTGATCAATTTTATAATTGAGAATATAAAAAAATTCTCGATTGCATAAGAGTAAAACTGTAAATATGTTGATAGGATATATACTGTAATAATTAGATTGATGAAGGATAGAACTGTCAAAATATTAAAAGTATTAATAAGATAAAAAGGGTAAAGCTATAATTTTGATTAAAAACTCTAATAGTAAAACTATAATTTTGCCAAAATTGCTTCTTGCGCGCGCACATGCACGCACGGCACGGTATGATGCGCGCCGCTCGCCTCGGGGCTGCACGCCGCCCGCCAGCCGTGGCACGCCAGCCGCCGCCAGCTCGCCTCGCGCCGCCGAGCACGGCCCGCCGCACCGCCGCTACGCGATGTGCCCGCGTGATCGCCGCCAGCACGCCGCCCGCGCGCCGCCAGCCGCTGACGCGCGCCGCCGCTGGCGCGCGTGCCGCCGCAGGCCGCCGCACGACCACGGCACGATCGGTCCACAGATCGCACACTGCCACCAGCGCATCTCGCTTAGTTTGACACACACCTGATAACCATCGCAGTAAATAAGTCATAAAATCAAATAACTTAAAATACAGATTGATAATACCCGACGAATTTTTCATGCATCGTAAATAAAAATCGATCCTTTCGTAAGCAAAAGATGTTAGTAAATAGATCTGAAAGTATTTGATTTTAAAAATCATGACTCTGATACTAATTGTTAGTATAAAATCTATAATCATGCTATCTATAATGTAAAAAAATTTTAATGTCAAAATCTGAAATCAAATAGCAACGGATCTAAATAATATTATGATGCGTATCTTTTGTTGTTATTCAGAGAAATAAATTTTATCGGATCCACAAGCATATTATCGTCAGATCTGAAATATCAATCTGTAAGGAGAACTAGACTCACATTCTCCTCTCTTCTTATCTTTTCACATAATCACTTAGATTGATGGATAGAGAGATTAAGAGAGAAACTGTAATAGAGAGATTGAGAGAGAAACTTTAATAGAGAGATTGAGAAAGAAACTATAATCTCGTAACTCTCTTATTTCTTCTCCTCATATTCTTATGTGTTTCTTTTATTCATATTTTACATCCCTAAAGGTCCTGTTTCTTTATAGACGAGAGTAAATGGTCTAGGATAAGATATTAGGATATTTACTCATATCAAGGTATTCTCTAAGAAATCTTATTTTAATTGAACTTCTTTTCTATTAATCAATAACTATAATCAGAATCTAATTATATCCTTAATATATCTTATTTTAATTAAACTTTTTTTCTATTAGTCAATAATCATAATCAGAATCTAATCATATTCTTAATATATCTTATCTAATTAAATATGATCATATTATCAAACACACTGAGTCTCAACCACAGCCACGCAACAATGTCAACAGGAGCTGGAGAGATGGAAGAGTGAGCCCTCAGATCATGCATGGCTTTGTTCCCCTTCTGAGGAGGTGGAGGACCACGAGTTCAGCTCAATTCACGAAGTTTCCAAGAGACTGGTGCCTCAAGGTCCAAATCCACTACTAACTGAGACAGATTTGTTGCAGTTATAGAACTGAAAGGTGCAGTGCAGTTTCAGCTGTTGCTGTAAAGTGCTGGTGTCATGTTTGAGAGTTTAGACAACTCTTGTGATTTGGGAAATTGTGTGTCAATGTCCTCAAATTTCAAAGTAAAAGACTTTTTGATAAAGGAAAGTCTGAATTCTTTTATTAACTCATTTAACAATAAAGAGTATAAATTACAGCAAAAATTTCCTTTTTTCACTTGATGGGTGGATCAATGTAACCATGATTATTGTTATATGAATATTTAGATGATTTTCAACCTCAGGTATCAATTCATACCCAAACTCCAAGACATACACACCAATCAGTATGAAACTTCTGGAGGTAAATTGAAGATTTAGTAGACTAAATTAACTGTAAAGGTATATGTGGAATGCACCACTTTTACAATGGGCAATACAATGCCAACATTTTCACAGTAATCAAAAGATGATAAGCAACCATGATGGACCCCAAAACTGCGAACAGATAGTGAAGAGAGCTACCTCACAATGCCATATCAGCCTGGACACAGATTAAACAGGTGGGTGGCAAGTTCTCTGACATATTCAATGGCCACAAGTAAAAAAGTTGATTACAAACTTAAACACATGGACACAAACAGTGAAGACTGACACATCCTGGGTGTCAGATATGCAGTACCTGACAAGGCAAAGCATTAAGAAATTTACTAGGTACTTCATGTCTATCATTAACATCAAGTGCTAAGTGCATGACCACAGGATGACACATCGTCTGGTTAGAATCAGTTTCATCTTGTTGGAAGATAACATAGTTGAACTGCAAGCAATTACATGCTTCAGAATGGAACTCAGAAGATATCTTAGAAGAGGGTCAGTTTTGATTCTTTATTAGGTCTTAACTCAAAACTAGATATAATCTTATCCGAATCCTCAATTGATTATTCAAGACTCCTTTCGATCCCATAATGAGATGTCCCTCACGATTCTAGGATTCTCGAATTGATCATAGGATTCTCGAATTCACATGAAAATTGATCATAGTGGACATATAATATCATTCTTTGATGCATAGTTTAATTATATCCATAAGATCACTCTATAGTTGACGAGGGCGATTTATCCTTGCATTCTCTATAAGATAACTCTCTATAATCGCATCTATAAGATATAATTCTCTACAAGATTTATCTATAATTATATCTGTAAGATAACTCTAATAGTTAAATATAAGAGAAGATCATCGAGAGATGAGTGTAGTCTCTTCAGGTAGCCAGACTTTGAAATCTGAGATGTTGATCGATGCAATGCGAATGAAGATTATCCTTGCATTTAGCTGTGTCGATCGTACTGTATGCATCCTGTTGGAAGGAATTAGTATTAATACTCATCTTTTTCATGTTATGTAGGTGGACAATTTAACAAAGACGCAGCAAATGTCTACCGCTGATAATTCCGTCTCCCTATCGGTATGGTTATTACTTTTACCTCTTACCCAACATCAATGGTGTCTACTGCTTGCTCCTTTGTCTTCTTTGACTTTATGGTGATGGTGTGAATCAATGACCTGTCTCCAGGGTGTCACATGTCGGTCTGCCGGTTGCTGCTCTGAGAAACAAAGGTTTATCAGCAACTCACATGAGACTCTTCTGCAGCTGAGCATTCGGTGGTCTAGCACTCGTCTTCCAGCTTGATTCCTGACGCTAATGCTTCTTTATGTGCCTGTTCAGTGATTGTTTTAAGAAGTACCGAGAACTGAATGCGCCAGCACTCCATCTACTTCCTGGACATGGCTTCGCCCCGTATCCCGTGCCCGGTGCTCACCGTCTTCCCGATAACCTAAGATGTAGGAAAGGAGCAAGGCAAGTACAGACAGCTTTTGAACTCTGTTTCAGGTTTGATTCGGCTTTACCTTCACATTTGAAATATATTGCTTTTAAAACGCCTTATCCTTTGGTAGACAACACAAAAATACTATAAACATGGCGAGAGTGCAGCTAATAAAGTATAAGCTGCAAGAGGCAGGAGTATCCAGAAAGCAGCAAAATCCTCAAAATACATTAATTAATTTAGAAAACAAAGAGTATCCCATAAAGAAAGGATGCTTATGAGGTATAAACGAGTCGGCCATTATATATTAATTTGATTGTCTACATATTTTCCATTACATAAAATGTAAAATAAAATAGGACCATAGTTTGTCATTATAATCCTCCCTAAATAGATGATAAGAACGTTATGAAAATTTTGGTTACAAGATCTGACTTGTTGACTAAAATATGAGACCTTGTAGCCTTCCAATTGCCATAAATAGATATCCTATTTCAATTAAAATATATAAGTCTGATGCACGAAATGTCTTTGACCATCTTTCCCAGTATGTGTTTCGCTGTTTTAAGAATATAGATATCTTTTTTCACTTACCCGCTCGCAGCTGTTTACCTTTCAGAAAGTTTGGATGTGTAGCTACCGCGTGCTGGTTAGGGAGTCCGCGTGGGCCCGTTGTGGGATCCGCATGCGGAGCTTATCAGCGACCTTCTAGGTTGTCATCACGTTGATGAATATAAATAAATAGATATTGACTCCAAATCCCTCATCTTTGGTGAATACTAATAACAAAAATTTGTTTTTGTTGAAACGGAAAACAGTGTGTTTGGTCAAAATGTGTTGTTTGGAAGCGCACGACAGGTACGCACGTTCTGTTTACTATTTTATTTTATTTATCTATTTATTTATTTATTAAAAACTTATTTATTCATTTATTATGTGTTATATATATATGTATATATAAATATATGTATATATGTATATATATATATATATACATATATATATAATCTGAATCACGTGGAAATAGTGATTACTGTGCTCGCCCTAATTATACACGAGCGCTTTTCAGCTTCTCTGTATCTACTCAGTTCATCGAACTCTCTCCGTCCATACGCCATTGGAGCTCGCCAACCCACCTTCTCCCGGCACTGCCGTCAGATCCTAGTAAACTCGAGAAACAGATCGGATTCGGTAAGTCACATCAGAAGATTCACGGATCCCCTGGTCTCTTGCTCCTGCCGCTTGCTTTCTGTTTGTACGCCGGAGCAGTTCTATTATCTCTGCACAATGGAGGTTCTTGATCCATATGATTGATTTAGATTCCGCTCTTTATCGCCAGTCTGCATCTTATCATATGGATTTCTATTTCTTGCATAGGTATCATCTATCTGCTGAACTTTTCCTTTCCTTTCTGTTCTAATTTGGAATGGGGATGGATCTTATGATGCCGATGGGCATCAAGTATGACCCAGTCAAGGATTCTGTTTGAAGATGCCGTCGTTTTCAATAATTTTCGTTTTTAGTCATCCTGAGATCTCGAATCTCCGGATGCCATTCTCAATCTCTTCTTCCTTCTGTTGATAATGGTGTTTCTGAAATAAACGCTTGGTCGTTGAGAAGTAATCGGTAGGGGGATGTGCACTGCCTCGAACATGTCGAAAAAATTGATCTTTGATTTTTCTTTAAATTGCCTCTACTTGGATGACTTGTTTTTCGTTCTACTACAACGATTTAGCATTTTTCAACCTAAAATTGTGGATTTCGTTCCCAAAGATAAGAAAGAGATCCGACTGATTGAATGAACTTCCTCTTTCTTCTATTTCCATTCTTTGTCTTTCTATCAAAAGATATCTTTTCTGAGGTCAGTAGGTGTATTTTTTGCTAGGTAAAAATAATAATATGTCTGTATTATAATATCTCTTAGAATCATCACCAAGCTATTGGTTTGCTTAGATGCGATCATCATCTTAGTTACCAGGAGTAATATATCCAACAGCTGTTTGATTTCAGCAAACAAACTTTCCAAATTACCAGGAATTAATTTGATTATACATGTATATAGTGATATTAGTTTGATGAATTATGGATACTTCCCAAAAGAATCTAAATGGATTGAAATGAGTTCTGGGCTTCCTCATACCTTTGTTTGATGTGGTTGTCAAATATTACTCTGATAACTTAGCAGAGAAGATAATAGTATTGTGAAATTACCACATGGTGAGATCTGATTTCGTTTCCCTTGTGAACTCAGAATATGCATTGGAGTTTTTACGAATATTTGTGTTATCTTTTTAGGACAGCTATTGTAGGTGTAAGCTTTGATTAACTTCTACAAGTTATGTGGGCTTGGTAAAATAATCAAATGAACTTATTGTATTCTACTACCAATATGTTCATGGTTTCTTTCCCTAGAAAGGAACAAGTTTTTTAGGGTTGTTTTATGGACTTGCAAGGCATTGCTTTGAGCTCTCCCAACGTATAAAGGATTTTTATCCCTTCAAATTTTAGAATAGCTCATACATGTAACTCTTGGTAGCATTCATTCGGTAAACTCAGGTAAACTAACCATGATAGTGTTAAAAAAAAATTAAAAAATTAAAAACAGCTGAGTTTGATTGAGTTGAAGCAATTGTCTTAGTGCCAAAGGTGCTCTTCCTGTGCCCTCTGATACCCTTTTAATTTGTTTTTTTACCTCAGTCTTTTGGATAAACATGGAAGAGGATGCTGACTCAGAAAGCTAATATTTATTTGGAATAGGTCCTCCAGATGATGTCTCCTCCATAGGAAATGGAGTAGGCCCCGGGATCTTTCATTGTCCTTTCCTTCTCTCCCAACCGTTTTTGGCTTTTGGTTGCTCCGATCATGCTTAAACCTTCCCTGTGTTTTCTGTAGCTTTCATCACCCAGTCTTCTTTACTTGCGCAAGTGCAGTGGTTGTGCCATACTACTTGCAAGTGGAAAGAGTGGAGCATCCCATTTGGTATACGACAGTAGGGAGTGTTTTGAGAGCATGTCAATAGTGCCTCCTGAAAGTAGATGCTGGCCGTCTCCTGATAGATTTTATTTGTTAGTGCTTGTGAGCTCCAAATGCACTGCATTCTATAACAAGCATTTGTCTGCTCTACTTGTTTGTAGCAGTGATGGAGGTGGAAGGGACCGTGGAGTCGGATTCAGATAAGAAGCCGGCGAAGAAGTGCACCTCCGACGCCGCGGCGACGGCCTCGAACAACGGCTGCTTCGACTGCAACATATGCCTGGATTTCGCCGCGGACCCGGTGGTCACGCTCTGCGGCCACCTCTACTGCTGGCCGTGCATATACAAGTGGCTGCAGCAGGGCAACGGCGGGGGCGGCGAGTCCTCGCGGCAGTGCCCGGTGTGCAAGGCTGCGTTGTTCCGGCAGAGCCTGGTGCCGCTCTACGGCCGCGGCCATAGCACCAAGTCGGCCCAGCAAAGCCTCGACATACCGCGCCGCCCCTCGTTCCCGCGGGAGGCGATCGAGCAACGATTGCTGCAGCTGAACGAAGAGCAGGATCCGGTGATGCAGCAGCAGCGTCGCCACGTTATCGAATCTAGCGGCGATCACGCGCCGCCGTTCTCGCCGCTGGCGGCGGCAAGGGTGACAAATTCGGCTGCCGGTGAGGTGCTGGGAGGGATGGCCGTGGCGGTGCTGCCGTGGATGTTTCGGGACCAGGAGTGGGCAAGCATCTACTACCCCAGCCCGTACCACGTCGTCGGCAATGGGGTGAGGAGGCAGGAGGTGGAGCTTGCGCGGTCACTGCATCAGATATGGGTCTTCCTCTTCTGCTGCGCGATTCTGTGTCTCCTCTTGTTCTGAGCCTCCAGCGCGTCTTTCGAGCATGCGAGGCGGGAGGGGCACCTGTTCCGGGAAAGCAAAACGCTCGAGATGCTTGACCAAAGTCAAAAGTGAGGATTCACAATCTGATGCTTCAGGCACCAGAATCATGTTGCACAAATCCCCGAAAGCACTCACCAATCAATCGGTGAATCAACTGTATGATTTGAACCTATGGCCAAATTCCAGTGCAAAACCAGATGCGTCAAGAGAGAAAGGGATATCAATAAAAACCTCTGTAACAATTCCTGATTCAGCTCCGCGCTTCTCTTCACCTCCAGCATTGTATCACCATTCACCTCTTGCGTAAAATTGTGAGCGGATAGAATAACCTAATTATTTATTAGCATGAATATAAGGCTTATATGATAGTAAAACTTCCAGTGCATGTGAGAATGAACACTTGGTGGGGTTGGGTCAAAAAGAACAGCTTGTCTAGCAAAGCAGGATATGTCTTTAAGAGGCCACAGACATGCAGGACATAAAGGGAGAGTGGCACTCATGAACACCCTCTTTAAAAAGCAACATCTTATGACTTTTTTGCTGACCGAAGTGGGGGAAATCGAATAAAAGAACTCTAAATGATTGGTAAAATGTGATACGGGTCCTCGAGCAACAAAAGCTGATATGTTCATTCTTTCTTTATATATATATATATATATATATATATAAAGAAAAGCACTATCTATTCAATCCAAGTTTCCATGAGTGGTTGGTTATACAGGAAGTGGCAAACTTGCCCAATCAAAAATTTTTCCCCAGGATGCAGCGGTGACCCTGATACCCTTTCCAAAAAAAAAGCTGATATGTGAGCACAGCAATTATCATCTCTGCGGATGTGTTGGAGGCTAGCTAGGTTAGCCTTGGGGGCAACCTTCGAAATGTCTTTGTATAAAGACCTCAGGAATCACGGTACCTGAGTTGTATCATTTGCAAAATTGGATCAAGGACCACTCTAGTGAATCACTTTTTGTTGACACTTCTAATGATACTTGATGGATTTATTCTGATTCATCGATCAATATTATGAATACTATACAAAGATTTTAAAAATCTAAGAAAGTCAAAATAAAATAAATAAAATATTTATTCTAATAGCCAAATACCCCATAATGTGGAAAGTTTACGGACTTTTAGACATTTTGAAAAGTGAATTTATTTTGGATATTTAAAATACCATTTATATTTCATCATTCTATACAAATTTAGTTTTTGCCTCAAGACTTGCGCAAGTATAATTTTCTTTTGTTTTCATCTTGAAAACTCTTTGTTTAGTATTTTACAAAATAAAAGAATTGTTGGAACTGAATAATTAGTTGATGGTTTAATTAAATTTAATCTAGATTCAAAATTTGAACTTTTACAATTTTTCTATATAATCAAAATGTCAGAATTAAGTATCGTATTATAAGTAAGCAATCATCTAGTTTGCGACACAATAGATTAAATGATATTAGTAAATAATAGAGTTATAAAAATTCTTGATTTTACTGATTTTGAAACTAGTGTGTGGATTGAAAAGGGGCTAAGTTATTCAACCAGTCCACTAAAGATGCAAAAAGAAGTTTTGAAACTTTAAAAATCATACATATTAATTATGTGAATATTTTGCTACATGCTCTATGCTCAAAAGTATTTTATCTCGTTTATAGATGATCATATAAAACGTATAGATCTCTATCTTCCATTTGAGAAAACCAAGGTTTTTGATGCTTTTACCTCTTATCAAGCAAAAAGTAGAGAAACAAACAGAAAAAAAAAATATATATTAAGATTTTAGATCAGACGAAGAATGTTATAGAAGGTAAATAAAAACGGCAAATGATGCGTTCATTTGTTAGATTTCTTAAAGAAAAGATACAATATATGTTGGGAAATCCATCATAGGGAGCGACATCACATGCGCAACGGAAGAACAGAAAACAAAAATCCCAGATTTCTCATAGAAAGTTTCCGTCATCGTACGAAGATCGGTGCGTTAAAAACAAATCCGCAAAAACTGCACGTATAAAAGAAGATACCTAGGGAGATCGTATATCCCTGAATTCCTGCAAATCCGTGGGAAAGGATGAAGGAGGTCAAGCGTCCTCCTCTCTAGCGGTATCCACACAACAGGGATTGCGACGATGCACCTCTCTCTCTGGGGAGAGACGAATAGGAGGTGGCTACCAAAAAACCCTCAGCCTATAGAACTATGGTTCTCTCCTATTTATAGAGGCCCCCTGAAAAACCCTAATGGATCTTTTGCCCTATTAGGTATTGGATCTTCATCCAATTACCCAAGCCTCTTGGATTAGTGGGTTTCTATCCAATAATCTCTTATTAGCAATTATTGGATCTCATCTCAGGATCCAATAATTCAGGGGCTTAATGGATATCCAATAAGATAGGGGATTCAGCGGATATCTCATATCCGAATCTCTACTCGTCACAACACCTACCATATGTGTGTGACCCTCTAGGCCCAACATCGAGCTGGCCATGAGTCATACTTGTCAGAACTCCTTCTGACTTAGTGAATTATTATCTCTATAATAATTCACCCAACTCATCGATCATGACGCATTAGGCCACTACGCCGCGCCTAGACGATACAGAGAATCCAACTTTGGACCTATCTGTCCCCGCTACTATGTATCTATAATCTCTCATCCATCTAATATCCCAGAGACCTTATACCTGCATGGTGCTATCAGCCCATACTGCCTCTCCTCGAGTCTTGCTCTTGTCGGATTCTCCCGGAGAACTCTTTCTCTCTCAATCCGAATAACCTTGGCCAAGGATTTGTTCGAGCAAGAACACATGAGATATTCCTCTCATGATACCAAGAGCGGATGATCCTCTATTGATACTCAATAACCCTCGTAATGTTAGCTATCACTCCCAATGACCGATTGTACTAGATATGGAACTTTCCAAACCTATAAGTCTGATATCAAAGAGTGGAGTACTCATACAGGACATCCTTGGTGTCTCAAGTCTAAGGACCAGATACACTACTGGAACTACGGAATCGCTGTCTGATGTGAGGTATCAATAACCATCCAGCATTCCGTAGGTGGATCAATCAGTGAACTTATTCTCCAATAAGCACTTGCACTGTACCCTTAGTGTCCCCATACGAGTAGCTATGAGACCAGTTACTTTCATCATATGAACGGGTATACAGCACACCAGTCTATCCGGTTATCTCGATGTCTTTCTCGAGTAACCTATGACCAGGATAATTTAGGGTCTGTGTTTAAAGGTGAATCGATCTCATTATCGTGATCTCATCATGATCCGATTCCCATTGCACAGATCCAGGAACATCACAATATACATCTAGATAATGTGAGATAATGACAATAATCATAAGCAAAGAGATTGACGCAGCGTGTTACAAATGCAATCACTCATGTGATTGGCTTGTAGGGCACCTATAACTAGCAATCTCCCACTTGACCTAAAGCCAATCACCAACATGTCTGATCCCCATCAAACCTCTGTGATGCTCAAAGACAATCTGAGTCAATGACTTTGTTAGTGGATCTACAATGTTATCTTTAGATGGAACTCTTTCCACTACTATATCTCTTCGGGCCACGATCTCTCTAATAAGTTGGAACCTCCTCAAAACACTTCTAATGAGACCCAGGTTCTCTTATTTAAGTAATCGTCCCATATTTGTCGCAATATAAAGGAATCAGCTCATCGCTGCTCGGGATGACTCCTAAGTCTGTGATGAATCTCTTCATCCAGACTCCCTCTTTTGCTGCCTCTGTCACAGCAATGTATTCCGCCTCTGTGATCGAGTCAGCAGTAGTGTCTTGCTTGGAACTCTTCCAGTATACTGTTCCTCCATTCACGGTGAACACATACCCTGAATTAGACTTGCTATCATTGATATCGGACTGGAAGCTCGAGTCCGAGTAGCCCTCAACATTGAGGCTACTACCTCCATATACCAGTAAAAGATCCTTAGTCCTTCTCAAGTACTTAAGGATACATTTTACTGTTTTCTAGTGCTCCAAGCTTGGATCTGCTTGATATCTGCTCATGACACTCAGAGCATGCGCTATATCAGGCCTGGTACATAACATAGCATACATGATAGAACCTATCGTTGATGCATATAATATCATATCCATGTATGCCCTTTCTTTAGGAGTCTTTGGGGACATACACCTAGAAAGTAATATTCCATATCTCATTGGTATAAGACCTCTCTTGGAATTTTCCATGCCTTTTGACAATGGTGTCTATGTACCTGGATTGGGACAAGCCAAGCATCCTCTTGAATCTATCTCTATATATTCATATCCCCAATATGTAGGATGCTGTTAGAACCCTCCGCGGATTCTAAGCTTGGGGTTGATCTCTATAGGGGATCGGCCTCCTTGGAACTCTATAGGGGTTCCTTCCTCTAAGTTGCTACACAAAGGCTGCTAAAGGATTGATCTATTCATTGTTTAAAAGAGGATGAATACATGGTTATTTATAGGGCTTCTAAGCCCCAACTCCTAATAGGACTCTTACTCAAGATTCCTACTTCTAACCAACTTCTAATTAGGACTCTTTCTCTAATAGGATTCCTAATTCTAATAGGACTTTTTCCCTAATAGGACTTCTACTTCTAATAGGACTCTTTCCCTAATAGGACTTCTACTTCTAATAGGACTCTTTTCCTAATAGGACTCCTACTTCTAATAGGACTCTTTTCCTAATAGAACTCTTACTTCTAATAGGATTCTTTCTATAATAGGACTCCTTTCCTAAGAAGTAACCTAACCCTAACCTAGCCGGCCTCTTCACCTCTTTAATAAGGGTCGGCTAGATAGGATTTACATGAATGCTCTTATCAATGAAACTATATTAGGACTCTCATAGCTAGAGTCCTAACAGACCCGCCCTCTTCAAATCAGCCTTGTCCTCGAGGCTGACGTTCCATGGAATTCCGGGAATTTGATCTTCAAGTCGTCGTAGTTCTCCCAAGTGGCATCTTACTGTGGTAGGTTTGCCCAATCGTATTAACACTTCGAGTGGTCGCCGTGCCAAGTCATGATTCGTCGATCAATAATGGCACTAGGTTGGGTCTGGACCTCTCCTTGGGTAGTTATATTTGGTAGATTGCTTTGGGCTGTCTCGTGTTGTCCCAACTTGAGCTTCAAACATGATATATGGAAGACTGGATGGATTCGGAGTCGGGTAAGTCCAATCTGTATGCTGCTCCGTGCGCTCCAAAATCTGGTAGGGTCCATAGAACCGAGGTGAAAGCTTCATAGACGCTCTGGTTTGGATTGATGTTTGCTTGTATGGCTGGAGCCATAGGAAGACCCAATCTCCTACTGAAAATTCTCTTTCGCCTTTATGTTGATCATATTGCTGTTTCATCCTTGCTTGTGCTGCAGTGAGATTATCTTTTAGCAACTTCAGCATTTTGTCTCTATCTTGTAGTTCCATGTCTACTTGTTCTACTTTAGAGGTGCCCAACACATATTTTGGAATTACAGGGGGGGGGGGGTCGGCCATACATGACCTCATAGGGAGTCCATTTTGTGGAGGAATGATAAGTTGTATTATACCATCACTCGGCCTAGGGAAGCCACTTTGTCCATTCTTTTGGTCGGTCATTGGTGAAGCATCTAAGGTATGTCTCCAAACACCTGTTCACCACTTCAGTTTGACCGTCGGTTTGTGGGTGATATGCCGTACTCATCTTTAATTTAGTGCCTTGCATCTGGAATAACTCTGTCCAAAATTTGCTCGTGAAGACCCTATCACGATCACTTATAATAGATCTCGGCATCCCATGTAATTTTACAATATTCTCCATAAAGATTCAAGCAATACTAGAAGCAGTGTAGGGATTACGGATGGCACAAAAGTAAGCATACTTTCTAAGGCGATCAACCACGATAAAAATTGTACCTTTTCCTTGTGATGAGGGAAGCCCTTCGATGAAATCCATTGATATATTAGTCTATATTGATTCTGGGATGGGTAGAGGTTGTAACTTTCCAGGACTTGCCATTGTCTCACCCTTATGTCGTTGACATATATCACATTGTGCTACAAATTCAGTAATAATATTTTTCATCCCTATCCAATAAAAATTTTACTTAATTCTTTTATAGGTTCTAAGGAACCCGGAGTGCCCGGCCACAGGTGTGGAATGCATCTCTTGAAGGATGGTCTTTATGCAAGTAGAATTTGGCACAAGCACAATGCGTCCTTTATATCGCAAGTCCTTTGAGTCCCAACTGTAATGAGCCATAGAGCTTGGTGCTTCCTTTTATTTTTTTATGATTTTACTTGTTTCTGGATTATCTTGTCATTCCCTCCTAATATCCTCAAGGAAGTCACTGGTCGGAAGTGAAACAGTCGAAAATTCAACTTGCTCGAGCGACTGCAACAACATTATCTTTCCCTTTTTTGTAAGTTATTTCATAATCATATCCAAGAAGCTTTGTTACCCATTTTCGCTGCTTAAGTTGTACCAAAAAGCCGCTGCATGCTTTGTGCAAAATTTTCTTCATTCGTTGTGTGCAAATTGTCGTTACGTCGCCCCCACGTTTCCCGTACAATATCACCTGTTTCCCCTTGCTGTAAAATTTCATAATTAATTTCAAAAAATTCCAGGAAATATCACCTAATGTTGTCAACCATTCGATGCCAAGCACGGCCTCATAATCATCGAGAGAGAGGAGAAAAAAATCTGCAATTATCTCTTGGTCCTGCAACAACAATTTCACCCATGGGCACTTACGATCACACTTCAAAATTCGTCCATCTGCAATTTTAACATCGAGCCTGCTGCAATTCTCAATAGGTAAGGCCATCTGGACAGCAACCTTGCTGTTCATAAAATTATTAGTGCTCCCGGTGTCAATAAGAATGGTGATTGGTTGTTGCTTCAGAAATCCTCCCACTTTCATTGTTTGCGGGTTCGCATAACCGGCAAGGGCATGCATCGTAATATCAATTGGCTGCTGTTCTTCATCCGTGACCTCTTCCTCATGCTCCTGGACCTCCTCCTCCATGTCTTCAAGAGGTTCAATCAATAGGAGGCGGCCCCTTTTGTAGCGATGATCGCGGTTCCACGGCTCGTCGCAATGCCAACAAAGACCCTTTGCTGATCGATCACGTAGTTCTTCTCTTGTCAATTTTTTGGGCAGCGAAGGATGGCTGGAAGCAGAAGGGGGTTTATTTGTTGAGGTTCTAGGAGTGGTTCTCATCCTTTGAGAATCTTGGTTGAGTCGTTCTTCTTGTATTCGGGCAAAAGAAATCGTAGCCATCACAGTATGGGGCTATCATGCCTTAACTTCCCCTTTTATCTCTGGCTTGAGTCCTTCGATAAATGTTCCTAACAATTGACGGTTAGTCCAATCACGAGCAAGGTAAGATAGCTTCTCAAACCTGGTTTGGTACTCTTGAATCGTAGAGGTTTGTCGAATTTTTGCGAGTTGGCCGTCGATATTTTCATACTCCTTAGGTCTGAAACGGTTCAGCAGTGCATTCTTAAATTGATTCCATGTCGGAGCCCCATGATTATATTCCAGCCAATTGTACCATTGAATAGCATCTCCTTCAAGGTGGATGACAACAATCTCCACCATAGCATTATCCGACGCTCTAGTAGCGAAAGTAACGCTCATGCGAAATCCACTGGCCGGGTCTCTTCCCATCGTGGGAAGTCCACCCTCATGCGTGGCTGAAGCATGTCCGAGGGTTGTCCCTCCTTCTTTGGGGTCCTTTCTAAATTCTCTCCTTGCTGCAGTTTGGTTGGACTTGATGGTTGTCCAATTCTGAATTCTGCAAACAAAGCGCGTAATTTGTCTTCCAAGCGCGATTCAAGCCGTGATTCAATCCGAGATTCCCATGCTTCAAATTTGGCATCAATTGGATCTTGGGAAGCCATAGCATATGTCTATAGATCAGAGATGCCCTTGTCTTTTTTCTGTTGATGGGTCAATGGCATGGGTTGGTGGAAGGTTCGTACAATAGATCGGTGATTGAAGGGTTCAACCGTAATGGTTTACTCTTTTGGGCTATGGTTTTTGATGCTGTTAGGGTTATGAAACTAGGTTATGATGGCTGCATCTTGAGGCTAGAGGGATGCCCTAAAGACGTCTTGGTTTGTGGCAACAAGGTGGCTAGGGTTTGGTAGGTTACGGAGAAGAAAAAAGGACCAAGGTGCAATACCAGATTTTTTGCCGAAAAAATTCCAATAGTAAAGATATAATTTTTTCAGAAATTTTCAAAAGAGATTCAAGCAAAACTCAAAGAGGATCTACTGATAAGGAAGAGGTAATACTGTAAAAAATTTCGTAGGAAGAAATGACAGCAAGAGGTTTGGCAAAATTGAGAATCACGGAGAGGTATTATAGCAGATTTTTATGTCTAAAGTGCAGCAGATTGGACGTAAAAGATAAGTGGTTTTTATTGAGAATTTTTCGACAAAACCAAAGGAAAAACCACTGTTAGGAAGTGTCAAAGTCGCCGTAAAAATTCTATAGAGATTTGGATAGAAAAAATGTAGTAGCAAGATCAAAAAGGCAGTACTATGCGGTTGAAATTCTGCCGTGCGACTTTCGTTGTAGAGATGAAAACTTTACGACGAAAAGTTTATGTAGCAATTATAGGAACGAATATATTGAATAAGGATAACTAAATTGCAGCAGTAGGGTAGATAACCGTAACTCGTGTAATTCATGGGAAGATCAAAGGATGATCTATGGTGGTGGCGATGACGACGGAATTCAGCGATGATCTTCTAAGCAATTGTGGGAATTGCTTTGCGCGGTTGTGAAGGGATGGTGGATGGCTGTGGAAGGGCAGCGAGACACCAAGAACGATGCTCTGATACCAAGTGTTAGAACCCTCCGTGGATTCTAAGCTTGGGGTTGATCTCTATAGGGGATCGGCCTCCTTGGAACTCTATAGGGGTTCTTTCCTCCAAGTTGCTGCACAAAGGCTGCTAAAGGATTGATCTATTCATTGTTTAAAAGAGGATGAATATATGATTATTTATAGGGCTTCTAAGCCCCAACTCTTAATATGACTCTTACTCAAAACTCCTACTTCTAACCAACTTCTAATTAGGACTCCTTCTCTAGTATGATTCCTAATTCTAATAGGACTTTTTCCCTAATGGGACTTCTACTTCTGATAGGACTCTTTCCCTAATAGGACTTCTACTTCTAATAGGACTCTTTTCCTAATAGGACTCCTACTTCTAATAGGACTCTTTTCCTAATAGAACTCCTACTTCTAGTAGGATTCTTTCTCTAATAGGACTCCTTTCCTAAGAAGTAACCTAACCATAACCTAGCCGGCCTCTTCACCTCTTTAATAAGGGTCGACTAGATAGGATTTACATGAATGCCCTTATCAATGAAACTAAATTAGGACTCTCATAGCTAGAGTCCTAACAGATGCTTCCCCTAAGTCCTTCATGGAGAAGTGCCTAGATAGTCAAGTCTTTACTGTAGAGAGCATTCCTATATCATTCCCAATGATCAGGATGTCATCCACATATAATACCAAAAAAGGTGATAGTGCTCCCACTTAATTTTCTGTACACACAAGGTTCATCTTCGTTCTTAACGAAGTCATAAGATCTGATTGTCTCATCAAATCTTATGTTCCAACTTCGAAAAGCTTGCTTCAATCCATAAATGGACCTAAGCAACTTGCACACCTTATCTGGGTTATCCTTGGACACGAATCCCTCAGGCTGTATCATATACACCTCCTCACCGAGGTTACTATTGAGGAAAGCAATTTTGACGTCCATCTGTCAGATCTCATAATCATAGTGTGCTGTAGTAGTCAATAGAATTCGAATGGATTTTAGTATGACTACAGGTGAGAAAGTTTCGTCATAGTCAACATCTTGCCTTTGATGATACCCCTTAGCAACTAGTCTTGCTTTATAGGTCTCTACATTTTCATCTACTCCAATCTTGTTTTTGAAGATCCACTTGCAACCAATGGATACAATACCCTCGGGTGTATCAACTAGGTTCCAAACCTTGTTGGAGTACATGGAATCCATTTCTGAATTCATGGCTTCTTGCCATTTCCCGGAGTCTATGCTCATAATAGCCTCCTCGTAGGTCTGAGGATCAATATCCTCAACATCCTCTCTTCTGATATGTCCCACATATCTCTCAGGAGGATGGGATACTCTATCTAACCTACGTAAAGTTGGAACTTGTGTGTTAGATATCTAAACAGATTCTGGAATGGTGCTTAAGCTAGGTTCTCCAACCTTGCTCAACTCTATCATGCTCCCACTATCTCCACCAAGAACGTGTTCCTTCTCAAGGAACACTGCTCTCTTAGCTACAAAGACCTTTCGGTCCTTAGGGTGATAGAAATAATACCCACAAGTTTCTTTGGGGTATCCCACGAACTTGCACCGTTCCATCCTAGATTCCAACTTGTCAAGGTTGTGTCTCTTAACGTTGGTAGGGTAGCCCCAAATTTTAACAACTTTAAGATCGAGCTTCTTCCTATTCCATATCTCGTATGGAGTAGACATCACTGATTTAGTTGGAATTCTGTTCAGAAGGTAAGCTGCGGTCTCTAAGGCGTATCCCCAGAATGAGATGGGTAGGTCGGTGAAACACATCATGGAACGTACCATGTCTAACAGTGTGCGATTCCTCCTTTCTAATACACCATTAAGCTGTGGTGTATAAGGAGATATCCATTGGGATAATGTCCCATAGTCTTTGAGGAACTGAGTGAACTCTATACTCAAGTACTCACCTCCTCAATCTGATTGAAAGGTTTTAATACTCTTTCCAGTCTGGTTCTCCACTTCATGTTTCCTCTTAGACTCACTTACACTCATGATATGTGGAGCTGTATCTAGCATATATAAGTCATTATGCAATGTTTCTCTCGTGATGATCTCATCATCTAATATTATTGAACAACCATTGTTCTCAAAAACTAATTTATATCCAATAACTGTCAAACATGAAATGGAAATAATATTTTTGATAATAGAAGGAACATAATAGCATGCATCTAATGTAATAATAGCTCCACCAAGCAGATGTAAGGTGACCTTGCCCAGCAAAGAACCTTTGCTCCATTGCCCATCTTAAGGTCCATCTCGCCTCTGTTCAATCTCCTAGGTTTTGCCAGAACCTGCAACGAATTACAGATATGATAAGCACTCCCGGTATCTAATACCCATATGTTATCACAAGATTCTGATAAATGGAGACTGATCATGAATGTACCTGAAGCTTCTCCAAGCTTCTGTTTTGCCCTTTCTACAAGGTACTTTTTGTAGTTCCTCTTCCAGTGCTCATCTTTGCCGCGGTGGAAGCATTGGCCTTTGTCCTTTGTTGGGTCTTTCTTGGTAACCTTTGCCTTACCCATTTTGCCCTTGCCCTTGCCCTTCTTAAGGGTCTTCTCAGTCTTCCTTTTCTTTCTGGTCTCACTAGTGTAGAGAACCAGCTTCTCTTTCTTGATGGAGCTCTCTGCTTCTCTCAACATATTGAGGAGCTCTGGGAGGGTCACCTCAAGTTTGTTCATATTAAAATTTATTATGAACTGAGAAAAGGAATTCGGTAGAGACTGAAGTATAAGATCCACACAGGTTATCCTCTAGGACTATTCCTAGACCTGTGAGTTTTTCGATCCACTCAATCATTTTAAAGACATGGTTCTGAACCGATGTCCCCTCAGTCATCCTAGTACAGAAAAGACTCTTTGATATCTCATATCACTGAGTTCTTCCCTGTTCCTCAAACAGTTTACGGAGATGCAGGAGTATGGAATTAGCATCCATATTTTCATGCTGTCTTTGTAACTCAGTAGTCATAGAGGCCAACATATAACACTAAGCAAGAGTGGAATCATTTAAGTACTTCACATAACGAGCGATCTCATCCTCGCTTGTCCCTTCGTCAGGCGTAGGGATCACTATATCAAGGACATACGTGATTTTCTCTGCCGTGAAAACGATTCTCAGATTGCGAAGCCAATCCGTATAATTTGGACCAGTGAGGCAGTTAGCATCAAGTATGCCACGTAAAGGATTTGAAAGCGACATTTTCTGAAATTAAAGATGTAGCAGAAATAAATAATATGCAGACTTTACAAAAATTAAATAATTAAGATAAGGACTTCTATCTTATGTATTCCCACTAATTTTTCACGAGACACATAATACCCTCCGGTATGTGAATCGAAGACCCTCGGTGGATCTCTAGTGGGGATCAGGATCCAATCGACATCTTAACGTAACCTCGAGGGACTCAACCAATCACGTTAAGCCCGTAAAGGTAGACAACTCTTGCCAATCACAACTCCTTGTGATTCCCATCCTGTTCGGCCTCTGAACCACTATGGCCTCGAGGGACTCGACCAACCATGATGTTCGGTTAAGTCATTAACATCGTTACCAAATGAATCTGATTCGATGATATACTCTCGAGGGATTCGACCAAGTATACCATGTCCTCAGGTCACCTTTGACATCTCTATGTCGTAGATAAGATGACGAGACGCGATATAGGTGAGTCTCGAGGGACTCGACCAACTCAACCTATACCGGGAATCGGCTCCTAGCTATAACGATGGAAGGCCACGTGGGTCAATCTAATTGCCTCATGTTTACCGACTTAATATTATTAATAGAAAGGATTTTTGATTTGGTCTCCTAACATAATGTGTCACACACATACGTATTTAATATATATATATATATATATCTACATCACATGCAAATATATATATACAAATCTAGAAGGTGTATAACTAATCACACATCACATAAGCAATCACACCAGATGATCATGGACCATATCCTAATGTGATTAGGCCCAAGCCAGTGGGCCCAATCACTCACATCAAGATCTATGTGTACTTCGGCGCATCTTTATGCCCTGTGATCGTCTATTTCGCTTCGTCGGATTCGTCGGCATCTCAACACATCTTTATGCGTCGGATCATTCGTCTCGACCTCGTGAGTCACGCTACCGTTGCGCCTCCTCATGTAATTACAACATAATTACAGGCATGCAGGCCCGACAATAAACGAAAAAAATAGAGGCTCGTAGACCCCAATAATAATAATCACATGTACACACATTACATCACAAATTCATGATCATCTGTCCACATCATACATCACATGTATATGTTATCTTATAGGACTACTAGATAAAGAAAATAATAGTTAATTAAACTATTTAATTAACATATTTATTTTTCTGAAATCAGGGACATAAAGAGAATTTTTTGAATTTTCAAGGGTATTTTGGTCATTCGGCCAAAAGGGATAGAGACGGAAATTTCTCAAATTTCGAGGGTATTTTGGTAATTCTATCAAAGGGGACAGATCTGGAATTTCTGAAATTCCGAAGGACAAAACCGTCTTTTGTCTCATGCGGCACCGTGGCAACCGTCGGCAGCGAGCACGCGCCCGTGCCGGCGTCTCTGCGGCCCAGCGTGGCGCCCGGCGCCAGCGAGCAGCAAGGCTGCCTTGGTGCGTTGCCCGTGGCGGCGCGCCTGCGTAGGCCCCGGCGCCCTGCGGTGGCGCAGCCGCCTCGTGCAGCAGCCTGCTGTTGCCGCAGTGGGTAGCAACAGTTGCTGCCCTTTCTCGCTCTTCGCGTCAACGATTTTGGCATCAAGACCTGTTCTAGATCACAACACACAGTTTAAGATCCGATCTTCGCATAAACAACCTGGCTCTGATACCACTATTGGGAAATCCATCATGAGGAGCTACATCACATGCGCAGCGGAAGAACAGAAAACAAAAACCCCAGATTTTCAATAGAAAGTTTCTGTCATCGTGCGAAGATCGGTGTGTTAAAAACAAATCCGTAAAAACTACACGTATAAAAGAAGATACCTAGGGAGATCGTATATCCCTGAATTCCTACAGATCTGTGGGAGAGGATGAAGGAGGTCAAGCGTCCTCCTCTCTAGTGGTATCCACACAGTAGGGATTGTGACGATGCACCTCTCTCTCTAGGGAGAGGCGAATAGGAGGTGGCTACCAAAAACCCTCAGCCTATAGAACTCTGGTTCCCTCCTATTTATAGAGGCCCCCTGAAAAACCCTAATGGATCTTTTGCCCTATTGGGTATTGGATCTTCATCCAATTATCCAAGCCTCTTGGATTAGTGGGTTTCTACCCAATAATCTCTTATTAGCAATTATTGGATCTCATCTCAAGATCCAATAATTCAGGGGCTTAATGGATATCCAATAAGATAGGGGGTTCAGCAGATATCTCATATCCGAACCTCTACTCGTCGCAACACCTACCATATGTGTGTGACCCTCTAGGCCCAATATCGAGCTAGCCGTGAGTCATACTTGTCAGAACTCCTTCTGACTTAGTAAATTATTATCTCTATAATAATTCACCCAACTCATCGACCGCGGACGTACTAGGCCACTACACCGCGTCCCCCAGACGATATAGGAGAATCCAATCCTTTGGACCTATATGTTCTCAGTTACCATGTATCTATAATCTCTCATCCATCTAATATCCCAGAGACCCTATACCGGGCATGGTACTGTCAGGCCCATACGGTCTCTTCTCGAGTCTTGCTCTTGTCGGATTCTCCCGGAAAACTCTTTCTCTCTCAATCCGAATAACCCTGGCCAAGGATTTGTTCGAGCAAGAACACATGGGATATTCCTCTCATGATACCGAGAGCGGATGATCCTCTATTGACACTCAATAGCCCTCGTAAGGTTGGCTATCACTCCCAATGACCGGTTGTACTAGATATGAAACTTTCCAAACCTATAAGTCCGATATCAAAGAGTGGAGTACTCATACAAGACATCCTTGGTGTCTCAAGTCTAAGGATCAGATACACTACTGGAACTACGGAATCGCTGTCTGATGTGAGGTATCAATAACCATCCAGCATTCCGTAGGCGGATCAATCAGTGAACTCATTCTCCAATAAGCATATGCACTGTATCCTTAGTGTCCCCACACGAGTAGCTATGAGACTAACTACCTCCATCATATGAACGGGTATACAGCACACCAGTTTATACGGTTATCTCGATGTCCTTCTCGAGTAACCTATGACTAGGATAATTTAGGGTCTATGTTTAAAGGTGAATCGATCTCATTATCGTGATCTCATCACGATCCGATTCCCATTGCACAGATCCAGGGACATCACAATATACATCTAGATAATGTGAGATAATGCCAATAATCATAAGCAAAGAGATTGACGCAGCGTGTTACAGGTGCAATCACTCATGTGATTGGCTTGTAGGGCACCTATAACTAGCAATATATAATTCCTAGCACACCTCAACATAATGAGGTTGCTATAGGAAGGAACAACATATTTATAATCACACCTTAAAATCACATTCATTGATAAAGATTTATTGAGGTGTGAATCTATCTTAAATAAGAAAATTTTCAACCATCCAAAATCAAAGCTCAAGATCCATAATATAGAATTGAAAACATCAAAAATATTCAATTCTCATTCACAACACACTATAAAATCTGTATAATTTTAGAATTATTTATCATGTCACTTGATAATTTCATAAAATCCAAAGCTAACTCAGATTCTTAACAATCACTTATAAACTCATATGATCAATAAAACACCGTATTCATATGCCAATAATTTATCATACGTTCATATCAAAACATAAAAATATCATATTTAAAATCTCTAAACTTCCCAAAACATGATATTTCTTTTAACATTTACAAAAACAAACACCAACTTGGACTTTGAACAACCTCACAACCGAAGTGTTCCTTTACAATGAAAAATTACAAAACATGCAAAAAATCTTCTAGTACTCCACTATTGGAGTAGCCCAACCTAACATGAGTATAGAGATAAGTTAATCTGAAAAATCTGTATAGTAATAAGGTGAGCTATAAAACTTTAGCAAATAACTGTCATATATATGATATAAGAGAGGACAAATTATATGGCATAAGGATCAAGATACAAGGTATGAATTTAAGAGTCATACTTAATATTTCATATAATTCATATGCAATAAAGAAGTAAGGAACAACATATAAATAAATTAAGATCAAAATGTAAGATATGATCTTAAGAGTCATATTTATCATTTTATTCAATTCATTTATATCGAAAGTGCAAATAATAACACATGAGCATATCCTTTGGAATCATATCAAAACAAAATAGATGTAGTGGGGATCATAACATAATCTAATTTTACCCATTTTAGATAGATATAATATAAGTCTCTAATGTCTAAGAGAGCTCCACCCCACTCATATTTAGATGAGGTTATAGTCGACATGCAATGTACAAATAAAGACCTCTTAAGTAAGAAAAAATAAATATATAAGAAACACATATGAAATAACAAATGAAACAAAAAGACATACATGTATATATATGAAGCAATACCAAAGCTAATATAAACATATATATAACTCATTCAATTATAACAAAAATCAATGATTAAGAGATAAAAAGGTTTAAAGTAGTAATATGAGACTCATTTATGGAAGAATTTTTGGATGAAATCAAATTCTAAAGGATAGAAGCAATAGTTGCATAAGTTAGAGAACAATTCATTCTAGAAGAATCTATAGGGAAAATTACAGTAGTTATCTAGATAGATAGTTGTTCTCTAAATTATTCATGTAAACCATTGTTAGAAAGATATGCAAGTTTAATTTCTAATAAGATAAGTTTTATGTAAATTGAAGTAGTCTAAAAACAGTTATAAGTAGTTTAATATAGATAGATCATATCATTTTGTCTCTGATTAATAGAAATAAGTGATCAATTGAAATAAGTGTATGGATAGGTATTTGTACTTCAAATCATTCAAATAAGGTGTTGAAAAAAAGATCAAAAAGTATAATTTTTAACAAAAAAGATTTTGGTCAATTTAGAGTTTCGTATAAAATATTATAGTTGAAATATGACATACAAGTCAAGATTTTCGTAATTTCATAATTATAAGGTTATAACTAAATTGAAGTTTTACACTTAGAAAGGGACAATGCTTTATTATTTACTTATAAATATGAAGCAATCAAAGATCAGAATCACTATAGGATTAGATTAAACACTCATCTTAAAGAACTAATTTCCTAAGATCTTAAATTAATCCAAATTCCTAAACCATATGTCTTCTTCTTCTTCTTCTTCTTCTTCTTCTTCTTCTTCTTCTTCTTCTTCTTCTTCTTCTTCTTTTTCTTCTTCTTCTTCTTCTTTACTTCCTTTCTTCTCTAGTGAAAGATAAAAAGTAGAATAGGCATTAACCAAGTAAAATTATAAATTTTATTCTTTAATTATAATATTTAGATAAGCCTTGGGATAGTAAGATGACAATCATGCATCAAAATGCAATATATAACAAGCACTAGGTGTCACCTAGTGGCACATGTATTATTCCCAATTTTCTTTTTATTGGATTGATTTATTATGAAAAATTTTATAAATTAGTATCAAATTTAGAATTTACAATTGAGTCCCTATCATTAAGCTTTCAACATAAAATTATATATGTTAAGATATTATTAAATAAATTCTTATATTAAAATAATAAAAAAATATCGATATCATAAATAATTAATAAATGAAGGATGTTACACTTATGGACATGGTAAGAAATATGACATGTATCAAATTTTAGGATTCACTTATGGACATGGAAATCACTATCAAATTCTAGGATTCACAATTAAGTCCATATAATTAAGCTTTTAATATAAAATTATATAATTCAAGGCATTATTAAAAAAGTCTCACATTAAAATTATCAAAAAAATTTGAACATAATAAGAAGTATGATAAGTAATTCTAATTTGCTTTTATACTTTGAAGTAAAATAATAAAGAGTACTTTATAGATCTTAAATAGAGTTTTATCTAAAATTATTCCTAAAACTTCTTTTGAGTTATGAAAATAGAGAAAATCAATTTTAGGCCATTTTTATATTTGGGGTTGTCTAATTGGAGTGAGAATTTATAATCCTTATATAAAGAAATTAGACCCTTGAATTGTAAGTGATTTATTCATTAGTTATGCTCTTAAATTTAAAAGATATAAATTTTATTATGTCTCTCATATACCTAAAATTGTTAAAGTAAGGAATACCAAATTTCTTAAGGATCTTGAATTCAGTTGGAGTCAATTTTCTCATATATAATTTGAGGAAATAAAGACTCAACATAAGTAATCAAATAGTGATGTTGATTTAATTCATATTAGCCAATTTTATCATGAGACCACTTCAAGCATAATAAATTCATGTAGTGTCCAATACTTATAATTTACAGACTGAAGGGAATATTATGACATGAAGAAAATTTTCAAGGTTAAAGAGGTTAATCATTTTTAATGAATTTATTATATATTTATAAATTTTTAATTTTAATGTTGGACCTAATTATGATAATTGATTGATTTCACAAGTCATGAATGAAGCTGACTCTAAACTTTAGTGATGTCAAGATAGGAGAATTAGAGCCTATGGTTAAAAATAAAGTTTAAGATCTTTTCAAATTACTAAGAGAGACTACAATTGTTATAAATAAGTCAATAAGATCAAAATGGGATATCTATGATAATATAAAGATATAAAGTCCGACTTATAATTAAAATTTTCATTTAGAAAGAAGACATTCATTATCATGATAGCTACTTTCCTATTTCTAGGAAAGACTCACTTAAGATAATCATGACTCCTGTAACTCATCTTGATTTAAAGTTATATTAAATAGATGTGAAGACAAGAGTTTTTCTAATAAAAAATATTTAATTTATAAGTTAAAGAAATTAATATATGAACTAAAACAAGTTCCTAATAGTGGCATACTAAAATTTAAAATATTATTACCTCTTTTGGCTTTACTAAAAACACTATAGATCAATATGTGTATGTTAAAATTAGTGGGAGCAAAATAATTTTGCTTGTACTACATATTGATGATATCTTATTTGTAAGTAAGAATTTCATTGTGCTACATAAAACAAAGCATTTTCTTTCTTAAATTCTTGAGATGAAGAAATTGGGTAAAGCTTCTTATATTATTGGTATAGAGATTTATAGAGATAATTCTAAAATATCAATATCAAAAGAATTTAAAAAATATTTAGAATACAAGACTATTCTTCTTCAATAGTGCATGTTGTGAAAAGAGATTAAATTAGTTAGAATCAATATCGATAAAATAATTTGAAAAAGGAGCAGATGAAAAATCTGTTATATGTATCTATTGTTAAATGCTTAATGTATGAATAGGTCTGCATTCGATCTGGTATAATATTTATCGTAGAAATGCTTAGTAGATATTAAAATAATTTTTTAAAAAAATGACTCACTAAAGAAACCAATGATTATATATTAATTTATAGACAATCTAATCAATTTGAGATAATTGGGTAATTAGATTCAGGTTTTGATGGACGTGTGGATATTCAAAAGTCTATGAATATATTTTTCTATTAATTGAATGTGAAGTATATAGGAGAAGTAACATTCAAACTTTGGTTTCTTTATCCACTGTAGAAGAGTTTATTGGCTACTATGAAGGTACTGCATAGGCGGTTGTGGAACTTTATCTCATAGCTAAAAGTTATCAATTTAGTTACTTGTCCTATAAAAATCTATTGTGACACCTCAATTGTCATTTTTTTTTTTATGAACGATAAGTAGAATTCTTAATAAGCATATTAATATAAACTATCTTGCTAGTGAGAGTCACATTAAAAGAGAAAGAAGTAGATATTCATTATGCTAGCACAGAACTAATAATTACAGATCTCATAGCCAAAGGTTTATCGACAATATACTATAAGAATCATGCGGAGCACATGAGGATTATTAGATTATACAATAATTGATATAATATATTACTTAAATATTTTTATAAATAAAGTATCTGATTTTTTTTATGCACAAAGTATGCATGGATAAAATTTGTTGGATCTTGAATGACTAATAGTCATTCATAAATTAATTAACTCGCAAAGTACTTATCTGGAGGGTGTTATATATTGTAATACATAGAAGTATTATATTAGTTAAATACAACTACCATGAATTAAGTGTTGCATCTTTTACATGAGTATGAGTTGTTGTAATATGACCAGATTTATTTTCATCATCATAAAAAAGGTATTATCACTCATTGCTATTTAGAAAATCATAGTTGATAGATGGGACTGTAATCTAATACAGAAGGGACCCAACAAAGGGGGAGACAGGAACTGACCATTGTTCAACTAGCATTGCTGCAGAATTTTCATTAGCTTCTCCAACCTTCATATTATGGTACTTCCCCTGACCTACAATAGGATGGGCCTATCAGCTCAAAGCTTAGAAAGCTTTAAAACTTCTAGTTTTAGAGGCTAATACTTGTTCCAGAACCCCTAACTTCTAGTTTATGCAGTTTTCTTTGGGGACAATTGAGCAATAAAACTTTGCTACACATTGAGCTGGAGCTACAAGGAATTAAGAAAGTCCATGGCCAGAGCAAACTACAGTTTATTAATTTGGCCATGTTAGCAAGAGCACTTTTTAGAAGAAATAGAGTTGGTAAATGATTTGGTTGTGCAAGCAAACACATCTCAGGGTTCAATCCCAGTATAAATCTGCGGAGGAACCATCTGGGTTTAGACTAATATACAGAAGGATTTAGGCATATGTGTGGTGCTTTGACAGAGATACAGCGGATTTGCGTGCAAAGGCTGTGAACACCCCCAGGGTTTATTTTGGTTTAACCCCACGAAGAATTCAACAGAAGGAATTAACAGTCTGTGGTGCTATGCCGAAAACATAGGGGGGAGTTTTGAGTGCAGACCATAATAATGCCCCAGTAATCCCACATTGGCCGAATCGGATAGAGATTCTTTTCGGCTAGACAATATGTCATTCACTTGGCAGACATACGAGAACATGACTAGATTAGCATGGATGCGCCTGTTCTGAAACATGTGTAACAAAAATCAAAGATTGGCAAGCAAATATGCAACTAAAAGGCACAGATGAAACAATCTAGTTGCCACTTCTAATCCATCTAAAGCCACCATATCCACGCTAGAACGGAGATGAGATAAAGGGTCGGAAAAAGGATGCCTACTCGATGTTCCTCGATCCCTCTTCTCCTTGTCTCGTGAAGTGTAAAAAATGTCGTATCTTTCGGCTGTAGCATTTTGAGGGTTCATTCGTGGATTCGTTTAATGTGGCTCGGAATCAGGCTTTGGTCGGCTAATAAGGAATCAAAATTCATGGTCAAAGCAGAACCAATTGGAACTGATGATGTTCTTGAAATAGACTCGATTGACCCATGGCAGATACACATTTATGTTACCGTCTTCGGATGCAGTCGGATACTTCAAAATTGAATTTAAATGGATATTTATTTCCTACTCTCAACTTCGATATCGATTATGCCGTGCAATAGTCTGATTTTTTTTAAAAAATTGTTGATATTATTATGAAGGTGAATAGAGATGTTTCTACAGCTATATTCGTCTTTTATGATGTTCATCATATTCCATCATTGTTGTCGATCAGCTGGAGACACAGTGACACCCTAATGAATCTCATGAAGATAATTTTTAATCATTCGAAGGGATGACTGAAGTTGCAATTAGCAAAATATTGAAAAATAGAGTTATAGATTTATTAAGTGTTTTTCATATATATATATATATATATCGCATTTACATAGGTTGAAGATTGTGAATATTAGAGATTGGGAGCATACCTCCATCCAAATGAACATTCATTCACAATCAAGATCACGGTTTTTTTTTTCTTTTTCTTTTTTGAGATTTGCATAGAAAAATCTTAACAAAATATGTTCGAGAAGTAATCATATCAGGACATGCCGATCAGCATTTATTATTATAAATATACACCGAAAACAGATTATTGTTTTAGTTGTTGGACGGTAGCGATCAATAAATTACCAAAATCAATTTAACAAATAACCGAAACGATATCTGATCAGTGTGTCTGTCAACTCGCTGAGACCTCCGAAGTAGAAGTAATGATGTGAAGAGTCTCCGCTGTTTCTTCTTCCCTTTCCTCCCTGAAGCGTCATTAGATCCAGAAAAAAAATAACGAAAACTAATTTAATCGTTCAGATTAGAATGACAAGAAGATGAATAAAAAACTCGTAGCCAGAAGGGATCGAGCAGCAGCAACAGGAACAACTACTTCATCTCACACACCAAAGGATATACATCTCAGTGTGGTTATACAACTCGGAGAACGCAGCTAACATGATAGCATCGACGACAACAACTCGAACACCAACAAAAGCAGCAAGCAACAAAAGCAACGAATGCGATCTGACCGTAGCAAACCTAATCGAAACAAAGCGAGCAGCAGCAGATCTACATGGACGAGTGGAGGAGGAAGAAGAAGTCAGCAGCCATGAGTCAACCCCTGATGTGGCGAACCTTGTGCCAGGTCTTCTTGCAGGTCTCCCCCACCGCCTTCATCCCCTTCTTCACCAGGTGCTTCAACTCCTTGGCTCGCTCCTTCACCTGCTCCTCGAAGCCTCCTGCCATGGCGACCTCTCACGCAGCGTTGCTTCCCACCCAGATTCCACTTCTTTAATAGGGATATCTATGTGTGCAGCGCCCTCTCCCTCTCCATACTTATGTAATGTATACGTATCCAGTGGTGGGATTTGAAATATGCCGTGATACGTGCCATGCACCGTTGGGATGATCAAGGTTTGCACGATTTCCGGGCTTTTGAAAAGATAGCAGTGACTGAGTTGGATAGCAGATAAGAACAGGGTGTAAAGCAAGGCTCTTTTACAGAGACAGATGATGAAGGTAAACAAATACCATCGTAACACGTTATAATCCTAGCAAAACATGCGACATAAATGTAGAATGGACCACAACCCCGGACGTAGTGGCTGTCACTGCATCCTGTGACAAGGTTGTGGGCACCAGCTCTGCGACGCTCACATGAATGCAAGATTGGTTCGTACAGAACCCGCGGATCCATGCAAACGGTGGGGTTGTCAATAATACGTCCGACCTAAAATTGATCAGGTTGGGTGCAGGTCCTTTTTGTCCCAACTCTTATATTCCAGTTTTAAATTTGGATCGGAACCGAATCTGAAATTTTCAATTTATTATTATTATTATTATTATTATTATTATTATTATTATTATTATTATTATTATTATAATAAATTGGTCAAACTGAATCCGTCTCATCTCATCAAGATTAGATGCGATTTGCATGTTATTTGATGTTTTTCTGATATAGATTAATTATTATGATTTAATGGGGTTAAAATATTTGAGTTCAAATTAATAATAATATATTCATCATATTTTATAAATTAATGTTAATTTGTACTCATTTTTAAGATAAAAATACATATAGACTTGACCGATGAGGGGAACCAAAGTTTCAAAAAAAATCACAAATAGTTTATAATGGTGTAACTTTTTTTTAATCTTTGTTAGTGATAGGAATATAAGATATATTCTCAAATGAAGACACATAAATTATGACCCATAAAATGGAATGCAAATGATTTGCTGCTACCGAAGGGGCAAAACCTCAACTTAAAAGGAATGCAGCCGGTGAATACGTCAGTAAAAACAGTTACATACTCCATATGAAAGTGGGCTATGCCACCTGCAATTACTTTTGAACTTTTGTCGGAAACCTTTAGTAGCTTTCTCCTTCACCCAAAGGAAGAGCACATTTTAGTCAGCATATGCATTTGACAAGATAGTTCGTTTGATTTATTAGTTGCTTTCCTCTTTCAGCTACAAAAAAAATCAGATTTACTGAAGGTGATTAATTTCATGATTCAACCATAGAGTGTAAATCTCTAAGAAACAAAGAAAAGTGAACATGCAACTAAATGAAAGCAATCTTAGTGTACATCCTTGATATGAATTTACGACATCATAGTTATTAGTAATATCATTGCATTATATACAGAATGGATGGCAAAGCAAGGAGTCAATTGGCCAGTCCAACAATATGCAGAACCAACAACACAGCCAATGAGGAAGAGTTGCAAAGAATTCTCACCAGAGAAGTGGCCAATGCTGAAAACAAATGAACTAATAATAACTGCTTGCCACCATTTCATTGTGGAGGATAGAGATGATAGAAGGAACCCCCGATAAACAGTTTCCTCTAACAAAGGAGTAACGAGGCAATACAGGAAAAAGCACGACGTCATAGACAAAGGGCTATCCAAAAGAATTTTTTGCAAGATCGGGTCGTTTACGTCCTGCAAGCAACCACAGAAGAGCTAATTTAGTCAGAAAAGAAGCAGAAAATAGTTGAAATGCTCATAATTATCACTACATCACACACCTACAAGTTCATTCCACATTCAAATTGATTGTCACCATAATATACACTTTAGCAAGTGCTAGAATGTAAAAGAACCAGTTTCCTGCACATAGGTAGAAGAAAACTTGCTAGAAATGGTTATAAACCAAGTAGTGCAAGTACTTTCTACGTTTTATTTTTTTCTTCTTTCTGTCCCAGTAAACCTACCAGAATAGTGATCCCATGAATACAGTTGTTTATTATTACATAGTGGATAGATCTACTTACCAGTAAAACCTACCTACCAGAACAGTGATACCATAGATGTTTAATATGTTCTTTGAAAGGTTTGTTTGATCAATCGCATTTTCGGTATCAAGAATTTTTTGTTGCAGTTGTATCTAATATGTAAATTCAACTACTTCTTCGGCAAATAACAGTTCAACTTGCCATAGCTTGGTAACATGAGTATTTAGACTTCTAAAAGGTAAAAAAGCCTCCTTTGCAATCAAAATAGACTAAAAACCTGCTACGAAGTTAATAGAGGAAATTCTAGGCATTAATCATAGCAGTTTAGCTTACCTTAGGTCCAACCAGCATGTCAGCAACTATGGATGTAAGAAACACTAGCCCAATCAAAGTACCAATCCCCACAATAGATGCTGTGATGCAGTTTCTTCCTCCCAAAAACCACTTTGCATGGAAGAATCTGCAAACATCATATTGCGGCTTTGCATTAAAATGCAACAGTGTTGAAACTCCAACATACTCTGTAACTTGTAGAACAGTGATGGACACAACCTGCATAGAACAGAAGTGGTGATTGTTTAATCAACAAAGAACAGCTTTTTAAAAGCATGTGAATCACGAGTTTCTAAAACATTTGCTATCTGGAATAGCTCGTTCACCATTGTCAGCGGATCAAGGTTAGGTTCATGAAGAATTTGAGCGATGACTGAGAGCCCTCCAAAGCTCAAAGGAACGTGCAAGACGAAGAAATAGGCCGCACATATGGACCACACGTCACTATTTTCCCATGGTATATCGGATGGAAGCACTGAAAACCCCTGTTTCCAGGAGAAAATTAAATCAAATTATCCACGACAACGAACCAATTTGGCGCTAGTGATACTGAAGTAAAGGAGGAACGACAGGAAAGGCGAGCAGCTGATTCGAGGAAACGGAGATGGAATAGGCATTACCTCGAACAGTTCATCTGCGCTATCCTTCTTGGCGCAGAAGCGCCTAAAGAAAGATCTCGCGCGCACCCTGGATTGGAAACCGCGAAATGGGATTGAAACGCACGGGAGGACGCTGGGCTGTGAAGGACGCGCGGGTTTTGGACAGGCCGACGACGGGGAGATTCGAGGAGAGCGTGGAGAAGCCACTGTTATCATCGCGGGTCTCGCTTCGGTTTTCTTCCGCCGTCGATCCAAGATTCATGTTCGATATCTAAACAGAAGCTTTAAGATTCGAAGAATCGAGATCGAGATTTTATTCATAGCCGGGCGACGCTGGAGCTTGAACAAGAAGCCCCTGTCATCTCATTTGGGTCGGATCCATCGTGAACCCATCCGACCCAACTTGGCCAGCTCTTGAAGATACAAGTGAAAATGGAAGATCTTTTTTCCAAGCAAAGAAGAGAATATATTACTTCAAAACCCTCATCCAGCAACTTATAAAAAAAAAGATGCTAGTCCGTCATCCAAATTTGATCAGATTTGGACCTTTGGCAAATGAGAGTGAGCATACCGGTTGCCCTTCTAAAAATATGAATCACCCTTTCAGTCGACAAATAAGTTGAGTAGAGCAAAAAGTCTCCCAAAGGGAATTAAATAGGAACCAAAGAAGGGTTTCTTCTTGTTCAAAATGTTTACAATCCATTTTACATCAGATTCAATCAATAAATTAATAACTCCCAATTGCAGCCAGCAAGAAGGCAACGAGTAACGTTGTTCCTCAAAAGAAAACTAGCACCTTCGAGTTTTGATGTATCGTCCAAGGCCTCATCTCTCTTCAGCATAGTCCATCCTATCACAAGCTGCAACCAGCATACTCGAATAGAGATAGCCTCCAAACGTAAGGCCTTGAAGAAGATTTTAATAATGTCATTGATAGCAGATAAGATTTTCTGCTAAAGCATTTGAGGAAAATCCTCAAGTTCACTCACTTTCTTAAGCAGCTTGTAATTTCAGTTCATTTATCATGGTACGAGAGCACCTTGCCTAGAGCAAGGCCTTTTCTCATTGTCCGACGACAGTAATCGCTCCTCACCAAGTCTTGCTACCTTCCAAGAAGTTGCATTCTTCTTCTCACCTGCTACTAGTGCCTCACTTCTCCAACTTATCATAGTGATCGACCTTTCCCACGGAAGCAAATCTACGATCGTGAGCCCGATGTCGTCTACGTCGCGCCGCCCACGGATACAAGTCTCTAGTCCTTCTGCAGATTATGGAGAGACGGGCTTTAGTTCTGTGTGGACAAAACCAGCTAATCCACTCCACCGCCAGATCCTCCTCACTGCGGTCGATTTCTCGCTTGAAGACTGCAGTTCACAGTGAGCTTGTGAACTCGCAATACACTGATATCCTGGCATCTTCCTCTTCCCTTCTTGAGTCGATGAGCAACCGCCTACCTCAATAGCCTATTTCAAATGACTGAGTATAGCGGGAGGAGCATTTGGTGAGTCATGCATGCATCTCACAGATTCACGACGACTGCAGCTTCCTCCCCTTTTCTTTCTAGAGTAAGACCTCCTGTTCTATGAGCCAACGCCGAGAACTCTCTCTCTCTCTCTCTCTCTCTCTCTCTCTCTCTCTCTCTCTCTCTCTCTCTCTCTCTCTCTCTCTCTCTCTCTCTCTCTTTACCTGCCTCATCCTTTGGGAGCCAATGCTGAGAACTTCTCTGCCTCGGCCCGCCTCTGGCGACTTTGATCTGAGACGATGACGATCGTTCTATAGTCGTTGCTTTCTTCCCAACAGCGATTGTGGCACTTCTTCACAACTCTGACTTCGGCCACCGGACGCATCCTGCTGTTGTCACCGCCCGACTGCCCGGCCGACGCTCAACTTTGTAGGCTGCTCTCTGTTCTTCCTTAATAGAGCTTCCTCAGCCACATCTCACCACCACTCCCATCCCTTTTCACTGCTCGGTGGCCTCCTTTCTTCGTTGATGACCCAGGAAGAAGTGTTGGTAGAGGTCGAGAATGTGGCGTGCGACGAGTTGCAGCCCAGTGGGTTCCCAATATTCATCATTCTGCGTCTTCTCAGAGCTCCTTATCTTCTCCTGCTTCATTGATCTTAGATTGTTGTAGTTTCCTATCGCTGCCTCTGATTAGTAATCGGATCATCCAGTGATCAGATTCTCATTGGTTCATCGCTGCTAATGAAGCAAGCTGTCGGTTGCTCTATGTTTGATTGATTAGTTGATTTCATCATGATTCAAGCAAACCCCTCTCTCCAGCACTACTACAGCTCTCTCTAGGATTGCAAACACTATTGTAGCTCTCTCCATCACTACAAATAGTGTTGCAGATCTCTCAAACATTGCAAACCTGTAAACTGTGTTATAGCTCTCTCAAGCACTGCAAACGCTGCTACAAGCACTGCAAATAATACTTAGCCCTCCAGTAGATCTATAGAAGTGTAGTTACTTTGTCTTGCTGACTGCAGCAACCGTGCCTTTGGAAGAAGCGCTCTCATCCCTCGTTGGCCTGCATCAAAGCCACTTGCTGTTCATAGTGCTTGACTTCGCAAGCATCATCCAGACTTCTCTCTAGGCCACTCCATTCCTCTCTGACCTCACCGATCTTGGATCCCTATAAGGTCGTTATTAGTTATAGGTGCCCTACAAACCAATCACATGAGTGATGACACCTATGATACGCTGCGTCGATCTCTTTGCTTATTATTACTGGTATTTTCTCATATTATCTGGATGAATATTGTGATATCCTCGGATCTGTGCAATGAGAATCGGATCGTGATGAGATCATGATAATGAAATCAATATACCTTTAAACATATATCCTAAATCATCCTAGTCATAGGTTACTCGATGAGGACATTAAGAAACCAGATAGACTGGTATGATGTATACTCGTCTATATAATGAAGACAATTGATCTCATAGTCGTTTGTGTAGGAACACTAGAGGTATAGTGCAGTTGTTTATTAGAGAATGAATTCACTGAGTGATCTGCTTATGGAATGCTGGATAGTTAATGATGCCTAACGTCAGACAGCGATTTCGTAGTCCCAATTATGTGTCTGGTCTTTAGACTTGAGACACCAAAGATGTCTTGTACGAGTACTCCATTCTTTGACTCTGGACTTATAGGTTTGGAAAACTTTAGATATGGTACAATCGATTCTCGGAAATGATAGTCAACCTTACGAAGATAATTGAGTGTTAATAGAGGATCATCCGCTCTCGGTATCATGATAGATATATTCTGTGTGTGCTCGCTTAGGCAAAATCCCTGGCCAGGGTCATTCAGATTGAGATAGAAGGAATTCTCTAGGAGAATTCGATCAGAGCGAGATTCAGACAAGATTCCGTATGGGCTTAACATTACCATGCCCAATATACGGTCTTTGGGATATTAGATGGATGAGGGGCTATAGATACATGGTAATTAAAGACAGACAAGTTCGATGGATTAGATCCCCTTGTACCGTCTGGAGACTATGGCGTAGTAGCCTAGTACGTCTATAGTCGATGAGTCGAGTGAATTATTATGGGGATAATTATTCACTATATCAGAAGGAGTTCTAACGGGAGCAACTCATGACCAGCTCGGTATCAGGCCTAGGGGGTCACACACATTAGGTAGATGTTGCAACGAGTAGAGGTGCAGATATGAGATATCTGCGGAGCCCCTAGTTTGGATCCTTTGGATAAGATCCAATCGGATAATTGGATGAGATTAAATAAGATAATTGGATAAGATCCAGTTAGATAATTAGACAGCGATCCAACAGAATAATTGGATAAAGATCTAATGTGAACAGGATCCATTAAGGATAAGCTTCATGTACCTTTGTAAATAGGAGAAACTTCTTAGTTCATAGGCTAGAGCTATTGGAAGTCATCCCTCATATTCTCCTCGGCCTACTCTCCTCCTCATTAGCTTCGGCAGCCTTGTGGTGCATGTGGAGAGGGAGATCCCATGGTGATCTGAGGAGCGTCGTCGCTACGTCCGTTGTGTGGATTACCACTAGAGAGGAGTACGCTAGTGCTCTTTCATCCTCTTCATCGGATCTGAAAAATTCGAGGATATATAATCTCCCTAGGTAATGCTACTACTATGATACGTGCATTTTTTCGGATTTACAATTTTTTCGTACACTAATCGTCGCACAATGGCCAAATACTTAATTATGAAAAATTTGATATTATTTTTATTTTTCGCTATGCATGAGATGCTAATTCACGATTTTTTAATAATAGTATCAGAGCTAGGTTCGTCGTGTGATGATTAGCTTCTAAAATGCATGTGTTGTGTTTAATAGTATAGAATTATTTTAAGTATTTTTACTAGGTACATAGTTTTAAGATTCGAAAGATGTTTTAGAGTGGTCCTACGTCAAATTTATTGATACAAACGAAGAAGATAGAGACAGCAACTGTCGCTGCCCGGTGTATCGACCGGAGGTGATGAGCGCGCAAAAGTTACGAGCGAACCACTTGTCCGTCTAGGCACGGAGGGCAAGGCGCCTACGAGCGAACAAGGCAGCGGCCGCAATAGTTGCGGCCGCCCGTGCATGGCAGCAGCCCTTGCGCATGCAAGGCGGTGGCCGCAATGGTTGCGGTCGCCGGTGCGCAACAGGCTACGGCGGCTGTGCGCTGCGTGCAGGCTGCCGGTGCGCAAGGAAGGCAACTGCCCGCTGCCTGCGCAAGGCAGCAGCCGCTTCCTGTGCAGGGCGGCCGTAGGCGGTAGTCGCTTCCTGTGCAGGGGGCCGGCCCACCGCATGTGCGAGGCAACCACATGCGCGCATGGCAATGGCCACGCCATGTGCGAGGCAGCTGCGCACTGCGGCACCCACCTGGCGATTGCCCACCGCCTCATGAGGCGGCCCCCATGCGTGAGGCAATAGCCCGTGCGTGAGGCGGTAGCGCCTCTGCGCCCCACCTGCGCGAGGCGGCACCGCAAAGGGAGGCGGCGGCCGCCCGCCCATGGTGGCATTGGCAAGGCGGCAACGCCAAAGGCGGCGCCGCACGCCTAGCAGGCGGTGGCCGCAAGAAATTACAGCCGTCGCACTTGCGCCCGTAGCAGGGAGGCGGCGGTCGCCGAATCTGTTTTGGGCCAGAATGAGCAAAATGATAATTATGCCCCTGTATATTTTAGAAATTCCAAGGCATGTCCTACTGAAATTACTAAAATACCCTTAATATTTTTTTAAAATTCCCTTCATGTCCCTGATTTCAAAATTTAGTTATTTGAAAGGTTTAATTAACTATTAATATTTATTTAGTAATCCTATATGATATATATATGTGATGTGTGATGTGGAAAGATAATCATGGACTATGTGATGTGTGTATATGATTATTGGGGTCTGCGAGTCTTCATTTTTTATTGATTGTCGAGCTTGTGTGTCTGTAATTATATTGTAATTATCCTAGAGGTGCGACGAAAGCTTGGAGGTGGCAGCGGGACCCTCGAAGCCGATTCAGATGATCGCGATGCATGGGGATACGTCGAGGTGCTAGTGAATCCGACGATGATGAGATGGATGATCACCGGGCATAGAGATGCATCGATATATACATAGATCATGATGTAAGTGATTAGACTTATTGGCTCGGGCCTGATCATATTTGGTTGACGTCTATGATCATCTGATGTGCTTATGCATGTGATTATCATACACCTACTAGATAAGTATATATATTTGCATGTAATGTAAATATATATTAAATATGTATGTGTGTGACACGTCATATCATAAGATCGAACCTAAATCCCCTCCTATGATAATATTAAGTCGGTAAACGTGAGATGATTAGATTGACCCATGTGGCCTTCCATCGTTATAGGTTGGAACCGATTCCTAACGTAGCTTGAGTTGGTAGAGTCCATAGAGGCTTATCTATTTCACGTCTCGCTATCTTGCCTATGACATAGAGATGTCACCGGTGACCTGAAGACATGGTATGCTTGGTCGAGTCCCTCGAGGGCATATCACTGAATCAGACTCATTTTGTAATGATGGTGATGACTTAATTAGACATCATGGTTGGTCGAGTCCCTCGAGGCCATGGTGATTCGGAGGTTGAACATGACGGGAATTACAAGGAGTTGTGATTGGTAAGAGTTGCCTACCTTTTTAGGCTTAGTGTGACTGGTCGAGTCCCTCGAGGTTACACTAAGATGCCGATTGGATCTCGATCTCGACTAGAAGTCTGTCGGAGACTTCCGTTTCACATACTGAGGGTGTCGCATGACTCGCTAGAAAAATTAGTGGGAGCATGTTAAGATAGAAGTCCATATCTTGATTGTTTATTTTTCTACGAAATCTATGTGTTATTTATTTATATTACATCTCTTATTTATCAGAAACATGTCGCCATCAGACCCTCTATGTGGCATACTTGATGCCAACCGCTTTACTGGTCCAAACTATGTAAATTAGCTTTGTAACTTGAGAATAGTTCTCATAGTGAAGAAAATCGCATATGTCCTGGATACGGTCATACCCTAACCTGAGGCAGGAGCACCTCAGGAAGAGTTTGCCTAATATGCGAAGTATATAGATGATTCCACTCTCGCTCAGTATTACATGTTGGCCTCTATGACTTATGAGTTACAGAGACAACATGAAAACATAGATGCTCGATCCATACTCCTAGATCTCCGTAAACTGTTTGAGGAGCAAGGAAGAACTCAATGATATGAGATATCCAAGAGTCTCTTCCATACTAGAATGACTGAGGGGGCATCGGTTCAGAACCATATCCTGAAGATAATATAGTGGATTGAGAAACTCACAGGTCTAGGAATGGTCATAGATGATAACCTATGTATTGATCTTATACTTTAGTCCCTACCAGATTTCTTTTCTCAGTTCATCATGAATTTTAATATGAACAAACTTGAGGTGACTCTCCTTGAGCTCCTCAATATGTTGAGGGATGCAGAGAGCACCATCAAGAAAGAGAAATTAGTTCTCTACGTTGGTGAGACCAAAAAGAAAAGGAATGCTAGGAAGACCCTTAAGAAGGTCAAGGGCAAATGGGGCAAGGTAAAGGTTGCCAAAATTGACCCAACAAAGGATAAAGGCCAATGCTTCCACTACAGTCAAAATCGGTATTGGAAAAGAAACTGCAAGGTGTCTCTTGCAGAAAAGGCGAAACAGAAGCTTAGAGAAGCTTCAGGTACATTTATAATCAATCTCTATGTGTCAAACACTTGTGATAATGTATGGGTATTGAATACCAGTAGTGCTTATCACATCTATAATTCGTTGCAGGTTCTGACAAAGCCTAGAAGATTGATAAAAGGTGAAATGAACTTCAAGATAGGCAATAGAGTAAGAGTTATTGTTGTTGCTATCGGCGATGTCACTCAACATCTGCTTAATAGAGCTACGAATGCATTAGATGCATGTTATTTTGTTCCCTCTATTATCAAAAATGTTATTTCCATTTCATATTTGATATTAAATGATTATAAAGTGGTTTTTGAGAATAATAATTGTTCAATTAGTGAGAATGATAAGATCATTACTAGAGGGACATTGCATAATGGTTTGATTATGCTAAATACTACTTCACATATCATGAATGTAAGCATGTCCAAGAGAAAGTGGATTGGAAAATATATTAAGGCTCTTTGATCAGATTGAAAAGTTGAATACTTGAGTATGAGTTTACTTAGTTCCTCAAGAATTATGGGATTCTGTCCTAACAGGCACCTCCTCATACACCATAGCTCAATGGTGCATCAGAAAAAAGGAATCGCATGCTATTAGATATGGTGAGGTCCATGATGAGTTTCGCTGATCTACCCATCTCATTTTGGGGATACGCCCTAGAGACCGCAGCTTACTTTCTGAATAGAGTTCCATCTAGATCGTTAGTGTCTACACCATATGAGATATAGAAAGGGAAGAAGCCTGATCTTAAGGTTGTTAAGATTTGGGCTGCCTTACCCATGTTAAAAGATACGACCCCGATAAGTTGGAATCTAGGATGGAATGATGCAAATTCGTGGGAGACTCCAAGGAAACTTATGGGTATTATTTCTATCACCCGAGGACCAAAAGGTCTTTATTGTCAAGAGAGCAGTGTTTCTTAAGAAGGAACACATTCTTGGCGGAGATATTGCGAACATGATAGAGTTGAGTCAGGTTAGAGAACTTAGCTCAGGCACCATTCCGGAGATCGAGCCTGTTCAAGTACCTAACACATAAGTTCTAACTTTACGTAGTTCTAGTAAAGTGTCACATCTTTCTAAGAGATATGTGAGACATATCAGTGGAGAGAATACTCAGGATATTGATCCTCAAACCTACGAGAAGGCTATTATGAGCATAGACTCCAAGAAGTGGCAAGAAGCCATAAATTATGAGATGGAATCCATGTACTCCAATAAGATTTAGAATCTTATTGATGCACTTGAGGGTATCGTACCCATCGACTGTAAATGGATCTTCAAAAAGGAAGATCGGGGTAGATGAAAAGGTGGAGACCTATAAGACAAGGCTAGTGGCTAAGGGGTATTATCAAAGTCAAGGTGTTGACTTTGACAAAACCTTCGCACTCGTAACTATGTTGAAATCCATCCGAATTCTATTGGTTATTGCAGCACATTATAATTATGAGACTAAAGCAAGCTTCCCAAAGTTGGAACATAAGGTTTGATGAGGTGATTAGATTTTATGACTTTGTTAAGAATGAAGATAAGCCTTGTGTGTACAGGAAGGTAAGTGGGAGCGATATCACCTTCTTGGTATTTTGTGGATGACATCATAATCATTGGGAATGATGTAAGAACGCTCTCTATAGTAAAGGCTTGGCTATCTAAACACTTCTCCATGAAGGACTTAGGGGAAGTATCCTATATTTTGGGGATTCAAATCTATAGAGATAGATTCAAAAGAATACTTGGCTTGTCCCAATCTAGGTAGGTAGAATTTTAATTTCTCAAAGTATGTCCCCAAAAACTCTTAGAGAAATGACAAACATGGATATGATACCCTTGCTATTTATAGGTGCCCTACAAGCCAATCACGTGAGTGATGGCACCTGTAACACGCTACGTCAATCTCTTTGCTTATGATTATTGGTATTTTCTCATATTATTTGAATGTATATTATGATGTCCTTGGATCTATGCAATGAGAATCAAATCTTGATGAGATCACGATAATGAAACCGATTCATGTTTAAAAATAGACCCTAAATAATCCCGGTCATAGGTTACTCGAGAGGGACATCGAGGTAACCAGACAGACTAGTGTGCTGTATACTCATCCATATGATGGAGGTGGCTAGTCTCATAGCTACTTATGTGGGGACACTAAGAATACAGTGCAGGTGCTCATCAGAGAATGAGTTCACTGATTGATCCGCTTATGAAATGTTGGATGGTTATTGATACCTCATGTTAAACAGCAATTTCGTAGTCTCAATAGTATATATGGTCCTTAGACTTGAGACACCAAGGATGTCCTATATGAGTACTCCACTCTTTGATACTAGACTTATAGGTTTGAAAGTTTCAAATCTAGTATAGTCAATTATTGGGAGTGATAATCAACCTTACGAGGGCTATTGAGTATCAATAGAGGATCATCTACTCTCGGTATCATGAGAGGAATATCTAATGTGTTCTTGCTCAGGCAAATCACTAGCTAAGGTCATTTGGATTGAGAGAGAAAGAGGTCTCTGGGAGAATCCGATTAGAGCAAGACTCGATTGGAAACCGTGTGGGCCTGATAGCACCATGCCCAATATACTATCTTTGGGATATTAGATGGACGAAGGACTATAGGTGCATGGTAACTAAGGGCATATAAGTCTAAAGGATTGGATTCTCCTGTATCGTATAGGGATTATAGCGTAGTGGCCTAGTAAGTCCGTAGTCGATGAGTTGAGTGAATTATTATGGAGATAATATTTCACTGAGTCAGAAGGAGTTTTGACAAGTATGACTCACGGCCAGCTCGATATTAGGCCTAGAGGATCATATACATATGGTAGGTATTGCCACGAGTAAAGGTTCGGATATGAGATATCCATCGGAGCCCCTATCTTATCGGATATCCAATAAGCCTATGTATTATTAGATCCTATAGATAAGATCCAATAAGAGCTAGATTATTGGGTAGAGACCCATTAATCTAAGAGGCTTAAGTAATTGAATGGAGATCCAATACCCAATAGGGCAAGATCCATTAGAGTTTACAGGGGGTCTCTATAAATAGGAGGGAACCAAAGGTCCATAAGCCAAGGTTTTTAGTAGCCATATCTTGTTCTCCTCTCCCCAAGAGAGCAGCATCGTTGTAGTCTTTGCCGTATGGATATCACTAAAGAGGAGGATGCTTGACCTCCTTCATCCTCCCCCATGGATCTACAGGAACTCAAGGATATATGATCTCCCAAGGTACTTTCTTTTTACACACGTAGTTTTTGGATTCGTAGGTTTATTTTTAACGCACTGATCTTCGCACGATGATGGAACCTTTCATGGAAATCCAGGATTTTTTATTTTTTGTTCTTTCGCTGCACATGAGATGTCACCCCCTAGATTTCCCAACAACCTTATGTGATAGGATCTATCATGTATGCTATACTATATACTAGGCCTGATATAACATATGCTCTGAGTGTCATGAGCAGGTATTAAATAGATATAGGCTTGGAGCACTGGAAAATAGTAAGTGTATCCTTAAATACTATAGAAGGACTAAGGATCTTTTACTGATATATGGAGGAGGTACTCTCTAAATTGAGGGCTATACGGACTCGAGTTTCTAGTTTGATGTCGATGATAGTAAGTCGAATTCAGGGTATGTGTTCATCCTAAATGGAACAGTTATAAGTTAGAAGAGTTCCGAGCGAGATACTACTGCTGACTCGACCATAGAGGCAGAATACATTGCTGCGATAGAAATAGCAAAAGAGGGTATATGAATGAAGAAGTTCATCACGGATTTGGGAATCATATCAAGCAACATGAAACTAATTCCCATATATTATGACATAACGAGACGATCGATTAAGTTAGTGAACCTAGGTCTCGTCAGAAGTGTTATGAGAAGGTTCCATCGAGATCAGAGAGATCATGGCCCATGGAGATATAGCAGTGGAAAGAGTTCCATTCAAAGATAACATTGCAGATCCACTAACAAAGCCATTAACTTAAATTATATTTGAGCGTCACAAAGGTATGATGAAGATCAGACATGTAGATGATTGGCTTTAGGTCAAGTGGGAGATTGCTAGTTATATGTACCCTATAAGCCAATCACGTGAGCGATGGCATCTGTGACACACTGCGTCAATCTCTTTGCTTATTATTACTGATATTTTCTCTCATTATCTGAATGAATATTGTGATATCCTTGGATCTATACAATGGGAATCGGATCATGATGAGATCACGATAATGAGACTGATATACTTTTAAACACATATTCTAAATCATCCTGGTCATAGGTTACTCGATGAGGACATCGAGATAACCAGATAAACTGGTGTGTTGTATACTCGTCTATATGATGGAGATAATTGGTCTCATAGTCGCTTGTGTAGGGACACTAGAGGTACGATGCAGGTGCTCATTAGAGAATGAGTTCACTGATTGATCCACTTACAGAATGCTAGATGGTTAATGATACCTAACGTCATATAGCGATTCCGTAGTCTCAATTGTGTGTCTGGTCCTTAGACTTGAGATACCAAAAATGCATTGTATGAGTACTTCATTCTTTGAAGCCGGGCGTATAGGTTTGGAAAGCTTTCAGATCTGGTACAACCAGTGCTTGGAAATGACAGCCAACCTCACGAAGGTAATTGAGTGTCAATAGAGGTCATCTGCTCTCAGTATCATGAGAGATATATTTCGCGTGTACTCGCTCAGGCAAAATCCCTGGCCAGGGTCATTCAAATTGAGATAGAAGAAATTTTCTAGGAGAATTCGATTAGAGAGAGACTCGAATAAGATTCCATATGGGTCTGACATTACTATGCTCAATATATGGTCTTTGGGATATTAGATAGATGAGAGATTATAGATACATGGTAACTGAGGACAAACAGGTCCAATGGATTAGATCTCCTTGTACTGTTTATGGACTATGGCATAGTGGCCTAGTACATCTATAGTCGATGAGTCAAGTGAATTATTATAGGGATAATTATTCATTATATCAGAAGAAGTTCTGAGTCAGAAGGAGTTCTGATGGGAGTGACTCACGGCCAGCTTGGTATCGGGCCAATAGGGTCACACACATTAGGTGGATGTTAGGACGAGTAGAGGTGTGGATATGAGATATTTACGGAGCCCCTAGTCTGGATCCTATGGATAAGATCCAATCGGATAATTTGATGAGATCAAATTAGATAATTGGATAAGATCCAATTGGATGATTGGATAGGGATCCAACTGGATAATTGGATAGAGATCCAATGTGAATAAGATCCGTTAAGGATAAGTTTCCTGCACCTCTATAAATAGGATGAACTTCTTGGTTCATAGGCTAGAGCTATTGAAAATTACCCCTTCTATTCTCCTCAGCCTCCTCTCCTCCTCCTTGGCTCCAGCAACCTTGTGGTGCACGTGGAGAGGGAGATCCCATGGTGATCTAAGGAGCGTCGTCACTGTGTCTGCTATATGGATTACCGCTAGAGAGGAGTACGCTAGTACTCCTTCATTCTCTTTATCAGATTTAAAAAATTCGAGGATATACGATCTCCCTAGGTAACGCTACTAATATGATACATGAGATTTTTTGGATTTATAATTTTTTCACGCACTAATCATCGCACAATGACCAAGTACTTAACTATGGGAAATCTGATCTTGTTTTTATTTTCTGCTGCGCATAAGATGTTAATTCGTGATTTTCCAATAATCATCACCCGCGGTAACCTGGCTACATCCAACACTGATCTGCAGAAGTAGCTGCACCTCCTCTTCATTGGCGAGAAACCCTTCCACGCAAATCTACACCTTCTCCGTTCGGCTGCTACAATCTATTGATCGCGAGCTGCTCTCTTCTTCCTACTCGTCACCGTTGATTCTCGATCACTACTGTGCTTCCAAGAAGCAGCCATCCTCACTAAATGTTTGTTAGACCAGTCTGCACTGCAATAGTGCACCAGGCATGACCTTTGGTGAAGTTGTACCAAGGTGAGTGCAGCTCTGTCGCATCCTGCTCTACTTTGCACAACACCCTTTAGAAGAGCTCAAGTAGCCCGACAACAGTGTACCCAAACTATGATTGTAGATTTCTCTCAAATCTATAAGAAGAATTGCAAATCTCTCATAGATTACAGTAATCATTGTGGCAGACTTCCACTACCGACAGCTCCTCCCCAAGATTACACATCTGCCTTCTTCCGCTACTACGTCCACAAGTGCTATCTCTCCTCCGATTGTTGTGATTCTTTGATCATAGGTATCACTTTCAAACCACCAATAGCTGCTCACCCGAACTCCTTCTCCAGCAAAGATCCATATTGTTCTGGTGCAAACTCCAAGCTCTCGGATCAGTGTACATCCTCAGAATGTCTTCGTTATCTACTTCTGATGTTCTAGTTACTGTTTTTGTAGGGAATCCTAGTGCTTCTTCATATATAGAGCTTATCACCATCAATGTTGCCATACTAATCTTTCAAGTTATCAAAAGGTGGTAACTACGCATCTTGGTGAGCCCAGTTTTCTAATCTCCTATTTGGATATGATTTACTAGGTTACATCGACAGCTCTCTCAGTTGTCTACCAGCAATGATGAACATCCCCAGAGAACCCAATCTAGTACCAAAGCTAGCTCATAAGCCATGGTTATGTCAAGATCATCTCATCCTCCAAGCTCTTGAAGCCCCAATTGTTGGATCCGTCGTACCATTAATATCTTTATGTGCGATTGTTGCAGAAGCATAGTACAAGTTGCAAACAACCTTAGCAAATCAATTACATACTCACATACTTAGTCTTCTATCTAGTCTAATGAAAACAAAACAAGAGGGAAGTACCATTGTTGATTATCTATAAAATATCAAAGTTATTATCGATGACTTGGCTTTGAAAAGTCATTCTCTCTGTGACAAAGAAGTCATAATCCATACCCTCAATGGCCTAGGAGACAAGTACAAGGAATTGATAGCCATAGTTCGGGCATGCGACTCACCAATGTTATTCGAAGAACTATGTGACAAGTTGACTGACTATGAGACATACTTAAGGCATGAGGATAAGTTACTCGGGCCAACCATCACAGCCTAAATTAATCAAAAGTCTAAAAGGAAGAGCAACCAGTACAAGAAGAATATCAATAAAGGTTTGACTAAGATATCTTGACTCTATGGGTCCCAAACAAATCTCCTTTACTTCGTCTCATCAACATTTCTATCAAGGTGGCAACTCTAATAACCACCAGCCCTAGCGTCCTGACCTCATAAGCCAATAAAGAATTATCTACCAATTGTGTGATAAAGTCGGACACTCCGCAAAAGTCCATTAATCTCAACCCAAACTCCCTACTCTATCATAGTGGCCCTAGGCAAATCTCATGACTACATCAACTACATATCAACCTAATTGGATTATGGACTCTGGCGCCTCTCATCACATCACCTCTGATATTCAGAACTTGTCTATCCAATGCTAGTCATATGTGCCCTACAAGCCAATCACATGAGTGATGGCACTTGTGACTTGATATGCACTTTATCTCTTTTCTTATTATTAGATATTTTATCACTTTATCTTACGTGTTGCATATACTGTGATGTCCTTAGATCTGTGCAATGGGAATCGGATTGTAATGAGATCATGATAATGAGACCAATTCACCTTTAAACACAGATCCTAAATTATCCTAATCATAGGTTACTCGAGAAGGACATCGAGATAACCGGATAGACTGGTGTGCTGTATACCCATTCACATCGAGGTAGTTGGACTTATAGCTACTCGTGTAGGGATACTAAGGGTACAGTGCAGGTGCTCATTGGAGAATGAGTTTACTGATTGATCTGCCTACGGAATGCTGGATGGTTATTGATACCTCATGTCAGACAGCGATTCCGAAGTCCCAGTAGTGTATCTGGTCTTTAGATTTGAGACACCAAGGATGTCCTGTATGAGTACTCCACTCTTTGATATCGGACTTATAGGTTTGGAAAGTTCCAGATCTAGTACAGCTGGTTATTGGGAGTGGTAGCCAACCTTACGAGGGCTATTGAGTGTCAATAGAGTATCATCTGCTCTCGGTATCATGAGAGGAATATCCCATGTGTTCTTACTCGAACAAATCCTTGGCCAAGGTTATTCGGATTGAGAGAAAAAGAGTTCTCCGAGAGAATCCGACAAGAGCAAGACTCGAGGAGAGACCGTATGGGCCTGACAGCACCATGCCCAGTATAGAGTCTCTGGGATATTAGATGGATAATGGACTATAGATACATGGTAACTGAGGACAGATAGGTCTAAAGGATTGGATTCCCCTGTATCATTTAGGGGCCACGGCATAGTGACCTGGTACGTCCGTAGTCGATGAGTTGGGTGAATTATTATAGAGATAATAATTCACTAAGTCAAAAGGAGTTCTGACAAGTATGACTCATAGCCAGCTCGATATTGGGCCTAGAGGGTCACACACATATGGTGGGTGTTGCGACGAGTAGAGGTTCGGATATGGGATATCCGCTGAACCCCCTATCTTATTAGATATCCATTAAGCCCCTGAATTATTGGATCCTGAGATGAGATCCAATAATTGCTAATAAGAGATTATTAGATAGAAACCCACTAATCCAAGAGACTTGGGTAATTGGATGGAGATCTAATACCCAATAGGGCAAAAGATCCATTAGGGTTTTCAGGGGGCCTCTATAAATAGGAGGGAACCAAAGCTCTATAGGCTGAGGGTTTCTTTTGGTAGCCACCCCCTGTTCTCCTCTCCCCAGAGAGAGAGGTGCATCGTTGCAATCCCTACTGTATGGATACCGCTAGAGAGGAGGACACTTGACCTCCTTCATCCTCTCCCACAGATCTATAGGAATTCAGGGATATATGATCTCCCTATGTATCTTCTTTTATACGTGCAGTTTTATAGATTTATTTTTGATGCACCGATCTTCGCACGACGATAATAACTTTCTATAAAAAAATCTAGGGTGCTTTGTTTTTCTGTTCTTCCGCTGCGCATGTGATGTCGCTCCCCTAACGGATTTCCCAATAGTGATATGAGAGCTAGGTTGTTCGTGATAAGATTGAATCTTAAACTGTGTGTGTTATATTTTGGATTTGCTTTTAACGCCAAAATCATTGACGCAAAAGGGTTAGGAAGGGCAACAACTGTTGCTGCCCTTGTTGCGCTCGTGCAGCGACCGTAAGGGTGAGGGATTAGGTTTTTAGGGCAAAAGATGATTTTACCTCTCGAAATTTCATAAATTTCAGATTCTGTCCCCTTTGATAGAATTACCAAAATACCCCTCAGAATTTTAGAAATTCTAGATTCTGTCCCTTTTGACAGAATTACCAAAATACTTTTGGCCGAATTATCAAAATACCCCTGAGAATTCAAAAAATTTCCTCTATGTCCCTGATTTCATAAAATTAAATATATTAATTAAATAGTTTAATTCACTATTATTTTTATCTAGTAGTCCTATAAAGTAACATATACATGTGATATATGATGTGGATAGATGATCATGGACTTGTGATGTGATGTGTATACATGTGATTATTATTATTGGGGTCTGCGAGTCTCTATTTTTCTCGTTTATTGTTAGGCCTGCGTGCCTATAATTATGTTGTAATTACATGAGGAGGCGCAGCAGTAGCGGGACCCACGAGGCCGAGACGGACGATCCGACGCATGGAGATGTGTTGAGATGCCGACGGATCCGACGAAACAAGATGGACGATCACAGGGCATAGAGATGCGTCGAAGTACACATAGATCTTGATGTGAGTGATTGGGCCCACTGGCTCGGGTCTGATCGCATTAGGATGTGGTCCATGATCATATGATGTAATTGCTCATGTGATGTGTGATTAGATATACACATACTAGATGTGTATATATATATATATTTGCATGCGATGTAGATATATATATTAAATACGTATGTGTGTGACACATTATGTTAGGAGACCAAATCAAAAATCCTCTCCATTAATAATATTAAGTCGGTAAACGTGAGGTAATAAGATTGACCCACGTGGCCTTCCATCGTTATAGTTAAGAACTAACTCTTGGTGTAAGTTGAGTTGATCGAGTCCCTCGAGACTCACCTATATCGCGTTTCGCTATCTTATCTACGACATAGATATGTCATTGGTGACCTGAGGATATGGTATGCTTAGTCGAGTCCCTCGAGAGTATATCACCGAATCAGACTCATCTGGTAACGATGGTGATGACTTAACCGAACATCATGGTTAGTCGAGTCCCTCGAGGCCATGGTGGTTCGGATGCCGAACAGGACGGGAATCACAAGGAGTTGTGATTGACAAGAGTTGCCTACATTTACGGGCTTAACGTGATTGGTCGAGTCCCTCGAGGTTACGTTAAGATGCCGATTGGATCCTGATCCCCACTAGAGATCTGCCAGGGGTCTCCGATTCATATACCGGAGGGTGTTGTGTGTCTCATGAAAAATTAATGGGAATACATTAAGATAGAAGTCTTTATCTTAATTGTTTAAATTTCTACAAAGTCTGCATGTTATTTATTTCTGCTACATCTTTTATTTCAGAAAATTATCATTTTCAAATCCTTTACGTGGCATACTTGATGCCAACCGCCTCACTGGTCCAAATTATACGGATTGGCTTCACAATCTGAGAATCGTTCTCACGACGGAGAAAATTACGTATGTCCTTGATACAATGATCCCTATGCCCGACGAAGGGGTAAGCGAGAATGAGATCGCTCGTTATGTGAAGTACTTAGATGATTCCACTCTTGCTCAGTGTTATATGTTAGCCTCTATGACTACTGAGTTACAGAGACAACATGAAAAATATTGATGCTAATTCCATACTCCTGCATCTCCGCAAACTGTTTGAGGAAAAGGGAAGAACTCAACGATATGAGATATCAAAGAGTCTTTTCCGTGCTAGGATGACTTAGGGGACACCAGTTCAGAACCATGTCCTTAAGATGATTGAGTGGATCGAGAAACTCAGGTCTAGGAATGGTCCTAGAGGATAACCTGTGTGTGGATCTTGTGCTTCAGTCCATACCAGATTCCTTTTCTCAGTTCATAATGAATTTTAATATGAACAAACTTGAGGTGATCCTCCTAGAGCTCCTTAATATATTGAGAGAAGCAGAGAGCACCATCAAGAAAGAGAAGCCGGTTCTCTATACTGGTGAGACCAGAAAGAAAAGGAAGGCTGAGAAGACCCTTAAGAAGGGCAAGGGCAAGGGCAAAATGGGTAAGGTAAAGGTTGCCAAGAAAAACCTAACAAAGGACAAAGGCTAGTGTTTTCACTACGGTAAAGATGGGCACTAGAAGAGGAACTGCAAAGAGTACCTTGTAGAGAGGGCGAAACAGAAGCTTGTAGAAGCTTCAGGTACATTCATGATCAATCTCCATTTGTCAAAATCTTATGATAACACATAGGTATTGGATACCAGGAGTGCTTATCATATTTATAATTTGTTGCAGGTTCTGGTAGAACTTAGGAGATTGAACAGAGGCGAGATGGAGCTTAAGATGGGCAATGGAGCAAAGGTTGCTATAGTGGCTGTTGGCAATGTCACCTTACATCTGCCTGGTGGAGCTATTATTGCATTAAATGCATGCTATTATGTTCCTTCTATTATCAAAAATATTATTTCCATTTCATGTTTGACAGTTAATGGATATAAATTAGTTTTTAAGAATAATGGTTATTCAATAATATTAGATGATGAAATCATTACGAGAGGAACAATGCATAATAGTTTATTTATGCTAAATATAGCTCCACATATCATGAGTGTAAGTGAGTCTAAGAGGAAACGAGAAGTGGAGAACCAGACTGGAAAGAGTATTAAAACCCTTCGATCAGATCGAGGAGGTGAGTACTTGAGTATAGTGTTCACCCAGTTCCTCAAAAGCTATGAGATATTATCTCAATGGATACCTCCTTATACACCATAGCTTAATGGTGTATCAGAGAGGAAGAATCACACACTGTTAGACATGGTGCGTTCTATGATGTGTTTCGCTGACCTACCCATCTCATTTTGGGGATATGCCTTAAAGACCGTAGCTTACCTTCTAAACATAATTCCAACTAAATCAGTGATGGCTACTCCATATGAGATATGGAATGAGAAGAAGCTCAATCTTAAAGTTGTTAAGATTTACGATTGCCCTGCCCACGTTAAGAGACACAACCCTGACAAGTTAGAATCTAGGACGAAACGGTACAAGTATGTGGGATACCCTAAAGAAAGTTGTGGGTATTATTTCTATCACCTTGAGGACCGAAAGATCTTTGTAGCCAAGAGAGCAGTGTTCCTTGAGAAGGAACACATTCTTGGTGGAGATAGTGGGAGCATGATAGAGTTGAGCGAGGTTCGGGAACCTAGCTCAAGCACCATTCCAAAATCTGTTCAGATACCTAACACACAAGTTCCAACTTTACGTATGTCCGATAGAGTATCCCATCCTCCTGAGAGATATGTGGGACATATCAAAAGAGAAGATGTTGAGGATATTGATCCTCAGACCTACGAGGAGGCTATTATGAGCATAGACTCCGGGAAATAGCAAGAAGCTATGAATTCAGAAATGGATTCCATGTACTCCAACAAGGTTTGGAACCTAGTTAATGCACCCGAGGGTATTGTACCCATTGGCTGCAAGTGGATCTTCAAAAGAAGATTAGAGTAGATGGAAAGGTAGAGACCTATAAAGTAAGGCTAGTGGCTAAGAGGTATCGTCAAAGGCAAGGTGTTGATTATGATGAAACTTTCTCACCTGTAGCCATGCTAAAATCCATTCAAATTCTATTGGCTATTGCATCACACTATGATTATAAGATCTGGTAGATGGATGTCAAAACTGTATTCCTCAATGGCAACCTCGAGGAGGAGGTGTATATGATACAGCTTGAGGGATTCATGATAAGGTGTGCAGGTTGCTTAGGTCCATTTATTGATTAAAGCAAGCTTCTCGAAGTTGGAACATAAGATTTGATGAGGCGATCAGATCTTATGACTTCGTTAAGAACGAAGATAAACCTTGTGTGTACAGGAAATTAAATGGGAGCACTATCACTTTTTTGGTATTATATGTGGATGACATCCTGATCATTGGGAATGATGTAGGAATGCTCTCTACAGTAAAGACTTGGTTATCTAGGCACTTCTCCATGAAGGACTTAGGGGAATCATCCTGCATATTGGGGATACGGATCTATAGAGATAGATCCAAGAGGATGTTTGGCTTGTCTCAGTCCAAGTACATAGACACCATTGTCAAAAGGTCTGGCATGAAAAATTCCAAGAGAGGTCTCGTACCAATAAGACATGGAATATCACTTTCTAGGAGTATGTCCCCAAAGACTCCTAAAGAAAGGGCACACATGGATATGATACCATATGCAACAGCGATAGGATCTATCATGTATGTTATACTATATATCAGGCTTGATATAGCGCATGCTCTGAGTGTCACGAGTAGATATCAAGCAAATCCAGGCTTGGAGCATTGAAAAGCAGTAAAAAATATCCTTAAGTACTTGAGAAAGACTAAGGATCTTTTACTGGTATATGGAGGTAGTAGCCTCAGGGTTGAGGGCTACACGGACTCGAGCTTCCAGTCCGATGTCGATGATAGCAAGTCCAATTTAAGGTATGTGTTCACCCTGAATGGAGGAGCAGTATGCTGGAAGAGTTCCAAGCAAGACACTACTATTGACTCGACCACAGAGGTGGAATACATTACTGCAGTAGAGGCAACAAAAAAGGGAGTCTGGATGAAGAAGTTCATCACAGATCTAGGAGTCATCCTGAGCAGCGAGGAGCTAATTCCTTTATATTACGATAAATACAGGACGATTACTCAAATAAGGGAACTCGGGTCTCATCAGAAGTGTTCTGAGGAGGTTCCAACTTATTAGAGAGATCATGGCCCGAAGAGATGTAGTAGTGGAAAGAGTTCCATCCGAAGATAACATTGTAGATCCACTGACAAAGCCATTAACTTAGATTGTCTTTGAGCGTCACAAAGGTCTGATAGGGATCAGACATGTTGGTGATTGGCTTTAGGTCAAGTGGGAGATTGCTAGTCATATGTGCCCTGTAAGCCAATCACATGAGTAATGGCACTTGTGACTTGATATACACTTTATCTCTTTGCTTATTATTAGGCATTTTATCACTTTATCTTGCGTGTTGCATATACTGTGATGTCCTTGGATCTGTGCAATGGAAATCGGATCGTGATGAGATCACGATAATGAGACCGATTCACCTTTAAACATAGACCCTAAATTATCCTGGTCATAAGTTACTCAAGAAGGACATCGAGATAATCGGATAGACTAGTGTGCTGTATACCCGTTCATATGATGGAGGTAACTGGTCTCAAAGCTACTCGTGTGGGGACACTAAGGGTATAGTGCAGGTGCTTATTGGAGAATGAGTTCACTGATTGATCCCCTACGGAATGCTGGATGGTTATTGATACCTCATGTCAGACAGCGATTCCGCAGTCCCAGTAGTATATCTGGTCCTTAGACTTGAGGCACCAAGGATGTCCTATATGAGTACTCCACTCTTTGATACCGAACTTATAGGTTTGGAAAGTTTCAGATCTAGTACAACCGGTTATTGGGAGTGGTAGCCAATCTTACGAGGGCTATTAAGTGTCAATAGAGGATCATCCACTCTCGGTATCATGAGAGGAATATCCCATATATTCTTGCTCGAATAAATCCTTGGTCAAGGTTATTCGGATTGAGAGAGAAAGAGTTCTCCGGGAGAATCCGACAAGAGCAAGACTCGAGGAGAGACTATATGGGCCTGAGAGCACCATGCCCGGTATAGGGTCTCTATGATATTAGATGGATAAGGAACTATAGATACATGGTAACTGAGGATAGATATGTCCAAAGGATTGGATTCCCCTATATCATTTGGGGGCCGCGGCATAGTGGCCTGGTACGTCCGCAGTCGATGAGTTGGGTGAATTATTATAGAGATAATAATTCACTAAGTCAGAATGAGTTCTGACAAGTATGACTCACGGCCAGCTCGATATTGGGCCTAGAGGGTCACACATATGGTAGGTGTTGCGACGAGTAGAGGTTTGGATATGAGATATCCGCTGAACCTTCTATCTTATTGGATATCCATTAAGCCCCTGAATTATTGGATCCTGAGACGAGATCCAATAATTGCTAATAAGAGATTATTGGGTAGAAATCCACTAATCCAAGAGGCTTGGGTAATTGGATGGAGATCCAATACCGAATATGGCAAAAGATCCATTAGGATTTTCAGGGGGCCTCTATAAATAGGAGGGAACCAAAGCTCTATAGGCTGAGGGTTTCTTTTGGTAGCCACCCCTTATTCTCCTCTCCCCAGAGAAAGAGGTGCATCGTTGCAATCCCTACTGGGTGGATACCGCTAGAGAGGATGCTTGACCTCCTTCATTCTCTCCCACAGATCTGTAGGAATTCAGGGATATACGATCTCCCTAGGTATCTTCTTTTACACGTGCAGTTTTGCGGATTTATTTTTGACACATCGATCTTCGCACAATGACGGAAACTTTCTATGAGAAATCTAAGGTGTTTTGCTTTTTTGTTCTTCCACTACGCATGTGATGTCGCTCCCCTAACGGATTTCCCAACATCCATAACAACTATAGCAGAAATAAAGATATCATCATCGGAGATGGTAAGTAATTCTTATTACTCATACTGGTTCCACAATGCTTAATTCTAATACTGTTAGTTTTATACTCGATGATGTTCTGTATGCACCTCGCATTAAGCGAAATCTCATTTCCTTTTCTCAATTCTACAAACACTATAATACTTTAATTGAATTCTTTCCTAACTCTTTTCTTGTCAAGGATTTGAGTATGAGGGCATCCTTAGTCCAAGATCAGAATATAGGCAACATTTACGAATGGCCGTCAGCTCCATAAATAATCTAGCCCACTATTTATTCTTCGGTTGTAGCTTCAATTAATGTATAGCATTATCGTCTTGGTCATCCCTCGTCCCTTATCTAGCAAAAATTACTTTCTTATTATTCTCTTCCTAGTCTTAAATCAAGTAACTTTATAATTCACTATGATGCTTGTCTTAGCAATAAAAATCATAGACAACCCTTTGGTACATCCTTCATATCTTACTCTAAACCATTTGAAATTATTTATACTGATGTTTGGGGCCTTGCTCCAATCATTTCCTTTGACAAATTTAGGTTTTATATCATTTTTATAGATTATTTCACTAAGTATATATGATTGTACCATCTTCATCATAAATTTGAAGTTTTCACAACCTTTACCAACTTTAGAAAGTTGGTCAAGAACTATTCTCAATCTACAATCAAAATAGTCTACTCTGATGATGGAGGTGAATATTAAGCCTTGACATTCTGTCTCTCAACTTGTGGTATATAACACCTCAAGTCACCCTTATATACTCCTCAATTAGTTGGCTTTACTAAACGCAAACATCAGCATATAGTTGAAACTAGTCTCACACTTTTACATCAGACCTCCATGCCTCTAACCTTTTGGTCAGTAGTCTTTCAAATTACAATCTATCTTATTAATTGTATGCTTACTCTAGTCCTACAATATCAGTCCTCATTTGAAATACTATTTCATAAATCTCTAAACCTTCAGAAATTTAAAATATTTGGCTATCTATGTTATCTATGGTTACGTCCCTATGTCTCTCATAAGATAACATCAAAATCTAAGCCTTGTGTCTTCATAGGATACTCTCTTGAATATAATGTTTTCCGATGCTATAACCATCAAGCTCAAAAAGTCTTTATATCACGTCACGTTATTTCTGTGGAGTCTACTTTTCCTTTCAACAACCATAAGTTTCCTACCGTGCAAGCCACTATGTCAAATATTCATCACTGGAGTATACCTTCAATCCTGTTAGATGAGACCCTTATAACACAGTCCAGTTCTTCCCCTTAGGATCTACACTCTACTACTACAATTCAGTAGTTGCCCATTCCTTCCATTACTTCTCCACTTCATTCTCCCCAAGGTTCCCCCATTGATGAGGCAACATATTCAGAAATACAACCATTATCATTACCTCCTCCTAGACCTAGTGACACTAAAGTATCTTAGCTTGACTCGGCCTGTGTTAATAACTCTCCACCACCTCTAACAATAGCACAATCTTATAATCCAATAGCCTTTGAACATCTAATGGCAACACACTCCAAGAGTAGTATTTTTAAATCACGTTAAATCCTTGACCTATATACTATCACAGAAACCTCATTTAAGACCATTGAACCCACTACATTCGCTCAAGCCCAAAAATCTCCATACTGGTGTAAAGCCATGTATGAAGAATATGATGCCCTCCTCCATAACTTAACATAAACCCTTATACCCTTTTATTACACACAAAATATCATCGAGTGTCAGTGAGTCTTTTGAATTAAATAGAACCCAAATGAATCCATTGCTAGATATAAAGCATGACTAGTTGTCAAAGAGTTTCATCAATGACCTGGTGTTGATTTCACTAAGACATTCAGTCTCATTATTAAACCATCAACAATCTGACTTATCCTAAGTTTGGTTATAACTAAAACTGGCAATTATGATAATTGGATGTTAACAATGCCTTTTTATAAGAGACTCTAACTGAAAACGTCTTTATGTAGCAACCTCCTGGTTTCATCCATCCTCAATATCCAAGACATATTTGCAAACTACAAAAAGCTAGTTATGGACTTCGTTAAGCTCCAAGAGTTTGGTACAAAGAACTTGGCTCATTTTTTACTTCAACTAGCTTTATCAACTCCAAGTTTGATATATCATTATTTGTACGATGACAAATGGAGGCACAATATATCTTCTGGTGTATGTAGATGATATTATTATTATGGATAATAATCCTATAGAGATCCAGGCATTCATCAAGCAATTAGCATATTGATTCTCCCTTAAATATCTAGATACCTTGAGCTACTTTTTGGGAGTGGAAGTAACATATACACCTTTAGGTCTCTTCCTATCACAAAGAAAATATATTCAAGATTTATTATTAAAGATAAATATGCAAGATGTAAAAGAGGTGACAACTCCCCTTTCTACCACTGAAACACTCAACTTATGTGATGGTAGTCCTGCTACGGAACCCGCTCAATATCGACAAGTAGTTGGTTCATTATAGTACTTAGCTCTCACTTGTCCAAACATTCCATTTGCAGTCAATAAATTATCATAATTTATGCATCGACCATCTACTACGCATTGATCTATAGTCAAACGAATCCTGCGATATCTTAAAGGGACCCTCAATCATGGTCTCTTTCTTCGTAAACACTCTCCACTTCATCTTTATACTTTTGGCGATGCTGATTAGGCAAAAAACTTCGATGATAAAATATCCACGTCGGGGTATATTATCTTCCTTGGAACTAATCCAATTAGTTAGAGTTCTAAGAAATAAAAGATAACTACATGATCTACAACTAAAGCTGAATGCCGAGCCATTGCCACTACAGTTGCTGAACTCAATTGGCTCATAAACCTGTTTAAGGAACTCAATGTCAACTACACCATTACTCCTACAATATATTATGATAATATTGGAGCTACCTACTTATATGTCAATTGCTAGTTATAGGTGCCCTACAAGCCAATCACATGAGTGATGGCACCTGTAACATGTTGTGTCAATTTTTTTACTCATGATTATTGATATTTTCTCATATTATCTAGATGTATATTGTAATATCCTTGGATCTATGCAATGGGAATTGGATTGTGATGAGATCACGATAATGAGATTGATTCACTTTTAAACATAGACCCTCAATAATCCTGGTCATTGGTTACTCGAGAGAGATATCGAGATAACCGGATAGATTGGTGTGCTGTATACCCGTCCATATGATGGAGGTGGTTGGTCTCATAGCTACTCGTGTGCGGACACTAAGGATATAGTACAGGTGCTCACTGGAGAATGAGTTCATTGATTGATCCACTTATAGAATATTTGATGTTTATTGATACCTAATGTTAGACAGTGCCCATAGTTCCAATAGTATATCTAGTCCTTATTGTCAAGACACCAAACATGTCTTGTATGAGTACTCTACTCTTTGATATCAGACTTATAGGTTTGGAAATTCCAAATCTAGTACAACCAGTTATTGGGAGTGACAACCAACCTTACGAGGGTTATTAAGTATCAATAGATGATCATCCACTCTCGGTATCATGAGAAGAATATCCCATGTATTCTTATTCAGGCAAATCCCTAGCCAGGGTCATTCGGATTAAGAGAGAAAGAGTTCTCCGAGAGAATCTGATTAGAGTGAGACTCGATTGGAAACCATATGGGCCTGACAGCACCATGCCCAATATACGGTCTCTAGGATATTAGATAGATGAAAGACTATAGATACATGATAATTGAGGGTAGATAGGTCCAAAGGATTGGATTTCCCTGTATTGTCTAGGGACTACGGCGTAGTGGCTTAGTACGTCTGTAGTTGATGAATCGAGTGAATTATTATGGAAATAATAATTCTCTGAGTCAGAAGGAGTTTTAATAGGTATGACTCACGGCTAGCTCGATATTGGGCCTAGAGGGTCATACACATATGGAAGGTGTTATGACGAGTAGAGGTTCGGATATGAGATATCCGTCGGAGCTCCTATCTTATTAGATATCCAATAAGCCCCTATATTATTAGATCCCATGGATGAGATCCAATAAGAGCTAGATTTTTAGGTAAAGACCCATTAATCTAAGAGGCTTGGGTAATTAGATGAAGATTCGATACCCAATAGAGTAGGATCCATTAAGGTTTACAAGAGACCTCTATAAATAAGAGAGAACCAAAGGTCCATAGGCTAGGGCTTTTTGGTGGCCACCTCCTATTCTCCGCTCTCCAGAGAGGAGCATCTTCATAGTCTTCCCATGTGGATCATCATTAGAGAGGAGGATGCTTGACCTCCTTCATCCTTCCCATGGATCTATGAGAATTCGGAGATATACGATCTCCTTATGTACTATCTTTTACATATGCAGTTTTCAGATTTATAAATTTATTTTTTTACACTGATATTCGTACGATGTTGAAATCTTTCATGAAAATCTAGGATTTTTTTGTTTTTCATTCTTCCACTGCACATGAGATGTTGCCCCTGGATTTCTCAACACTAATCTAGTGTTCTACTCATGTATGAAACACATTGCCATTGACTTTCACTTCATGCAGGATTTAGTTGTCAGACATCAACTACATGTTTTTTACTTGCATATGGTTGATCAAATAGCAAATTCACTCACAAAGCCGCTTGCCCGTAAACTATTTTTATTACATCAGTCCAAGATCGATATCCTTGACAAAAGCTCAAACTTGCGGGACCATGATAGCAGATAAGATTTCTCAACTGCATAAGGAAATCTTGCTGAAGTAGTTGAGGAAATCTCGCTAAAGTAGTTGAGGAAAATCCTCTTTGCTAATATATATAAATAGCCATCAAGCTCACTCACTTTCTCAAGCAGCTTGTAATTTTATTTTATTTATCAATCACGTTGTTTTAACTCATCAACTAATGTTTAATTCTTTATTATGGACCCCAGGCCCTATCCCTCTCCTCCCTTTAATGTCCCACTCGCTTTCTCCCATCCCAATAATGTTCTTTCTTTTGGTGGTATTCCTTCTCTTGATTGTGTCCCTTGTCTTAGTAGTATTCTTATGTTTCTTTCTTTTTTTCTCCTTTCAAATCAATAACACTTTGTATCACCATTAAGATCTTTTCTCTCATGGCTTAGCTACTCGTGTGTGGACATTAGGGATATAGTGTAGGTGCTCGTTGGAGAATGAGTTCACTAATTGATCCGTTTATAGAATGTTGGATAGTAAATGATACCTTATTATCATACAACGATTCTGTAGTCCCAATAGTGTATCTAGTCTTTAGACTTGAAACACTAAGGATGTCTTGTATGAGTACTTCATTTTTTGATACCAAACTTATAGGTTTGGAAGTTTCAGATTTAGTACAACCGGTCATTAGGAGTGGTAGCCAACTTTATGAGGGTAATTGAGTATCGATAGAGGATTATCCACTCTCAGTGTCATGAGAAGAATATCCTATGTGTTCTTGCTTAGGAAAATCCATAGCTAGGGTCATTCAGATTGAGAGAGAAAGAGTTTTTTAAGAGAATCCAATTAGAGCAAGACTTGAGTAAATTCCGTATGGGTCTGACAGTACCATGCCTGGAATAAGGTTTTTGGGATATTAGATGGATGAGGGACTATAGATACATAGTAACTGAGAACAGATAGGTCATAAGGATTCGATTCCCTTGTATCGTCTGGGGACTATGGCACAGTAGCCTAGTATATCCATAGTCAATGAGTCGAGATAATAATTCACTCAGCCAGAAGAAGTTTTGACAAATATAACTCACAATCAGTTCAATATTAGGCTTAGAGGGTCATACACATTTGGAAGATGTTGCGATAAGTAGAGGTTTATATATGAGATATCTGTTGGAGCTCATATCTTATTGGATATCCAATAAATCCCTAAATTATTGGATCCTATGGATGAGATACAATAAGAGCTTATGAGATATTATTAGGTAGAGATCCACTAATCTTTGGATAATTTAATGGAGATCTAGTACCTAATGGGACAAGACCCATTATGATTAAATTGATAAGGGATCTCTATAAATAAGAGGGAACCAAAGGCCACTATACTATGACTTTTTGGTTACTATCTCCTATTCTCCTCTCCACCTCTTCTCCTTAGCTAGCAGCCTCTATTTGGGGCATGTGGACAACAAGAAGGGTCGACCCCTTCTTGGTTGCGTGGTACACGTGAAAAGGAGATTGGTGCAACGATTTGAAGAGCGTCTTCGCAACCCCTACCATATGGATCGCCACTAAAGAGAATGACAGTTGACATTCTTTATCCTCTCCCATAGATCTATAGAATTTCAAAGATATACGATCTCCCTAGGTAACATACATGTCTTAATACATGTAGTTTTTCAGCTTTGTGAGTTTCTGCACACCAATCTTTTGCACGATGACAAAAACCTTATTTTCTTTAGAAATCTAAGATTTTTATTTTATGTTCTTCCATTGCGCATGTGATGTCACCCTAGATTTCTCAACAATAAATATATATTATGATGTTCTTAGATATGTGAAATAAGAATTGGACTAATTCACCTTTAAATATAAATCCAAAATATTCCCAGTCATAGGTTGCTCGAGAGGGACATCGAGATAACTGAATAGACCAGTGTGCAATATATCTATCCATATGATGGAGGCAATTGATCTCATAGCTGCTTGTGTGAGGATACTAGGGATATAGTATAGATACTCATTAGAGAATAAGTTCAATGAATAATCTACCTATGGAATGTTGGTTGGATAATGATATCTCATCATTAAATAATAATTCTGTAGTCCCAATTGTATATCTGATCCTTAAGCTTGAGACACCAAAGATGTATTCTTTGAGTACTCCATTCTTTGATACTAGACTTTAAGTCTATAACTTCCAGATCTAGCACAATGGATCATTGGAAGTAATAACCAACCTTACGAAGGTAATTGGGTGTTAATAGAGGATCATCCACTCTCGATATTATGAGAGAAATATCCTATATGCTCTCATTAATGCAAATCCTTAGCTAGGGTTAATCGAATCATGATGAATCCAATTAGCATGAGATTTGGATTGAGAGAGAAGTTTTCCGGAAGAATCTAATTAGAGTGAGACTTGGATAGATATCATATAGGCTTACTAGTACCATGCCGATATATGATTTCTGATATATTAAATGGATAAGGGACTATAGATATATGGTAATTGAGGGCAGATAGAACCAATGAATTAGGTCTCTCTATATCATATGAGGACTATAGTGTAGTGGTATAGTACATCCATAGTCAATAAGTAGAGTGAATTATTATGAGGATAATAATTCACTAAGTCAGAAAGAGTTCTAAGTCAGAAGGAGTTCTGATAGATGTAACTCACGACCAGCTCGATATTGGATTTAGAGAGTCATACATATATAATGAATAATGCAACGAGTAGATGATTGGATATGAGATATCCAATATGTTCCTATTTTATTAGATCCATTGGGTGGGTGAGACCTAATAAAACTTAAGAGTGATTATTATATGAGAATTTAATATCTATTAGGCTAAGATAATTAAATAGAGTTCTAGTACTCATTAGGTAAGATCCATTAGGGTAAATTAAGAGAACTCTATATAAATAGGAGTTGGGGCTTCATGAGTCATAGGTTGGACTCCTATTGCCATCATCTCCTCATTGCTTATTTCTCCAGACGACTGCCTCTCTTTGATGCAAGATGATAGTAAGAGGGATCCATCCCTCCTTGGTTGCTATATTTTAGTGGTGTTTGAAAGCAAGGAAAGAACATGCTACACGATGAGGTGCGTCATCATCACATCCGCAATGTGGATCATCACTAGAGAGGAGTTTGAAAGATCTCCTTCATCTACGAACTAGATCTATAGATTAAGGGATATACGATCTCCCCTAGATGAGAACGTCTCAACCATTTTATGAAATTACATGATTTTATCGTTTTTGAATTTTTCGCTCTTGATCGCTATACGGTAATTCGATAAGATTGATTTGGGAATATTATTTTTTACTATACATGTGATTCTCTATGTAATTTCCTAATAATAGGTTCATTTGTAAACTCGATCATGATTGAGTTTGTTTTTTTAATCACTGCCTCTTTCATCTGTATCAACCTTTCTCTGAGACCTAAAACCAATCAAATCCGTCGACTTTGAATCATATTGGATCAACTACCAACCTTGATCCAAGAGGCTTAGAGCAACCTAAACCTTCCTACTTTGTCTCTTGACAATATTCATAATCAACTCACCAAACTAAGTACCAACATCTCTAAATAGAATAAAGTGGGTGTGGGGAACGTTCAATCTAGACTCACATATACCCTTGCCTATATCACCGACCTTCCAACCTATGATAAAACTACAGCCCTTGCTGATGAGTAGCTAACCTAACTATAAATATTTACCAACAAAAGCCTTATTCTTTCTAAGTAAATCCACCTCAGATAGGGGACTAGGGACAAGATCAATTGGATTGAACACAATGATAGAAAACTAAATATTGTCATTCTCTTGTTAATTTAAACTGAATCATTAAGGGTTGAATCGAACCCTTTTTTTTTTTATTCGATCAATTAAAGCAAAATAGTCTGAGCTAGAATTGTTCGAATGCACCTAACTGAACCAATTTAAAATCAGCTAACACTGTTAGGTTAACTGGTTAACTAGTTTATAATTCCAAGTAATTTTAAAAATATATATTTTTAATTTAAATTTATTCAAATCAAATAATTAAGGGTCGAATCGATTAACCCGAACCCAAATTATTTCAAATGTACCTAATCGATTCAAAATCGGTTAACACAGTTAGCTTAATTGGTTAACTGGTTTATAATTTTAAATAATTTAAAAATCTATATTTTCAAATAAACCAATTCAGTTTAATTAAATCAAGCTAAAATCTTAATGTAATTTAGTTAACATAATTAGATTTGTGAAATTAAATCCACATCATTTATAAAGTTACGTCTTTGGACTAGTTTGATTAATCGAATCAATCAAGGGCTTAAGATGGTGAACTCAATCAAATTGATATCTTTTAAATTAAAATCAGCTCGGTTCAAATCGATTAACTATACCAAATAAGAGTACTCCCGAACCAAAACTGTTTATAACCTTCAAAATTAAATTATTAGCAAACTGGTTCGAAACGAATCAAATTTAGATCGATTCGGATTCAATTCTAATTTAATTTAGCTTTCCGTTCAAATAAACATAGAAAATGTAGAAACCACATCATTTCAATTAAATTTGATTTTGGTGAAATTATTACTGATAAGTGACATTATTTTGATAGAATTATTGACTCAAATCATAGCACTTTTTTGAACTCCCTTCGCTATAGTCGAATTTCATAATGCCCTCTTTCAATTGGCCTTGGCAAAAGTCTGTGTTCGAATATTAAACATTATTAGGACCTACTAATCCCATTGATTATCAAGGTTTTTATTGATTTTTAATCTTCTATTACTCTTCCAACGAAGTAAAATAGAACCAATCTGGTTTTCATCCCAAAATATTCTGACTTTTCATGTATTACTCTCCGCAATAATCTTTATAAAATTCTTGTAAAAATATTCACTAATAGAATCAAGAATATTAGGCCAAACATCATTAATTTCTCTGAGCTTTCTTCTTGACCAATCCATACATGACAACATATGTATTGCCAATGAACTTGCACATTTTGATGTTTAACTTCAGGTGTTGAGACCCTCTAGCTCTGCTTAAGATCGATCTCTTTAAGGCTTTAAATTTGTCCCCTAAGATGGTATCCTTTTGATAACAGACAAAATAAATTTTCTCCTAATATTTATAAACTGGATAAAAGCATGCATCATTTCTCCTCACTTCTCCCATCTTATCAATCGCATTGCCATTGAGACATTCGTCACAGTAATCCTCCTTCCTCTAGTTTTCTTTATTACTCAACAAATCCTTTCTAGTACCCTCGATGGCCTATCTTCTTAAGGCCACATTTCTCCTTTTGACATTAGGGGAGTCAAAATCTCTTATTTGATGTTTGCATATGACAAACTATTGCATTCAAAGCTAATGACACATCATGTGTTCATCTTGTAAATGCTCTCAGCTTACACGCTGTATCATTAGCCATCACATCAATAAAATAAAATCTAGCATTTTTTTTTAAAATTATAATGTTACTATTAAGCATCATGTTAAGAATATATTGGGTATTGGTGAACGTAACTAGCTCATTAATTATCTAGGCACCTACACTAGCCACACTAGACTATCTGATGCCTATCAAGACATCATCATCTAAAAAACATCTTAATAAAATCCAAAGAAAAAGGATTCATATCCCAAGCTAGTAAACCTACTCTCATCGACTCTGTTGTCGATGACATTCTATTGCATACCCTGATTAGCACTTAGATCGGCGACAGAAAAACTAATAGAATCATAATTCTTCTGAAACAACTCTCTTGATCATAACAGCATATGCCTTATTGGTTGGGATCAGGTTACAAATCACAAAGCTCATGGTGGTCTTAGTCTCCAAGACCTCAAGCTTATCAAGACCTATCATATTTGCTAAATGTATCTTCCTCTTCTCAATGGTTCTGATTGCTTGTAGATTAACTGCTAAATATGGATGCACCCTTCATCCCTCGAAAATTCATTTTTCCAAGAAATACTCATATGATTGAAAATCCTTTTGTAATCTTCTCCAACCATCCAAATATGGATTTTGAAAAAGTTTCTCCAAAATATGACCCTTAGTTTATGACCATCCCCGTATCCAAAAAGCCCACCTATATTAATGCCACTTATATCAATTGTGTTACTCATGTCTCAGACCTTATAGAATGCAACTCTTATAACAACCAATTAATTCACATTCTATTTAGCCCTGATCTAGCTCTCATCATCTTTTATTTATTTTTTCTTATCACTCCCTCTGATGATCATTAGATGTGGTCACTCTATTTTCTTAATCAGATTTTGACTCGCTTATGCTTTTATAAAGAATATTACTAAAAATGTGAAAGATAGATAGAAGGATTGGATGGTGATATGGGCCCTATTAAAAAAGTTTCTTTGAAAACATCCTATCAAAGTGCCTCCTTACATCCGAATGGACTTCACATTTCCTATATAATTATATCAAAATTTTGTTCATAGTTCAACCTAAAACTTCTCATACTTCTTCAATATTTTGACAATTGGCTCAATGTTCCTGGCCCAACTACGGAGAAGATCTTGATCCCCACTCAGCTTCCTTCTTTCATTCATTGCTGGCAAATTATCTTCAGCTGTTGTGGATGTATAGTGATGATTGGAAACATCACATCTAGCACCTTCTGTTAGATAATATGATTCTATTTAATTGAATAAAATATATTAATGATATGATTGGATTCTGATTATGGTTATTAACTAATAGAAAGGATGTCAAATTAAAATAGAATTTCTTAGGAAATGCCCTTGATAGGAGAAAATATTCTAATATCTTATCCTAGATCTTCTGCTATCGCTTGTAAATAGACAGGATTTCTAGGGATGCATGAGAGAGAGAACATATGAAAAAATAAGAGGATGCGATTTAGAGATTACAATTTTTATCTCAATATCTCTATTATAGTTTCTCTCTCAATCTCCCTAACCATTAATTTAAGTGGTCCTGTGAAAGGATAGGAAAAAAAGAGAATGTGAGTCTAGTTCTCCTTGCAGATTGGTATTTCAGATCTGACAACAATATTCTTGTGGATCAAATAAAGTTTATTTTTCTGAACAACAACGAAAGGTATGCATAGTAACATCATTTAGATCCATTGTTATTTGATTTCAGATTTTGGCATTAAAGTTTTTTCGCATTACAGATAGTATAATTATAGATTTTATATTAACAATTGGTATTAGAGTAATGGTTTTTGAAATCAAATACTTTCGGATCTATTTGTTAACATCTTTCATATGTGAAAGGTTCGATTTTTGTTTATGATCCATATGAAAGATTCATCGGGTATTATCAATATGTATTTCAAGTTATTTGATTTTATCGCTTGATTACCGACGAGTGAAGCAATGAGTCATTGTACAACATTATCACGAACTCCTACGCATAACCAGATCCGCGACAAAGAATCGCACCTGGCCTACGATCGAACGACGTAAGGCAACGATCGCATGAGGACAGCAGCCGCCAACGCGGGCATAGGTCGCACCTGTGCAACGCATCGCTGCGGGCGTGGTTACCCCATGGCGACTCTCCCACGGCACAACCGCACTCCAAAGCGCAGCACAAGCATGCCGCATGTGCAAAGGATTTGGCGCCAAGGAAGAAGGTGTTTTGGAAAAATTATAATTTTACCCTTTCTTCATATTAGGGTTTTTCCAAATTACAACTTTGACCTTCTGTATCTTATTAATACATTTTAGTATTTTGATAGTTCTACCTTTTATAAATGTCATAATTATAGTTTATGTCCTATCAACATATTTATAGTTTTACCCTTATGAATTAAGAATTTTTGATTTATATCCTCAATTATAAAATTGATAATAAAATTTAATTGAATTTGATCATGATTATATTTTGATTAATTATTGATTAAATTTAATTTTTGATCAAATCTAGAAAGTATTAAGTTTTGATCAATTTTTTGTTTTGATCGACTTGTTTTATTGGGCTAATATTTAACTCAATTCTAGGCTTACACAAATTAAATAAAATAAACTAGTTTAATTTAATATTTTATTTTTTAAAAAAATTATAAATTATTATTTTTTATAGTTTTTCTCACATGATTTATTGATTACATGTGGTAAATAAAAATCTAATTATTGTTCTTGGATATTTTTTTGGTTACTCACATGTATATATTTGAAATTGTGAAATCACAATTATCTTTCACATAAAGATTTTTCATGATTTATACATTATCATGATTATAGTTATCATATGAGTTTTCTTTATGCTGATCAATATATATAAATTATTGATTGTAAGTTATAAATAAAATCTAATTATTGTTCTTGGATATTTATTTGATTATACATATGTATATATATTTGAAATTGTGAAATCATAGTTATCTTTCACATAAAGATTTTTCATGATTTATGTGTTATCATGATTATAATTATCATATGAGTTTTCTTTATGCTGAATAATATTCAATAATTATTATGGTTGTTATTCTATTATTGAACTATTTCAGCATGAATTAAGATAAAGAAATTTGATGAATATTATTTATAATTTATCTTCTTAAGTTTTATCTAACCGGTAGCTACCAAAGAAGCTTGGGATGATATGCTTATGGGATATGAATTATAATAAAGGTCTTGTCATTTATAGGATATTTTAGATTATATTTTAGATTTTTTTATTGGTCCTGCAACCATCAAAGTGACCTAAACCACTAATTTATAAAATACATTATGGAGTTGATCCTAAATGACATTAAAGAAATTTAGTGAATATTATTTATAATTTATCTTCCTAAGTTTTATCTGACTAGTAGCTGCTAAAGTAGCATGGGATGGTAGGCATATGAGATATGAATTATATTAAAGTCTTGTTATTTATAGAATATTTTAGATTATGTTTTATATTTTTGTATTGGTCTTGTAGCCACCAAAGTGACCTAGATCAATAATTTATAAAATACATTATGGAATTGGTCCTAAATGATATTAAAGAAAAATAATATTCACAATGGCACACATAATTAGGAGATTTAGATAATCACAAAGGAGAATCTATTTTGAATAATTATGTGATGGGTAGGATGATACTGTTTTGGATATCCTTGTAGTTTAGTGTTATATACCCAAAAGTAGTAATATTATTCCATAAGGATGGTATCAATCATCCATAAATGATTATATATGTGAACACTAGAGATGTCAATATTGAAGGTAAAATATTGATGATATCAATAGTTCAACATTCATTAGAAATACTCAAAGCATTAATGTTATATTATTACAGTGGTACTTCCTTCATTGTATTTCTATAAATATCCCTATATTTTCTAGAATATATTTTTTGGAATAAATGGCTTGAGTATATGCAAGTTATATTGAATGAATGAGACCTTGATTAGATTATTTGAAGGAAACACAAACTTATTTACTGAAAGTTCTATGGAATAAATAATTAAGATGACTGATTAGGATGATCTGAAAGACTCAATTTTATGAAACTTAAACTTCAGTTTATAACTAGCGCATAAGAATATTTAAGGATCAATTTAAATTTTCTGATAAGTCATTAGCTGACACCTCAATAAAAGAACTGACTAAAAATGATAGTATTTGATGAATTTAAGATTACCTCCTCAATATAAGTGACAAAGTTGTAAGTTCAAGACTTATAATATTTTAAGTACTACTCAAAAAGTGGATAACAATAAAAAAGGATGAAGCATAAATCATTTAAGTTTATAATTACTATATAAACTCATAAAGGAATCTCTTCATAATAAACTATTACTTATATAACAAAGAAAGTTATGTGAAGAACTATAAGATTTGATTAGAAATGAATGATTATAAATATAACTTTTATATAGTTCAAATCAAATATTACAGAAATTATTTTTCTAATATTTGGTGGATTAATTTGATGCTTTAACATATGTTACCAATAATAGAGATTCATTTTAATAATTAAACAAAAGGGATAAAATTAAAGAAGAATAAAATATTCATCATTACAGGAATCATCTTAAAGTGAAAGCGATAGTAGTTTGTATTTATTGCTTACATCTAAAGATGATTCATTTGATGAATCTTAAGGATCCATGTTATATTCTTATAATTATGAGAATTTATATTCTTTACCTAAAATTATTAGAATATTATTTCTCTTTTGGTAGTTGTGAACTTAGTATAATCCAATAAAAGTTAACATTTGGATTCTGTATAATGGTCTATACAGAATGAATATAAATATTAAATTTATAATGATCCTATAATTAAATATTAAAATAAATATAGTTTCATAAGCTCCTTAAAATTATGCTTACATCTATGAGTCACTCTATATTTTCATCTCATTAAAGAGATACATTTTATTACCATATAGATAACATATTGAGATATGATTATATATATCTAATTCATATAAAGTCTCAAACCGTTGACACTCTTGAAGTATGCATAAATGAGGTCAAGAGATAATTAGATAAAAAAGTTAAAATCATCATATCTAATAGGGGTGATGAATTTATGATATTTATAATGAATCCAATTAAATTCTAATTCTTTTATTAGATTTTTGGAAAAGCAAAGTATATGATTTACCAGATGTGTCGTAGTAAAATATAATTGCTGAAAGGTATAATCATATGCTTACAAAAATAGTTAGAGCATGATGGGTTATTCTTTAGTACCCAAATCAATTTGAGAAGAAGCTCTAAGGACAACTATGTATATCTTAAATGAGGTTCCTAGTAAGTAAATTACATAATTTCTTTTGAGTTATAGAATGATAGAAAATCTAACTTAAAATATTTACATATTTAAGATTGTCCTATAGAGATAAGGATCTTCTACTTATATTAAAGAAAATTAAATTTAATAATTATTTTTAAATATTTTATTATTTATTCAAAAATTTTTAAAATATTATATATCTTATTGCTCTAATCATAGTACGAGGATAGTCAAATCTAGCAATATAAGATTCCTATAAAATAGCGAATCAGTGGGAGTAAAAATCTTGAAATTTAATTTTGATATAGAGGAGATACATGTTGATACTTTTTTATTATTCAAGAGATTATTGTTACTCAAATTATTAAATAATTTAATAAATGTGAACAATAAAATAACATTACAAAACTCCCATATTATATTGATATCGTTAATAATGGTCTTGTAGAACAGTCATAATTGAAAGCCTTAAGAATATCTCAATGGGAAAGGAATCCTATCATTTATGATTATTATGTAGTATATCTGTAAGAATTATATTTTGATATAGAAAACAAAATATATCCCTTATTGTTTTCACAAGTCATGAAATGTAACGATTCTGAAAAGTAATATGATACAATATAAGAAGAGTTAAAATCAATAACCAGAATGGTATTTGATGAATTCGTCAAATTGTCTAATAATTGTGAGTCTATTATATAAATATGACTCAAAGGACAATGTTGAATGATATAATAGTTAGACTTTTAGTTTTTAATATAGTTACAGATTTTCTTTATAAAGAATGTATCGACCATAATGAGACATATAGTTGTTAAAAGAACTCATTAAAAATCATTATGACATTAGTGTCTCATTATAAGTTACATCATAATGATATGAAAATAAAATTTTGATTAAGGATCTAGCTTTCATATGGGTTACTCTGAATGACTTGCAGAGAAAATGAAAGAAATATAAAATTTGGTATGCAAATTCAGGAATCTATTTGTGATCTTAAACAAGCTTCTAGACAATGATATATAAAGTTTCTTGATATCATTGATTCTTTCATATGTAAGAAAAATATTGTTCATCAGTATTCATATCTAAAGATCAATGAGAGCAAGTTTATTATATTGATCATATATATGAAAAATATTTTGCATTACCAATAGTGATCTTGGTCTATCACTAAAAAATTATCACTAAGAATTTTAAGATGATTGATATAAATGAGATATCTTATATTATTAGTCTTCAGATACTCAGGAATATATCTTAATGATTATTAAGATAGTCTCAGAAAAGATATATTAATCGAGTCTTGAGATGATTTAATATATAACTTTATTTAACAAATCATAAAAGTAGAATTTTAGTTAAAAGGTGAGTGCTTTAAAATGACTTGAAAAGAATCTGATAAATAAAATATTCTTTATATATGCGTAGTTAAAAGTCTATACTCAAGTCTATGTTAGAACAAATATCAGTTTTTACAATTAAAATATTGGGTAGATATTTGAGTTATCCAAAAGTAAAACATTAAAGGACTGTAAAAAATAATAATAATAAGATATCTAGAATGGACGAAGGATTATATGCTCACATGTATGAAATTATATCAACTTAAAATGATGGTATTTTTTAGATGCTGATTCTATAAATTGCCTCAATAACAAGAAGTCTACCTTACGATTAATATCTATATCAATTAGAGGGATAATTTGTTATTATATTATTATTATTAATGAAAGTTGGTTTTGTGGTATGATTTGAGGCCACTAATTAAACGATATAACTGTAAAATTTTTATCTCAGGACTTGGTATGGTCAGACTCAATTGCCAAGTCACTGAAGATATTTTATGATATCGCAGTAGTTTCCTTCTCTAAGAATGGCAAGTACTATTGCATCTCTATGCATTATGGTAGAAAGTACCTTATAGTTAGAGAAGACGAGTCCAGAAACATCTAATGTCAATTAATTATTTGAGTTCCACTGTATTGATTGTTGATCCATTTACTTAGGACTTACAGTCTAAAGTGTTTTGAAAGAATATGTTCTTATAATTGGGTTTGTAAGCAACCCATAAAAGATATGGAGATGCATATTTGAGTGGACACTATAATTGACATTTTTACTTACATACTTAAAGGTATTTGTTTCTGCTATCATGTTTACAATTATGTATGTACATATTATGGTTGAATGTGATGAAAGGATTGTCTTAACAAGATAAATTACATGAGTTATTTTGGACTACATTAGGAAAGACTAACAATGTTGTGGTACATAGAAGGAAGTGTGACATTAATGATATTCAACCGCTATGACTCGTATTACTAGTCAGACTTAATATAGTATTATTATATTCATTGGACTTATTAATCTATTTTTAAAATTCACACGCGTGTAAATAGTTTTTTAAAATTTCAGAATCCAATTATGCAAAATTATTTTCAAATAAATTTTATTTATTTATTTTAATTTTGAATATTTTTTTGTATCTTACAAGCCAAGTGAGAGAATGTTAGATAATATGACCTTATTTAATTGGATAAGATATATTAAGGATTTAATTAGATTTTGATTATGGTTATTGGTTAATAGAAAAAAAATCTAATTAAAATAGGATTGCTTAGGAGATACTCTTGATGGGAGGAAATCTTTTAATATCTTATCTTAGACCCTTTACTCTCGCCTATAAATAGACATGACCTCTAGGGATGCATGAGAGAGAGAGAACATACGAAGAGATAGAAGGATGCGATTGAGAGATTATAATTTTTCTCTCAATCTCTCTATTACAGTTTCTCTCGCAATCCCCTTTACAACGATAAGATTTACTCTCTAGCAACTCCCCTTTACAACCCCCCACAACATTCCTGCACTCTGTTCGCAATCCCCTTTACAACGATAAGATTTACTCTCTAGCAACTCCCCTTTACAACCCCCCACAACATTCCTGCACTCTGTTCGCAATCCCCTTTACAACGATAAGATTTACTCTCTAGCAACTCCCCTTTACAACCCCCCACAACATTCCTGCACTCTGTTTTTAGGATGGCTTCTACTCTTCTCTCTCCACGTGTACAGCAGGATATGTCATATTTGATGAAGATAACAACGTCATTCTCACTCGTTCCTGTTCCTTCAATACAACTTCCCCCCCCTAAAGGCGAAACCACGAGCGGTCCACTAAAGCCATCAAAAATAATCCCACTTCTCTTCAAGTCAATTCTGACCGCGCAACTGATGCAATTTTTGTAGATCACATAGTCACTTATAAACCTAACTCAGATACTATCTAGAAAGTAGTGGGCAAAAACGTCAACAAAACTTTTTTGTATGAATTTCTTACCGCCTAATTTATTACTTTATTTCAAAAATATACATATTCACTTCTATTTTGCAAAAAGAAACTCATTTAATAGCATATTTCATTCTAAGCATAAAAATACTGAAGATATCGACTACATAATCAATTAGAAAGCCCAGGCCGTGGAGGAGGGCAAATCGTTGCACTGAGCTGTGATCCCTGTGACCATGAGAATCATAGACATGAATCCTAAAGCAACTGATGAACAACTTTCTACTGCAGGCAGTAACATTTATTTAGCTAAATATCTGATCAGTGTAAACAGCCACTTTTTTGTTGTCCCCCCTTTACTGCCGCTTGGTTGTCGAGATAAAAGATTCATGCACCTGAATTAAACCTAGCTTAATGCCACCTCAGCTTTCCTCTAAAGGATCTGTGGAAGTGCTAGCGCCGTGTGTTATCTTCGTATTTGTAATCCTCAGCTTCATCTTTCATACTTCTCCCAAAGATAAAAGGCTTCGTTCCCATGGTAGTGAACGGCATTAGTCCAAAAGCCCGTGCAGTTTTAATCTCCCTTGCAACTTTCCTCTGAGCTTTGGCACTGATACGAGTCTGCAGAGAGAAACAATGACGGTAAGCGATCATAAGAAGTGCCATATCATTTCTCTGAAATTCTCTATGGCAAACAATATGAGTGGGATTCAATCTTGACCTGGCTTCTTTTAATTATAATTCCTGCTTCAGTCAGAAAATTTGAGAGGAACCTCACATTCTGCATTGGATCAACCCAGATGTTAGTACAACATAAGAAAAAGCAAATTTAAATAATTTCTAGAAGAAAACGAATAAGAGAAACCCAAGCCATTCAAAAACAAAGACAGATTGGTGATGAGACCGAATGCACACTGCTGCTACAAACAAAACCAGAAAGAAATTTCTCTCCAAAAACTTTTATAAACTAGGACAGAATTTACAATACAAACATATCCAACCTCTTCCAAATAGAAGAGCACTTTCTTGTTTGTGATCAATCAACCAGAAAAAAAGATGGCAGATACCTCAGAGTAGATGGATCACACATAGGGACCACATTTCCAAGAATGCTTTATTATCACTGTTATAATATGCTGAAATTACAGATATCTAATGGTGGCAGAAATGCTAAATATCTATCGGAGCCTACTATATTAATAGAACAACTTGAACTTATCAGAGTTTAAGAATATCAATACAAGCATATCAGTGTAGCTTTGGTTAAGCGCTCTAGAACTCTGGGTATGAAGTCTCTTTTTTTTTACCAAAATAGTGCACAGTGAAGCACCTACATCAATTCAAAATCTTAACTGTTCAATTTGCTCCATGGAAACATATATAGCCTCAAAATAGGAAGAGACTGTTAGAGACAAAAGTCAATAGAAACTTTATTGGGTATCACCAATGCATTATTTATAACTTAAAATGGATTATAATGATAGTGAAAGCAGGTCAATCATATTGTCAGGTTCCGACTGAATGAAGTTGCAAACTACAGCGTGATATTAATGCAAATTTTTTAAGTATACGAAGAAGCCAAAAAGTATTATGAACCTACCCTGAAATCAGCTTTCTTCAGAACCTCTTGTGTAGTTGTCTCAAACACATTTCTTTTGAATCTCTTTTGAACCCCAGGTTTTGTAAGATCAAGATCCTAAATGCAGCCACAGGAAAAAAGTGAGGATGAAAGCATACAAGTAATAATAACAGTTAAAAAAAATACTATAATATATATCTAGGGTACTAAATAACATATGAACTATATGATTAGCATTCATTTAGATATTTGTTGTCTTGCTACAAAAACAATAATAGTCATACATAAGATAGCAACTTTAGAAACTAATAATAAAAATCTTACTGCCAAGGAAAAAAGCAAAAAAGCTAGCAATTAGAATGCCTCTTACCCTTGTTGTGTAAGTCATACCAGGATAAAATGTCACATCTGGTCTAAATTTATAATTTTCATCATGTATCTCATCACTATAAACAAACGTACGAGCTGCTTCCTTCAACTTTTCATCCATACCATCTGACAGTGAATTAAAACTATCACTTATACCATCTATGATTCGGGAATCATCACTGTTCAATTTGGAGCCAATGCCAGATTTTCCATGAGCCTTCTCAAGTTTGTCAAGTTTGCGATAAAATGAATCATTTTTTTCATCATTGCTTATATCACCAAATAAGCGCCGTTCAAAGTCATCTGAGCTCTCAAACGAATTATCACTGTTTCGGCCAGAATTACCATTATCTGTTTGGACCAGAGAAAGAACAACAGTGTAAACGTAGAAATAAGAGACTGATAGAAAAAAAGATCAAACAAAATTTTAAACAAAATTGACTGCTAAAATGTTGTCAAATGTACACAAAGCATGTTAGTGTCTCTTTTGAAAAAACACCTAGGATTTAGAAGTGGCTAAATTTTGTGAATAAGAAATGTTTTCCATTCACAAACAATTAGGTGCAGCTCCGGAAAAAGATAAAATGAGGAAAAACAACTAAATATGACATGGACACGTTTGAAAGAGACATCTAAATATCCTTGTTAGATGAGGCAAATTGGATAGGATTACTGGTGTGAGAAAAGACAGAAGGAGAAATAAGAATATATTATTAAAACAATAAAAAGAAAGTTCACTACTTTTAGTTTAACTAGGATGTTTTCCTACCAGAAGCCAAGAGAGAACAAAGATCCACAGAGCCAAACCAAACAGTTGAGACATTACAGCTAAAACTAAGTTAGGAAGTGAAAGAAGCTCATCTAATAGGTGGCCATAAAAATTTCAAGAACATAGCCGGAAAGAGCATTACAAAATATAACATTTTTAAGAAATAAAGCAGGGATGTATTTTCGACCAGGTTCTTGTAATTGACTTGTGCCTGCAAAATATAGAATTACCAACCAATGGATCTCGCTAAGAGGTTGTTATCTTTACAATTCACATGACAACAAATTTACAGCCTTCTACAATGAGAATTCATCAGAATACACTCAGTCCATGGCCATGTGCTATCCTAAGCTGTTATCATTGCAGCAGTTGTCAGTCGAGAATACAAAACCGCAGAGAATGACTGCACAAAAGAATTATTAATACAAATGCTGCTATGACCTACTCAAGTAAGAGTTTTTGGTTGAAGGGGAAAGCTGATCATGAGCTCTAGCCATCATACAGTGATGAAAGATTAAGATGATAGATTGCTATTACGTAACGTTTTTTATATTGACCATGCAACAATGGATCAATGGGTGTATCTTACAAACCAAATTTTTAGAGATCAAAATCATATACGATGTACATACAAAATGGATTACTGAGTAGTGAGACTTTTGATTGGACTTGCATAAACAAATTATAATTCATTGACTGTGATAGCAGATGCAGATCTCCTAATGGGGCCGAGTTCGATTTTGCAGACAATTAGACTTGTTGACTGAAGCTGTCAGCTCAACAATATGGACCATGGAGCAGAGTCAGAATGTTTAAATTTTGAGATTATGAATTAGACTTCTGCATGAGTTTCTCATCCCATCTCTCATTTAGTGTGACTTGAGAGGAAAGCATGCGTGACTTCAACAGAATTGGGGATGGCTCATTGGCTGGCATCCAAATTAACCTTGAGTACATGACAAGACCAATCAAAGGGGCTTAGCAACGCTACCTACAAGATATTGGCTCCTCATCTCACTCATCCACTATTGTCCCTGCTCAAAAAGAAGACAATTGATTGGCATACCATATGCTCAGGAAAGCATACATGACTTCAACGGAACTGGGGATGGCACATTGGCTGGCATCCAAATTAACTTTGAGTACATGACAAGATCAACCAAAGGGGCTTAGCAAGACTACCTACGAGATACTGGCTCCTCAACTCACTCGTCCACTATTGTCCCTGCTCAAAAAGAAGACAATTGATTTGCGTACCATATGTTCAACATACTTCCCAAAGCAATGACATATCAATTCCATCGCACACGCAAAAATTACAATGGTTCATAAGGAACTATAAGCAAATTTTACATAACTACTATACAACAAATATTGACGAACTCACTACAACAGAATTGAGAAGGAGAAAGAAAGTAATCGATACCAGTGCGATAGGATTGGTTTCTGAAGAAGAGAGGCAGCACTTGTTTGGAGGAGAGAAACCCACACAAGCTAGGCTGACGCAGAAGTTCTTTTTGAAATGCTATCCTTCTCATCATTTGCTTCAGGAACGATGCTATCACACTAAGGAGCAAGTTACAGATTGAATACCACGGTGGGGATAAGAATCTTAAAGGCATAAAAACAAACACCCAGTGCGCAAGAATCATTACCAAAGAGGAACTTGAGGATAACGCAAATTTTACAGGCAAAAATACAAACATCATTATTACGAACACACACATGTCTGTTACTTGACATAGATTTACCCCCAAAATAAACACAAAAAAGCCAGAAAAACAAGACAAGACAAAAGCTCACGACTTACCAAGAAGTTCGAAAGGGTAAAGAATGAAGAGGATCGAAGACCAGAGAGAGAAATAGAGAGGTACACGGGGAAAGACGAGTTTGAGGAGCACCCGAAATGCAGGCAGAGGAGGCTCTGGGAGGACGGAGGATACGGCGGCAGCAGCGGCTAGATCGAGGAGGAGGAGGCTCCGGGAGGATGGAGGATACGGCGGCGGCAGCGATGGCGGCGAGATCAAGGAGGAGGCCTGGGGGCAGGCAGCGCACGGGAGCCCGGGGGAAGAGCGGTGCGTCGACCAGCTTCGGCGGCGCGCGAGTCGTTGTATGTCACGCACGACCTAAACGACTCGAATCCAACCCGGCGTCGACCGTGTTCGAGCTTCGTGGTCACATTGAAAGCCCAGAAAGCCCATCAAACTCGGCCCATGCGCACCATGCGGTCCAATTACAATTCCCGACGACGCCAGGATTCGTCCGCCGCCACCCGCGTCTCCTTCCTGCCGCCAGGTTCCTCATCTCCACCGAGAGAGGCGAGGAGGGCTGCGGGGCGAAGACGAGGAGGAAGAGGAAGAGGAAGAGAAAGAGGAGGAAGCACTGCCTCCCGTCGCCGAGGGATCGGTGCATCGCCAGATGAGCCGAGGACGAGGGAGCAGCGAAGCAGCCGACTGCCGTTCGAAGGGAGTGGGTGCAGTGTAGCGGAAATGGAGGCCAGCGGACGGTTGCAGTTGCGGCAGTTGTTTGTTATTATTGGGAGAAAAATGATGGCCAACATTAAACATCTAATTTGATCACTTGATTATTTTTATTTATTTTTACAAAAATTATGATTTAAACATAATTATATCTCACGTCTTTTTTTTTTTTTTGGCATAACTACATTTTTTCACTTTATTTATAAGCAAACTGATTTTAAGAAATATCCTTCGTATTGGAATTTTTTTTAATATTTCCCATTACTGTCCCATTTTTTTAATCTCAAAATGGCTCGAATAGAACAGTCAAAAGGTCTCAGGAGTTTAGCATTTTTTGAATAAAATTATAACATTTTTTCGAAAGCAGTAATAGAAAATATAAAAAGGGATGACAACTGGAAAGGTCTAAATTGAGAGGTTTTTTTGGAAAATTCATCCTATATAAGACGAATTTTTTTAGTAACAATAACTCCTCTTTTCTCTCAATTTTGTCTCGGAAGTAATTACTTAAGTGTGCGAGAAGTTGCTGTCGGAGCATATCAGAGATGGAGATGGAGATGGAGCATAGCTTTCACCTATCATCCAATGAATTGATGTCTCGACATCCTGGGATGTGCCATCAATCCGTCCCCACCCCATCACAAACAACGCCCCCCTTCGCTCCAAAATACACCATGTGCCATGTCCATGGTGGAGCACAGAGTCAACACAGCAAAGAATCTAACACCATGTGACTCCCATTCGCGAAAGCAGGTCACAGACGCAATCGCCACCAGCCATGACGGAGACGAGCCGGTTTTACACCAACCACAACATTGAAGGAATCCGTAAAGAGAGTTCAGGGTGACAAGCCACTGAAACAGGACGACGCTCGCTCTCTCTCCCCTTCGGAGAGGGCTACAAAGGGACGCACATTGCTGAGCCCCCATGGCTCCACAACATTTACACACCCACACAGCTTACTTCGAACACACTTCAATAGCCCGCCGGATCGCCTTTGCATCCCCTGCGGGAACATGTACCAGGCTTGTTCTCAAGGTTTTATTCTTCTTCTGCCATTGATGGCGTACCTTCTTCTTCGATCAAAGGAAGTTAAGGCGAGAGGTGTAGGTGGCCTTGGGAGACCAGTTTCTTGGAATCACGTCCCGGGCTGAGAGGGTCCTTTGGGTGGTCAATGTGGTGAGCTTCACTGAGAATGGCCCCTGCAGAGGCCCCCCAATGATGCACCAACTCGCTCCCCACACATGCTTCATCTCTAGCCACTGCATGGAATTTGCCTGCAAGAGAAATATGCACTTGAGTAAACTGCAGAAGAAATGGATCAGTTCTTGACCGGACAGGGAGGGAGCCTTTCCAACCTTCCAATGTAATGAGGAATCAGTGACCGAGAAATAAGAATCCTAAAAAGTGGGATCAAGAGTGCAACTTTAGCTCCAAAGAGGAGAAGAATAAAGAGCTTTAGTCGCATCAATTCTTGTCTTAAAGATGTGAGTGCATTCATCAATCAGGGTTTGGCCCACAACACTAACAACAAGAAAAGTTCTTCTAAGATTCGTAGCATTATTATAGTTATACTCTGACTGGTGGGCACTTGATTTATCACTCTCCTCTAAGACAACAACAAACATTCATCACCGCAAGATCTACAGTCATGTCAGACAAATAGCAGAATCCTTGATGAAATCTTATCTTCATAAATAAAACTAGAACTTGATGTGCTACTGACGGTGGATTGGATTTGCCTGGTCAACACAACTCCTATTTTCTTCAAAGAAGATAAATAGGCAGACCAACTTGTGGCAGACAGGCAAGCCAGACACCAGGACATTTGTTTGGGCTTTATTGTTTAGATAAATGTTACTTTTACAACCAGAAAAAGAGCAGGATAAATTGTAGCAGAACTCCTAGACCTAAACATTTTAGCTACAAACAGATTGTGGAACAAACTGCATCATTTCCATCTGTGCCGGTTCATGTAGGAGAAGCTTCAAGCTACATCTTAGATAAGAACATAAAGCAGATATAAAGTAGGAAACTGTACTTGTTTTATATGCATGGATCCGATATCTCCATCATCGCCCTCAAACTCCACAAGAAGAGAGAGCCAAAAGTTTGTGGAACCTTCATTTACATGAAAGGCGATATTCTTCCCCGGGTACTTGCATGGAGTCCTGAAAAATACAACATTCGAAGATAAATTTTTGACCGAACTATATTTGCTATTGTAAGAATTAAATCACATGATGGTGGAATTCCGATATAATCCTCGACTTTGGATGATGCTCTATGATTTTGCCAGGCTAGTTTGGCAATTACTCTGAAAATTCAAGAGATTGGTAGAGCTAAACAGTAAAATCACATGCTTCATAGACTGCTCTGATGAGCATCAAGGAAAGCTTCTGATCCCATTCATCAACAGAATTAACACAACCTTATAATCCAATTTTAGCGGCCGGTTTTAGCAATAAGGACTAATTAGTGCAAGTATTCAGTTCTATAAGGAGCAACATCATTCAGCAATCTTTTTCATGTTCCAGATCAAATGTTATGCTCTCTATCTCACTCTGTGGTAACTTTTTAAGTTTAATTTGAGTTCACCAGTAAAAGATTTCTCATAACTTTCGTGATAACTATGTGCATGACCAAGAAAATTTTCAGGAATCTTGATAGCCACTGATCTAATATGCTCAAGTCACACTCACACATATATGAGACAACAAACAATTGCATAAAAATGCCAAAAGCAGTTCCCTGTCTTGTATGATGAACAAAATAAGGGGCGTCCGAAAATGTCGCCTTTTGCACGAAAATGTCGACATATGCACATAAATGTGGCAAACGGGGTTGTCGACATCGATGTTTCGATGCTTAGCTTACCTGCGGAATATGACGGAGATCTCGCCACGGTCGCGCAGCTGGCCGGCCTCCCCCGCGACGGCCATGCGGCCGAAAGCCGCGCCGCTGAGGTCGAAATGCGTGTGGCCGGAGGCGCAGTACCCGCCGGGACACTCGTCGGTGACGATGACGGTGACAGCGCGGCGGGAGCAGATGGCGGTGTCGAGGCACCGCACCTTATAGCAGGCGCCGCAGCCCTCGCCGCCCTTGAACAGCACCGGGCTCACCGCCCCCACCCGCGCCCGCAGCGGCTTCACGTCCACCAGCGTCCCGTACCCGCACGCCCCACCTGCCACCCACGAACCATCACCAAAGCTTTATTTCCATCACAACGAGGCGACGGCCAACACGATGAGATACCGTCGTCGCCCTACACACGCAACACCTTCATCCACCATATCGCTCTTGCCACGCAGCCAAAGTCGAGCGGGACCCCCAAGCAAGCGGGGTGAACGCCCAACGGCTACGAAGCCGCCAACGGCTACAAACGCAAGCTCACGTACACGCCCGTCCGATCTTAATCTAATGGTGGCGAGGGGAAGGGGAAGAGGCAGGGAAGGGCGAGAGCTCACCGTCGCTGCCGTCGCCCTCGGCGCTGCCGTACCACGTGGCAGTCGCCGGGTGCCAATGCGGGTCGAAAACCGCAAACGCCTCGCCGGCGTCGAAGAAGAAGAAGCAGAACAAGAACAAAAAGAAGCCGCAGCAGGAGGAGGAAGAAGTCATTGTGAGCTTCTCTCCTCGCTTTTAGACTTCCAGGAGGCCAAGTATCAGCTCCAGTGTCCGGATCTCGATGTGCAAACGGCCACTGCAGTTTGCCTCACTTATATAGACCAACAAACCCACCTCTCACCCCCCCGTAAAATATTGCTCATGCTTAACGCCCCAAACTACTGGTAACAAACAGTACTTGGATCTCCAGAGAGAGAGAGCGAGAGAGAGAGGAGGGGGCGAGGGAGACAAGCTCAGGAAGTCCCACTGCAGAGGGGGAGTAATTTTGGGTTGCTGCCAATTACGGGACGGGACGGGAAGTCCCACATGGACGGGACCAGAATCGATCCGATGCGGCCCCCGTCATGTTCTGCTCCTCCATGTGCACTCCCACGTTGCGTAATTACGAGATTGACCCGGGCACGTATGCGGCTCACTCCGTGTGCCGACAGTGGCTCGACCGTTACAAACTAGGAAACAATTTGGTTACGTTGGTTAGTTGAAGGGTCAATTCTTATCGAGCTTTTCTTATTAATTTCCATTATAGTGGGCTTATCGAATCCATGGGCGTATGACGGAGGCTATGCCCGCTTTTAATTCCTTATATTAACCTTTTATGTTTTTCCCTATCTCTTTGGTGGGTGCAGCACGTGCCTATCGCAATCTTGAAGATGATGTTTCGCCAGAAATCCTCTTTTAAAAAAGAGTTTTTTTTCCAATATATATACACAAATGTCTTTACAATATCGTTGGTGGCCAATTTTCACTGAAAATATATCACATTTTTAAAGAAATCCGATGGGAATTAACAAATAATGATGGGCAAATTGCCTGTTGCTATTATTACGGTCGTAAATTCAGCCAGTTAAAGAGGGTATTTTCGTCATGGAATATTGGGGAACAGCACCACCGAGATGGTCGACGCGTCGAGACATGGATACGGTAGCAGCGAAAATTTACGAGAATGTCCGTAACTTTTGTTCGAAACTTCGAAAGTACCACCCGGGACAGACCAGACGGAAGGAACGGCGTGCCCATGGGATCTGCCGACACTCGGGCCGATAACGGACGGCGGAGATGACGTGCGCCGCGGACCGTTGGTGTCCAATCAAACGGACAAAAAACTCGACGCGAGCGAATTGGCCGGTCAGCTGCTGTTTCTTAGTGGGTCAAGCGCCAGTGCAGTCTCTGTACCCGATGATGACGGTAATTATATGTATATGTTTGATGATTGATGCGTGTAATTATTTGGCGGATTAAAATGTCAACGGAGGGCAACGAGTTGTGTTTCTCGTGGCGTCAGTACACAGGGTCTGCATGGGCCTTCTGGAAGTTACTACTGTGGGGCAACCGCCGCATATGACCAGTTTGTTGGATGTAATAAACGTTTCTTCCATTACCGACAGTTGATACAGATTTTGAACGAATTATTATTCATCCTAAAATTTTAAGTTGTTAAAATAAAAATATATGATCTATATTAAGCTCAATCGGATTAGACTTGAAACATGAAACTGAACCTAAATGTATTTTGCATATCACCTAAACATTAAATATTGGTGAAATAAAAAAGAAAGGGAATTCACGACTTCCTCTGGTAATACGAGAAAGATTTTGATAAAGTTATCATTGGTCTTGAATATTTAAGCTGTTAAAAAAGGGCTCATTGGCATGTTCGTGCACAAGTCGCGAGTCATCCATGCTAATAGTTAGCCTCTGTTCTTTGAAGCCATGCAGGTTTCTTCTAAGGGTGACAAATAATGGCTGTTGAATGGGGAAAGAGTAGGAAAGAAACAGGGAGATGTGCCAGTGGCGATATCTTTAAGCACGCAGGTCCAGCTCTAGATCAAAATTTAAGAACCTGTTAATACTCCATTATTTGTATCTGTTACATAACTCATAAAATCTCCTTGATCACAGCATCTTTAAGCAATTTGGAAGCTGTAAATTCTATAAATATAATAGCAAAGCACATTTGTGTAGGTATGATAGACAAACTTGTATCTCAGAATCTTGGACACGTCTCTAGATCAAACAATGTCTTTCTGCTTGGACCAAATACAAGCAAGTGATTCCAGCCTTGTTCCATAAATTTGATTTCCTCTGGCATTATAACCTGCAGAAAGTTGCAAAAACTTAGCTTCAAGTATATTTAGCTGCCGTTGATCAGAAGATGCAGCTTTTGTGCAGGAGGATCTCATTTTATCGGATAAAACAGTTCATCACAGTACAGCTGACAATGGAACTCAACAACCAAAAGACCACAGAAGATGCGCTTAGTATTAGGCACAGGAGCTAATAATCAAAAGTCAAAGCATTTTACATTTTTACTGAGACCAACATGTCCAATAGACCAAAATTATCACAAAATTTCAAAGAAGCAGATTGTTGTGCTGCTAAGCAATTTCCATGCCCAACTCAATAAAAGATGGACTACCAAATCAAAGCACTCCTACAACCAGATTGAACCTCGATACTTTATTTTAGAGAATGAATCAAGTCAACTGTTCGAGCAAGATAGGTAAAAGTCAACACAGTGCTGTGGAATCAAGCATCGGATGATGGCACCGGTGCCTTGTCTGCTTGCCCTTCTACCTTGGGGTTTTCTCCCTCTGGTGAGCCAGTAGTGCCATTAGCTTTGGCATCCTCCGCTGGTGTTGCTAGCTGTTTTTCTACAGCAGCAGCAGCACCACCACCATCTTTTGCATGCTTAGCTGGTGAAGCGGGCTGTTTACCTGCAGCAGTAGCACCAACTTTGGCACCTTTGGCCGGTTCTGGTGATGGTGGTGGTGGAGGTTTCATGTGTGGTGGGGGAGTATGTTTCAACTTAAACAATATCTGGCGCATCCTAGAGAGATCGGTGGGCTTCCCAGGCTTAGGACCCTGGATAACAGTGATTGAAGGTTTCTTCTCCTGCTCTTTCTTCCCTCTCCGCTTCTCAATGTTGGCTATCTCATGAGGGATAAGCTCTGCAATTGCTTTCCAGTATTGTTTATCTGCATTTGCATGGAACTTCTCCTGATTTGCTAGATATAGCTGATCACAAACAAAAGAATACTGCTTAGAGGACTTCAGATCATAAATATAGCAAATCTTAAAGCAACTAAATAGAGGGACCAAAAGGCGCAAGAAGAATTATTTTAACCTTTTCTCTTTCTCTGTTCTGTGTCTTGTTTGTTTCACAGTTCAATTTCCTTTTCTCATAAAAAGCTCGTTTGTATTCTTCAGCTTCAGCAATAATCTCATTTCTACGCTCTTTTTCCTTTCTCTCTTTCTCCTCAAGTTCGATGGTATTTTGGCTGCATGTTTGGCATATTATTGAAACAACAGCAACAAAAATTCTAAAATAGAGTATTAAGAGTATGCATCGAAGACCATTCTCAAGAACTTATAGAGCATGTTCATTTCAATATGAACATAACCACATTAAGTTATCCTAATCCAGTTATGTTAACCTTAAAGGGTTATTTTAACTTGATAGTGCTGACAAAAAGCATGCATGGGAATCATGAAAAAATGAATCATGTTTGACAGCAAGCAATACACATGCAAGAATTCAGAATTGACTAGTTTACAACAATATATGTCAGTCAAAATTAGTGGTTGCAGTAATGTCATCAGAAAGGTCAGCAGACGAACAAACAGAAAAGTAAGGCCCAAAAGGTTAAGATTAGACATTATAGTGAAGTTTGTAAGTGAAACATGACCTATCAACAAAAAAGAAAATACAGCTTAAACCATTTACTTATATGATCTTTAAGCAAAAAAAACTTTATTATGGATGTCTAACAGAATAGCAATATAGTTAGATTCGAAACAGCTAAAGAAGTCAGATATGCCTGTCCAACTATTAGCAAGCATCTAAGAGACTTCCACTGACACTGAACACCTTAAACCATCTAATGGAACTGATAACAGCAAGCACAGCCAGAAAGCACCTTAAACCATCTAAGAGATTTCCACTGACACCTCAAAAGGGGAAAGCAAAAGATCATGAAGAGCTTCGCCAGCTCTACCAACCCTTTATGGCAGGTAGGCACGTAAAGAATAATAAGCAATGTAAAATCTTATTAGTCACAAGTATGTTCCTTGTTATATTTCCAAGAAAAATCCAGTAAGCAGAATCCTGGTTAGGTGTGTCTGATAAGACATCATTTCTACATGATAAAAGCTGCATTTTACACAAAGAAAGATTGTCATGGTTGCAATTGAGGATTGGTAGAAAAGGTTGTCTAAAAATATAAAGCATCTTGGGACTCGCTTTGAAGTAGTCAAAATTCAACATTGAGAACATAGCTTTTTTCTATTTTCAGGAGAAGATTGAGAACAGAATTAAATGCAACAAGTTATTTTCAGTTTCAAGACCAGGCCTTATCCAGAATCCCTTCGGACCAAAAGGACTTTTGGACCCTCAGGTGATCTGGAGAGAGCCTAAAGCTTGGATTTTGAAAATTATGCGAAGTTCCTATTCCTTTTAACAGATTTTGGACAAGGACAATTTGTGGCACATGATTGGAAAAGAGATAAGATGGTAAGCTCACAAAAGATGACAAATCAGAATATATATTTTCAAGTACCATAATATAATAGAAAAGGTCTAATTTGCTCTAGATAAAACTCGATACTGGCAGAAGATCCATGTAGCTGGTCATAATTAAATGGGACAATACATCATGTTGTTGTATTTATCAATGAAAAGAATCTCAAAACTTGGAAAAAATTGATAAGTTGGGTAAAAAGTTTGAAAACAGAAAAATAGTAGCTATTCCTCACATTGATAAAACCAATAAAAGAAACAGATCCAAAGACAATTTGGTGAGAATGATTGTAGAAAAATTGTCAGAATTAAAATCCAATTAAAAAGACTAACCCTGGCTGAAAAAATAAAAAGTAGTTCAATCAAACTTCAAATCACAATGACTATAACAAGAAGAAACCTTTATCTCAAATTGACGCGGATATATAGTTATTAATCAGAAAGATATCTGATCTTAAATAAGGGAATTAAAGAAGCAGAGATCAATGCACTAAAGAGAACTAAGCAATCAAACTAGAAGAGACCCTATAAGCATGTATAGTATCATGCAATTAGATCTATCATTCTAAAATAACTTCCAGTAATCCCAATTTCATGTAACATCTAAGTCAACGCAATTAGAACATAGGTAATAGAATGAAGGTTCGATCTAAAAGCACAGAGGCTCACCGGCGCCACTCGCGGAGGAGGAAACCCTCCTCCCGCATCTGATCCGGCTCGGGAAGGAGCGGCCCGTCCGTGGTGAAGATCTCGCCGTTCTCCTCCCCCCCGTTGGCCACTTCGTCAGACTCCGGCATCACGAACGGCGAGGGCGAGGACGAGAAACCGTACCCCTCCGGCGAGGCCGACATGCTCCCGCCGCCGTCATGGTGGATGGGGACGTCCTCCGGCTGGAACCCGTACCCTCCTCCGCCGTCGGCGGAGGCGCCGCCGGGGAACGTGTCGTCGCTGGCTGGGTCCTTGGCGTGTTCGTCAGCGGCGAAGGAGGAGTAGGCGTCGTAACGCTGGGAGGGGAGGCGGGGGTCGTAGCCGAGGTACCCGTCGTCGAAGGGGCGGGCGGTGGCGGACGCGGGCGCCACGGCAGCCTCCTCCTGCACGCCGCCGTTGCTGAACTCGGTGTCGAACTCGGACGACATCTCTCCGATGGCGCTCTCTCTTCCCGTTTCTCTTCCTCCTCCGTTTACTTGGTATGCGTTGTTATTGTCTCCTCCTGCGAGATCGGTCGAACAGGAAGGTCGTCTGGCGATGGTTTGACTGCAAATTTATGGTGTTTCGAAATGACCAGTTTGCCCTTCTGGGGGAGGGAGATGAAATCAAGCGCGAATAGGATGACACTTGGCACGAAAGATCAAGTTTCATTGTCAACAAATTTATTATTTAAAGAACACATGTCAGGACCAAATGGCTAATTGTTTATATTAAAAGTGAGGAAATAATATAATTAAACATTTATAATAACAATTTACACTATGAGGAGAAGATTTTGCATGAGAACAAAATTAATTTCATTTTTATTAATAAAAATATATAACTTTTATTTCATAATGTATATGAAAATTGAGAGGTTTCCGATGATTAGGAGAATTTTCTTATGAGTTGGATTGGACAATCCTGGACCTACAAATTTTGAGAAAACTCGGTCCCCAAACATGGATCAAATCATGCTATTTTAGCAGAATTAGTATCGTGGAGCTTTATCATGCATTTTGTAGGATTAATCATATAAAGACAAGAGACAAACTAACATGATGGTTAGTGCACTATTCTTTCATTTACTAATCTCATAAATATTATAATGAGCGAAGCTAAGACATCCTTCTGATCTGGACTTTAGTCAAATATGAATAGAAGAAACTCCGTTTGGATCGGCTCGATTTCAATCCTAAATAATAATAGGTCGTCTATTAGAATGAAAAGTCAGCAGATTAGGCTTTGTTAGTAAAGATGGAATATATAATACATATATATATATATATATGTAATTAATTTAGAGGTGGATAAAAAGACAGCAACTGCAAACTCAAGTAATCACAAACCAAAAATTATCATGAATTAGATAAAAAGGGTCATCTAGATATACCTCCAACTCTTCTAGTGCCACAACAATTTTATTACACAGTGGCATGTCAAATAGTATGACTAATCAACAAGCTAGGAATACCAGAAGTCATGAACCCAGTTTTAGTGTTGGTGAAAATGCACCTCAGCAACAATCAGGTGAGCTACAAATAGTTGATAAAACTAATTGCATCAAAAAGGGGAAATTTTGATTTAGTTTCCATTAAGTCTTTGAACGATGAAGAACATGAACGCCAAGGATAAACTGTTTAGAGATCATGAGGTGGAAATGTCAAACAGAGATAAAAAAAATGATTACTTCTATAGCACAGAGGATGGAAAGCGAAGGAGAAACAGTTCAGAGATCATGAGGTCGAAATGTTAAACAGGGATAAAAAATTATTACTTTATAACACAAAGGATGGCAAGAACAAAATTCATCAAATGCTAATATTCAAGTTTATATCTACAATGCTATTGACATTTATCCACAAGTCCAATTAGTTACTTCAAATATGCAGCTTATTGACTTTGAATTTGCCCATAACAGAGTTTTTTACATGCAGGAAAACTGACACCACAGCATTGCAAAAGCAACCCATGTTTGCCTGGCATTTCATAGCAGTAATTTCAGGAAATCATGTCACAAATTCCAAAAACCATTTGCTTCTAAGTGTTATATAATATCTCCAATGATTCAACTGGAAATGTCAACTTAACTGTATGCATCTCCACAATCTGCATTTAGGTCCATTATCCAATTAAACAACCAAGAATGTGTCTAAATGAAGAGAGCTCCAAATAGATGGGATGTGTAGAAGCACATCTAACAAAATCACTGGACATGAAAAAACATACCATCAGAATACCAATATTTAATTAGTGGATTTGTGATTCATTGTAGTCAGAAAATATGAGGACCACAAAATCAGACTTACGTTGGGTCAAACAACAGAAAACAACAAACACTTTGACATTATGTGAAATTACATAGCATCCACAATAAGCTCATCTTTTTCTAATGCAGGTAAAAAGGAAATATTTCTCAAAACTTTCAGGAAGCTACCCTAAAATTTCTCGAGACACAAGTAGGTTCAAGCAGCAGAGTACCTTCTTTATTTTGAACTAAGCTCTATACTCATGGATACGCATCCATTTTGTAGAAGACCACTTATTTCCTTTGATAACAGGACATCCAGCTGCAATAAGTTTAACAACACAATTACCATCTCAATAACAAAGCTGGTAAGTTAAACTTGGCTGCAGACAGCTAGAACAGTCTGTAAGAAGATTGTGGATGAATCTCTGAAGTGAAACAGTTCCAAAATCTAAACTTGATTTAGCTGGTCAAACACTTAACAACTCACCGTGCAAACTAGATGGATCCAATGTGGCATCTGGCCTCATGCTCCAAAAGAGTAATGCATCTCCCATCTTAGGTTTCACAGGAAGACCCTTCTTTGCACAGTCTGATAGCTCGTTATACCCTGGCATGGAGCTACTATTTACTTTGGCAGAAGGAAAGACAGTTTCACCACCTTCCTCAACATCAGAACTGAGGAACAGAAATGGTTACAAAAAAAGAGAAAAGATGTTAGAACATTTTTTTTACAAACTGTGTCATTTACTGACAATGTTATTGGCCTCTGAGTATAATATAGGGCGTGATTCTTACAGATACATAAGTAGGGTAGCAATACGCTGACCCCCATTCTTAGTGTTGAATTCGTCAACGAAGTAGTCAAAGTGCGGTTCATATTTCTGACCAACTTCATAATGGAGAACCTGAAGTCCCTCACCATTTTCTGTAAGAACATAAAGCCAAATTCTAGGTGAAAGATAAGAAAAAAAGTAAAAACTAACACCTAAGGCAAATGTTACTTCAAAAGAAACTAATACTATGATAAAGATGCATAATTTATATTGGTTAGAAAATTAGTGGCATGATGAACTGTCTATTTACTAAGGTGCTGGTACATACTACTTTTATCACTGTAAAAGTCAGCCAATTGTATACATTTTGAATTTGGCATTGTTTTTCACTGAATAAATGTTAGAATCTTCCAAGAGCGATTCAAACAAATGCCCTACAATAAAATATTATCAACATAGATTGATGATGCTTAAAATCCAGCACTACGCAATTGCAGATTGCAATCGTGGCATCTCACTATAAAATGAGAAGTACAAGCATTGTGACTACATATCATATCTAGTCAGCACACACAAATTACATGTAAATTGAAAGCAACAGTCAAAATAACATTTCTTATGGAGAAAAATTCATGCTTACTACAAAAGATAGACCATGAGAAATCAAATATGCCTATTAAGATGACATGAACCAGACAATTTCTCACTTTAAAAAGAACAAATGCATATTAGAAGTATCACGATGTTTCATACTAAGCAAATTCACAGATAATCTAACCTAAGACTTGCAAAGTACAATGCTCCTCAGGCCCTACAATGGTGGGAGTCAATGTGCATTGGGCTTCCCTTTCGTTCATAGGAACATTTTGATTAAAGATGTTCACAAAAACCATGAAATGGCATATCAAGTAAAAGAATTGCTTTTATAGTACCCACAGACAAAGTTCTTCAGTTTGTATAATACACTGAATACACACCTACAGGTATGAAGGTATAATCGGCTATCCTTTTTTCAATCGTTCGGATAATTTTGTCTTGTCCTCTTCTAAGAAACATGCCTGAACTTGTCCGTACCCTGAAAAGAAATTAGAATGGCTGAAGATGTATAACAAGGAGACAATGTCTGACATAAATAGAGTCTGTGAAATGCAAACCTGCTGTCTTTACTCTGACCAGTACCAGTATCGACAACTGTTGACTTCTCCATGTGAGGCTTTGCCAATTCAATCAGGTATTCACATTCTTTCTTGGACTAATAAAAATGAACACAATACCAGAATCCATCACTTCCAACAGAATATCATTTGCAAACCTTGCTAAAGGTATTACGTGCATAACCAGACAACTTTTAAAAGATAACTTGAGGTCACCAAAGCAAGAATAACAAGATAAAAAAGAACTTCTAGACCTAGAATCACACTTATATCTGGTTTTCCCAGGTCACCATATGAGAAGGATCAAGAGTGAGGGGGTAAAGAAACAATATGTAAAACGTCTAGGAGTCTGCCATATTGGAAAGTTTTATATAAATCAAGCAAACTTACACAAGGCTGTAAAAAAGATAAAAAAGGATGAGCGTATTGTCACGAACGGTCGTCGCACACTCGCAGCAACTTCGTTCAACATACCGTTCGTCGCTTGCTCATGTTTGTACATATCCTTTGCAGCCTGTTTTACCATACTTTTAGTGTGTTTCCCATGTAAAAATGTAAGAAACAGCAAGTTGCAGCGCTGCAGAACGACCGCTCGCTGCGTCTGCCCAAAAACCCCCAAAATGGCTCCGTTTTCGCGTGCCGCAGGCTGATTTCTGCAGCCCGCAGCCATGTGCGAAACGTTAGCCATCTCATCCCCTTGGAACCACCCGGGTGGCACAGGGCTGGATGGGGCTTCGGTATATTGTCGAGCGTTGAACACTTTCACAACTTTGCACGTCAACTTGACGGAAACTTGCCTTCGCGCCCGGCACCCGGGGAGTAGTTGTTTGCGGACTTGCAGCTGCTCATTCACCCTTCTAAAGTCCTTGTTTTCCTCCTCTCTTTCTCTGTTTTCTTGCACTCCAAGTGTTCGCTCAATTGCTTGTAAAGCTTCCCTCTTCGCGAGACGTCGGAACTTGTCCATCGCTCATTTCAAAACTAATCAACTTCTCTTTTTACAAGTCCTACGGGACCTGCATGAGGTTGCAGTTCGGCTGACCCTTTGCGGATGCATATGTCGCAAGGGCGCCTCAAGACTTAGGCAATCCAAGCTAAGTCTGATCGAAGTGGGCGCAAAGGTGATCCTTAACTTAGGCAACTCCAGCTAAGTCCATGTTTGCTGCAAGGGTGCCTCACCACTTAGGCAATTCCAGCTATGTGCGTGACATTACGAAGAAACTTCGCAATCTCGCCATGGCGAAACATCGCGGCGAATCGAGCAAGATGGGGCAAGCCGGTCAGTTGCCCCAAGCAACCGCAGGTGGGCTGCATGTGCAAACTCGTTCCCTCACTACTGGAGCCGCTCAAGAGGAGCGAGAAGTTGGCTACTCGTCGCGAGCGGAGGAGGCGCAATCCGGAGCACCAACCGGGAAAAAGAGCCATCGAGAGAGGATCATAGCGGTGGAAACCCGCTTGGATGTTCTTGAAGCGAGCTTGGACGAACTCTACCAAGGCCAAAATAGGCTTCTTGGCGTAGAGAACTCACAAGAAGAAGTTGAATCCCGGATCGACAAGGTTGAAGCCCTAGTCGACCGACTGACAGATGACACCAAGGACTCCGTGCAACATTTACAAGAGATGGTGACGGAACTCACTTCCAGAGTGGCAGTGCTCACAAGGGCGTTGAATGCGAGAGGAAGCAATACCCGCATTGCACCGACACAAAGCTTCAAAGCGCCTGACCCACATTGTTATGGGGGTGCTAGAGATGCTAAGGAGCTTGAGAATTTCCTGTTTGATATGGATCAATATTTCCGAGCTACGAGACCGGACTCTGAGGGCACCAAAGTTTCGATAGCGACTATGTATCTGAACGGAGATACCAAACTTTGGTGGAGAACCCGCTGGGAGGAGATTCAACAAGGTCAGTACCGAGTGGACACATAGGAAGACTTGAAGTGAGAGTTGAGAACTCAATTCCTACCCGAGAACACTGAGTTTGTCGCAAGGAGGAAGTTGAGACAACTCCACCAAACGACTTCCATTCGGGACTATATGAAGCAATTTTCTGCATTGATGCTAGACATTCAAGACATGTCCGAAAAAGACAAGTTGTACAGCTTTCTTAACGGCCTAAAGCCATGGGCTCAACAGGAACTTCATCGACGAAATGTCACCGATGTGATCGGAGCAACTACAGCCGCAGAAAGGCTCACAGACTTTGTTTCTTCAGAGGATTCGAGGAAGAAGAAACAGTCGTCAGGAAATCGCCATCCAAAACATCCTCCTAGGAAAGAACCTGGGGGCGAACAAAGGAAGAAGAATTTCCAAAAGAGGTCGAATGTAAAAGGTAAGACCCCAAGATCCGACGAATGCTACTGGTGCGGAGGACCACACAGGGTGTGGGAGTGCCCACAAAAGCAGGCACTCAATGCCTTGTTAGCTTCCATCAACCCCCCCAAGCCAGAGAAGGGCAAGGCAGTTGCTCTCAGTTCGAGTAGCTCCGAATTTGGTAGCGACGATGAGAAGTCGCAAGGACCCCGAATGGGTGCGATGCGTTTGTTGAATGCATTGCGGGGTCAAGTGGGGGAGAACACAAAACCGAAGCAACAAAAAGCAGGAAGCAGTGAGCTGATGTATGTGGACATCAGGCTCAATGGTCAAACCACCCGGGCAATGGTGGACACGGGCGCTACCCATAACTTTATTGCCGACCGAGAAGCAAGGCGACTTGGGCTGACCTTGGAGAAGAACCCAAGTCGAATGAAGGCAATGAACTCGGAGGCCAAGCGGATCTTCGAGCTAGCAAAGGGAGTAACTATCAAGATCGGATCTTGGAGCGAGTGCACAAACATAATGGCAATGCCATTGGACGACTTCCAAGTGATTCTCGGAATAGAGTTCATGCATGCCGCGAAGTTGGTGCCAATACCGTTCCTAAACTCCTTATGTCTGATGGGAGGCGACAACCCTTGCGTGATTCCTATCTCTCGGGGAGAAAATAAGGACCCTCACCAACTTTCGGCGTTGCAACTGAAGAAAGGGGTACGCAAAGGAGAGTTAACCTTTGTGGCTGCTATGAAGCTAGAACCACTTGACGAAGAGGCCATCAAAGAACATGCTGCGGTGGAGAACGTCCTGAAGGAGTTCACAGATGTTATGCCACCTGAGTTGCCGAAAACTCTGCCACCGCGCAGAGGCGTGGATAATCTTATTGAGCTAGAGCCAGGAGTGAAACCTCCAGCGAGACCACCATACCGCATGCCCCCTCCTGAGTTGGCAAAGCTCAGAAAGCAGTTAGATGAACTGCAAAGCAGTGGTCTCATCCGCAGTTCCAAAGCACCATTCGGAGCTCCAGTTCTTTTCCAGAAGAAACAAGATGGGAGTCTCCGACTATGCGTCGACTATCGAGTCCAAAGCACCATTCGGAGCTCCAGTTCTTTTCCAGAAGAAACAAGATGGGAGTCTCCGACTATGCGTCGACTATCGAGCCCTTAATAAGATGACTGTGAAGAACAAATATCCCATCCCACTCATTGCGGACTTGTTCGACTAACTGGGCAAAGCAAAGTATTTCTCCAAACTCGATCTTCGGTCGAGGTATTGCTATTCTTGGTGATGCCTTTCGGCTTAACTAACGCTCCAGCCACATTCTGCACTCTTATGAACCAGCTATTTAAGGAGTATTTGGACAAGTTTGTGGTTGTCTACTTGGACGATATCATCGTCTACAGTCGAACACTTGAGGAGCATATTGAGCACCTTTGAACAATTTTCAAAGTTCTCAGGGAGAATACTTTGTTCGTGAAAAGAGAGAAGTGCTACTTTGCTCAAACGGAGATCTTATTCTTAGGACATCGAATCGACAATGGTTCCATTCGAATGGACAAGTCAAAGAAGCAAGCTCTGGCAGAATGGAGTACTCCAAGGAAGGTGCCAGAGCTGAGAACCTTCTTGGTTTTGTGAACTACTATTGGCGTTTCATAATGGAGTATTCAAAGCGCGCAGCTCCACCGATGGAGTTGCTGAAAAAGGAGCAGCCTTGGAGATGGTCCGATAAATGTGAAGCGGCATTCCAAGACCTAAAGGTTGCCGTTTTGAAAGAACCGGTGCTCAAATTGCCAGATTATGGGAAGCCCTTCGAAGTCTATACAAATGCTTCCGACTTCGCTATTGGGGGAGTTCTCATGCAGGAGGGCCACCCAGTGGCCTACGAAAGCCGCAAGCTTAACGAGACCGAGCGATGTTATCCAGTGCACGAGAAGGAGATGACAGCGGTGATCCACTATCTACGGGTGTGGCGACACTACCTTCTCGGATCGCGATTTGTATTAAGAACAGACAACATCGCTTTGAGTTACTTTCAGACTCAGAAGAAACTCTCTCCAAAGCAAGCACGATGGCAAGACTTCCTGGTAGAATTTGATATGGTAATGGAGTACAAACTCGGCAAAGCAAATGTCGTAGCCGATGCATTGAGCCGGAAGGTGGAGCGAGTGAGTGCTATGCAACTGGAGGGCAGAGGCCAAGCAAGTCAGTTGCACTCCAACTTCCTTTCTCGGATCAAGGATGGACTGTATAGTGATCCCTAGGCAGTAACCTTGATGTAACTGATCTAATAAGGCAAGGCACGACGATTTTGGGTCCAGGAGGGACTCGTCTACATCAAAGGGAATAGAGTTTGTCCCTCAAGTGGACAATTTGAGGCGCAAACTCTTGAAGGAGTGTCATGATTCCCTTTGGGCAGGACATCCGAGCATTCACCGAACATTGGCTCTCGTGAAGAGGGCCTTCTACTGGCCAAAGATGGGGACGGATGTGGAGGAATATATTCGAACGTGCCTAACTTGTCAACAAAACAAGGTGGAGCAGTGGAAGCCGATGGGACTTTTAGAGTCGTTGCCCATACCAGAAAGGCTGTAAGAGAGCATTTCTCTGGACTTCATATCAAGCTTGCCGGCAGTAGGGGGACTTGGATCGATACTTGTGGTGGTCGACCGATTTTCGAAGTATGCAACCTTCATTGCTACACCCCTACACTGTTCAGCAGAGGAAGCGACGAAGCTAATGATGAAGAATGTGATGAAGTATTAGGGAGTCCCACACAATATCATAAGTGATCGAGATGCTCGATTTCTGGGACGATTCTGGACCGAGCTATTCAAATTATTGAGGTCGAAGCTATACTTCTCCTGAGCCTCCACCCCAGACGGATGGCCAATGAGAGAGAAACTCGCTCCTCGGCGGTATCTTCGGCACTACGTGAGTGCCAACCAACGAGATTGGGTGAAGCTGTTGGACATAGCCCAATTCTCCTACAACCTGCAGCGGAGCTCTGCGTCCAACAAGAGCCCTTTTGAGATCATCATAGGACAACAGCCGTCGACTCCTCACACTTTGGCTATTGGATATACCGGGAGTAGTCCGTCTGCATATCACTTGGCAAAAGAATGGCATCGAAATGCAGATATTGCGTGGGCCTACTTGGAGAAGGCGGCCAAAAGGATAAAGAAATGGGCAGACTTAGGAAGGCGACCACAAGAATTCAAAGTCGGCGATTTGGTGTTGGTGAAGCTCCAACCAGCATCACTCCAGTTCTTTAGGAACAAGGTGCACAAAGGATTGGTACGCAAGTATGACGGCCCCTTCCCAATTATCAGTAGGGTGGGCAACGTCTCCTACAAGTTGCAGCTGTCGGCGTGGCTCAAAATTCATAATGTTTTCCATGCCAGCAACTTGAAAGTCTACCACTCCGATCCACAAGATGCTTCCCGAGGCATTTCAACTCGACAACCTCCCACCAGAGCCTCCTACGAGAAGCGACTTGAGACTATTTTAGCGGATCGCAAGATAAAGCTACCCAATGGAGCTGAGCAGATCGAATACTTAGTGAAGTGGCGGAAGCTTCCCAGAACCGAAACCAGTTTGGAGTCAGAAGATGCCCTCCGACATGAAGAAGCAACCATCAAAGCCTACCAGCAAGCGTCGACGAGGACGCCGACAATTTAAGTGGGGAAGAATGTCACGAACGGTCGTCGCACACTCGCAGCAACTTCGTTCAACGTACCGTTTGTCGCTTGCCCTTGTTTGTACATATCCTTGGCAGCCTGTTTTGCCATACTTTTGGTGTGTTTCCCATGTAAAAATGTAAGAAACAGCATGTTGCAGCGTTGCAGAACGACCGCTCGCTGCATCTACCCAAAAAACCCCAAAATGACTCCGTTTTCATGTGCCGCGGGCTGATTTCTGCTGCCCACAGCCACGCGCGAAACGTCAGTCATCTCAGCCCCTTGGAACCACCAGGGTGGCACAGGGTTGGATGGGGCTTCGGTATATTGTCAGGCGTTGAACACTTTCACAAGTTTACATATCAACTCGACGGAAACTTGCCTTCGCGCCCAGCACCCGGGGAATAGTTGTTTGTGGACTTGCAGCTGCTCATTCACCCTTCTAAAGTCCTTGTTTTCCTCCTCTCTTTCTCTGCTTTCTTGCACTCCAAGTGCTCGCTCAATTGCTTATAAAGCTTCCCTCTTCGCGAGACGTCGTGACTTGTCCGCCACTCGTTTCAAAACTAATCAACTTCTCTTTTTATAGGTCCTACAGGACCTGCATGAGGTTGCAGTTCGGCTGACCCTTTGCGGACGCGTATATCGTAAGGGCACCTCAAGATTTAGGCAATCCAAGCTAAGTCTGATCGAAGTGGACGCAAAGGTGATCCTTGACTTAGGCAACTTCAGCTAAGTCCGTGTTTGCCGCAAGGGTGCCTCACCACTTAGACAATTCTAACTAAGTGCGTGACAGTATGTCAAATATGGAATATTTGATGCTATGACCGATGCAAAGGCATGCAACATAGACAGCATTCAACAAACTCCCGCCCAGGACCAGTATATGTATCTACATGCAGAATAAAATCTTTTTTTTTTCAATGAGGGACCAACTAACTGTACATGGTATGGTAAAATAATGTCTAGACCTTAGGATAACATCATATAGAAAACTTGATGCTGTTGAAGGCAGAAAATGTGATATTTGAAAAATCAAAGAATGATGACAACTGCAAGAACAGATACAGCAGGTCAGTCTGAACTGTATCATCACAAGAGAAAGTTGGAAAACACCTTTTAAGACTCATTTAGCAGGTAATCTTAACAGAGATGTGAGTGAGTTCCTCGGTGGTGGATATGGATATGTGTGTGGTATTGGCAAATAACCTTCTACTGGTGGATTCCTTGTAGAGAGGTTGACAAATATGCTCTTGGTACCCTTTGACTGAGAAGTAATCTTAAGGTCAATGCACAACCAGTTGACCATGATATCGAGGGACTTGCGAGCATTCCCACTCATCATGATGTGCAAGATTGAGAAATATTAGAAAGAAGCCGTCGGTAACCTAATTCTCTCGGCAATCTTGCATCAGGCCAGAGAATTTGACAGGGCATAAACAAGTGATCACAATTCATTAATGTTAAGCCTAGATTAGGAGAGCCGCCACAAAGAGAAAGGTGATAAATAGTGGAATTTTCACATTTATCGGCTATAAATGAAGCTAGTTTTCAGAATTACTGCTATTTTAATTTCTCCCCAAAAATTAAAACAGAGCGCATAGCCTTTTAGATTTGGAATGACATCTAGAAAATTGTACCTTTCAACAGTTTTCTAACACGCATTTAAGGAAATCGAGGAGCAGAGACAGGAATCACCATGAACGGAGAAAAGCAGAGGATGAAATATACCAACCAGAAAGTTGTGATATACAAACGCCCTGGGCTCCCACGAGAGCACCTCCGTCCACTGATCGCCCCTCTCCCTCATCCCATCCCTCCTACAAAACCCGAAAACGCAATCAATGCTGACGGAAAGAGACCGCAGATCCAGAGCGAAGCGTCAACAGATCGGGTCGGGAGTGAAAAAGAACGCACATCTCGTGGATAGATCGATGGGGGCGGTGGTCTAGCTTGGGTGGGCCGTCGGAGTTCACGGGGAGCGAGAAGATCCCGAGGGCGAGGAGCATCAGGAGGACCACCGACGCGGTCAGGAGAGCTGCCAGGATCAGCGTGAACGGGGAGGATCTGCGGCCGGGAAGCTTCCGGGGGTGCCGCGCGCCCCTCGCCATGGTCGCCGCCAGCACAGCAGCCGCCGTAGGGAGATCTAGACTGGAAGAGAAGAAGGCGAGGAAGACAGAAGCCGTCTGCGGTTCGCTTCTTTGTTCTTAAACTAAACTACGTCTTTAGAACTTTCTTCAAACTCTTATATTATTTTAAAAAAATACTTAAACATTTTTAAGATCTTAGTCAAAGGTAAATTTTCGGAGAAGATCCTTGGTCTCAGTTTTGGGAAATTGATTTGAAGCACACCACCCCCATTTTAAAAACATTTCTAGCAGAGTCTCAAATTTTTAAAATAGCAAAAATAACCTCCCATAACTTTTTATTTTTCTCCCCTTAAGATTTCTCTTTCTCTCTCGAACTTCTTTGATAAATCAACCGATACACTTAAACAGGTTTAACGATCTAAACCTTGGACCGCTTCAAAATAAATTATATTAAATAACTTACTGATATATATCAATCTATATTATTAAAATAATAAACAAAGATTAAGTCGTTCATGTGGAAAGCAAGGCATGCTAAACCAACTCGGGTCCAACACTTAAAAATACGTATAGAAGCATTTTACTGTTTGGGAAAGAAACATTTAGATGATACCATGATTCTATTAAGGCCTTAAAACTCCATCCCATATATATCCCAAAAGCCCTTCCCATGATTTATAGCCTTAAGAACAAACCTGTTCGTACATCTTATCCGACTACGGACAAGAAATATCTTATCCTAAGCCTACTTTCTTGCACTTTCTGTAACAGATACGCCTTCCAGGAACTGAGACCAGAATTCTGCAACTGTAAAATTAGAGTTTATCAGAATTTCATTTTGTCCGAAAAATAGGCAGAATTATGAAACTGATAGGCGAAATACATTGCAACTTTCTTGCAGCTTACAATAACAACATAGTAAAAAAATAATGTGGAATATGACGAAACCTAAGACTGCAAATACACCCAAGAAAGGCATGACCGTGTAAGAAATCTCAGATGACTTCCAACTTTAAATTTGTACAATACTGCTGGTTTCATAATTTGATTGTCTAAAAAGTTCCATAGATCCATCTTCGATTGGTTCTCCCGCAAATCAACCAAGCTACTGCAGAAGTGAACAATGATGCAGCCCCATATAGCCATTTAGCAACAACCAACAAAACTGCAACAGGATCAACCTAGCAAGAAGTAGCTGAGAAACATTTGAATGCAAGAGCTTCGATAGCTAAGAGTTTCCATTGTCGCAGAGCAGCTGACTTCATGTCTGTACTGGAAAGCCAAAATTTTGAAATGTTCTAATTTCACCACCCCAGCCTGCAGTCACAATCACCAATCCCCAGGCTGACATACTTTGTGCTGTCGTGCCTGTGCTGCAAAAATCACCATTGCATTGAGGGCTCTGTTTATTAGCTGTCATGAGCTCTTCAGGCCAAGTTGCAGAAGCTCTATCGCTAAACCGATTCAAGTTTGTATTGCGAAGGGTACTATGCTGGTGGGAATCAATGCATCGGCAAGCGAGCGAAGGTGAAAGCTGGGATCTGTTGGTCCCTGCCATTGATGGTGCATTTGTTTGACATTCTCCATCGAGCTCATCCTGTTTGTTGGGGCAAGTTCTCACCATTTTCCACGTACTGGTGTTTGGCCAAGGAGCAGCCACAGTCACGCCCTTGCTGTGGAAATATTCGTAAGATTGTGTCATGGTGGTAGCATCTTTGCTTTTGCTTATTCGGGAATCATCATATCTCCATACATAGACATGAGAATCCTCACTAGCACAAATCACATGCTTTCCATTAGTAGTCAAGCAAGCTGATATTTGGCTGCTTGTGTTGCGAAACCCTGAAACAGAATGGCAACATCACTCCAAAAACAAGCACATGTATAACAATAGATCATTTACTACCAAAATGATCTGGTATGCATGCTTTGCTGGTATTGGAGCATCCACAAACTAAAAACAACTTGAGTCCAATTTTATGACAAAAAGACTTTCATGTTCAAGAATTGAAGAAGATGGCAATTTAAGATGGTTTAGCTTTCACCCAAAAAAAAAAAAAGAGAGAGAGAGAGAGCAGAAAGTCAAAACCAGTCTCACAAGCAAGCACATTTCATCAAGTATTTTGTTCAATCATTGCAATTGTGTTCACAAATATTGCAGTTAGCATTTCAGATAGTTATCACAAAGAAAAAATCTATTTATATTCTCTTTTTAATACGTTCTCCCAATGTAATATCACATGTCCAAACTCCAAAGAGAAGTTGGATTTTGCAATCATTTTCCAGTATTAGAACTACATATTACTGCCAAAGTGATCTCTATTCTATTGTTCAAACTTCAAAACCTGAAATGTATCCACATCCCTGACATGACAAACTAATACGTATATCCAATATCAAAAGAAACGACCAAACTTCTTATAGTGAAAAACAAAGCTTTAATTTCGACTGCAAAAAAACCTAAATGCCTTGGAGAAACTAAGTCTTGCTTTGTTTAGCTGTCATTTTCCAATTGTAGCAATATGGTTGTCCTTGTGTTGTCAACACAAATCTTGTGACTGTTTTACTCTTTTAATACTTTAAAAATAATCAAAAGAGTCTTTATTTGTAATAACTGAATCCAACTTTTCAAATTTCTCATCATTTCAGAGGAAAACAAACAGATTTAACATGGATTATGATATATATGATTCATATTAGCATTAGCCTTAATTGGTAAAAGGACATCGCCATGGCCAAAAACTTGCAAATACTAACTGAAGTAGACTGTTTGATCCTTAATGAGTTGGTAAAATATGATTGTTTTGCAAGATGATGACTTTAGTAGAATAACAATGTTTTGGTAGAATATGATTGCTGTGCTAGATGATGACTCCAATAAAGTAACAATTTTTCTAAATATAAACTCAGAAAGGCATTCTCATGTAAGGTCTGAGAAACTCTTTGAGAGTTTAATATGTGGGTTGTTATTCTTTTCTTTAGACTGGTTATTAGGCAACATGGCAACCTCAACTGGACAGATAGGAATTTGCTAAGAACTTCAGTTATTCAGCATTCAAATAATTATGACATTACTTGTGCATAATCTAAACAAGGCAGTGATTCCAAAAAATCTTCCACTAGGTATCAAAGCAAAATATTTTTACCTTTAAATTTGTGGACCAGTTCGTCACCATCAAGAACCCGGATTCGTGAATCTGCAGATGTTACTAGCACCTTTGAGGAATTGCCAGGGGCAAACTGTTGAATGCAACTAATCAGAAACCATAGCCATATCCTATCTGAGTCTTCAACAGGGTAGGAAAACCTCAAAACTACAAAAATCTTCAATAAACAGTTTGCAGACTACACCAGAATACCTGGAAACCAGTGATTTTCTTGTGTCTAGACTTCCCTTTTCTGCTTTGCAAGTCAACTTGAGTTTTCTGAAGAAGCCTATTGTCTAAGAGCAATTGAAGACAATAAAACCATTGGCAAATGAAGACAGAAACAGCTGATTTAAGACATTCAATCAAAAATGTAGAGTATTAATTGCTTCATACCAGATGTGTCGTACAAGTGGCAAGTCCCCTTGTGTGAACCAACTAGAGCACCCTGCAAGACAACAGGTGAAAGCATTATTTAAAACATAAATACAGACAACCAAAAAGCAAACTTCGAGAAGTATGTCCTTTAATAGGAAAAAAGATGTTAATTGTTAAGTATAAGAACCTGGCCATCAGGGGTATAACAAGCAGCAGTGACCATCTCATGCAAATCATTCCAATCAACAACTTGACGTTCTGGAATACTCCATATTCGGACTTTCTCATCAAGAGAACCACTGATGAAGTATCGGTCATCAACAGGATTAAACTGAATGCAAGTCACTACATAAAGCCAAAATCAAGAAACATCATAGCAACATAAGCAAAATCAGTAAGCCAAAACACCAAGAAGGGAAGAAAAGAAAAAAATAAAAAGAGAGAGTAAAGAATGGCATGTCATTAAACATGATTTCAACTTACCACAGTCACTATGTGAGAATACTTTTAAACAGGAATTGCTTGACATGTGCCATAGTCGAACTGTTTTGTCCATTGAAGATGAAAGCAGATACTGATAAAATTCAAGCAGATACAGCATTTTACAAAGCTGTTTTATAATCAGTGTGGCAAAACTCCTAAAGTCCAAATATCATTTTCACAAACACGTACTGCCAGGGAAACTAAATAGCGCATATAAGAAATACAAAATTGTAATAAGAGCTTTAGCTACTTCTATCAGGATTTCTGGAACTAACAAAGTATATGATTAATCTGCAGCACATGCGGTATCTGTCAATGGAAGTAATAGAAGAGAGGTACTCAACTAGACAATCAAATTTATTTAAATGACAACATATTTTATAAGTTTAATATAACTTCTCCAGTGACACAAGAAATACATAAGGCTGAACTTATCACCATTACAAGATTGCTTGGATGCAACCTTAGTGTGAAAGGACTGAGTACTGGAAAATAGTCTCCTAGTGTGCAAATGTAAGGTGGCACATAATTTACACTCTTTCCAGACCTTGCTTTGGTGAAAGCCTCGTTCTTTTGATTGCCCTTTCAGAGACCCTCTACTCTTCAAAGGAATTTATCAAAGCACAACCATATCAGAAGCATCACGGAGATAGACCAAATGTGTAAATTTAAATTTTCTCAAACGTGTATGAAAATAGGCCAAAATAATGCATAAGGTTGCACAGAGTGTTTATGTGTCAGACAATTACTATCTTAAATGCAGACAACCATTATCTCTCCTATCAGAGGAGATCAAAAACTCCAATTCAGAAGGAAAATCATCATTCCAAAACATCCTATAGCTATTAGCTCTCACAAAACTTGCTAAGCAGTGAGGCAGTTCGTTTTCCCTCCTTGTAAGTATGCGTATTTTCACACTCCTCAAAACAACCAAGTAGCTCATAAATATTTTTATATAATACATTCACAATGGCCTATGGTGATCAGCATTTCAATTATGAAATTACAGTTTTTGTACGTCTTCCACGAGATGGTGCTAACATGTAATTGCCAAATGCTTTTAGAAATGTCAATCATAAATTACCCTCAAATAAACTTTAAACATTTTAATGATGCTGGATAAACATGCCTTGTGATGACTTTCCCTTATTGTACAGCACTAACACATCACTTTTTAAATTCATACTTTCATATTCATACTCAATTTAATAACTGAATCAGATCAGGACAGATTTTGATGGCTTCAGCCATCTTACAAATATGCATCAACAATTTTATCAACTAACAATCTGTTTCGACAGTTTGAATGGCTTCTGTTAAATTCACATTTATTGCTAGGAAGACCCTATTCGTATCAGCTAATCCTGGTTTGCATAAAATTGATCAAAGTAGAAATCATGGTTACAATTTCTCTAGGAACCAATGACCAAAAATCAAAATAAGATGTGAGAATTACTTGCCCATAGAGAAAAAGCAGCATGTCACCCCCTTTAAATTCATTCATGATTACCAAATTGACCACGATGGTGACAATTTTCATACAATATGACAGTTAACATGTTCAGTACTTACGAACCTATGTTGATCTGAATGTGCCAACATCCATCCATTTTCATGATCAACATTCACAAGAATAAAGCGTCTTTTAATTTTGTTGAACCTGCCTAAAAATGAGCAGCTAAATTGGTCCAATAACAAAGGTAAAACTTTTGCTCATGCTCTAGCGGACCAACTTACTACACATATCATCACAATTCACAATTCACTGGTAAATGGTAATACTATTCCAAGCCTTCAAAAGTCCAATTGAACCAAACCATGGAAACATAGATCATTATCTATAGCTTCATGATCTCAGCTCCAATCAAATTACTAATTGTTATAAGAAACAGCCAGGTGTGCTTTCACAAAAGTCTAGCAACATTGGTCAAATTTTCAAATTAGTAGTTCTCAGGATCCTATTAACTTAAAGCATGTATGACTTTTTATCAGAACTTACATTTTTAAGAAATTAAACTAAAATCAATTACATGATCAGGATAAACTTTTTTATGCCTGCAAATTCTTTTTCTGACTGCAAATAGGTATATGACTACATTCCATCAAAGAATCTTTCAAATTCTAATACAGATTTAATACCATGTATAATTACGATATTCACAAATAATATAGTTATTTCTAGTTCTATTTGTCAATAAGGAACTATTAAATTCATTCGGATTATAGATTTCACATGAAAGAATTAAAAGAGAATTCTGGTTCCAGATCCCAGGTTGTTTAAAATCCATGAACAAGATGAACAATTTTTTAGTACTTTCTATCGTCAACCCTAAATACTGAAAACTAAGATCACATATCTTTTGCCTGAAGACAAACCTAATTCATCCATATGCAGAGATGTAATCAAAGAAAATTAAGATATACCTGAGATTTGGACCAAGAGAGATCAAGGACATCATCTAGGTGTCCTCGGAAAGAGCACACAGGCTTCTTTGACAGAGAAAACAAATAATCTGGTACCACCAGACGGTCCAAACACAGATATTTCCTGCTGCCCACGATCTTTGCTCTTCTCTCCTTTTCCCAGTGGTTCCTCTCTGGATTAGCCAAAGACAATCGCTCTGGCAAACCTTCATTAACTGACACAATAGATGGATTGCAACTATCATTCCCCCATGAAGCCTTATCATTCAGCAAATCTCCCATGCTGTCAATCTCCAAGACCTCCCACACATGGATGACTCGATCCTCCCCTGCACTGGCCAAGTAGCGCCCATCCAAGCTGAATTTGATGCTCCAGATGGACCCATTATGCGCCTGAAGTTCCTGGCTCATGAACAACCCACCGAGGTCTTTTTTGGACTTCCCATACTGCCGGACTTTAATTTTCTTGAGCTCATGACGGAGGCAATGGGAACCGTCCAGGCTATCATCGGTGGCCGAGCTCGGCCTCCTCCCTCCCTTCTCTGACGAAGAATCTTTCTCATCACTGCTCCTGCGGTCGCGGTTGTGCCCTCTGCCGACCATGGTCCCAGCTACATTCTTGATGCTTCTGAGCCAGCTTCCCCTCTTCTTCCACCTCGACCCTCCCACGGACCCACCGCCACCAGGGCCTCCGGGGTGGCCGCTGCTGTTGGTGGAGTCCTCCAAATTCTGACGCCTCATCAATTCTTGAACGATGGGGGATTTCCCGACCCACAACTCGAACTCCTCCACCGTGAGCCGCCGTCCTGTCCCGACCTCGCTGAGCGTGTTCCACATCCCGTCCTCGCGGACCTCCTTCACCAGGAATTCCCTCCCGTCGTCGAGACTCTTGATCAAGTAACGAGGGTCATAGCACAAATTTTCTCCATCGACCCGGCGATTGCTGTGGGAAACCTCAAGAATCCGAAATCTCGCGTCGAGAGGTGGCTTGCTAGAGAACTGATGCTGGCTTAGGGGTTTGCTCCCTGGACCAGGAACCACGGAGCAATCGGATCGGGACCGGGCATTTCCGGAGGGGAAGGCAGGGATGGGGTCAGGGGAGGAGGCGGATCTACCCATCCCGGGGTCCCGGATCGGAGCGGCGGCGCCGGTGGGTCCGGGGCGGGAGAGGGCGGGGTCGCCGGCAAGGCCGAGGTGGCGGAGGAGGCGGCGGCGGCGCTCCTCGACGGAGGCCGGCTCGGAGAACCAGACGTCGAGGGAGCGCAGCGGCGGGAGGCGGAGGCGGCCCCGGCGGCGGTGCCCGACCACAGACGACTCATCATCGGAGGCGGAGGCGGAGGCGGAGGTGGAGCACGACGACGACAGGATCCGGTCCAAGGACTCATAGAACTCCTCCTCTTCCTCCTCCTGCGGCGAACCGCTGCTGGTCGTCGTCATAACGGGCATGCGGATCGTGAGGCGAGGGGGCAAAGCGGTTCGGAGCGGGATTTATATGCCACGACGGAAGGAGAGGGAAGGAGCGAAGACCGAGGGGATATGATATGATGATGCTGTTGGTGTAGCTTGTAGTTGTTGCTGCCGCTGTCGTTAGGGGGAGGACTTGCCGTCGTACAGTGGTCGTGGTAGGTGTATCCCGTATCCCCCTTCAAATGTACAGTGCGCCCAAATCGATATGCACTCAGGATTTTTAGAGGGTTGCTTTGTAAATATCCCTGATATGTATAATAAAAGCAAATCAATAAATTCTCTCGGAAATATAGCCAGCTACAGCTGTTATGTAGGCTGCTACCATATGACGAGCGTGGGGAAGAAAAGGCTGCAAAGGCATCAACCAAAAACCAGTTTCTTTTACCCATGGTGGTCAATAATAACTGATGAGGTACAAGCACGACTGCATGATTGAGACCACTAATGGCAGAGCCATCCCATTTATAGCCCTTCCCTCTCCGTCACCCCATCCTCGCTTGATTTGCTTACCTCTCCCTGCCGTGCTCTTCCAACCACAGCATTTGGATCTCCATCACCGGTCCACCAAGTTTTGCAGTAGTGGCAGAAGCAGAAGAACTCGGCTTGTTCTTCGGCTTTCATGAACTGAAGCGTATAACAATATACCAGAGCTTTGGTGTTGCGTTGATCATAGCTACGGGCCGGGCAGTGAAAGAAGCTGGTCCCGATTTTATGGAGTCCCATGGAGGGGTAGAATTATGGATCCAAATTCTTCTTTCCGACAACAACTAGTCCTCTTGGCGTCCGGCCTGTATAATTTTAGGAAAAGAGAGATTTCCGACGGAAGAATCAGCAGGGACCATGTACTCTTGGCCACCACGTATGAAACATGCAATAATCACCTCCACCATGCACCTTCACCATTGACCTCTCTCGCAGCAACCAGAAGGTAAAAAAGCAAAGCCTCCTCCTCCTCCTCCTCCTCCTCCTCCTCTTTTTTCAAAGATGAAGGATGACAATGGAGGGGACCAACAATGGCCATCGACACTTCGATATTGCTCTAGGTAGTCTTAATTTCCCATTTGTGTCATCCAATGTCTCCTCACCTCCTCCTCCATGGTTACAGTTTTTACAGGGAAGGAGTAAAACCTGGATCTTTGGTGACACTTAATTAACACCTCAAGAAAACAAGTGGGCATGCTGCTTCCGAAGGAATAACTTTTGACTTCGGATCACTTTCGGTAGGACCCGGCGCAGAACACTGTGCCATGCATGGGAACGAATGGAGCCACCTCAGGTGCAGTGGCCAGAGCAGATGGTTCCTAGGTTTTTGATGGTCGTCTTCTGCTCGTGCATGCAGTAGGGAATGAGCAAATGGGCATATATTTAGTGCAGAGCCAGAGAAGAACCATGGGTTGCAGAGTTATAAAAGCATGGAGCAGAAACCTTAAGGCTTTGGATGCTATAGAATTGGCTGGGGCATCAACTGGAAAGAGAAGCTTCCTTCTGAACTCCAAGCGAATGGTGGCTTCTGCATGCTGGGTTCCATACTGTCATGTGCAACCACATGACCTGTTCCTGCACCCACTTTCAAAAGCTGTGAAGCCATGAATGAATCATTGAAAAAGGCAGCTATTACTTAATCCCTTCTCCATCGTTGATGAACATGCATCTTCCAGGGAGAAAAAGAAGAACTGGTTGATGAAGAAAACCCTAAGTGTTTTAGTTGTCTCCCTCTACAGTGCACTGGTAATGATCATTCAGTGGTCCTGTCATTTGGATCGAAATGTACCATTCCAGCTGTAACTGTGGCCCTAACTCTCAAAGAGCAGGGACCATGGAGATCCTCGAGCTCATCTTTTACCGCCACTGTAAGAACACACCGTCCTCTCGCTGTAAAACGCAGAAACCACGCATCCCTCGTGAACTTTCTTCAAACAAGCAAGATCAAGATCCTGAGATGATGGAGATGAGAGAGAATCTGCAGCGGTGGAAGCTTGTTTTGCATGTATCGCTGTCACCGACCTTGATGCCCTCCCCTCGTTGTAGTTTTCACTGCCACTATTGGCACGCTTGTGTACAGTGTTGGATGGTACGGGGATCGCAAGTTGATGCTGTGAGACCGAGCAGGCGTGAGCTTCTTGCCTTCATATAATTTGGAGAATGCTCTATCATTCCTTAGTTTATACGTGTAATTAAACCATCCCTCCACCTATATCTCAACTATCATGACATCATGGCTGCACGACTGTAGCTAAGGTGTTCTTCAAGTTAAATCGGCATGTATGAACAAATATATATTGATCTGGAAAGCGTGTTGAACCTTTGGGGTTTTACAATGGAATAATGTATTTATCCTTACATAGAAGGTCTTTAGGCTTTTTGAAGGCATGTTTCTACTAAAATTTAGAATATAATAAGTACAAAGACTATTAACTTTGACGAGATATATATGATTTTGCAGATATGATTTTACTATCTATGTATAGATACGTAAACACTTCATAACATAAACATACCGTAATTTCTCTTATAATTCGACTATATGATCAGTTCAATCGGTTTTTGCAAAGGTCTGTGTTGATAAGATGTCTTTGATATTTAAATTAATTTTAGTTTTTTTAAAAAATATTACTATTTACAACCCCTCTTTACTATTTATAATTATATTTTTAATTTTTTTAATATTTTAAAATTATCCTTCCATAAATAGACATAAATTTTCTCTTCCTTCTTTTTTTTTTTTTTGCCCTCTTCCTCCTCTTTTTTTTTCCTTTTCTTTTCTCTCCTCCTTAGAAGATAGTATCCAAAGGGTAACGAATAGAGCATACATTAAGGGGTCATGACTGATGGTAGAGAGCACTAAGAGTGTCGATGGTGACAAGGTGTGCAAGCGATGATAGTAGAGGATGTAGGAAAGAAAAAAAAAGGTAAAATCAAAATTAAAGAGAAATTAAATAGTAAAATATTATTTTATTAATTTTTTAAAGGATTATAAATAATAAGAAAGTTGTTGATAGGGGTATTAAGTATGACGAGACACCTGGTCTTCGGTCGTACACTCGGATGACGTCATCGCCCCTCCTGCGCTCCATAACACCCGCGATTTGACCGCCCGACGTCGCTTCTCCTCAGCATCGCCCCAACTACCCGCCCAGTTGACCACGGCACCGACCTGCGAGGTCAGGCTCATACGCCACCTGCAGACAGTCGGAAGCATGCCCTCCGTCCGACCTATTTAAGCCGAACAGGTAAGACAGGGAGGGAGGCTTTTCTGGAGGCTTCTTCTGAAGGCTTTTTCTCAGGACCTTTTCCTTCCTGGATCTCTGGCCAGGACCCTTTGCTCCACACAAAAAACACTCCGAGAGGTGAGTAGACTCGGACACCCCCGCAATTCTCCCTGGGGAACTTGGCCTCTCGGCCAAGACGACTTGGCGTCGGAGGGTCGGGCGGAGCATCAGGCCCCTCTGCAGTTACGTTCGATGTCCGGAGCGTGCCGCCACCTTCGGAGGAGCCGGTCAGAGGCGGGAGCAGAGCCATCGACGGGCTCTGAGGCGACCCGGTTTCGGATCGCCGTGCCGTCGATCACGCACTGTTTCCCGGCGCCCGGGTGAGAAGGAGGGCCTCTGTCGAAGGACCACTGCTCCGCCCTTAACGACACATGGGCGAAAGGTCGTTTCCGGTGGCACCTCGGCGGAGGTCCCGCGACCTCCAAACCGGAGGGCGATCCTGCCGCAACCATAGATCGCTCGAATATATTTAGCGACGCCGGGCTCTACCCGCCAAGTCGGGTTCCACCGTTCCCCAAATCACGGTGGAGGCTTTTCGAGACCTTTCCCAGTCCGAACCACGGCAAATCTTGTCATGTCCTCCCGCCTACTCCGGAGGCGGCGAGCCGAACCTCCAAAGGCGGAACCTCTTCCGGCATCGGGAGGCGATACCGCCGGTACCATCTTCTCGGCCTCGCCGGTTCGGGACGGAACCGGGCTCTTGCTGGACGTCCACTTTGAACTTCGGCGTGTCTTGAACTTCAGCGGACCTATTTGGGCCAGATCTGGTCCATCGCCTGCGTCTGGAGGAGAGTGCAAAGGGCGTCGCAAGTCCAAAGAAGAAGCGAGGAAGTGCCCCGAGTCCCGTTCGCGATATACGGGAATACCCGGTGCCCTTGAACTTCGTCTCCCTCCATCGACCTTTATGATGGAGTCGGTGATCCGGCCGATCACGTCGCGCCTTCCGGCTCAAATGGCCCTATATGGAACCGGGCGCCTTGATGTGCGGGCGTTCCCCACCACGCGTTGAAAGGATCCGCCCGTACATGGTACGATGCCTTAAAAAGCGGTCGGTGACATCCTTTGAGCAGCTCGCCAAGGACTTGACTACGCTTCTTGGCGTTTGCGCGACCAAAGCCCTACTGTCGCTCCTCCACGGGTTTGAAGCAAAGGAGGGCGAACCCCTCTCCGCCGTGCGAAGGTTCACCACGGGAGGAGTTATCGGATGCTCACCCATCGTTATTGGTGCAGGCATTCATGATGGGGCTGCGACCGTCAAGATTCTGCTGGTCCTTGGTGGAGCGACCCCCCGCGTCCATCGCGGAAATGTTTCAGCGGGCGAATCAATACGTGGCGGCCGAGTCCTGGATGTCGGGAAGGAAAGAAGAACGACCGAGGGGGCATCCTACTCCATCCCGATCGGGACCGACAACCAGGCGGGAGTCCCCGCACCAAGGCGCGCATGGGCCGCCCCGACCCATACGCGGCCGAGCCGCCACCTCCCCCCTTGAAGGCGTCTCGGACGCAAATATTCCTCCAAATAAAGGAGCGGGGAATGCTCAGGCCGCCCCCCCAGATGAAGGGCCGGCGACAGCTGGCCGATAGCACCCGGTATTGCCGCTTCCATCGGCAAAATGGACATGACACGGAGGCGGTGCCGGTAGCGACAAATTGAAGAGCTGATCCGAAGAGGTCACCTCGACCAATACCTCCAGCATCCGCGGGCACCATCCCTGTGCCCCGACGGCCCGGTCGAGCAACACATCGATGTGATCACCGGGGGACCCGCCCGAGGACATAGCGCCTCGGTCGAAGGGCTTACGCCCGAAGCCGCGTTGCGGGGAATATCACCCGCCTCCGAGCCGAGATCACATTCCCCTCGGGGATATGGGAACAACGAGCATGACGATCGCTGGTGGTGTCGGCCCGAATTGCCAACGCGCAGGTTCGACGGATTATGGTCGACACTGGCAGCTCGGCCGACATCCTCTACTTCGAGGCCTTTCTGAAGTTGGGGTTGCCGAAGGAAGCCCTCAAGCCTTTGCACTCGGCGCTTACTGGCTTCACTGGCGACTTGATCTCGCCGCGGGGTGCGGTAACCCTACCATTGACCCTCGGCGATTCCCCAAAGGCCAAAACTCTGTTGGTAACTTTTCTCGGTGGTCGACCTCCCTCTGCGCATAACGCCATCCTGGGCGACCCACCCTCAGCGAGCTAAGGGCCGTTCTATCCACATACCATCGACGCCGAAGTTCCCCACCGGCCGGAGTCGGGGAGGTGCGGGGAGATCCTCAGGAGTCCAGACGGTGTTACTTGACGGCGACCTCCCTGGGTAAGAGGAAAAGGCCGGAACCGCCCCTCGAAGACCCACGCGGGACGCAGCGCCCGACCGAGCATCCCGAGCCGACAAACCCGGCGGTTAATATTCCGCTGCAAGATGACCGTCCCGATCGGACAGTCGGGATCGGCCCGGACCTGGATAATCAAGAGCGGGCGCAGCTCATCAGCCTCCTCCAGGAAAGCGCCGATGTCTTCGCCTGGACAGCCGCCGACCTCCCGGGAATCGACTCCGAAGTCGCCCAACACCATCTACACATTTCCCCGACCGCCCGCTCGGTGAGACAGAGACCCCGGCCTCAGTCCCTCGAGCGCCAACAAGCTGTGCAGAAGGAAGTCGACAGGCTCTTGGCGTCTGACTTCATTGAGGAGGTCCGGTACCCTCAGTGGCTGTCCAATGTAGTCCTCGTCAAGAAGCCTAATGGAAGCTGGAGGATGTGTGTTGACTACACCGATCTAAATCGTGCTTGCCCGAAGGATTGCTTTCCCCTACCCAGGATCGACCAACTGGTCGACTCAACCTGGTACGCCGCTTCTCCTTCATGGACGCCTACTCGGTTACACCCAGATCCGGATGGCCCCCGAGGACCGGCAACATACAGCCTCCCACACACCCCAGGGAGCCTACTTCTACAAAGTTATGCCATTCGGGTTAAAGAATGCAGGCGCCACCTACCAAAGGATGGTGAACAAGGTGTTCGCCCGGCAAATAGGGCGAAACATGGAGGTATACGTTGACGATATGATCGTGAAAAGTCGCACAGGGGCTACACACCTCGACGACTTGCGGGAAACCTTCTCTACGCTGAGAAGACACGGGATGCGCCTTAATCCGGCCAAGTGCGTCTTCGGCGTCACATCGGGGAAGTTCCTCGGGTTTATCATACACGAGAGAGGAATTGATGCCAACCCCGAGAAGATCCGAGCTCTCACCGACATGAGATCTCCAAGCACAATAAAGGAGCTTCAGTGCCTTAACGGAAGGATAGCGGCTCTGTCCCGGTTTCTATCCCGGTCGGGAGATAAGTGCCTTCCTTTCTTCCAGTCCTCAAGGACCCAAAGAACTTCCAATGGACGGCAGAATGCGAGGAAGCCTTCGCCGGCACAGCGGCTTATCCGAGCTACCCGACTTACCTCGGTGTCTGCGCTAAAAACTTACCCTCTACTGGCGGCATCTCGATGCAGTGAGCTCTGCTTGTGAAAGAAGCCCCGATCGCAACACCGATTTACTACACCACCACGTCTTTGCGTGGGCCGGAGCAGCGCTATCCTCCCATTGAAAGGCTGGCATTGGCACTTGTGCTAGCGGCTCGGAAGCTATGCCCCTACTTCCAAGCCCATACGATTGAGGTATTGACCGACCAACCCCTGCGTCAAGTTCTTTCTAAGTTTGACGTAGCAGGGCGTCTCCTAAAGTGGTCGGTGGAGCTATCCGAGTTCGACCTTTGCTACAAGCCGAACAGCCATCAAGGCCCGAGGCCTTGGCGATTTCATCTCGGAATTGACACGGAAGCGAGAGACCGTTGAGCAAATCCACCGAGACCGGATGCTGCACGTGGATGGGTCTTCGGCTCGAGCCGGCGCCGGACTCGATTCTCGGAGGATCCCGACGGACACGCTTCGGCGTTCCCTCCGCCGGTTTGCGGCCACAAACAACGAGGCCGAATACGAGGCGCTGTTGGCAGGCCTCCGTTTGGCGGTCGAGATGCAACTAGGAGCAATCCACATTCTCACGGATTCCCAACTTGTCGCCGAGCAAGTTGGTGGAGAGTATCGGGCGCGGGACTCGACCATGTCCAGATACCTGACCGAGGTAAAAGCCCAAACTTCTAACTTTCCACGCTTCACTCTGTCCAGGGTGCCCAGGTCCCGAGAGCGGGCGCACCAGCTCGCGAAATTGGCCTCGAGCCGACCTGAGGAACATCCGAGGTCGAAGAGCGACACACCGATCGGTGGACCGTCATGGAGATCGGGGACCCCGAGTCCCGACCACCCCACCTCGTGGATTCGGGAAATCTTGAAGTACAACGCGAGGATCCCTGCCGGATGAGGTCAAGGCACGGCGGCTCGCCGAACCCGAGCGTGGTCTTTGCGAAATTGGCGACCGGCTCTACAAAGGTCGTTTTCCCACCCCTACTACGATGCTTAGATCCCGGCGAGGCGGAAGTGATTCTCGCCGAGGTCCACGGCGGATTTGTGGGGAGCACATGGCGGCCGAACTTTGGCCTTCAAAATATGCGCGGGGCTATTGCGGCCTACGCTGCACCGACGCCAAGGCTTTCGCGGCGGTGCGACACTTGCCGCCAGCCGCGCCGCAGCTCCTGCGGTCCCGCCGCCTCCATGGATTGCGCCGCCCTTCGCTCAATGGGGAATGGACCTCTTGGGGCCGTTTCCCCGTCCACGGAGACATATCATCGTGGGGATAGATTATTTCACCAAGTGGGTGGAAGCCGAGCCAGCAACCATTACCGCCGAGCGGGTCGAGCGATTCGTATGGAAGAACATCGTGACCCGATTCGATCGCCCAACGTTATCATCATCGATAACGGAACCCGGTCGCCCGACTCGGTTCTCGGAGTTCTGCGTGACTTATCACATCCGCTGAGGTTTAGCTCGGTGGCCCACCCCGGACCAACGGGCTCGAGGTGACCAACCGATCTATCTGGATGGACTTAGGAAAAGGACATTGGAAGCCCGATCGAGCTGGGTCGACGAGCTCCCGAACATCCTATGGTCTCTGCGGACTACCCGAAGGCGGCCGCGAGTCCCCTACAGACCTTGCATTCGGCGTGGAAGCGATCCTACCCGGCCAGTTGGTCATCCCAACATTCCGGGTGGAGAACTATGAGGAATCCACCTCGGCCCGGGGAGTTCGGCTGGCCTAGACCACGCTAGAAGAACGCAGGCCAACGCGCACGTAAAAATCTTTGGCGTACAGTGTTGCCCGGAGTTACAATAAGAGGGTGCGCCCTCGACCTCTCGGGATGGGAGACTTAGTCCTACGCAAGGCGGAAGTAAGCGACCCCGCTCACTCAAGGGGCAAGCTTGCACCCAAATGGGAAGGCCCCTACCGAGTAATCAAGGTAGTCCGACCGGGAACGTTCCGGCTCGCCACTATGACTGGGCAGCAGTTCCCGAGGACTTGGAACGTCCAGAACCTTAAGAAATATTTTGTCTAAGAACAAAACGGAAGTAAGTCAATACCAGACTCAGGCCATTAGAAAGAAGTCGAAGATTGTATTAAGAAGGCAAATTTGTATTACCAAAAGGTTGGATTACAAAATGGGCCCCTAGTGGGGAAAGAAGTATTACAAAACAAGGGAAGACCCTCCAAAAAGAAGAAAAGAGGTCTTCAAAGCCGCAGCCGGGAAGGTCTGTCGCCGAACGGAACCTCGCTGTGCATGTCAATTTACGATCTTCGTGGGCATGAGACGGCGATTCTCTCGACCACCGAGCCCGAGGACATGCTCGAACCGCCGTGGCAACTTTGTACCCATACTGCACGACACCCGCCCGTCCGTCCAAAGCGAGGAGGAAGCCCTCCGACTTCTTGTAAGCGCCGATCGCCTCCGGTCCTTCTCCGCCGACTTCTTCCGTCAGGCAAGGGCTTCGGCGGCTCTCCCGCCTCTCGAGGTCACCGCCGCTAATCTCGGCCTCTCCATCCGGAGGCGCTTCTCCACCAACGTCCGGAGGATCTTCCAGTCGCCTCTCGCCGCCGAGGCGGCCTCGAGCTCGGCGCGGTCGACGCGCACTTCCGCGCCCATGTCCGCCGCCTGCTTTCGGCAGCAGAAGAACCGCTCGGTCCCGACTCCCGCTTCTCGAGCCGGGCGGCAAGAACCCGTTGCGCCGCCTGCACCATGCACCAAGCTGCCGAGTCATGCACCCGGCCGAGGAGGGCCGTGGTGTAGTGGAGATTCTGCACAAGGAGAAAGAAGGCTGAAAGTGATGAACAGAGCCCAGCCAAAAGGATACACGCAAAACGGTGCTTACCCACAACACCGACTTGGCGGACTTGGCGATCGCCCGAGGAGGGTGTATAGATCCCGAGCCATGCTCTGGATGGAGCGCCCGAGGTAGCCGGCCGAGGGCTCTCCCGACTCCACACCTTGTCCTCGGGATGCACCATGCCACCGGCCACGAGAGGTCGCCCGCCCCGGCGGGGACCTCCCCATCATTCGGGAAAGGAACGGCCGATCCTTCCCCGACGTGACCGCAAGACAGTCCTTCATGGCTGGAGGACGCCGCCCTTCCCGGCCGCCTCGGCCGGGACCAAAGACTTCTCGGCAGAGTGGTGGCGCCCGGCCGCTCGTCGCCTGCCGCACACGCGCCTCTGTGTCCACCACGCCCTGGCCTTGGCCTTTCTTCTGGCGCCTCAATCTGGTGCGCTGGGAGCCACCCCGCCCGCTTAGAGACCGCCGGAGAGCGCGGAGATGGTCCCCTCGGAGCACCCGAGTTGTGGAAGGACCGCAGGTTCACCATCCCTGCAAAAAATGACAGATATGTCAGAAGATAGAGTATGGCAGCAATCCAAAAAGAGGCGAGACAACGACGGCCTACTCCCGAGCGCGGATTAGTCCGGCCTCCACCACCGCCTCCGACATGTTGCGGATGGCTTGCGAGGAAGGGAGGATTACCTCACCGCTCGAGGTGAGCGCGCCTCGGCATTGAGCTTCGGGCATTATCGATGGTTCTAGACGACCACCGAACCTCAAACCCACCCTTTTGGCATCGACAAAAAGAAGCGCCTCTTCCACCCTTTGTTATTGGTGGGGCGCCGCTAACCCGAACCCGGTCGTATGGCGGCCGTGAAGTATCCCCGACCCTTGAAGAGGCGAAAGCAGAGGAAGAGGTTGGTCGGGGCGATGTTGGCGTAATGGCATTCCCGTGAAAGCCACCAAATACCGCCAGGAGTTGGGAGTTATCCGGGAAGGCGAAATACGCCACGGAGATGCAGGATGCGATGATTGGGTGCAGGGAAGGCGCAGCCGCTTTCTAGGGCATCGGGCGGTCGTGGCAAAGCCCTTGGGAACCGGGTCAAAGCCCGTCCCGCCAGCGCCAGAGATTGAACTCCTCCGGATGCCGAGCGCCACGAGTATCCCCACCATACGCCATCCAAGATGGAGTCTTGGTCGTGGCGGCCACATTAAGGCCTCTAACGCACGCACGCTCCGTGATCCGAGGAAGGGTTGGAAGGTGGAGATGAAGGGAGAGCGGCGACGCTGGTTGTGATCGAGGGGAGGAGGAGGAAGAAGCAGAGGAAGAGGAAGTGGAAGGAAGACCCATCGCGCACTAACCTATAATGGAAGAAATCGGAAGAAGTTAAAAGGCACCGAGCCTATGGAGAAAACTTGAAGGAAGACGACGGGACAAGAGATGAAAACTCTGCGGATAAGTGAAAGAGAGCCGCGGAGCACGCTATTTATAGAAAGGGGGGCGCCTCGACCTTTCGCCCCCCGAGGCAGGCGACAGCATGCCACCGCCTCATCGCCCTATAGCATCACACCGGGCAGTCGAAGCGCCGGCGTCATATTAATGAAGATCTGACGTGTACACCCCCTGTGACGTGTACACCCCCTGTAAGAAACTTATCGCGCACGCCCTCGATTCCAAAGCAACGCACTATCGCGAGCCATTTTTCAAGCGCACGGCGCGTTCGGTTTTCTAGGTCTTGAGCAGCTCGACCATCGTATTCTGGCTCGAGCGCGGCTCGGCCACACACATCCCGAACGGCGGTTCGGCGATTCTGGTTTTCTAGGTCTTGCGCGGCAGCTCGACCACTGGCATTCTAGGCCTTGAGCGGCGGCTGGGCCACACACATCCCGTCGGCGGTTGGCGATTCGTTTTCTAGGTCTTGAGCAGCAGCTCGACCATCGGTCTTCTGTGCCTTGAGCGGCTCGCCACATTCATCCCGAACGGCGGTTCGCTATCATGGTCTTTCGTGTCGTGCGTGACTCGACCCCTTGTACCAAAACGACGGTCGAAGGTGGAGGACTCGGCGCGTCTCACCCCCTGACTTCCGTACGTCGGCTTGGCAATGGGAATCGGGCGTCTCCTCGACCCCCTTCATCCCGAACGGAACTTCGGCTATCATGGTCTTTCCGGGCGTGTGCGTGTCCTCCACCCCTTGTACCAAAACGACGGCCTGCGGAGGACCGCGCCTCAACCCCGACTTCGGACGTCCGCAATGGGTATCGGGCGTCTCTCGACTTCTTCATCCCGAACGGTAGTTCGGCTATCATGGTCTTTCAGGTCGTGTGCGTGACCTCGATCCCTTGTACCAAAACGACGGGTCGGTAAGCAGGGAGGACCTGGCGCGTCTCAACCCCTGACTTCCGGACGTCGGCTTGGCAACGGGAATCGGGCGTCTCCTCGACCCCCTTATCCCGAACGGCAGTTCGGTTATCATGGTCTTTCAGGTCGTGTGCGTGACCTCGACCCCTTGCACCAAAACGACGGGTCGGTAAGCAGGGAGGACCTGGCGCGTCTCAACCCCTGACTTCCGGACGTCCGCTTGGCAATGGGTATCGGGCGTCTCCTCGACCCCATTTATCCCGAACGGCAGTTCGGCTACTCTGGTTTCTTAGGCCTTGAGCGGCAGCTCGGCCACACACACATCCCGAACGGCAGTTCGGCTACTCTGGTTTCTTAGGCCTTGAGCGGCAGCTCGGCCACACACATCCCGAACGGCAGTTCGGCTATTCTGGTTTCACAGGCCCTGAGCGGCAGCTCGGCCACACATATTCCGAACGGCAGTTCGGCTATCATGGTTTTTCAGGTCGTGTGCGTGACCTCGACCCCTAGTACCCAACGACGGGTGAATGCGAGGACTTGGACGTCGCTGCCCCTACCTCGAGCGATTTGCTCACCCATTGGTTCAACGGGCCTAGCGCGAGGCTCAACCCCGACACGGACGCGTCGGCAAACGGAAATCGGGCGTCTCTCGACCCCATTTATCCCGAACGGTAGTTCGGTACATGATCTTGAGCGGCTCGATCGCCGGCATCCTAGGCCTTGAGCGGTGGCTCGGCACTATATCGACAACGGTTGGTGACTGAACTATGGCTGGGTCTTGAGGTTCCTCGCCCCCCTTTATCCCGAACGGCGGTACGGCTACAGGATCTCGAGCTTCCCCGATCATCGGTTTTCCGGGGCTTGAGCGGCGCCTCGACCCCGTATCCTGCAAAGGGATTCGGCCAATTATGACACGACACGGTGGAACTGCCGCCCGAGATCTCAGGCAACCAGGTTCTTCCGAGCAAACACCCTCCAAATTGTCCCGCAGGAGTGGCTTTTGGAGGGGGGGTAGTGATAGGGGTATTAAGTATGACGAGACACCTGGTCTTCGGTCGTACACTCGGATGACGTCATCGCCCCTCCTGCGCTCCATAACACCTGCGATTTGACCGCCCTACGTCGCTTCTCCTCAGCATCGCCCCAACTACCCGCCCAGTTGACCACGACACCGACCTGCGAGGTCAGGCTCATACGCCACCTGCAGACAGTCGGAAGCATGCCCTCCGTCCGACCTATTTAAGCCGAACAGGTAAGACAGGGAGGGAGGCTTTTTCAGGAGGCTTTTTCTGAAGGTTTTTTCTCAGGACTTTTTCCTTCCTGGATCTCTGGCCAGGACCCTTTGCTCCACACAAAAAACACTCCGAGAGGTGAGTAGACTCGGACACCCCCGCAATTCTCCCTGGGGAACTTCGGCCTACGGGCCAGCACTGACTTGGGCGTCGGAGGGGTCGGGCGGAGCATCCGACCCGCCCTACTGCAGGTTACGTTCTCGACGTCCGGAGCGTGCCGCCACCTTTCGGAGGAGCCGGTCAGGAGGCGGGAGCAGGAGCCATCGACGGGCCCGAACCGTACCGAGACGACCCCCCGGTTTCCGGATTCCGCGCCGTGCGCCCCGGGGTCACGGTAAAAAGTTGTTTCCCCTAACAGTTGTCAATACTAAAAAGGGGCTCTATATGGTAAGTTTCTTTTTTAAAAAAACTCATGTTTAAGCTAATTCCAGAATGAAATCATACGTTTTAAAATAAGGTGATAATGAGACCTTTTGGTCAAACAGTAGCATTGACCACTTCAAGTAATTTTTTTATTAGAATGCATTATATAGAGAGATATTTGAAAACATTGCATACTTTATGTGTGTTTTTAATGTAGAGCTAACACATCACTTGCAAGAAGAACTTTTTGGGTGCGTTAAGCTCCTTGGACGTCTTTTATTGAGCGGAAGCATCTCATACAAGATTAATGAATGCTTTGAGCACATCAAACCCTTTGATGCCTAATACATTACGCACAAGAGGGGTAACTTTGGTGTATTGGGCATTTTAATACTTTTACGTTAGATGGATACATCAAGTGTAACAGAGACTTTTTGGACATGTCAAGCACTTCGGTGTTTTTTTTATTATTATTAGATAGATACAATTTAATGCTCCTTTGTGCCCTGGGCATATGCACATACGTAAGGAAGAGCTTTATCTAGTTAGAATGTATCAAACATACACGTATCATGTCCGATGAGATGCATTTTCTAGTTAGGATACATCAAGCTTTTTGTTGCTATGTCTCGACAAACGCTTTAATTTTATTTTGTCCAAGATGCGTCATCCACAGGATTCTCTCATCAATCAAGTGCGCCTTTGAGTAAGTATAGTCAATTAGGGCTTAACTAGATTATTGTCCTATTGTGAACGCGGTTACAGCACCATATCGATTGATGGCATGGACCAATTTAGTTCCCGAGTGCACTTGGCACTAATTACGGCTGAGATGCAGTAGAGACTTCAGGTTGTGGCTGACAGGTTCTTGGGTTGTATGCTATTGCTAATTGTATTAGTTGCCGGAGCAGGGGACAATGATCTATGGCCAGAGTTTGAACTTATTGGGTGAGACAAGAAAGACTTTAGTAGATACGATGACTTGAGCCCTTGTTGGGAAAGATAGTGCATGATCGTTGAAATAATGTCACTGATCTGGTTTCGTGGGTTCTTTTTGTGTTTTTGGCATTTGTTCTAATGCCATTATGATAGAGTTAATTTTGATCATCAAATTGACATGATGAAATTAATATAACCTAATTAGTTTCCAAATGTTCATCACATTTTAAAGAGGGAAAGTTCAACTGATTAAGGAAGACTCCGGTTAAGTTAATTTTGATTTATTATGAACAAAAAATGGTTTGTAAAAACTTTGAGTGTTAATATAATTTTAATAAATTTAGAATAAAAATATACTTTGAAAGATTGATTTCAATAGTGTTGATTTTGTGACTACATTAATTATTATATATTTAGTAGTTCAGTAAGAAAATGATCTTTTACTAGACAGCTACTATGGTAGTAGAGAGAGATTGTTCGAGCTATCATGAATTTAACTAAATTGCCTAAGTCATAAGACATTATTGTGTTATTCATCCGTAAATGATCAGTCTATTTGCAACCTCACTCAAGTCCTAAAGGACATGTAAAGGAAGAAATTGATTAGTTCAAAAAATAAGCAATGGACAATCTTGATATCTCACAAAAAGGGTGATTTTATAAGCAATTCAACTAACACTTAATTTGCTAGAAAGAAAAAATAATAAAAAAAAAGAATTTTCGAAGGTAAATGAATCTTTGTAAGTCCACAAACGATTGCTTATCAGGTATCGAGTGCATTAACAAGTTCTTGCATGCTTTATGTATAAACTTGTGAATCTAATTTATATCCAAAACTACTTGAAACCCTCGTTAAGCCCTATGCTACCAAGTGATTCTAGAGTGTTAAGATGATTGATATTTCATACCACACTACAGTCAATAAAAAAAGTCATGACATATAAAAATTAAGTCATTTTGGGATAATTTCATTTATTTTAGTGAGCTATTGCTCTATAGTCTTGCAAATTATTCTTACTCATAAATTTCAAGTGAACGTATAAAATAAGGTAAAACACTGCTAAACATATGTACAAGTAAACTAAAGAAACAAACATTCCATTAACAAAGGTATTGCGAGTGCCAGACGACCGTACATAACATTTTTTCTCACTTAAATTATTGACACCCTTATTGATGCTTGTTGATAGAATTTAAAGTCTAAGAAAATACTCTTCCATGACTTTTTTTAGTATGGGTAATGTTAGGGGAAACAACTTTTTACTGTGACCCCGGGACGCACGGCGCGGAATCCGGAAAGCGGGGGGTCGTCTCGGTACGGTTCGGGCCCGTCGATGGCTCCTGCTCACGCCCGTCGAGCTCTCCGAAAGGCGGCTGCGCGCTCCTCGGCCGTCGGGGATGAGACCTGCAGCAGGGCGGGTCGGATGCTCCGCCCGACCCCTCCGACGCCCAAGTCAGTACTGGCCCGTCGGCCGGAGTTCCCCAGTGAGAATTGCGGGGGGGTTCGAGTCTACTCACCTCTCGGAGTGTTCTTGGATTCAATAGCCCAAAAACCCCCCCTCCTTGTCTTACCTATTCGGCTTAAATAGGTCGGACGGAGGGCATGCTCTCGGTCCCGCAGTGGCGACGGGTCGACCACGCAGCCGTGCCGTGGTCAACTTGGCGGGTAGTTGGGGCCATGCCGAGGAGAAGCGACGCCGCGATCAAAGCGTATGCATCGAGCGCAGGAGGGGCGCTGACATCATCCGGGTGTACGACCGAAGACCAGGTGTCACCTCATATTTAATATCCCTAACACTACCCCCCCTCAAAAAGCCACTCCTGCGGGACGACCTTGAGGCTTGGGGGGTGTTGCTCGAGAAAACCTGGTTGCCGATCTGAAATCTCGCGGAGGTTCGCCAGATCGCGCCATAATTGACCGAATCCATGTGCAGGATACGGGTCGAGGCGCCGCCAAGACCCGGAAAACCGGCGATCGAGGAAGCTTGAGATCTCGAATCAACCGCCGTTCGGGATAAAGGGGGTCGAGGAACCTCAAGACCTGTAGTTAATCGCCAACCGCTGCTCGGGATATAAGGCCGAGCGATCGCTCAAGGCCTGGGAAGCCGATGGTCGAGCCGTCGCTCAAGACCATGTAACCGAACCGCCGTTCGGGATAAAGGGGTCAAGGAGACGCCCGATCCCTGTTGCCAAGCCGACGTCCGGTAATCAGGGGTCGAGACTCGCGCTAGGCCCGTTGAACCAATGGCTGAGCCGCCGCTCGAGACCATGTACCGAACCGCCGTTCGGGGTAAGGGCAGGCGACGTCCGGTTCCCTGTTACTGACCCGTCGTTTGGTAATAAGGGGTCGAGGTCACGCACATGACCTGGAAAACCATGATGACCGAACCGTCGTTCGGGATATGGGGCCGAGGCGCCGCTCGAGGCCCAGAATACTAGTGGTCGAGCCGCCGCTCAAGACCTGTGAAACCAGAATAACCGAACCGCCGTTCGGGATAAAAGAGGGTCGAGGAGGCGCCCGATTCCCGTTGCCAAGCCGACGTCCGGTAATCAGGGGTCGAGACTCGCGCTAGGCCCGTTGAACCAATGGCTGAGCCGCCGCTCGAGACCATGTACCGAACCGCCGTTCGGGGTAAGGGCAGGCGACGTCCAGGTCCCTGTTTACCGACCCGTCGTTTGGAACTAAGGAGTCAGTCACGCGCATGGCGTTTGAGAACGAGAATGGCCAGAACGCCGTTCGGGATATGGGCGAGCGCGCTCAAGGCCCAGAATACCCGTGGTCGAGCCGCCGCCCAAGACCTAGAAGACCGATAACGCCGAACCGCCGTTCGGGATATGGGGCCGAGCCGTCGCTCAAGGCCCGAGAATACACGTGGTCGAGCCGCGCTCAGACCTAGAAGACCGATATCGCGAACAGTCTGCGGTTCTTTGGAGTCGAGTCGTGGCGTCTTTGGGCAAGTTTCTTACCTGGGGGGTGGACACGTCACCTCTTCATTAATATGACGCCGGCGCTTCGACTGCCCGATGTGATGCTATTGGGCGGTGTGGCGGTGTCATGCTGTCGCCTGCCTCGGGAGGCGAAAGGTCGAGGCCCCCCTTTCTATAAATAGCGAGCTCGCGACACTCTATCACTTTATCGTGGAGTTTTCCTCTCTTGTCCTGCCGTCGTCTTCCTTCGAGTTTTCTCCCTTGGCCCCGGTGCCCTTTAACTTCTTCCAGCCCAATTCTTCCATTATAAGTTAGTGGGCGGTGGGTCTTCCTTTCACTTCCCCTTCCTCTTCCTCTGCTTCTTCTTCCTCCTCCCCATCGGTCACAACCGCGTCGCCGCTCTCTCCCTTCATCTCTTCTTTCCAGCCCTTCCTCGGATGCGGGCGGCGCGTGCGTTAGAGGCCATAATGTGGCCGCGACCAAGACTCCACCTTGGGCGGCGCATGGTGGGGATCCTCGGCGGCGCTCTGGCGTCGGAGAGTACAACCTCTGGCCCCTGGCGGGAGCGGGCTTTCGACCCGGTTCCCAAGGGCTTTGCCACGACCGCCCGATGCCCTAGAGGCCGGCCTGCGCCTTCCCCTGCATCCAATCATTGTATCCTACATCTCCCTGTGGCGTATTTTGCCTTCGCAGATAACTCCCAACTCCTGGCGGTATCTGGTGGCTTTCCTGGGGGAATGCCACTACGCCAACATCACCCCCACCCGCAACCTCTTCCTCTCCTGCTTCCGCCTCTTCAAGGGGTCGGGGGGTTACTTCCTGGCCGCACGACCAGGGTTCCGGGTTAGCGGCGCCCCCACCAATAACAAAGGGTGGAAGAGGCGTTTCTTTTTTGTCCAGTGCCAAATGGACTGGGGTTTTGGGGTTCGGTGGTCGTCAAGGACCATCGATAACACTCCGCGCTCATCTCGGCGGTTGAGGTAATCCTCCCTTCCTCGCAAGCCATCCGTAACATGTCGGCGGGCAGTGGCTCGTGGAGGCCGGACTAAGTCCGTGCTCACGGGTAGGCCGTTGTTGTCTCGCCTCTTTCGGGCTTGCTGCGCATTCTAGCTTCTAACACATTTGTTGCTCTGCGAGATGGTGAACTGCGGTCCTTCCACGACTCGGGTGCTCAGGGGCCATCTCCGTGCTCTCGGCGGTCTCAGCGGATGGGGTGGCTCCCGCACCACCGATGAGGCGTCCCAAGAAAAGGGCGAAGGCCAGGGCGTGGTGGACACAGAGGCGCGGTGTCTTGCCGGCGGGCGACCGAGCGGCCGGGCGCCACCACTCTGCCGAGTCTTTGGTCCCGGCCGAGGGCGGCCGGGAAGGGCCAGCGTCCTCCAGCCATGAAGGACCTGTGCGGTCACGTCGGGAAGGATCAGCCGTTCCTTTCCCGAATGATGGGGAGGTCCTTCGGCCGGGGAGCGACCCTCTCGTGGCCCGGTGGCATGGTGCATCCCGGGGACAAGGTGTGGGTCGGGGAGAGCCCTCGGCCAGCTACCTCGGGCGCTCCATCCGGCGTCGCTCGGGACATTTACACACTCCTCGGAAGTGCTCATGGCCAAGTCCGCCAAGTCGGTGTTGTGGGTAAGCACCGTCTTGCGTGTATCTTCTTAGGCGAGCAACCTTTGTTCACTACTTTCACCTTCTTTCTCTTTGTGCAGAATCTCCACTACACCACGACCCTCATCGGCCAGTGCACGACTCCGGTCGATTTGGTGGCACAGTCGGCGCAACTTGGAGTTGCGCCGCCCGAGGAGGCCCGGCGGGATCGGGACCCGAGGCGATTCTTCTTTGCCGAGCAAGCGGCGAACATGGCGCGCGAAGTCGCGCGTCGACCACCGAGCTCGAGCGCCGCGGCGGCGGGCGGCTGCGAAGCTCCTCCGGACGGAGAAGCTGGAGACCCGCCTCCGGATGAAGGAGGCTTCGGAGTTGGCCGCCAAGCTGACCTCGAGGGAGGCAGAGCTGAAGGCCGCCAGGGAAGCCCTTGCCGCGGCGGAAGGTAGTCGGCGAGAGGGACCGCGAGGCAGTCGACGCTTACAAGAAGTCGGAGGGCTTCCTCCTTGGCCTGGACCGGACGGGCCGGGTGTCGTACGAATATGGGTACAAGGTTGCCCTGGCCCGGTTCCGAGCATGCCCTCCAGGCTCGGCGGTCGAGGAGGACCCCTTCGTCTCACGCCCCGAGGATCAGGGGGTCGACATGCCCGGCGAGGTTCCCTTCGACGACAGCCCTCCCGAGGCCACGGCTTGAAGACTTCTTTTCTTCTTTTTGGAGGGTCTTCCCTTGCTTTTGTAATATTTCTTTCCCCTCTAGGGGCCCATCTTGTAATCCAAACCTTTTTGTAATACATTTTCGTCTTCTTAATACAATCTCCGACTTCTTTCCAATAGCACGAGTCGAAATCTTGATTTACTTCCGTTTGTCCTCAAACGAAATATTTCTTAAGGTTACGGACGTTCCAAGTCCTCGAACTGCTGCCCGGTCATAGTCGTGGAGCGTTCGGGACTACTTTGATTACTCGGTAGGGGCCTTCCCACTTAGGTGCGAGCTTGCCCCTTGAGTGGGAAGGGTCGCTTCCGCCTTGCGTAGGACTAAGTCTCCCATCCCGAGGATCGAGGCGCACCTTCTTGTTGTAACTCCCGGCAACACTCTGTATGCGCCCGGCATCTTTATGTCGCGTTGGCCCTGCGTTCTTCTAGCGAGTCTAGGCCAGCCCGAACTCCACGGGCGAGGTGGATTCCTCATAGTTCTCCACCCGGAATGTCGGAATGACCAACTCGGTGGCGGGGCGCTTCCACGCCGAATGCCGGTGTAGGGGACTCGCCGGCCGTCTTGGTAGTCGCGAGACCATAGGATGTTCGGGAGCTCGTCGACCCGGCTCGTCGGGCTTCGAGTCCTTTTCCTAAGTCCATCCGGTATAGATCGGTTGGTCACCTCGGCGAGCCCGTTGTGCAGGGTGGGCCACCGAGCTAAACCTCAAGCGGATGTGGTAAGTCGCACGAGAACTCCGAACCAGTCTTTGTGGCCCGGGTTCCGTTATCGATGGTGATAACGTTGGGCGACGAATCGGGTCACGATGTTCTTCCATACGAATCGCTCACCCGCTCACCGTAATGGTTGCCGTGGGCTCGCTTCCACCCACTTAGTGAAATAATCTATCCCCACGATGATATGTCTCCGCTGCCGGACGCCGGGGAACGGCCCCAAGAGGTCCATTCCCATTGAGCGAAGGGCCAGCGCAATCCATGGAGGCGAGCGACCGCAGGAGCCGCGAGCGCGGCCCGGCGCCGCAGTGTCGACCGCCGCACGAAAGCCTTGGCGCCTCGGCAGCGAGGCCGCACAGCCCTCGCGCAATATTTTGAAGGCCAAAGTTCGCCGCCATGTGCTCCCCACAAGTCCCGCCAGGACCTCGCGAGAATCACTCACTCTTCGGATCTAAGCATCGAGTAGGGGTGGAGAACGACCTTTTGTAGAGCCGATCGCCGATCTCGCAGTACCACGCCTGGGTTCGGTGGAGCCGCCGTGCCTTGACCTCATCCGCAGGTAGGATCCCATGGCGTTTGTACGTCAGCACTTCCTGAATCCACGTAGGTGGGGTGGTCGACCCGGGTCCCCTATCTCCATGATGGCCACCGATCGGCTGTGTCGCCTTCTTCGACTCGGATGTTCCTCCGATCGCCCCGAGGCCAATTTCGCGAGCTGGTCCGCCTGGGCTGCTCGGGACTCGGGTACCGGACAGAGTGAAGCGGGAAAATTAGAGGTTTGGGCTTTACCGGTCGTATTTTGACATGGTCGGATCTCACGCCCGATACTCCCGCCAACTTGTTCGGCGACGAGTTGGGAATCCGTGAGGACATGGATCGCCTCGCTGCATCTACCGCCAAACAGAGGCCCGCTGTAAGCGCTCAGTATTCCGCCTCATTGTTTGTGGCCTCGGCCAAGCGAGGGAACGCCAAAGCGTGTCCGCCGGGTCCTCTAGAATGAGTCCGCGCCGCCCCGGAGCCGAAGACCCATCCACGTGCAAGGTCCAGCCTCGTGATTCGCCAACGCCGCTCCGCTGCATTAACTCCGAGATGAAATCGGCCAAGGCCCGGGCCTTGATGGTCGTTCTCGGCTTGTAGCAGCAGGTCGAACTCGGATAGCTCCACCGACCACTTTAGGAGACGCCGCCACGCCAAACTTAGAAAGAACTTGACGCAGGGGTTGGTCGGTCATTACCTCAATCGTGTGGGCTTGGAAGTAGGGGCGAGCTTCCGAGCCGCTAGAACAAGTGCCAATGCCACTTTCAATGGGAGGATAGCGCCGCTTCCGCCCACGCAAAGACGTGGTGGTGTAGTAAACCGGGTGTTGCGCATCGGGGGCTTCCTTCACAAGCACCGAGCTCACTACGTGCTGAGATGCCGCCAGCTAGGGGGTAAGTTTTTCTGGCGCAGACACCGAGATAAGGCGGGGGAGCTCGGATAAACGCTGCTTCAGGCCTGCGAAAGCTTCTTCGCATTCTGCCGTTCATTGGAAGTTCTTTGGATCTTTAAGGACCCGGAAGAAAGGAAGGCACTTATCTCCCGATCGGGACAGAAACCGGGACAGAGCCGCTATCCTTCCGTTAAGGCATTGAAGCTCCTTCACTGTTCTTGGAGATCTCATGTCGGTGAGAGCTCGGATCCTCTCCGGGTTTGCATCAATTCCTCTCTCGTGACGATGAACCCGAGGAACTTCCGATGTCACGCCAAGACGCACTTGGCCGGATTAAGGCGCATCCCATATCTTCTCGGCGTGGAGAAGGTCTCCGCAAGTCGTCGAGGTGTGCAGCCCCGGAGCGACTTTTCACGATCATATCGTCAACGTATACCTCCATGTTTCGGCCTATTTGCTGGGCGAACACCTTGTTCACCATCCTTTGGTAGGTGGCGCCCGCGTTCTTTAACCCGAACGGCATAACCTTGTAGAAGTAGGCTCCCTGGGGTGTGTGGAAGGCCGTATGCTGCCGATCCTCGGGAGCCATCCGGATCTGGTTGTAGGAATAGGCGTCCATAAAGGAGAAGTGGGCGTACCCGCGATTGCGTCGACCGGTGGTCGATCCTAGGTAAGGAAGCAATCGCCGGGCAAGCACGATTCAGATCGGTGTAGTCGACACACATCCTCCAGCTCCCATTAGGCTTCTTGACGAGGACTACATTGGACAGCCACTGAGGGTACCGGACTTCCTCGATGAAGTCCGACGCCAAGAGCCTATCGACCTCCCTTTGCACCGTTTGTTGGCGCTCGAGGGACTGAGTCCGGGGTCTCTGTCTCACCGAGCGGGCGGTCGGGGAGATATGCAGATGGTGTTGGGAGACTTCGGGGTCGATTCCCGGGAGGTCGGCAGCTGTCCAGGCGAAGACGTCGGCGCTTTCTTGGAGGAGGCTGATGAGCTGCGCCCGCTCTTGATTATCCAGGTCCGGGCCGATCCCGACTGTCCGATCGGGACGGCCGTCTTGCAGCGGAATATTAACCGCCGGATTTGTCGGCTCGGGATGCTCGGTCGGGCGCTGCGTCCCGCGTGGGTCTTCGAGGGGCGGTTCTGGCCTTTTCCTCTTACCCAAGGAGGTCGCCGTCAAGTAACACCGCCTAGACTCCTGAGGATCTCCCCGAACCTCCCCGACCCGACCGGTCGGGAACTTCGCGTCCGATGGTATGTGGATATGATGGCCCTTAGTTGCTGAGGTGGGTCGGCCCGAATGGCGTTATGCACGATGGGAGGTCGACCACCAAAGGTTACCATCAGAGTTTTGGCCTTCGGGGAGTCCCCGAGAGTCACTGGTAGGGTTACCGCGCCCCGCGGCGAAATCAAGTCGCCGGTAAAGCCGGTGAGCGCCGAGTGCAGGCTTCTTCGCTTCGGCAACCCCAACTTCGAAAGGCCTCGAAGTAGAGGATGTCGGCCGAGCTGCTGTCGACCATAATCGCCGGACTGCGTTGGCTATTCGGGCCGACACCACCGCGCATCATCATGCTCGGTTACTCCCATATCCCCGAGGAATGTGATCGGCTCGGAGGAGGGTGGTATTCCCGGTAGCAACGGCTCGGGCGCACGCCTCTTCGACCCGGCGCTATGTCCTCCAGCCGGGCCCCCGCGATCACGCCGATGTGTTGCTCGACCGCCGCCGGGCGCAGGGATTGTGCCCGCGGATGCCGGAGGTATTGATCTAGGTGACCTCTTGGATCGGCTCTTGATTTGCCGCTTGACTCGTGGCATTGCTCGTGTCATGTCCGTTTTGCGATGGGCGGCAATGCGATGCTATCGGCCAGACTCGTCGGCTCTTCATCTGGCGAAGCGGCTGAGCATTCCCGCTCCTTTATCACGGAGGAATATTTGCGTCGAGGCGCCTTGAGAGGTGGCGGCTCGGCGCGTATGGGTCGAGCGGCCCATGCGGCGCCCGCAGTGCGGGGACTCCGTCTGGTTGTCGGTCCGATCGGGATGGAGTAGGATGCCCCTCGGCCGTTCTTCCTTCCTTCCCAACATCGAGACTCGGCCGCCACGTATTGACTTGCATTGGAACATCTCCGCGGCGGACGAAGTCGCTCCACGAGGACCAGCAAAACCTCGGCGGTCGAGCCCATCATAAGCGCTGCGTGCGATGGGTGGCGTCGATAACTCCGTACCTCGGTGGTGAACCTTGAGCGAAGTCGGAGAGGGTTCGTCCTCCTTTTGCTTCAAACCGGGAGGAGTGCGGCCAGAAGGCTTTGGTCGTATAAGCGCCGAAGCGTAGCTCGAAGTCCTTGGCGAGCTGTTCAAAGGATGTTACCGACCGCTTTTTAAGTGCAGAGTACCGCGTGCGGGCGGATCCTTTCAGCGTGGTGGGAGCATGCCACGCACATCAAGGCGTCAGGAGTTCCGTATAGGGCCATTTGGGCGGAAGGCGGCGGCGTGATCGGTGAGTCGCTCCATCATAAAGATCGATGGAGAGCGGAAGTTCAAGGAGCAGGTATTCCGTATGTCGGTGTGACGGGGACTCGGTGGGACACTTCCCTCTGCTCTTCTTTGGACTTACGGGCGTCCTTTGCACCTCATCCGGCCCATTGTGCAATGGGACCGGTTGAGCCGAAATAGGTCGTCAGTGCAGAAGATACCGCCTCGAGTTCGAGGCGGGGCGTCCGAGGTTTTCAAGAGCACAGGTTCCGTCCTGAACCGTGAGGCCGGGAGAAGATGGCACGGCGGGATCGCCTCATGATCTTGGGAAGAGGTTCCGGCCTTTGGAGGGTCGGATCTGCCTTAGTAGGCGAGGAGGGCGGCACAGGGCGGTATTGGCGGTCGGACTGTTGGGAAAGGTCTGAAAAGCCTCCACCGTGGCGGTGGGAGGAGCGGGGAACCCGACTTGGCGGGTAGAGCCGGCGTCGCTAAATATGCTCGATGGCGATCTATAGTTGCGGCGGGATCGTCCCTCCGGGGTTCGGAGTGCGGGACCTCGTAGGTGCCGGCCGGAAAGCGACCTTTCGTCCATGTCGTTAAGAGGCGGGCGGGTAGTCCTCGGCGAGGCCCTCCTTCTAGCGCCAATCTGTTGGAAACAACTTTTTACCGTGACCACGGGCGCGCCGCGCGCGGAATCCGGAAAGCGAAGTCGTCTCGATGCGATTCGGGCCCGTCGATGGCTCTGCTCACGCCGTCGAGCTCTCGAGGAAAGCGGCTGCGCTCCTCGGCCGTCGGGGCGAGACTGCAGCGAAGCGGCGGTCGGATCTCCGCGGAAACCCCTCCGCCAAGTCGATCTTGGCCGTCGGCGGAGTTCCCTAGTGAGAATTGCGGGGGGTTCGAGTCTACTCACCTCTCGGAGTGTTCTTGGATTCAATAGCCCAAAAAATCCTCCCTCCTTGTCTTACCTATTCGGCTTAAATAGGTCGGACGGAGGGCATGCTCCTGGCTGTCTGCAGGTGGCGTACGGGCCTGACCATGCAGGCCGGTGCCGTGGTCAACTTGGCGGGTAGTTGGGGCGATGCTGAGGAGAAGCGATATCGGGCGATCAAAGCATGGGCGTACTGGAGCGCAGGAGGGGCGCTGACATCATCCGGGTGTACGACCGAAGACCAGGTGTCACCTCATACTTAATATCCCTAACAGGTGGCGACTGTAGATTGATTTGATCTACGTCAAGAGATGACGGTGGAGATGACGACGTCAAGAGCAATTGTGGGAATTGCTTGGCTAATGGTGGGTGGCAGGGATGGCAGCAAAAGCAGCAAGATCGTTGCTCTAATACTAGATGATAGAACCTCAGAGGAATTCTATAGAGATTGATCTTTGAGGGGGATCAACCCTTGGAATGCTATAGGGGTTCCACCCTCCAAGTAGCCTGGTAGTTGCAATTGTAGATTAATCTTTCTTATTCCAAAGAGGTGGAGGCTATAAGCTTATATAGAGCTCCAAACCCTAGCCCTAGGGGCTACTTCCTAAGTGAACTACCCAATTTGCCCTCAACTTTAGTGGGCCGGCCCAGTAACAAGGGGGGCGACGGCTAAGAAGCCCAAAGACCCAAATATAAACCCTAGCCTCTCTTCTTTATAGGATAGAAGCGGCTAGGTGGGGTTTATTACATTCTCATATGGTTTTTATTAGCTGCTACATGGTTAAATAGGACCTAACCCTGCTAGGGTCCTATCATATTGGTGGGAAGGCATAAAGAATAAAATTATAATAAATATTTCAAAGTGTTTGACTTATTAGCAAATCAAAGTAGAATACCAAAGACCTAGAGGTTGGTTGCAACCTTTAAATATTCATGAGTGGAAATGAGGATATGAAATCATGGATTTTATTTCGGGTATACCCAGAACCTCTAGAAGGCATGATGCTATTTAGGTCATCATTGATAGGTTAACTAAATCTGTATATTTTTTACCTATCAATATGACTTACTTTTCTGATAGACTTGTGGATTTATATATCCATGATGTTTCAATGCTCAGAAAGTATGTACCTGGTCCTTCTTATATTATTAAGTATGAGTCAATCGTGATTGATAATGACTTATCTTATGTAGAGGAGCCCACTCAAATTATTGATAAGAAAGAAATGATCCTAAGAAATAATGTTCATTCCTCTAGATAAAATGATTTAGAGGGCATTATTCTATTCATGAACCTACATGAAAGCTAGAGAAGGACAATAAAAAAAGCTTATCCTCATCATTTCATCGATGGAGGTATAATAAATTTAGAGGACTAAATTTTATTTTTAAGGGGGGAGAGTGTAACATCCATCATTTTTGAAAATTTTGTAAGGGCTTGTTTGTAATATAAGGACCTATTTATAAATATAAGGATTATTTAATAATTATTTTATACTAAATAATTTTATATTAAAAATTTATTACTATGGACCAAAGTGTGAATCTTAGCAATTGGATATGATTTATGAAAGATTCATATTAAGTTAAAAAAAAATAAATGACATATGTCACTAGCTAACCTAAGGATGGTGCCACCTATGTTTATTCTATGGATGACACGTAAGCTTTCATCATGCATACTTACCATCTTACTATCTTTTCATTAGCCAAACCTAAGCAATTAGAGGAGAAACTAAAAGAAAAATATAACAAATGAGGGAAACTTGCTGTAACAAACGTAGACTTGAGAAGAGAAGGGAAGAGGAATTGAAGTGGAAGAAGTTTTGCTTTAGCTTGAGGTTTTGGATTAATTCCTCATATTTGGGAATCAAATTTTTCTAAGACAAGTATTCTAACCCCATCCTACAGTAATCTTAAACTCTGATTTCATCTCGGTTCTGAAAAAAATTTGATAGATTTTGGCTTTGTATATGCTATCTCTCCCATTTAGCAATAAACTATAAAACTGAAAATTTTTAAGATTTTGACCTTTTTACATTATTCCAGCCATAAATTTTTATATCAAACTATGATTTCATCAAAACTAAATTCATCTAGAAATAGACTCAAATATATTTCTTTTGATATAAAGATTGATAAATTTAGAGTCTAAATACTTACTCAAACTATTTTTTTAACTGATCCTATGAAATCTGTAAAATAGAGACTATTGGTTTCGACCTTTTGGTACTCTTTTACTTGTAATTCTATCAAATCCATTTATGGCAAAACATATTTTATAAGAAACTATACTTATAGATCTTTCTTTTAATACTAATATTAAAAGATTTGAGATACAAATGCCTATTGAAATATCTGCTCTAATCATCTCTATAAATTCTACCAAACATAGATGATGTTCTTTGACCTTTGGTTATTAAACTGTTTATAACTCATTGTTGGGAACTCCAAGATAGATATATCTTTCAAATGACACTTATTCTGAGTACTTTGGAGTATAATTTATTATCCAAATAATTTCTGCAATATGTCTCTCAAATTATGCTATAATTAAATTTTTATCGATTTTGCCTATTCATGTTTCATCCCTTTAGAAATTGATTTTTTGCTAAAATCTTTACTTCCATTGAGTTGCACATTATTGTTCTGAATTTCTATATACTCTTGTCCTTCAATTATTACAAACATAAATCTATTATGTAAAATTTATGTTTGTATCGAATTATTTCGTATAGGCATATGCATGTTTCGTTGTTCCGCATGTGCTTCCGATATGTACCAATTTTATTATTTACACTATCCTTTTATACTATGATGTTTTATGGGATAATGTGAATCTTTGCTAGAAATGATAAAATGAGTTATGCTTAGAGCCCACGATGCTTTGTTGGCCCCCAATGACTTCACTCAGACATGGATGGATAGAGCTCCCAAACGTGGGAGACTTATATTTGGTGGTTATCGAACCATATTATGTATGTGGTCCCACTATATCCTTTGTGCTTTTGATATAATATCCAAAGTATTGTTTATGTGTTTGTATGTGCGCTTTAGATGAGAATGAAATGAATGTAATGTCAGATATGGTATTTGAGCTTCTGTTTCATATTTGTTACTCTGATATGCTCTGATATATCTCATATACTATTGTTATGCTTTGAAATATATTCTAAATTATTTAATATATCATAGATATGCTCCAAAATATTTCATTTTCCCTTGATATACTTTGAAATATTTTATACATCATTGATATGTTCCGAAATGTTTCATTTTCCCTTGATATGCTTCGTAACATTTCATACATCATTGATATGTTCCGAAATGATTCATTTGCCTTTGATATACTTTGAAACATTTCATACGTCATTTATATGTTTCAAAATATTTCATTTGCCCTTGATATACTTCAAAACATTTTACACATCATTGATATGTTCCGAAATGTTTCATTTGCCCTTGATATGCTCTGAAATATTTCAAACATCCTTGATATATTCTGAAATGCTTTTTATGCCCTTGATATGCTTTGAAACATTTTATATGCCATTGATATGCTCTGAAATATTTTATTTATCCTTGATATACTCCGAAATATTTCATACATTATTAATATATTCTAAAATATTTCATTTGCCCTTGATATGCTTTGAAACATTTCATACACCATTGATATGTTTTGAAATATTTCATATGTCATTGATATATTCCAAAACCTTTCATACATCATTGATATGTTCCGAAATGTTTCATTTGCCCTTGATATACTCTAAAACATTTCATACGTCATTGATATATTCCAAAATATTTCATTTGCCCTTGATATGTGTTAGAACCCTTACGGATTCTAAGCTTGGGGTTGATCTCTATAGGGGATCGGCTTCCTTGGAACCCTATAGGGGTTCCTTCCTCCAAGTTGCTGCTCAAAGACTGCTAAAAGATTGATTCATTCATTGATGAAAAGAGAATGAATACATGGCTATTTATTGGGCTTCTAAACCCTAACTCCTAATAGGACTCTTACTCAAGACTCCTACTTCTAACCAACTCCTACTAATTAGGACTCCTTCTATAATAGGACTCCTACTTCTAATAAGACTCTTTTTCTAATAAGACTCTTTCTAATAGGACTTCTTCTCTAGTAGGACTCCTACTTCTAATAAGACTCTTTCTCTAATAGTTCTCCTACTTCTAATAGGACTTCTTCTCTAGTAGGACTCCTACTTCTAATAGGACTCTTTTTCTAATAGGACTCTCTACTTCTAATAGGACTTCTTCTCTAAGAAGTAACCTAATCATTAACCGAGCCGGCCTCTTCACCTCTTTAATAGGGGTCGACTAGAAAGGATTTATATAAATGCCCTTATCAGTGAAATTCAATTAGGACTCTCCTAACTAGAGTCCCAACAGATTAGGACTCTCCTAACTAGAGTTCTGACAGATCCGCCCTCTTCAAATCAGCCTTGTCCTCGAGGCTAACGCTCCATGAATTCTGAGAGTTTGATATTCAAGTCATCATAGTTCTCCCAAGTGGCATCTTCTATTGGTAGGTTCGCCCACTGTATTAGCACTTTAATAGCGGGTTATCATCGTCGAGTCACGATCCATCGATCAATAATGGCGCTTGGTTAGGTCTGGAGCTCTCCTTGGGTAGTCATATTTGGTAGATGACTTTAAGCTATCTCGTTTTGTCCTAACTTGAGCTTTAAACACGACACATGGAAGACTAGATGGGTTCGAGGGCTGGCAGGTAAGTCCAATCTGTATGCTACTACTCCGATGTGCTCCAAAATCTGGTAGGATCCATAGAACCGAGGTAAAAGCTTCATAGATGCTCTGGTCTTCGGATCATCTTGTCATTCCCTCCTAATATCCTTAGGGAAGTCGCTGGTTGAAAGTGAAACAGCCAAAAATTCAGCTTGCTTAGGTAGCCGCGAAAGTGCATCTGTAACAACATTCTCTTTCCCCCTTTTGTAAGTTATTTCATAATCATATCCAAGAAGCTTTGTTACCCATTTTGTCACTCAGGGGAAGATATCTTCTGCTCCAAGAAATGTTTTACACTTTTATGGTCGGTCTTAATTTGAAAGCATCGCCCGATCAAATACAGTTTCTATTTGGCCATCGCATGCACAATCGTGAGAATCTCCTTGTCGTAAATAGTTATCTTGAGATGGGAAGAAGATAATGCCTTACTGGTATAAGTGAGGGGGCGGCCATCTTTCATTAGTACAACACCAATTCCGACTTCGGAGGCATCGGCTTCAATAATAAAAGCCTTGCCGAAGTCGGGTAACGCTAGTACGGGCGTTGTTATCATTGTGACTTTAAGTTCATCGAAGGCGATGGTGGCTTTGTCCGACCACTGGAAAGCATCTTTTTTCAGCAAGAAAGTAAGGGGTGCACTGATCTTTCTATAGTTTTTCACGAACTTGCGGTAGTAACCTGTTAAACCGAGAAAGCCACGCAGCGATTTTATGTTCCTTGGGGTCGACCAGTTCTGCATTGCTTCAATTTTGGAGGGGTCCACTGCCACCCCTTCCTCTGATATGATATTCTTCAAGAAAATTGTACTTCATTTTTTTGACAAAAAGAACATGTTCTCGCAAAATTGTCAAAACAAGTCGTAAGTGTTGAATATGACTTTCAAGAGAAGGGCTGTAAATAAGGATATCGTTGAAGAAAACCAACACAAACTTATGAAGATAACTCCAGAAAATATCATTCATAAGGCTCTGGAAGATAGAGGGAGCATTAGTGAGACCAAAGGGCATTACCAGAAGATAGAGGAAGCATTGTGCATTCGAAAGGCAGTTTTCAGTATGTCTTCTTCGCACACTCGTATTTGATGATACCCGGATCGAAGGTCTAGCTTTGTGAAGACTCGTAGTCCCTTTAATTCATCAAACAATTTATCTACTACTGGAATAGGGTACTTGTCCTTGACGGTTATGCCGTTGAGAGCTCGGTAATCAATGCACATTCGCCATGTTCCATCTTTCTTTCGTACGAGAAGCACCGGTGAAGAGTAGGGGCTGCAACTTGGCTGAATAACTTCTGTTTCAAGCATCTCTTTTACAATCCTTTTTATTTTATCTTTCTAGAGATGTGGATACCGATATAGCCGAGTATTTGCTGGAGGTTTGCTTGGAAGAATCGGTATACGATGATCATGCCGGCAGTTAGGAGGTAGGCTGCGTGGTTCGTCAAATATATCTGAAAATTCAGCAAGCAAGGGAAGTAGGTTTGGATCTTCAAATTCGATTGGCTCTCCCTTAGATTACTGCTCAAGTTATACCAAAATGCCGCTGCATGCTTTGTGCAAAACTTTCTCTATTCGTTGTGTGCAAATTGTCATTACATCGCCCCCACGTTTCCTGCACAGTATTATCACCTGTTTCCCCTTACTGTAAAATTTCATAATTAATTTCAAAAAATTCCAAGAAACATCACCTAATGTCATCAACCATTCAATGCCAAGCACGGCTTCATAATCATCAAGCGGGAGGAGGAAAAAATCTACAATTATCTCTTGGTCCTATAGTAATAGTTTCACCTATGGGCACCTACGATCATACTTCAAAATTCATCCATCTGCGACCTTAACATCAAACCTGCTATAACTCTCAATAGGTAAGGCCATCCGGACAGCAACCTTTCTATTCATAAAATTATTAGTGCTCCCGGTGTCAATAAGAACGGTGATCGGTTGTTACTTCAGAAATCCTCCCACTTTCATTGTTTACAGGTTCGCGTAACCGGCAAGGGCATACATCATAATATCAATTAGCTGTTGTCCTTCATCCGTGACCTCTTCCTCATGCTCCTAGACCTCCTCCTCCTCCATGTCTTCAAAAGGTTCAATTAGTAGGAGGCGGCCCCTTTTGCAGCGATGATCACGGTTCCACAGCTCGTCGCAATGCCAACAAAGACCCTTTGCTGATCGGTCACGTAGTTCTTCTCTTGTCAATTTTTTTGGCAGCGAAGGATGGTTGAGAGCAGAAGGAGGTTTATATGTTATGGGTCTAGGAGTGGTTCTCGTCCTCCAAGCAACTTGGCTGAGTCGTTCTTCTTGTATTCTGGCAAAAGAAATCACAGCCATCATGGTACGAGGCTGCCGCGCCTTAACTTCCCTTTTTATCTCTGGCTTGAGTCCTTCGATGAATGTTCCTAACAATTCATGATCAGTCCAATCATGAGTAAGGTAGGATAGTTTCTCAAACCTGGTTTGGTACTCTTGAATCGTAGAGGTTTGTCGAATCTTTGCGAGTTGGCCGTCGATATTTTCATACTCCGTAGGTCCGAAATGGTTCAGCAGTACGTTCTTAAATTGATTCCATGTCGGAGCCCCATGATTATATTCCAGCCAATTGTACCATTGAATAGCATCTCTTTCAAGGTGGATGATAGCAATCTCCACCATAGCATTATCCGACGTTCGATAGTAGCAAAAGTAACGTTCGGCATGCGAAATCCATCCCGCCGAGTCTCCTTCTTCCCATCATGGGAAGTCCACCCTCATGCATGGATGAAACATGTCCGAGGGCTGTCTCTCCTTCTCTGGGGTCCTTTTTGAATTCTCTCCTTGCTGTAATTTGGTTGGACTCGATGGCTGTCCAATTTTGAATTCTGCAAACAAGGCACGCAATTTGTCTTCCAAGCGCGATTCAAGCCATGATTCAATCCGAGATTCTCATGCTTCAAATTTGGCATCAATTGGATCTTGAGAAGCCATAACATATGCTTGTAGATCAGAGATGCCTTTGTCTTTTTTCTGTTGACAGGTTAATGGCATGGGGTGGTGGAAGGTTCGGACGATAGATCGGTAATAGAAGGGTTCAGCTTTAATGGTTTACTGTTTTGGGCTATGGTTTTTGATGCTGTTAGGGTTATGAAACTAGGTTATGATGGCTGCATCTTAAGGCTAGAGGGATGCCCTAAAGATGTCTTAGTTTGTGGCAGCAAGGTGGTTAGGGTTTGGTAGGTTACAGAAAAGAAAAAAGGACAAAGGTGCAACACCAGATTTTTTGCCGAAAAAATTTCAGCAGTAAAGATGTAATTTTTTTCAGAAATTTTCAAAAGAGATTCAAGTAAAACTCAAAAGGAATCTACTGATAAGGGAGAGGTAATATTGTTAAAAATTTCGTAGAAAGAAACGACAGCAAGAGGTTCAGCAAAATTGAGGATCACGGAGAGGTACTATAAGTAGATTTTTACGTCTAAAGTGTAGCAGTTGGACGTAAAAGATAAGTGGTTTATATTGAGAATTTTTTGATAAAACTAAAGGAAAAACCACTGTTAGGAAGTGTCAAAGCCATCGTAAAAATTTCATAGAGATTTGGATAGAAAAAATGTAGTAGCAAGATCAAAAAGACAGTGCTATGCGGCTGAAATTCTGTAGTGCAACTTTCGTTGTAGAGATGAAAACTTTACAATGAAAAGTTTATGCAACAATATAGGAATGAATATTTTGGATTTTTTTTTAATAAGAATAACTAAATTGCAGCAGCAGTAAGGTAGATAACCAGAACCTGTTGCAATTCACGGAAAGATTAAAGGATGATCTACGGTGGTGGAGATGACGGCGAAATTCGGCGATGATCTTCTAAGCAATTATGGGAATTGCTTTGGGTGGTTATAGAGGGCTGGTGGATGGCTATGGAAGGGCAGCGAGATGCCAAGAATGCTACTTTGATACCAAGTGCTAGAACCCTTACGGATTCTAAGCTTGGGGTTGATCTTTATAAGGGATCGGCCTCCTTGGAACTCTATAGGGGTTCCTTCCTCCAAGTTGCAGCTCAAAGGCTGCTAAAAGATTGATTTATTCATTGATAAAAAGAGGATGAATACATGGCTATTTATAGGGCTTCTAAACCCCAACTCCTAATAGGACTCTTACTCAAGACTCCTATTTCTAACCAACTCCTACTAATTAGGACTCCTTCTATAATATGACTCCTACTTCTGATAAGACTCTTTCTCTAATAGGACTCCTTCTTCTAATAGGACTTCTTCTCTAGTATGACTCCTACTTCTGATAAGACTCTTTCTCTAATAGAACTCGTACTTCTAATAGGACTTCTTCTCTAGTAGGACTCCTACTTCTAATAGGACTCTTTCTCTAATAGGAGTCCCTACTTCTAATAGGACTTCTTCTCTAAGAAGTAACCTAATCCTTAACCTAGCCGACCTCTTCACCTCTTTAATAGGGGTCGACTAGAAAGGATTTACATGAATGTCCTTATCAATGAAACTCAATTAGGACTCTCCTAACTAGAGTCCCAACAGATTAGGACTCTCCTAGCTAGTGTCCTAACAATATGCTCCAAAACATTTAATATATCCTTGATATATTCTGAAATGCTTCTTATACCTTTGATATGCTCTGAAACATTTTATGTCATTGATATGCTCCGAAAAGTTTCGTATGTCATGGATATACTCCTAAATATTCTTACACCTTTGATATATGCCTAAATACTTCATTTGATACATGTCTAAATGCTTTCTATGCTAATGATATGCTCTAATTTTCTCTCCTCAATTGTTATGAATAAAGTATGATTCGAATGAAATGACCTTTCTCGTTTTGCATCTAATGATATGCTATCTATGAACTCTTATATCTCTACTTTATATTTTGATATCAAGTTTGTTTAAAAATTATCCTCTTTTATCATAAATATGTTTGCCACTTACTGAGCTCTTTATGCTCACATCGTTGCTATATAAACTTTTCAGGTTAACTTGTCTCACACTGAAAAGCTAGATTTGATCTGAAGTAGTGAAAAGTTAGAAGATTTTGGATAGATCTTTATTGGTTGAAAGGTTTTTGTTATATAAGTGCGAAAATGTTAAGGATAAATCTAAGCTTGTGTTATAAAAGTTTAAAGAACCTCTCATGTTCAGGATTTTGAAATGATAAGTTTAATTCGTATAATGATATGAACTTGTAGTAAATGTTGGTTTTGTGATTGTATGTATTCTCACGCTTATTGATTTATGATATGGTTAATACTTAGTTAACTTGGCTTTAGATTTTATGAATCATTGAGTAAAGTGGTGTATGATTATAAACTACACAGGTTTTATAAGTGTGATTTATGATGTTTAAATATTTCTCAATGTCCTCAAATGTTAGTTTGGATTTTGGGATTGGATTGTTGTTAAAATTCTAATATTATCAATTTTAAGACTGGGTCACACCTCTTGAATGTGATAATTTGGGAGGGGGGTGACAATTACATGCTAAATTATCTTATAATTTATGGGGAGAATCTTTATTGGCTACATATCATATTTCTAATAAAATTCATTCTAAAAAAAACAATATCTCTCCATATGAGTTATGAAAAGAAAGACAACCTAACATTTTTATTTTAAAGTGTGGGGTGTCTTGCATATTATAAGAATAATGATCTTCGAAAGATAAAGTTAGGACTTAAAGGAATCAAATATGCATTTGTAGGCTATGCCTCAAATAGCAAAGCTTATAGACTTCTTAATTTGGAGTCTAATATCATAATAGAATCTTGAGATTTAAAGTTCTATGAACACTTATTGATTTTAAGTAATAATATTCATCCTCCAACTAGTGAAGAGTCACTGATGAAGACATCTCAAAAGATTGGTGAGCTACCTAATATTCCTTTGGTTAAACATCAATCAAGTTCACAAGAGGTTGGAGAGCAATCTCATGAATTAAGGAGAAGCACTCGTGTACAGAAAGAAAAAACATTAGGATCAGATGAGATTGATTCTCAGTATATTTCCTTTTAGCTTGTAGAAGGAACTACTAAAAAAGTCTTAAGAATAATTCCTCTTATTTTACAAGTGAAAGATGATCCTAAAATATTTAAAAATGCTATGATCTCTCGTGATGCTACTTCTAGGAAAGATGTTATTAATGATGAGATGGATGAATTTTATTATGTCAAACTACACTTGAGAACTTGTCGATTTACCTTCTGCCTCTAAACCTATTAGTTGTAAATGGGTATTTCATAGAAAATATCATATAGATGGTACTCTCTAAATATTCAAAGCAAGGTTAGTTGCTAAAAGATTTCGACAAAAAGGAAGGAATATATTATTTTGACACATATACTCTTGTGGCTAGGATCACATTAATTAAAATTATTTTTATTTTAGCATCAATTTTTTATCCTTATGTTCATCAAATGGATGTCAAAACGGTATTTCTAAATGGAGACCTCGATGAGGAAGTATATATGGAACAATCCGAAGGTTTTGTTATACTAGGAAATGAACATAAAGTGTGTAAACTGATTAAGTCATTGTATGGTTTAAAGCAAACTCCAAAATAGTGGCATAAGAAATTTGATGTAACAATTTTTTCTAATGGACTTGTTCCCAATGTTGCAAATAAATATATTTATCTCAAAACTTATGATGACTATATAGTGAGTTTATTTTTATATTGATGATATACTAATAGTAAGCAATGACATGAAATATATTGTAGAAACAAAGATGTTTCTATCTTCAACATTTAAGATGAAAGATCTTGGACAAGTTGATATCATACTAGGTATCAAGGTAAAAAAAATAGTAGGGGATATATTTTGAATTAAACTCATTATATAGAGAAAGTACTAGAGAAATTCAGTCACTTAAAAATCAAAGAAATAAATACCCCGTTTGACCCAAGTATCAAATTAGTTAAGAATATTAGAAGAATAGTGACTCGATTAGATTATTCAAGTGCAACGTAATGCATAAAACCTGATATAATATTTGTAGTTAGTAAATTGAGTAGATTTACTAACAATCCAAATGTAGAGCATCAGAAGGCTATTAAAAAAGTTCTTGGGTACCTTAAGTGAACTAAAGATTATGACCTACAATACTCAAAATTTTTTATTATTTTAGAAGGATATACTAACACAAGTTAGATATCAAGTTTCGGAGATAACAAATCCACTATTGGTTGGGTGTTCATCTTGGGAGGTGACGCTATTTCTTAGAAAAGCAAAAAAACAAATGCGTATAAATCACTCAACTGTGGAATCAGAATTTGTTGCTTTAATAGAAGCAGAAAAGGAGGCTGAATGGTTGAGGGATTTTCTATTAAAAATTTCATTAACTTCTAAAAGTATGAATTCAATTCTATACTTTGTAATAGTCAAGCCACTTTAGCCTGTACATATAGTGAAATATATAATAGAAAGTCGAAACATAGAAGTCTTAGACATGATTATATGAGGAAATTAATCAAGAGTGAGATTATTTCACTCATATTTGTAAAAACAAGTGAAAATTTGACTAATTTATTTATCAAACCTCTTATAAGAGAAGTTATAAGATCAACATCAAAATAGATGGGGCTGAAACTTCTTGGATAAAAAATCTACCAATGATAACAACTCTCCTCAGCATTATAAAATGAGCAATGAAGAGTTCAGAGGATAATAATAAGTCATTGACATGTAGAGTGGTTCAGCACTTTAAAATATTTTACTAGTCCCATCTAAAGATGTTAAAATGCTAGTTGTCAGGGTTAAGTTAATTATACTCTTAATGAAGTTCAATCAAGTTAAGACAAGTATCTCAAAGAGTGACAAAAATATTATAAGAACTTTACCTATATGAACTTAAAAGTGATACTGCTTCGATTGAGAGTTGAAGTTTTTCTCACAAAAGTTCATGAACTTGAAAGAGCCCAAGGCCATATTAGGAATAAGTGTGAATTTATGAGGAATACGAGGATGTTATATTTATGCATGTAATATCACCAGTTTTGTTATTAGGAATAACAAATTCAAAGCTTTTATGTTGTTTACACTAAAATAATATTTAAATCAAAAGATATATTATTTTATTCATAAATACTATTTAGTTAGTTGAAAAAAAATTTAAATTTGAACAAGCAGGGGATTGTTATAAATTGTTCAAATAAAAAAATTAAAAGATTTTTTTTAAAAGATAGTTTCCTTTATAGTTATTTTGGTAGTTATTTTTTATATCTTTAGTAAAAATATCTATAAATAAATATTTAAGAGTAAATTATGAATAACATCTCTTTTAGATTATTTTTCTTTCTTAATAACTCTCGAATTAGACATTCTCCTGATTGTTCTTTAAAGATTCTTTATTGTTTATTCAACACAGATCTTCTAAAGGTTTGTCATATCCATTCTTTATTGTTTATTCAACACAGATCTTCTAAAGGTTTGTCATATCCACTAAAACTATTTCATATTTACTAAAACTATTTACATCAAATCCATAGTAATTTTATTGAGAAGAAAGTACAAATTTTTAGAAAAATATTTATATACGTTTTAAGCCTAAATATATTTTTTGTAGTATTTGTTATCATGTGTTTGTTATTAGTTTCCATAGTTTTTTTTTCATCCTCTTGTTTATTGTAATTTCTAACATGATTCAATTCATTTAGGGTTCCTCCGACAACTCAATTTGATAACCCAACTTTTTTAGTACCATGAAATAATGCAATAATATCAAATAGATTACATTACACTATTTTGCTACAATCCCAAATGTGTCTTGTGGGATGATCAAGCTCATCTGTCTTTGTATTTTCTCACAATTTTAGTAAGATACGTCACACGAGCAATGGGAGAAAAAAAAAAAAATTCCTCTTCGTCTCATCCGAAGCAAATGAAGCTAAAGCTACCTCTCTTATTCTTTTTTTTACCACCTTACCCGAATATAAATGCTAATATAAATATTTGCGAGATATCACATACACGCTTTGCGCACAAACTGTTCATCATCTTGCATAGCATTAATCATCATCTTATCTACTTAGTAGCAGCTGCAATTAGAGTAAATATATATATACAAATACACAAATGGCTGCAGCTGTAACTAGTTCTGGTGGTATATATTGTTATTTACATAAATTATATGAACATCAGTGTCACATAAACGAGAGGAGTGCTCATGCTCATCATGCTGACATTGATTTGCCGTGGTATACGTATGGAAGGTGATTGTTGTCTGTGAAATCCTATTGGCATTAATTACCTGTTGTCTCCATTAAATGAAGAGTCATAAAAACCTACAGAGGATTTATATGAGAAATCTCATCTTTATTATGAATACATCTGCCAATATACCAAGATAAGCGGTCAACCAAATGAACCTGATATGATAGTCTCTTGTGCAATTGCTAAGATCCTTCATGCAACCAGAATCTTGCATAGAGCAGCACATTATTCATACCATCATTTATTCGGTGCAGAATCCACAAGCATGCGAAATTTAGGCAATCCCCAAAACCTTTTTGATATCCTTCTGCAAAAAGATCCAAAATAAAATGTCAGATGGCATTATCTGCACTGCCAAGAACATTGAACATAATTTCACAAAGACATTCGGGATGAGGTGTGGCAGCTTTGGGTTCATCTACCTCAATGCTAAGTGGGGATGTGGTTGGGGCATAGCGATCAATCACATGTCCATCCTTGTCCACCAAGAACTTGGTGAAGTTCCACTTGATGCCATCCCCAAAAAGGCCACCTTTGCTGGACTTCAAGAACTTGTACATGGGTGCAGCATTTGAACCATTCACATCAACCTAAAGGGCACAACTAACTTTAATATCCGGGCTGAAACACCCAAACAGCGATGTTTACCATATTGGGCATACAACTAAAAAATCCATGCTACACCTTGAAGCAGTCATACTACCTAGCCATTATTTCTTAAATACAATAAGAAAAAAGAAAACAACCATAGAGGAAAAAACTAGCTCAAGCATGGTCTAGCTAAGAAACACCTCTCTAAAAAATTCTAAAAGGGATGAGCCTAGAACTGAGAAATTGAAATCCATGCTACAACTAACCTTATCAAATATCGGGTATTCAGCTTTGAATCGAGTGCAAGCAAACTCAACAATCTCTTCATTGTTTCCTGGTTCTTGTCCCGCAAATTGATTGCATGGAAATGCCAGAATCTCAAAATCTGCGTCGTGAAAGCAAGGTAAAGAAATAAATTCGCAGAATGAAACTTGATTGTGTGAGAGCATAATTGTTGATACTCTTACTTCTAACAGTAAATACCATACCATGGATATGTTAATATTTGCCAACCCTAAATGGTTAGGATATTATGACGATGTTCTTGTTGAATGAATATATTACTATTTGAAAGTTCCGAGCATATAACCAACTAATCTAGGCCCTTCAAGTTTTCTTTCATATGCTTTTCTCTCCTGTACAATTATGCATGCAGTTACCTTAGTTTTGAATGCAAAATTTAACTAAAGCATCTTAGTATCAAGCACTGTCTATTTTTTTATGCAAAAGGTAACTTTTAAGTGCCACCCTTTTGATTACGTGATGTAAGATTTAGTAACTACTAAATGAGAAAAGCCTCATGGAACAAAACTTGAATGAGAAACAACAGGTAGCCCAACCAAATCAACAAGACATCTCTATCTCATAGCTATAAAATGATGTAGATGTATCCAGTGATTTAAAAAGGTGCTCGGGCGCTCGCCTAGGCGCTCGCCCGAGGCGAGGCGAGGCGAGGCGAGGCCTGAGCACCTTGCTTGACTTCCAGGCGGCGCGCTTCAAAGAGGCGCCACCTGGGCGCTCGCCCGAGCCCAGGCGTCGGGCGGTTCGGGCGAGCGCCCAGGTTAAACCAGGCGACCGAACCAGAATTTTAGTTCTGGTTCGGTCTCTAATGATTTAGTTGGTTCGATTGAACCAACTAAATCAACGATAATAGCCTCTTTCCCCAACCCTAACTCCGCGATTGGCCTCTGCTGCCGCTGGTGTCTACTACCGCTCGTTGCTCCCGCTCCAACTGCTGCTTCCTGCTCTCGTCGTCGCTCGCCGCTTCCACTTCTGCCGTCGCTCGCCGCTCCCGCTCCCGTCATCACTCGCCGCTCCCGCTCCAATTGTCGCCGTCACTCGCCACACCCGCTCCAGCTGCCGTCGTCGCACGCCGCACCTGCTCCAATTGTCACTTGCTGCCGCTGTCGCTGTCGCCGTCGCTCGTCACTCCCACCGCTATCACCTGCCGCCGCTGTCGACTAGCTCGGTCTAAGTTTTGAATGGGTTATATCAATGCGTTACAAGATTAGTTCCAAGCCTTAAGGTGCAAGATAAGATTATTCGTGAATTATCTCTGTATAAAAATGCCAAAGGCCTTTTTAGAATTCCAATGGCAATTCGATCCAGGACGACTACGTCTCCAGGTATTAATAATTTGAGATAATTAATTTAATCGATAGTATGTTATTATGTTATTACTAATAATAATATAAATTTTGCAGTTGAATGGTGGAGTCTATTTGAAAATTCTACCCCAAACTTACAACAATTTGCTATCAAAGTACTTAGTTTGACATGTAGTGCTTCGAGTTGTGAGCGAAACTGAAGTGTCTTTGAGCATGCAAAAATCAATAAATATTTTTGTTTCAATTAATTAATTAATTAATTTAGATAGATATATTAATATATTTTTAAATTATATGACATGATAGATTCACTCAAAAGAAGGTACCGGTTGGAACATCAACGATTACATAATCTTGTTTACATAAAGTATAATCAAACTTTGAAGGCTCATCATAATTTACGAAATATAATTGATCTAATCTCATAACAAGATATTGATGATTCAAATAAGTGATTGATGAGAGAAATGGGTGCCAACTTGCAAGATGCCGAAGGCGAGCTTGTATTTGAAGATGATAGATTGACATGGGGAGATGTGACAAGAGCTTCAGGTGCTAGAGAATTACAAACATATACAAGACAATGATAAAGAGAAAAATGAGTGCAAAAACATCAAGCTCGACTCCTGCTATTATTAAAGACATTAAGAATGAAACATATTTTGATGAAGAGGATGAATTCAATGAAGATGAATTATATGAAAATGACGATAATATTGATTATGATGAATGACTTTGCTGTAAAATTTTATTATTTTGATTTTTAGGACTTTTTAGTAATGTGATATTGTGAGTTTGTACCTTAGATTTTTTTCATTTAATAGTATATTTTTATTTAAATAATTATATTTTTTAATTATATTTATATATTTTTATATTTTAGCGTCTCGCTTCGCTCAGGCCAGTGCTTGGGCGAGCGCCTAACGCCTTAGGCGATTTTAGACCTTGGCGCCTAGTGCTTTTTAAATCACTGGATGTATCATAGAGACCTTTCGTGGTATCAAGGTTTACAAAATTTTAAATGACAATCAGAAAGCCAAGTTTATAAAGAACTTCATAAGATGCAGAATTTTATGAAAGGCTAGGATCAGCTTGATTCTCAGTTGGTAGCTTATAATAACCTTAATTTTCAGTCCCAATGCCTGTTCTTTCATGTGTTAGCAGCAAATTGTTCAAGAACATGGATTATGGTACAATTAATTAGCCTAAAACAATTTTACACACTAAAATCCGTGATCCATTAATAGACATTGATTAATGAAAGAAATCTTTCTTCATCATCAAACTAAAAGTTTGTGTGCCAACAAGAAAGGAAAACTAGTTCTCTATAAATATCAGTTCAACTATTCTTTTCTTATGTTTGATATTTGACTCTTTTTTTTTTTTTTTTTTTTTTTGTGAAATGAAACTTTGCGGCAAAAGTAATACTTTGTGCAAGATCAATTAGCTTGTGATGGCCTTTCAGTTGATACCATAACAGTGTCCAAGTTGATGCATAATATTCAACAAATATCCTACCCTGACAGCAACCTAATGAAAGCCAAAGGTAAACCAAAAGTATATAGTAGATAACAGCTAACTGTCTTGATGGGGAAAATTTTGCCAGCCAAGGTGAGAAGCACATACCATTGTTCTTGTACTTCTCGTACAGCTGACTCAGCTCAGTGTAGTTCGAATTAGTCAACCCACTACCACAAATATAAGTAACAGATTTATTTTAGATAATAAACAGAGGCAGCAAAAGTATGAAAACATTTTAACCCTCAATTACAACAAACTAAGACAATTATCTGACCTTCTAAGATATATTTCAACTAATCTGTTACTTAAAGACAAAAAGCAATCTAATTAGAACTACAATACCATTGTGATGCAACGTTGACAATCAGCAATGCTTTTCCCTTGAAAGTGCCAAGATCCACATCATTTCCCCTGGCATCCTGCAATGGAAGTGATACAATACATTGTCTACATCAGATTACATAACCACAAAAACCAAGAGACAAAACACTTCTTTCCACAAATAACAAAAGTTCCTAGAAGTTACAACTCGAAACATTAACATATCAGTAGATTCAACACCATGACAGTCGTCCTATCAAGGCGCTAATGAGTTAAAACAGAATGAATTCCACAACTTGACACAAAGCAAAAGGATTCATTCAAGATTGATGCAAGAAAATACACTTCCTCTGGTTCACAAAATTATTCACAATAGGAATAAAAATTCTCATAAGGTTTCCAAATTACGCGACCATCAAAACCAATCACAAGTTGCGTACCATCACAAAAGGTCAGAAGTGTTTCAAGAATCGACCAATGACCCATCCCTGGAACCCTAACCCAATCGCACACAACAAATTCGTACAAGCACTAACATTCCCTGAGAAAACAAGACCGAAGCACCAACATTCCATAACTACAGGAGTAAGACATTAAAATTACGCGTCATTGTCGACTCAAGTCGACAGATCCAAACAAAACGAACAAAATAAGCAAATAATTTGCTGTCAAAATCCCATTTTTCGAAAAATCCTCCAAATAACACACTCGATCCAAAAAGTTTGATCTTTAAAAAGGAACCATCCCTAAAACACACAAGGAAAAAGGACGCGGGCAAATGATGCTGAGAAGAAGAGAAGTTTCCGTAGACAAACCTTGACGGTGAAGTCATGGATGGATGCGGTAGCCTTGGAGGAAGCCATATCAGACGCGAACCCGGAGATCTATCGAGGGCGCACAGGCTGCGATGGAGGAGAAATCAAGAAGAGGCGGAGGAATAGGGTCGGTAGATTGATGTTAATGGAGAGCTCGTTGGGTTTTATTTATGGCAGCGATTGCAAACGAGCATTAAACAGCAGCAGAACCCATGTGAGCTTCTACGCCTTCCACGTCGTGAGTATCAACAGGCGCCCACGTTTGGAGACGCCGCAGTTAGTCACTGACCGACTCCGCTCGTCGTCAATGGCCGACTTTGCTCGTTCACACGGTTAGAGTAAAATAAAGATCGAATTCCTGGAAGAAAAAAAAAAAGTTTTTATTTTAATTAGCGTTCTATTTTTTATTTTTTTTTTAAATAATAATATTACTCCTAATATCATTGTGTTTGCCTTACTGTCGTCGGACTCACCCTTGTTTCTACGAACTTCATTGGTCCCATCTAAATTATTATCCCTACATTCATCGCTCGAGGCACAGGCGACTATTGGCCCATGTCACCCTAGCTCTCTCTCCTTTACCCATCATCTATATAAAATTAAAAACTATACTATAAAATAGATAATTTTTATTTATTAAAGCGATGAGTATTTGTATAAATTTGAATGGAGAGATTTTTCTCAATCAAATTATCTAATCAGATCAACTACTCATGATTTATCCTAAAATCATAGATTGATTGAAGATATAAAAAAATAAAAATAATTCTCAATTAGATAACTATTCTATCATGATTTTCTATTATGCTCTTATAAAATTAAGCTTCTATTAAGGATATAAATCTTAGATCGATATAATTGAAATGACTTATGGGTAGAAGGCTTTGTAAGGGAGTCTGCTAATAGATCAGAAGTATGTACGTGAGAAATATGTTGTTGATATCTAACAACTTGATCTCTAATAAAATAGAAATCGATGTCAATGTGTTTCATATGTAAGTAGAACACTAGATTGATGCATATATAAGTGGTACCAACATTATCATAATATATTATAGAAGTAGATTTCGAGCGAGGTGACATCAAGTTCTTGTAGTATATTGATGATCCAGTTGAGTTCTATAATGATGGTGGTGATGACTCGGTATTCAGCTTTAGTGGTGGATCTTGTAATTATTTTTTATTTCTTGAAACTTCAACTAATTGGATTTGTTCCAAGGAAGATAATGTAGGTTGATGTAGATGTTCTATCATCAATGTTGCTTGCCCAATTTGCATCAACTAAAGCATGGAGATGAAATGATGAGTGTTTATAAAAAAGAAGTCTATGATTAAAAGTCCCTTTTAGATATTATAAGACTCATTTTATTGCATACCAATGCGTGGTAGAAGACTAAAGTATAAATTATGATAATTCATTGATTGCAAATGAGATGCTTAGATATATGAGAGATTAAGTATTGTATGAGTCAATTACTTGTCAGTACTATATTTGATCCGTAGTAAGATTTTTATCATATAATTTGAGTAACTAAGTGGTGGAAAATGGTGTAGCAACTTCTTTGGTATTTTACATGTTGTCTTTGATAGTAGATCTTGAATGTACTTCTTTAGAAAAAGGAAAAGTCCAGAAGAAGTAAACGTTGCTTTCACTCCCAAAAAGTAGCTTAAGGTTCCTAGATCTTGTTGAATCTCAGATTTTAATGATAAAATCAATTAATGAAATTATGATCTAATGTGCATTTAAGTGACGTAGGACTAACTTTAATCAGAAAAAAATAAATCGATTAAAACAGTGGAATCAAATGTTGGGCCAGAATCGAGTATGTCAAAAGATTTGACCTCAGGCTAGAGGAATGGTCGATGTATTAGCTGAAGGCTTCATGCCATGAGTTTGAGTATTGTGCTAAAAGGATCGAACATTACGCCAAGGAGATTGGATATTGCGGAGGTCAACATATCGATTGGATAATACGTCATAAGAGAGGACGATACGTTGAAGATTCGGACAAAGTGTTGAATAAACCAATGATATGCCGAACAACTTAGTATTCTTATTTGTAATCGATTGTGTCTAAATTAAAATAGTTATGATTATAATTTAGTTGGTTTTGGGAGTAATCATGCCAACTAAATTATGGGCCAATTGAGCTAGAGTTTATATTATTTTGGGCCAAGAGGAATGCCCATTCAGTGACCCAAAAGTTGGGTCAGGCGGTGGCATCGCCAGACCAAGTTATGGCATTGCTAGTGGTTTAGTTTCCAAGACACAATCTCCAAGACTATATCACGCATCTCCAAGATTATATCACGCAGTGGTACCACCTAGTGTCAGGCAATGATACCATCCAGTGTCAGTGCTACAGGTGGTGGCACCGCCTAGTATAGGTGGTGGTACCGTCAGTACCCGAAGATCTAAGATAAGACCGTTTTGGCTCCAAATTTAAATCCATTTAGGGCCTATAAATACCCCACTCATCCCTGCTTAGTGTACACAAAAACTAAGATAAAAAAATGTGGAAAAATACTTTGTAATCTTGTGAGAATTCTTCTCCCCTAGCTCTAAGTGTTGATTTCAGTTTAAAAGATGGGTGAGTGGTTCGTAAAGATTATCTCCGAAACTTATGAAAGGGAGAAAAGAGTTGTAAGAGAGTAGTTGGTCTTTGCTCATTGAAGAAAGATTGTTAGTGGATGCCAGTGGCCTTGACGGAAGAGGAATTGGGAGTGGACGTAGGTCATGACGATCAAACCACTAAAAAATTAGTGTGCCTTCTCTTCTTTACCTTTTTTTTTCTTTATATTGCTTATTGATTTGGCTACTCACTCTACTTTACACTTTCTCTAAGTTCAAACGTATTTTTGATACGATTTTATCAAATGAAGTTTTTATATCATCGATATTATTTAGTAAGCACTAATTTACCCCCTCTCTTAGTGTTGATTTCGGTCTTAATAGTTAGTATCAGAGCCAAGTTTCTCTTATTTGGTTTAACACCTAAGAGAGACTTAATGATATTTTTCAGTATTCAAGAATGTCACTTTATCATTCGTCCTTCTATGTTCAATAGGATGGATTATACATATTGAAAAACACGAATGAGAGTTTTCTTGCTTTCTATGAACTTTGATTTATAGAATATTATTAAAAACGATTTTCAAAAGTCTTCCAAACCAATGAACGAATAGAATAATTTAGAGAAAAATTTTTTTTCGTTAAATACTAAAGCAATAAATGTTTTGTTTTATGCTTTTAATAAAAATTAATTTAATCAAATTTTTATATACGAAATTGCATGTGAGATTTCACATACACTTGAAGTCACACACGAAGGCGTAAGTAGAGTTAAAGTTTCAAAAATTAATCTTTTGATACATAGTTTTGAATTATTTCGAATGAAACTAAATGAAACTATTGGAGACATGTACACTCGTTTTATGGATGTCGTCAATGGTTTAAAAGCACTTGATAAAAGTTTTTCTAATTTTGAACTTGTTAACAAAATACTTAGATCCCTTACAAAAATTTAAGATCTAAAAGTGATAGTAATATAAAAAATAAAGGACTTAAACTATTTTCTATTGGAAGAACTTATCGGTTCATTGATGACATATAAAATGACTTATTTGGCACATGACGAACATGAAGATAACCTTCCAAAGAATAGAAAGATTATTGCACTTAGAACCAAAGAAGACCACTCAAGCGAGAGCTCAAGTGAAGATGATATGGAACTCCTAACAAAAAAATTTAAAAAGTTCATGAAAAAAAAGACTAAATTAAAACAAGAATCTAAAAATGAACTAAAAAAGGACACAACTTGTTATGAATACAAGAAGCCGAGGTACTCTAAAGATAAGTGTACAAAACTGAAGAAGAAGTTACTAAAAAAGAAGAAAACATTCAAGATGACTTGGGACGAATCGAGTGCATCGGAAGACAAAATAAACCAATAAAGGTGAGATGACTTTTGGAAATGAGATATGTAGCTCAACCAAAATCTCCTTACCTTACAATGAAATTACATAGTGCTTTTCATGATTTGATGAATTTAAATTAGTTATATATATAAATTATTAAAAAAATGATCATGATAATTAAATTTAAATTTAATGCTTATATACCAAATAAGAATAATTCTATGCATGTTTATCTTAATAATTTTTATGATAAATCTTGCTTTTTAGTTTTAAACATGATGCATAGTTTTGATATAAAAATTTGGGTATGCTTATATGAAATCAATCACATGAATTGAAACAACTAAAAAAAGGAAAGTATTTTTCTTGAAAATTTCTTAATCTCTATCTTATCGAATTTTCAATAAGAGATTGATGAATCTATTTATGTCATTTTGAGTCTCTTGAAAGTGATTTTGATGATTTGAATTTGAATGAGTTTTATCCCAACCTTACACTTGATACTTGAGGATTTTTTTTTTTTGAATCATGATCTTGATAATTTTGACTTGAGATTTTTATATAAATCAAGATCATTCACTATGATTCTTTCATTTTATTAAAGAGAATTATCCAAATGAATCATGACTATTCTTTTGATTTATTGGAATTACAACTTGAAGTTTTCTATGAATCAAGATTTTTCCTTTCACTAAAGAAGAGATTCATCCAAACAAATCTTGATTCTTTTATTTGATATTTATGAATTGAGATTTATTATGAATTAAGATTTTTTATTAATTGTCCTCCTACGATTCTTCTTGCTATTTACTAAAGAAGAGATTTATTTAAATTAACCATGATATGTCACCTAACTTCTTGATGTTTGTGACTTGAATTTTATTATGTACAATTATCTTGTATTTATGATTTGTATATCTCATGATATGATTGAATCATTCATGTAAAAAAAAATTATGTTATTATATTCTTTCCGTCTCTTTAATAATAACAAAGGGGGAGAAAGTCTTACTAGCTTGCACATTTCAAAGAAAGAAAACTTGCTAGCTTGCACTTGGCAAAAAAAAAACAAAATTGTTAGGTTGTACATTTCAAATAAGTAGAAAATTATCATTTGCACATCTCAAAAAAGCAAAATTGCTAACTTATAAAGAAAGGCAAAAATTACTAGCGTGTAAATCTCAAAGGAAGCAAGAACTTGCTAGTTTGTATATCGCAAAGGGAAGCAAAGAATTTGCTTGCTTACACATCTTAAGAGAAGCAAAAGTTTACCTATCTCAAGAAGCAAAATTTGTAAACTTACACATCTCAAAAGAGAAGCAAGAATTACTAGCTTATACTTCTCAAAAGAGAAGAAAGAACTTACTAGCTTGTATAGTCTAAAGTGATGAAAAATTTACCAAATTATTATTGGGAAATCTAGGGGTGACATCAAATGCGCAGTGGAAGAACAGAAAATAAAATAAAATCCTAGATTTCCACGAAAAGGTTTCATCATCGTATAAAGATCGGTGTATAAAAACAAATCTATGAATTCGAAAACTACGTATGTAAGAAAGGTAGTACCTAAAGAGATCGTATATCCATGAATTCCTACAGATCCGTAGGAAGGATGCAGGAGGTCAAGCATCTTCCTCTCTAGCAATGATCGATATAGCAAAGGCTACGAAGATATTCCTCTCTAGTGAGAGGAGAAAAGGAGGTGGCTACCAGGAAGCCCCAACCTATGGACCTTTGGTCCCCTCCTATTTATTGAGACCTACTGTTAACTCTAATGGATCATATCCCATTGAGTACTTGATCTCTATCCAATTACCCATGCCTCTTAGATTAATAGATCTCTACCCAATAATCTCTTCTTAGCTCTTATTGGATCTCATCCATAGGATTAAATAATTCATAGGTTTATTGGATATCTAATAAGATAGGGGCTCCGGTAGGTATCTCATCTCTGAACCTCTACTCGTCGCAATATCTACCATATATGTGTAACCCTCTAGGCCCAATATCGAATTGGTCGTAAGTTATACCTGTCAGTGTTGAATCTCGGATTTTGATGATGAAGTCAATTGGTGAAATATTTGTGCTAATCCACTTTGTCGAGATAAGTGTGCAGGAATAACTACGATGGGAAGAAAACATAAAGTGATTTACCGAGGTTAAGTCCGTCGGGGGTTCAAGAGTTCATCGGAAGTCCAAGAGATTTTCGGAAGTGTTGCCGGAACCATCAAAGATCGAATCAGGGACTTGCCGAAGTTTTCAGAAGTTCTTCTCAAAGATCGTCGAAGGTTCGTGGAACTCACCGGGATGATTTGGAAGCTAGCAGAAGACTCGTTGAGCTCGCCATACAATCCGGAGTATGCTGGGAGTCCACTGGAAGCAATCCGAGGGAAGCATCGGAAGCTTGCCGGAATCTCATCGTAAAGCTCGCCGGAAGTTGACTTGAAGCGTGTCGGATCAAATCACGTTGAGTTATGTTTTATGTTCGTAGTTTGCACATGAGTAGGGCAAGGATTTGAGGAAAAAATCCTGCCTAAATTCAGTAGGGGCCAACCGGGTCTCTACTGAGCCAAGTTGAGGCTCAAACAGGGCTCATTCGGCCTTGGCCGAATGAGGCAGTGCTGAACCGCCTACCGGGCAAGCGATGCACCTGGTCGGCAAGACGCCTCGCTCACAAAAAGTGCGGTGGCACCGCTATGCGAGCGGTAGCACCGCCCCTGTACGCAGACAGGCGGTGGAACCGCCTGGCTGGGGCGGTGGCACCGCCTGCCTGAGGCGGTGGCACCGCCCCTGTACGTCGGTCAACAAGATTGAGACAGGCGGTGGCACTGCCTCTAACCACCAGATCTTGGAACTCCAAATTGATTTGGAATTTGGAGCCCAATTTTGAATCCACTTTGGATCTATAAATAACCCTCCCTTTCCCAACTGAAAGGGTACCCTTTTGAGCAAAAAATTCTAAGTCTTGAGCTTTTGAAGTGTGTTGAAAAGTCTTGTTTTTGCTAGTGTTCACCTTCTTCCTTTTCTTGAGAGATCTTGTACAAGTGTGAACATCTTGTAAAAGGTTGTAAAATGGGTGTTTGATCCTTCCCCTTCAAAGGAATTGCTAGTGGAAGAGCGGAGCCTCATCGTAAAGGCTTCAAGAGTGGATGTAGGTCATTTGACCGAACCACTATACATCTTTGTGTCCATGAATGTGTGAGTGTTTACATTCTTGAAGCATTTCTTTACTTTGCTGCAAGTTGTTTAGTTCATAGTTATTTCCTTTACGCAAGCAATTACTTTCAAGTTCTCTTTCGCCAAATCAAAATCTTCCTACGAACATGTGTTTTTGCAAAATCGGTTTCAAGAATACGATTTTTAATCCGCTGCACTAATTCACCCCCCCCCCCTCTTAGTGCCTTTTAGATCCTTTCAGTCAGAACTCCTTTTAACTCAATCACTCGACTCATTGATTACAGACGTACTAGGCCACTACGCCGCAGCCCCTAGACGATATAGGAGAATCCAATCATTTAGACATATCTGTCCTCAGTTATCATGCGTCTATAGTCCTTCATCCATCTAATATCTCAAAGACCGTATATCAGGCTTGGTGTTATCAGGCCCATACAGTTTTCACAAGAGTCTCACTCTAATCGAATTCTCCTAGAGAACTATTTCCCTCTCAATTTGAATGACCCTAGCTAAGGATTTGTTTGAGCAAGAACACATGAGATATTTCTCTCATGATACTAAGACTAGTGTGCTATATATCCATCCATATGATGGAGGTGGTTGGTTTCATAGCTACTCGTGTGGGGATACTAAGGATACAATGCAGGTGCTCATTGGAGAATAAGTTCACTATTTGATCCGCTTATGGAATATTGGATGATTATCGATACCTTACGAAGGTAACTAGGACTATCGAATCGCTGTCTGACGTCAGGTATTAATAACCATCCAGTATTCCGTAAGCGGATCAATTAGTGAACTCATTCTCCAATGAGCACTTGCATTGTACCCTTAGTGTCCCCACATAAGTAGCTATGAGACCAATCACCTCCATCATATGGATGGATATACAGCACACCAGTCTTTCTAAGTATCTCGATGTCCCTCTCGAGTAACCTATAACCAGGATTATTTAGGATCTATGTTTAAAGGTGAATCAGTCTCATTATCATGATTTCATCACGATCTGATTCTCATTGTATAGATCCAAGAACATCATAATATATATCCAGATAATGTAAGAAAAATACCAATAATCATAAGCAAAGAGATTGACACAGCATATTACAGGTATCATCACTCAAGTGATTGGATTGTCGGGTACCTATAACTAATAATTACTAGCTGGCATAACTCAAAAACTTACTAGTTGCACTTTTCCTTTTTGTTGATGATAAAGGGGGAGAAGGTATGATGATGATCATGCATAGCATGATAAAATTTTATTATGTATGATGGTTTGAAATTATTCATACAATGATGAAATACTTTGAATTTAAAGGTTCTATCAGTATCTATTAGTATGACATATTGATAGGGAGAGTTTAGTTTAAACTCCGTCATCAATTAATTATCATCATCAAAAAGGGGGAGATTATTGAATCTTGGATTTTGATGATGAAATCAATTAATGAAGTTATGATCTAATGTATATTTAAGTGACAAAGGACTAGCTTCGATCAGAGAAAGATAAATCGATTAAAGTAGTAAAATCAAATATTAGGCCAGAATTGAACATGTCAAAAAATTGGATGACAAACCAAAGGAATCATTGATGTGTCAGCAGAAGGCTTCATACTATGAGTTCGAGCATCGAGCCAGAAGGATTGGACATTACGCTAAGGAGATCAGATGTTACAAAGGTCAACATGTCGATTGGACAATACGCCGCAAGAGAGAACGATGCACCGAAGGTTCAGACGAAGCATCGGATAAACCAATGATATGCCGGACAACTTAGTATTCTTGTTTATAATTGATTGTGTCTAGATTGAAGTAGTCATGATTGTAATTAAGTTAGTTTTGGGTGTAACTGTAATATCCCTCATTTTTGAATATTTTGTAAGAGTTTGTTTGTAATGTAAGGACCTATTTGTAAATATAAGAATTGTTTAATAGTTCTTTTGTACTAAATAATCTTATATTAAAAGTTTATTAATATGGACCAAAGTGTGAATTTTAGAAATTGAATATGATTTGTAAAAGATTCTCGTTAATTTTTATAAAAAAAATTGAGGATATGTGTCACTAGCTAACCTAAGGATGGTGCCACTTATGTTTGTTCTATGGATGACACGTAAGCTTCCATCATGCATGCTTGCCATCTTACTATCTTTGTATTAACCAAACCTAAACAATTAGAGGAGAAACTAAAGAAAAACTTAACAAAGGAGGGAGACTTTCTGCAATGTAGACTTAAGAAGAGAAGTGAAAAGGATTGAAGGAAGAAGTTTTGCTTTAGCTTGAGGTTTTGGATCAATTTCTCATATTGGGAATCAAATTTGTTCTAAGGCAAGTGTTCTAATCCTATCTTATGGTAATCTTGAACTCTGATTACATCTTAATTCTGAAAAATATTTAAAAGATTTTGACTTTGCATATGATATCTCTCCCATTTAGGAATAAACTATAAATCTAAATTTTTTTTAAGATTTTGATCTTTTTACATTATTCTAAGCATAACATTTTGTACAAAACTCTGATTTCTATAAAATCAAATTTATCTAGAAATAGACTCAAATATATTTCTTTTGATACTAAGATTGATAAATTTGGAGTCTAAATGCCTATCCAAACTGTTATTTCAACTGACCCTATAAAATCTATAAAATAGAGACTATTGATTCTGACCTTTTTATACTATTTTACTTGTAACTCTTTGTCTAAGAATCTGATTATAGTAAATCCTACTTCATGAGAAACTAGACCCATAGATCTTTCTTTTGATACTAATATTAAAAGATTTAAGATACAAATGCCTATTGAAACATCTATTCTAATCATCTCTATAAATTTTGCAAAACAAAAATGTTCTCTAACCTTTGGTTACTAAACTCTTTATAACTCCTTGTTGGAACTTAAATTCATACAAAACATGATTTATCTAAAACTAGATTGAATATATCTTTCGAATGACACTAATTTTGAGCAAATTGGAGTATAATTGATTACCCAAATAATTCCTATACTCTTGTCCTTCAATTATGGCAAACCTGAATCTATTTATGAAAGAATATGTTTGCATCGTAATATTTCGTAAAGGCACATGTACGTTTCATTATTCTGCATTTGCTTCTGATATACATCAATTTTATCGTTCACACTATTTTTTTGTACTATGATGTCTTGTGAGATAATTTGTACCTTTGTTAGAAATGATAAAAAGATTATTTGAACCTTTGCCAGAAATGATAAAGGGTATATGCTTAGAACCCGTGGTACTCTGACTTATGTTTGGTGATCATCTAGAAATAGATAAATCATATTATGTATGTGGTCCCACAGCACCCTCTATATTTTTTATATGATATCCAAAGTATTTCATATGTGTTTTTGTATTTTGGATGATAATGAAATGAATGCAATGTCAGATATGGCATTTGAGCTTCTGTTTCTTATTCGTTATACTGATATGCTCTGAGATATCTCATATGCCATTGTTATGCTTCAAAATATATTCTAAATCATTTCATATACCATTGATATACTTCAAAATGCTTCTTATGCTCCGAAACATTTCATACATCATTGATATATTTTGAAATATTTTATTTGCCCTTGATTTATTTCAAAATATTTCATACATCATTGATATATTCCAAAATATTTCATATATCATTGATATGCTCCGGAACATTTCATACTTCATTGATTTACCCCAAAATATTTCATATGCCATTGATATACTTTGAAACATTTTATATGTCATTGTTATGCTTCGAAATATATTCTAAAATATCTCATCTACCATTGTTATACTTTGAAGTGTTTCATATATCGTTGATATGTTTTAAAATATTTCATACACTATTATTATGTTCTGAAATATTTTATTTACCCTTAATATACTCCAAAATATTTCATACATCATTTATATATTTCAAAATGCTTCTTATGCTCTTGATATGCTCCAAAACATTTTATACATCATTGATATGCTCTGAAAAGTTTTGTATATCACTGATATGCTCCTAAACATTCTTACACCTTTGATATGTGCCTAAATAATTCATATGTTATTTGATACATGTCTAAATGCTTCCTATGCCAATGATATACTCTAATTTCCTCTCATCAATTATTATGAACAAAGTATGATTCAAATAAAATGACCCTTATGATTTTGCGTCTAATGAGATGCTATCTATGAACTCTTGTATTTTTGTCTTGTACTTTAATATCAAGTTTATTTAAAAACTATCCTCTTTTACTGTGGATATGTTAGTCGCTTGCTGAGCTCTTTATGCTCACTCCATTGCTATATAAATTTTTCAAGTTAGCATATCATTCATTGAGATATTTAAATTGGGCTGAGGTAATGGATAGCTAAAAGATTTTGTGCAGATCTTTATTAGTTGATAGGATTTTGTTGTATAAGTACACTTTGTATCTGATGAAATATTAAGGATAAATCTAAACTTATATGTCGTAAAAGTTTAAAGGACCTCTCAGGATTTTGAAATGATAAGTTTAATTAGTATAATGATATAAACTTGTGATAAATATTGGTTTAACGATTGTATGTATTCCCACACTTATTGATTTATGATATGATTAATGCTTAGTTGAGTTAGCTTTAGATTTTATGAATCATTGAGTGAAGTGGTGTATGATTATAAATTGCATAGGATTTACGGGTATGAATTATGACTTGAATATTTCTCAGTGTCCTCAAATGCTAGTTTGGATCCTATGATTGGATTATTGTTGAATCATAATATTATCGATTTAAGATATGGTCACACCTCCTGAATGCGATAAATTTAGGAGTGGAGGGGTGGGGTGTGACGGGCATGACAATAACCATGGAAACTCAATTAGGGTCAATTGGGTCAGAGTTTGTGTTGTTTTGGGCTAAGAGGAAGGCCTATTTAGTGACCCAAAAGTTGGGTCAGGAGATGGTACCGCCAGACTAGGTGATGGAGCCGCTAGTGGCTCAGTCTCCAAGACAATCTTCAAGACTATGTTAGATGGTGGTATCGCCAGACTAGACGATCATACCGCCAGACTGGGTAGTGGTACCACCCAATGTCAGTGTTATAGGCAGTGGTACCGCCAGTACCCGAAGACCCAGGATGAGACCGTTTTGGTTCCAAATTCTATTTGGGGTTTATAAATACATCACTCATCCTTGCTTAGTGTATATAAGAACTAAGATAAAAAAATATGGAAAAACGCTATTATAATCTTATGAAATTTTTTTTGCCTCTAGCTCTAAGAGTTTATTTTAGTTTAAGAGAGAGGTGAGTGGTTTGTAAATGTTATCTCCTAAACCTGTGAAAAGGAGAAAAGGATTATAAGAGGGTAATTGGTCTTCGCCTATTAAAGGAAGACCATTAGTGAACACCGATGGCCTTGACGGAAGAGGAATCGGGAGTAGACGTAGGTCACGATGATTGAACCACTATAAAATTGGTATGTCTTCTCTTCTTTGCTTTTTTTCTTTATATTGCTTACTAATTTGGCTGCTTACTCCACTTCACACTTTCTCTAAGTACAAACGTATTTCCAATATGATTTTATCATATAAAGTTTTCATCTCGTCGATGTTTTTACATAAGCACTAAATCACCCTACCTACCCCCTTTACATAAGCACTAAATCACCCTACCCCCTCTCCCCCAACAACCCACCCCCCCCCCCCCCCCCCCCCTCGTTAGTCCCTCGTTAGTGTCAATTTTGGTCCAAACAAATCTTTGATAGTGAATCGATTTGCCAACTACTTAAGGAATTGCTTGATTTCTATATAATTATTATCTGTAATGATAATGTTATCAACATAGACCAGTAGATATATATATATATATATATATTACTTTCCTTTAGTTATCATAAAAATAATAAGGTGTTAAGACTTAGAGTTGATGAAGCTAATTGACGCTAAAAAAGAGCCAAGTTTAGTATACTAAGCTTTTAGAGTTTACCAAAGTCTATAAATAGCTTTTTATAGTTTACAAACATGGTTTGGATATTGAGGGTGGATGAAGCCAGAAAGTTATTGTAAAGACATCTTCAATTAAGGTCTCTTGTAAAAAGCTGAATTATTGAGTGATAGCCAAACTCAAGATAAGTTGGATTATTATTGATTTAGTAATTGACCTAAATGTTTATGTGAAATCAACACCTAGTCATTGGTAAAATCCTTTAGCCACTAGATATACCTTGTATATGACAATGGATCCATCAATGTTCTACTTAATTTGAAAGATCTACTTATACCGATAATTTTTTGTATGTGATGAAATAGTACAAGGGTCCATGTGACATTATAGAGTAAGACATTATATTCTTCACATATGACTTTATATCAATGTGGAGATTTTTGGGCTTAAGTGCTGGTTATTAGTTTAATAGGTTCAAGTGGAGAGCTTGTGGTAGCATAGAGGTCAATGATTTGACATAGTTTGAAAATGTCATCTTTAGAGTGTATTGTCATGTAATGTTCAAGTGTAGTAGTATTATTGGATTGTGTTAGAAGTATAAGAATTGATGGAGAGTTATTGACATGTGCTTGATCAAGCTGATGTACTTCTGTGTCACTTGGTTAAAGAGAGGACAAAGACTTAAGTTGTAGAGTTGATGGTGTTGCTTCGTTAGGTATTGTAGGGTGAATTTATGGAGAAGTTGATAGAGAAGTTATTGAGGGGGTGAAGTGGTGTTGAGTTAGAGTGATAAGGGAGTGTATGTCTTGAGGAGAACTACTAGTTGACATGTTGAGAGGAATGTTTGAGGGAGTCTCAGATGCACTCGTATAAATCTAGTGATATATGGTTGTTAGAGTTGTTCGTATTATTGAAGGTCCATAGTTTTGAAAACGAAAGATAGACTCAAAAATAATAACATGGTGTGATATAAAGACTTTTTGAGTTTGAGGATCATAGCACCAAAAAATATTATATTCAAGAGAGTATCCTATGAAGATACAAGGCTTAGATCTTGGTGTTAACTTATGTAAAGCATAGGAACGTAGCTAGGGATAACACAAACAACCAAATACTTTGAGATTTTGTGAAATAGTTTTTAAAATGGTGACCATTGTTGTAGGACTAGGGTGAGCATATAGTTAATGAGATAGACTATAGTTTGAAAGACTATTGATCAAAAAGTTGGTAGCATGGAGGCTTGGTATAAAAGGGTAAAACTAGTTTCAACTATGTATTGATACATTTGTTTGGCAGAATCATCTAATTGAAGTATATGTAGTGATAACTTGAGATGTTGTATATCATATAATAAGAGGTAGGTTTTTAGGATCTCTTCCATTAGAGTAAATTATTTTAATGATAAATTAAAAAATTATTAAAGGAAGTGGTTGGGATAGGCCCAAACATTAATGTAGATAATTTTAAATAGTTTAAAATAAGATATGAAAGATATTATAAAAGGTAGTCTACTTGATTACTTTTATTACTAAGGCAAGCATCATAATGAGTTACAATTCTACTTGATTTGAAAATTGGAAGAGAGTAACGAGAAAGTAGTTTTTGTTGAATAGAGGATGATAGATGACCAATGCGATAATGTCATACATTGATAAAAGCAGAAACTAAAGTAAGAGTAGTTAGTTGGGTGATTTATGAAGTTGATGGCTACTCATAGATGTTATCTTTATTCTGGCCTCGGACCAATGATACTCCTATGCTCAAATCTTTTATAAGAAATGAGTCAAGAAAAAACTCAATAATATTCCTTTTATTGTATTGTTTTCTTTGCAGAACTCAGCAATAGAAATAATATTTTATTTAATGTAAGGTACACATAAAACATCATCGAGTGTAAAAATATTGGTGTTTGAATTAAGTGTTATGAAACTAATGTGAGTGATAGGATTTTCATTATCGTCACCAATGATGATATCTTTATTACATTCATAGTCATTATGGATGAATAAATTCTATACATCAAAAGTAATATGATGAGAAGCATCAGAATCAATAATCCAATTGTTTAGATGAGCAATTGGAGTAGTTATGATGTTTGCTTGGGGCCAATTGAATGTAGCAATAGGCTTGGGTTGAGACCAGTACACTTTGCTATATATCCAATTTTGTCATAAAGCTAGTAGATGTTTTTTTGTTAATTATCATTGTTGGGATGCCAAAGTTGCTGATAATTATAGTGTAAATTATTTCATAAGTTGTTTGGATTGAATCTGCCACCATGATTGAAAAGTTAATATATAATAGAGGATAATAGCTCTAGTGTTGCCCATGTTGTCAGGAGGTATCTTGTTTAATCTTTTATTAAAATTTTTATTATTTTGATTACTTTTTCTTTTAGATTTTTTATTGAATTGATCTATGATAGTTGATCCTATCATTCTCTCTTCTCTTTTCAAATATATTTTATGATCAATCAGCTTGTCATATAGTTCTTCAAATAATATTGGTGAGTCTCGTGCCTAAATTATTACCGCTAGTTTCTTATATTTGTTTCCTAGGTCATTGAGAGTATGAATGATAATTTCTTCATCACTTAAGCAATAACCTATTAAAGTTAACTCATCTATAATAACTTTTATATTTTACATATAATCAACAATAATACTTGTTAAGATTAAGATGTATAATTATTATTTTTAGATAATTTAAAGTGGATTAGAGTTACAATATAAGTGTTGTTAAGAATTATTATTTTTTATAGAAATAATAATTGGAACATATGTCAAACTGATAGATCAAGTTGCTATGTGAATGCTCTGATTTGATTGAAGTCTGCCGACTTAATTTCTGGGGCATTGTAAACAGTGGAGGGATCGCTGATGTTGGCAACTCTATGCACCTCGAGGACAAGGGTCGAGAGTAGGTAGCATGCTTGGCCTCCTGTTTATGCACCTTGGGCACTAGAGAATTCAACGAAGGTTGGCCCACAACTTGTCATGGACAAATTTTAGAAGGCTTGTCAAATGTAATGCATAGGCATGTTCGTGTCTTTTCATTTTGTTCTAGCTTTGTAAAACTAGTAAAGGGCTAGCTAAAGTCTTAACAGTCCTATTTGAGTGAGTTTGGTGGTCATTGTAGGCTTATACATAAAGTTTGCGTCAAATAGACACTTGTACTAGATTTCGGTCTGTAGTGGACCAATTTTATACTTTTGTTATGCAACTGTTCTGAACTTGTGATATTCATGATTGGAATTTGCATTGACTATAAAGTGTTTGCTAAAAGGTTTACTTATGGATCTCATGTGAAGTGCTTTCTCTGTCCCGTCTTCTCTTTTGCAGGTCCTGAGGGATCATAGGAGGTTTCGGGGAGACTGACCTTTATAGACGGACACGCAATGATGCCGCACGACTTTGGCAAAACTAGCTAAGATAGTGATAGTTGGTATCAAAGCGAGACAAGCACACATAAAAATACTTCACATGCAAACGTGGGGGACCTAGTGGGGCTATGTTGAGGGCAGCCAACATACATAACCGTTTGGGAGAAATAAACTTAGTGTTGTAGGGAAAGGAGTCACTCAGAGGAGCAGACATCCGAGAATGGCATTCAGAGGAATGAATAACCCTTTGTGCAAAAAGCACCATGAGGACAAATAAGCTAAGAAGAATTATGTAGCGTACAAAGGTTGAGATGGTTGAGTTCAAGCAGTGGCTCAATGTTGACAACTAAACTTGATGGTGCTCGAGGCAAGTGGGGCGCTTGGTAAAGGATGAGACCATGCAAGGTGAAGTGAGTTGTTCAGCAATCGAAAGAGTCGTACAAAGCTCAAAGAGGTGAGAGGAATTATAAACTCAAGGAATTCGATATTCATGCAATGGCTTGTATGTGGACGATGGACTGTCCGTAGCCATCCCAAGGCGGTCGAAAGTCGATGCCATGGAGCATTGAAACTTTCTCTTCGGCATGTGTAGGATACGTTCGTAAGAGGCTGAAGTGTGCAGCAGGTTCAACATATTGCTAGACCTAGAGGGGTGCAATGAGAGCTATATTAGCGAAGAGTCACAATCTAGCTTGTGCATTGTAGAGGTAAAATAGTACACAGTTTGTTTAGTAAGGCAGAGTAGTCTAAGGGGATAGTTGTCTCCAAAACTTTCAGAGGGAAGGATGTGAAGAGAGAAGTTGCTCCAACGGGGCAGATATCCAAGAGGGATAAGTCCTGGTTCTCTAGAGGGAGAATCATGTGCAATAAACCATATAGGTTGAGGAGAAGTACCTTAAGACAAAACTCAACGGACCGAGCAAGCGGTGAGGAGTAGTCGCATGATCTTACAAGAGGTAATGCATTGGTGGACGCATAGCGAGATCAAGTAGGGGAGCAACCTAAGGCAATACAAAGTGAATGCACATTTGGAGCCGATACAGAGATCGAACACAACATAGGGCTGACCTGTGGAATGGTAGGCATGAGGGCCACTATTAACTCAATGCAAATCGAGAAGTGGAGCAACTTAGGGGTAACTTGGTTATGTACCCAAGCCGCATGAAGGGAGTTGGCATAGAAGATAGAACATGGAGTGGAGGCTTGGAGATTTCCATAGATAGAGGTCAAGAACATGGACTCTTGCAGTGGCAGGAGTAGGATCATGTCATTACATGGGTTCCTTATTCTGATAAAGCAGACTCATCTTGCATGGTGCCAAGGATAGAGAGAGCTTCGGGACACATACACCTTATCTCGATGAAACATTTGACGGAGGAACTAAGGCGACACAACTTGCAAAGGGGAAGTTGGTGTTAGAAGGCCTTGACACAGGGTAAGAGGATACAGAGGCGAGCACTCTTGAAGAATATGCCACAGTGTTGCTAGTCGAGTTGCTATGGGGAAAGTGGTGTGTAGTGGAGATTGTGCTGGTAGGGGCAGAGTCCCAAGATCCATACAATGGTGCACCAATTTCAATGAAGTCAGGGGAGCTGCTAGGCGATGGACTGTCTTAGAGCTATACTTCGTCCGAGTGTGACCCGAGAGAGGGTGGACGAAGGTCGATTGCCAAAGGAGCGAACAGAATCGAAAGTGACAAAAGCCCTGCGATGTGTTGGCGGAGGCCACACATAGAAATATCGTAGTTCGATTTCATATCACAAGGATCAGAATGCAAGAAAATATCACCAGGAGGCAACATGGTGCAGTAGATTGTGGTAGAATAGTTCGTGGCAATGCGACATACATAGTGTATCCCATGAGGGACAAGATCATACGGAGGTATGATCAATAGTGCTACTAGGAGCTACATGTCGATGAACAATACGACAGCAAGAAGGGCTATGGATTCAATGAGGGAATGCCATGGTACCGTAGAGGCGGGTCTTTCGTGAGTGCATCAAAGGTTGTATTGAATGAAAGCCTTGGGCATCGGCTTATTAGGGATGTGCATCACCAAATGAGAAGTTCAGATATAAGTACCAGTGAGTCCCGTGGGTGGGATTGAATCATGCAAAGGTATGATCGGAGCAACGGAAGAGTTGGATTGCTTCATACTCATATTCGTTTAAGAGAGCCTGGCAAGTTAGAGGATAAGGCCGAGTAAGAGAACGTTGCGACCAATGAAGCTAAGGAGAATAGAAGCGATGCAAGCCCTACAATATGATGGTGGAGGTCATACATGGGAGTTGCAATTTGTCTTTCCATTGACCAAGAGGAACTGCTCAGAGAATACATAGGTGTTGAAGCAGGTGGTTGAAAAAGGGCAAGGAAACAATGATGAGTCCAGAGGAACTCAGCTACCCAGTGAGTCCCATGGGGGGATTGGATCATGCAGAGGTATGATCGGAGTGATTGAAGAGTTGAACTGCTTCAGAGCTCACATTCGCTTAAGGGAGCTTGACAAGTCTGAGGATAAGGCCGAGTAAGCGAACGTTGTGACCAATGAAGCTAAGGAGAACAGAAGCAGTGCAAGCCCTGTAACATGATGGTAGAGGCCATATATGAGAGTTGCAGTCTGTTCTTCCATCGACCAAGAGGAACTACTCAAAGAACACAGAAGTGTTGAAGTAGGTGGTCGAAAGAGGGCGAGGAAGCAATGACGAGTTCAAAGGGACTCAGCTATCCAAAATCATGCATCGGTTAGAATGAAGGTGGACTCAGAGGAGTGCTACAGTGCCATAGAGGCGGATCTACTGATTACGAAGAAGGGACACAAATGCGAGACAACGAATAGTAGTGCCATGGGCATGGCAGTGCCATGGTACCATAGAGACGAGACTTCCGTGGAATCATTAATCCCTTGCTCTCATAGAGGTAGAGCGCTTAGTCATGATATGGGCCGTGGAGGAGGAGAATGCAGTGGCAAATTCTATATACCATGACAAGGCTGAAGGGCAGAGGCCAGGGAACTTTGTAAGATCGATATCAATAGACTTCTCATCAAGATAGCTATAAGTGAGGGACTTCAGGTCGATGTAAGAGTGCATGACTAAGGAATGAAGTAGGCAGCACGTGGTGCTGTATCTTTGCTACTCAGAGGGGTAGGTGATAGAAATGATGGAGAAGGTGGTATAATCCCAAAGGCAACCAAATCTATCGGAGACTTGCTCCAAGTTTGAGTGATAACTTCTTGCATTCCAGAAGTCCAATGTCATTGAAAAGGTGAATCACAGTAGCTAACTCAGCGCAAGGATTGCAAACACTTCAAGTGCTTCGGAAGTATGAGCTAAGAGCAAGCGAATTCTAGTAACCAACTCGAGGCACGAAATACAATCTCGAGGAGGCGAGCAAAGTCAAGTAACCTTTACCTTCTCTACTCTCAAGAAAATGGGCGAAACCAAGTATCCCAGCTTTCTTAGTTATCTAGTAGAGGAGCTCTGTATAGATTTGAAGACCTTTTGAAGAGACTAATGGTAATCAATGCTATTGAGAGTAGATTGTCCACTTCATTTCCTAACTAAATACCAATCAAAAGAAGAAGTGATGTGAACCTACTTGGACAAGACAATTAAGTGGAAGAAGATTCGATGGAAAAATTTTATGAAGGACCTGAAAACTTCAAAGTTTGTGATGCGATGCTTGTCAAAGCTCCAGTAAGCATCTATCCAATTCAAGAGACTAGAAAAATTTAAAGACTAACGCATATCAAAGATAATCTTTTCCTTCATCAAATGAATCCATAAGAACCAGCAAGGATCAGCATAACTCTACCATTCCCACACAAGAGTTAGAGTTATTAACGAGTTGAAGTAGCATGGTGGATTAAAGCTTGACGACTCAACAACAACAAACAAAGCCGAGAGGTGCATCACAGGAGGAGTATAAGATTAAAGATCTAGTAAAGACAAGGAGTTGTAGCATCAACGAAGGCTTCGACGAGGATGTTGAAGAAATAAGTGGGGGAGAATGTCACAAACAAATTTTAGAAGGCTTATCAAATGTAATACATATGCATGTCCATATTTTTTCGGTTTATTCTAGCTTTGTAAAGCTTCTAAAGGACTAGCCAAAGGCTTAACAACCCTATTTGAGTGAGTTTGGCGGCCATTATAGGCTCGTATATAAAGTTTACGTCAGGTGGATACTTGTACTAGATTTTGGTCTGTAGTGGACCAATTTTATGCTTTTGTTATGCAATCGTTTTGAGCTTATGATATCCATGGTTAGAATTTGCATTGGTTATAAAGTGTTTGCTAAAAGGTTTCTTATAGATCCTTTGTGAAGCGCTTTCTTTACCCCGTCTTCTCTTTTACAGGTCTTAAGGGTTTCGTAGGAGGTTTCGAGGAGGCTGATCTTTATGGACGGACATGCAAAGGTGTCATATGACTTAGGCAAAACTAGCTATGATCATGATAGACTGGTGGATGGTAGTAGTAGGAGGAGGATGACAACAGCAACAAGAGATCAGCCCATGAGAGGAGGTCACCGAAGGAGTAGCAACAGTAGGAGGTGGGAAGCAGGAGGCTGGCGGTGATCCATAGTGAAGCAAGGCTGTTGGGGTGGGGAGGAGGTTGTCAAAGCAGGCGACCACAACGAAAGTTGTTGGCATAGGGAGGAGAGGGGAAGATGGCTGTGAAATTAAAACCTAGAATCGGGTTTGGGGTGGAGGGAGCGATAGACGATGAGACAATAAGAAGATGGGAGTAGGGTGCGGTAGGCGCCGAGAAGAGGAGCGGGTGTTAGATTATGTGGCCTTATTTAAATAGGTAAGATATATTAAAGATATAATTAGATTTTGATTATAGTTATTGGCTAATAAAAAGGAAGTCCAATTAAAATAAGATTCCTCAGGGGATGCCTGATGGGAGGAAATCTCCTAATATCTTATTTTAGACCCTTTGCTCTCGCCTATAAATAGACAGGACCTCTAGGGATGCATTAGATGATAATACAGAAGAATATAAGAATAAGAAATAAGAGAGTGTAGTTAAGATATTATAGTTTCTGTCTCAATCTCTCTATTATAGTTTCTCTCTCAATCTCCCTATCCATTAATCTAAGTGTTCCTGTGAAAGGATAGGAAGAGAGGAGAAGGTGAGTCTAGTTCTTCTTGCATATTGATATTTTAGATCTGACGATGATATACTTGTGGATCAAATAAAGTTTATTTTTCTGAATAGCAACGAAAGGTACATATCGTAATATTGTTTAGATTTATCGCTATTTGATTTCAGATTTTGGCATTAAAGTTATTCCATATTATACATAGCATGATTATAGATTTTATGCTAACAATTAGTATCAGAGCCATGGTTTTTGAAATCAAATACTTTTAGATCTATTTGTTAGCATCTTTCACTTGCGAAAGAAGATGTTGATCAGATTTTTATTTATGATGCATGAATGATTCGTCTGGTATTATCAATCTGTTTTCTATCCGATTTCAGATCTATTTCTTATGATTTCGATCGATGGATTTATCGGTGTTGCTGAGGCGACGATCTCTCTCGATCACCTATTCAATTATCAGCAGTGCAACGATGTGTCATCGTGTTTGCTGCAATATGTGCATCACACCAACAATAGCCACCTGGCAATCGCCAGGCGGCCAACCACGTGTTGCGGTGGCTGCGTATTGTAGCACCCATGCGCAATCGACGGCAGCTAACCACAGGCAGCGACTGCGCGCACAGGCACAATTGCACCCAAGTGGCAGCCTCACACAGGCAAGCTATGTGGGGGGCATAGGTCGCACCGGCAATAGTGTCACGTGGGCAGAGGCAGCGCGTAGGCGATGCCCACCCATGGACAGAAGCAACGGCCATGCGCCGGCACAAGCAACGTCGCATTGGTGGTCGTGCGTCGACGCAAGCAGTGTCGCACTTGCGGTCGCGTGCTGATGCATGCAGTGCTGCACAAGCGATGCTCGCCCATGCACAGGAGGCGACGACCGTGCACGCATAGGTCATCACACCGGTGACAGCCGCAACCGTGCGTAGGCGGTGGCAACACAAGGAAGAAGGGATTTTGGCAAAATTATAGTTTTACCCTTTTCTTTGGATTAGGTTTTTACCAAATTATAGCTTTGCCCTTCTATATTTTATCAATACCTTTTAGTAGTTTGACAGTTCTACCATTTACAAATCTGGCAATTCAAGTTTATATCCTATCAACATATTTACGATTTTACCCTTGTCAAATTGAGAATTTCTTATTTATATCCTCAATTATAAATTTGATTAATAAAATTTAATTGAATTTGATCATGATTATATTTTGATTAATTATTGATTAAATTTAATTTTGATCAAATCTAGAAAGGACTAAATTTTGATCAATTTTTAGTTTTGATTAATTTATTTAATTGGGCTAATATTTAACCCAGGGCTTGCCCAAATTAAATAAAATAAACTAGTTTTATTTAATATTTTATTTAAAAATTATAAATTATTATTTCTTTTATAGTTTTTCTCATATGATTTATTGATTACATGTGGTAAATAAAAATTTAATTATTGTTCTGACATATTTGTTTGGTTACTTACATGTATATATTTGAAATCATGAAATCACGGTTATCTTTCACATAAAGAATTTTCATGATATATGTGTTATCATTATTATAGTTATCATATGAATTTTCATTATGTTGATATATATATGAATTATTGATTATAAGTTATAAATAAAATCTAATTATTATCCTTAGATATTTGTTTGGTTATACATATGTATATATTTGAAATTATGAAATCATAGTTATCTTTCATATGAAGATTTTTCATGATTTATGTGTTATTATGATTATAGTTATCATATGAGTTTTCTTTATGCTGATTAATATTCAATAATTATTATAGTTTTTATTATATTATTGAACTGTTTCAGCATGAATTATGATAAAAAAATTTGGTAAATATTATTTGTAATTTATCTTCCTAAGTTTTATCTGATCGATAGCTACTAAAGTAGTTGGGATGATAGGCTTATGAGATATGAATTACAATAAAGGCCTTATCATTGATAGGATATTTTAGATTATATTTTATATTTTTATATTGGTCTTGTAGCACCAAAGTGACCTAGACCAATAATTTATAAAATATATTATGAAATTAATCCTAAATGATATTAAAGAAATTTGGTGAATATTATTTATAATTTTCTTCCTAAGTTTTATCTGATCAGTAATTGGCAAAATAGCCTAGGATGATAGGCTTATGGGATATGAATTACAATAAAGCTTGTCATTTATATGATATTTAGACTTGTAGCCACTGTGACCTAGACCAATAATCTATAAAAATACATTATGAAATTGGTCTCAAATGACATTAAAGAAAAATAATATTCACAATGACATATATAATTAAGAGATTTAGATAGTCTCAAAGGAGAATCTATTTTGAATAATTATGTAATGGGGTAGGATGATACTATTTTAGATATCCTTGTAGTTTAGCGTTATATATCCAAAGGTAATAACACTATTCCACAAGAATTGTATTAGTCCTCCATAAATGATTATGTTTGTGAATATCAAATATGTCAATATTGAAGGTAAATATTGATGATATCAATAGTTAAACATTCATTCTAAAACTCAAAGCATTAATACTATATTATTACAGTGGTACTTCCTTCATTGTATTTTTATAAATATCCATATATTTTTTGGAATAAATGGCTTGAGCATATGCAAGTTATATTGAATGAGTACGATCTTGAATAGATTATTTGAAGGGAACACAAACTTATTTATTAAAAGTTCTGTGGAATAAATAATTAAGGTGATTGATCATGATGGTTTGAAAGACTTAATTTTATGATACTTAGACTTCAGTACAGTTTACAACTAGCATATGAGAATATTTAAGGATCAATTTAAATTTTCTGATAAGTCATTAGCTGACACCTCAATGAAAGAACTAACTAAAAATAATAGTATTTGAAGAATTTAATATTACATCCTTAATATAACTGACAAAGTTATAAGTTCAAGACTTATAATATTTTGAGTACTACTCAAGGAGTAGGTAATAATAAAATAAAGATGAAGCATAAGTCACATGAGTTTATAATTACTATATAAATTCATAAAAGAATTTATTCATAATAAAGTATTACTTGTGTAACAAAGAAAGTTATGTGAATAAGAACTATAAAATTTGATTTGAAATGACAAGTTATAAATATAACTTTTATATGGTTCAAATCAAATATTACATAAATTATTTTTCTAATATTTGGTGGATTAATTTGATGCTTCAACATATGTTACCAATAATAGAGATTCATTTTAATAATTAAAAAAAGGGATAAAACTAAAAGAGAATAAAATATTCATTATTACAGGGATTCATCTTAAAGTGAAAGCGATAGTAGTTTGTATTTATCGCCTACATCTAAAGATGATTCATTTGATGAATCTTGAGGATTCATACTATATTCTTATAATTCTAAAAATTTAGATTCTTTATCTAGAATTATTATAATATTATTTCTTTTTAGTAGTTGTGAACTTAGTATGATCTAATAAAAGTTAACCTTTGGATTATGTATAATGGTATATACAGAATTAATATGAATATTAAGTTTACAATAATCCTATAATTAAATATTAAAATGAATATAATTTCATAAACTCCTTGAAATTATGCTTACATCTGTGAGTTACTCTATATTTTTATCTCATTGAACAGAGACATTTTATCATCATATAGATAACCTATTGAGATATGATTTTATATATATCTAATTCATGTAAAGTTTCATACCATTAATACTCTTGAAATGTGCATAAATCAAGTCAAGAGACAATTATATAGAAAAGTTAAAATCATCATATTTGATAGGGGTGATGAATTTTATGATATTCATGATGAATTCAATTATAATTCTAGTTCTTTTACTGGATTTTTGAAAAAATAAGGTATATATATTCAGTATGATTTACTAGATGTGTCACAACAGAATATGATTGCTGAAAGATATAATCGTATACTTATAAATATGATTAGGAGTATGATTAGTTATTTTTTTATACCCAATTCAATGTGAAAAGAAGCTCTAAAGACAACTATGTATATCTTAAATGGGGTTTCTAGTAAGTAAATTGTATGACTTCTTTTGAGTTATAGAATAATAGGAAACCTAACTTAAGATATTTATATATTTAGGATTGTCCTATAGAGATAAGGATTTTTAACTCATATAGAGATAAGGATCTTATTGCTTTAATCATAATACGAGGATAATCAAATCTTGTAATATAAGATTCCTATAAAATAGCGAATTAGTGGGAGTAAAAATCTCAAAATTTAATTTTGATATAGAGGAGATACATGTTGATACTCCTTTATTATTCAAGAGATTGTTATTACTCAAATTATTAAATAATTTGATAAAAGTAAATAATAAAATAATATTATAAAACTCCCACATTATATTGATATTACTGATAATGATCTTGTAGAACAGCCACAATTGACAGCCTTGAGAATATCTCAATGGAAAGAAATCTTGTCATTTATGATTATTATGTGGTATATCTATAAGAATTATATTTTGATGTAAGAATCAGAATGGATCTCTTATTATTTTCATAAGTTATAAAAAGTAATGATTCTGAAAAATAATATAATACAATAAAAGAAGAGTTAAAATCAATAACTAGAATGATGTATGATGTATGATGAATTCATCGAATTGTTCAATAATTGTAAGAGTCTATTATATAAATGTGACTCAAAGAATAATATCTCACTATATAATAATCAGATTTTTAGTTTTTAATATGGTTATAGATTTTACTCATAAAAAATGTATCGATCATAATGAGACATTTAGTTTTTAAATGAACTCATTAAAAATCGTCATTACATTAATGACTCATTATGAGTTTGAGTTACATCATAATGATATGAAAATAAATTTTTGATTAAGGATCTAGCTTTCATATGGATTATTCTAAATGATTCATAGAGAAAATGAAAGAAATATAAAATTTGGTATGTAAATTCAAGAATCTATCTATGTGCTTAAACAAGCTTCTAGACAATGATATATAAAGTTTCTTGATATCACTGATTCCTTCAAATTTAAGAAAAATACTGTTCATCAGTATTCATATCTAAAGATTAGTAGGAGCAAGTTTAATATATTGATCATATATATAGATAATATTTTACATTACCAATAGTAATCTTAGTTTATTATACTAAACCAAGAAATTATTACTAAATATTTTAAGATTGTTGATATGAATGAGACATCTTATATTATTAGTATTGAGATACTTTGGGATATATCTCAATGATTATCAAAGCTATTTCAGAAAGAATATATCAATCGAGTCTTGAAATGATTTAATATACAAACTTGTTCAACAAATCATAAAAGTAGAATTTTAGTCAAAAGTGGGTGCTTTAAAATGACTTCAAAAGAATCAGATAAAGAAAATATTCTTTATATATGTGCAGTGGAAAGTCTATGCTCAAGTCTATGTCAGAATAGATATCAATTTTTGCAGTTAAAATACTAGGTAGATATTTGAGTTATCCATAAGTAAAAAAAATATTAAAGGACTATAAAAATAATAATAAAATATCTAGAAAGGATGAAGGATTATATGCTCACATGTATGAAATTATATCAGCTTGAAATAATGGTATTTTTCAGATGTTAACTCTACAAATTGCCTCAATAACATGAAGTCTACCTTACAATTAATATCTATATTAATTAGAGGGACAATTTATTATTATATTATTATTAATAATGGAAGTTGATTTTATGGTATGCTTTAAGGCCACTGATCAAACTTCATAACTGTGAAATTTTTATCTCAGGACTTGGTGTGGTCAAACTCAATTGCCAAGTCGCTAAAGATATTTTATGATACGTAGTAGTTTTCTTCTCTAAAAATGGTAAATATTATTGTATCTCTATGCAATATGATATAAAGTACTTGATGGTTAGAAAAGACGAGTCTATAAACATCTAATGTCAATTAATTACTTGAGTTCCACTGTATTGATTACTGATCCATTTACTTATGACTTACGTTCTAAAGTGTTTTGAAAGAACATGCTCTTATGATTGGGTTTGTGAACAACTCATAAAAGATATGATGATGCATATTTAAGTGGATATTATAATTGATATTTTTACTTATGTACTTAAAGTTATTTGTTTCTATTATCCTATTCATAATTATATATATATATATATATATATATTATGGTTGAATGTGATGACAGAATTATCTTGACAAGATAAATTTCATGGGTCATTTTGGACTATATTAGGAAAGATTAATAGTGTTGTGGTACATAAAAGGAAGTATGATATTAATGACATGCAACCGTTATGGCATTGCTAATCAAACTTAATGTAGTATTATTATATTCATTGGACTTATTAGCGTATTTTTAAAATTCACACACGTGTAAATAATTTTTAAAATTTCAGAACCTAATTATGCAAAATTATTTTTAAATAAATTTTATTTATTTATTTTGATTTTAAATATCTTTTGTATCTTACAAATTAAGTGAGAAAATGTTAGATTTTATGGTCCTATTTAATTAGGTAAGATATATTAAAGATATGATTGGATTCTGATTATGATTATTAGCTAATAGAAAAATAGTCCAATTAAAGTAGGATTCCTTAGGGGATGTCATTGATGGGAGGAAATCTCATAATATTTTATCCTAGACCCTCTGTTCTCGTCTATAAATAGATAAGAACTCTAGAAATGCATCATATGAGAATACAGAATAATATAAGAAGAAATAAGAAAGTAAAGTTGAGAGATTATATTTTCTTTATATTTTCTCTATTAATCTTTTCTCTAGGTAAGTCTAGTTGTCTTTGCAGATTGATATTTTAGATCTGATAATGATATGCTAGTGGATCAAATAAAATTTATTTTTTTGAATAAAAATGAAAGGTATATATTTTAATATTATTTAGATTCATTGATATTTGATTTTAAATTTTAGTATTAAAGTTATTTTGTATTATAGATAGATGATTACATATTTTATATTTTATGCTAACAACGAGCGCTCGATGCAGATTAGCGATGGTTTAGAAGAGGCAGCAAAGTCTAAAACAGGGAAGTCTACGATGGACGATCGCGGTGGCTTGAAGTCCGTCGGCTAGTGGCAGATCAGCAAAGGAGGAGCAGCTCGGCGAAGAAGCGACCGCTGTGGCTTGAAGTTTGCCTCCTGCGATCCGCCGGTGAGGAAGACGTGGGGATGGCGGCGGAGGTGAGCTCGTTGGCGACAACGCTCAGGACAGCGGATGAAGAAGGACGATCGGGTCCTCCGCCGAAATGCCCTCGTCCGCCTCGATTCGGAAGCCTAAAGAACGATCAGAGCCGATCATTGTTGCTGCTTCAATGACGATGTCGCTGGTGCCTTGAGGTGTGTCGGTTTGAAGTCCACCGATTATATTAGCAGCGGCTGTGAGCAGAGGCTGTCGCCGAGTAGAGGATGCTCGGAGGAAACCAACGATGGCATATTAGTAGAGATGAGGGATTACCGTCCTCAGATGGCGAGAAAGGAAAGATCATACTCAAGCCTAGGGAGCTCTAATACCATATAAAATTAAAAAATATATTATAAAATAATAATTTTTTAATTGATGTGAGTATTTATATATTGAGTGATTTTTCTCCATCAATCACTCAAATATATTGATTAAGAATATAAAAAAATAATCCTCAATTAGATCATTCAAATCTATTGATTAAAAATATAAGAAAATAAGAATAATCCTCAATTAGATCAGCTACTTTTTCATGATCGTCCCACCCTTTTTTTCTTATTCGTGGTCCCTTTCACCCATGTGTTTATCCTAATATCGTAAACAAGGATAATGAGCACAAAGCATACAATGAAAAATTCGATAAGAGAAGAGAATTAGAACGACAGAGACTAATCGTGATAATGAAGGGTCTAACGGAGGTTAAATATATCAAAACTAAAGATTTTTTTAAAAACTATTTTAAAATAAATTTATATTATATATTAAAAATAAATATATTTGAATTACCATTTAATATATTCATTTAGAATTTAATGTGAAAGCTTCCTTCTTGGAACATTCTGGTGTGAAGTTGCGGTGACAATCCAATTAGCCATTTTGTTGCCAGCAAGAGCAAATTTGGAGTCTACCATGAGCGACAGCAGTCAGTACCTGAGACAGCGAAGTGCTAACACTGTCGATCAAAAGGCATATATACAAAACAAAATAACTTACAATTCTCAAACAAGATGAGCATTAAAAAACATGACTCCCATCTGTTGCGAGTAGTACAACCTGATGGATAATACAAGCTTACGGTGTGTCTCCAGTTGCCATCTCTACATAAACACCACGAAAGATTGAAGGCAAAGGTAACCAGCTACAGCAACAGATACTCGTACGCATAAAGCACCAAGGAAGAACAACTTCGAAGGCCATGACAAGCAACCAACGCCACTGGAGAGGCCATCCGAATCGATGCTGCTCCTGCTCTAGAGCAAGCTGTCCGTCCTCGCCGGCAATCGACGGAAGAAGTTGACGGGCACAGATGGCAACTTGTGCCTGAACCTTGGATGCCTCATCAAATAGAACCCCGCGGCAGTTGCCACCACTTGCAACGGCGTCACGTACAGCACCGTCGCTGCACACAGGCAGAAGACCAGGAACATCGCCGTGACCCGGGGATCCCTCCATGTTAGCAGCAAATGCAGTCTCTCACCCTGAGTCGCGATGTCGCCCACCACCGTCTGTATCCTCCCGGCCACACTCCTCAGCCGATCATACCTCATCCTCACGATCTCCGGGTTCCGAGAGGTTGGGTAGGTGTCGAACTCCTCGTCCAGCTCATCGGGATCCACTGCCTCCACGGAAGAGATCTTGGTGTTCATGTGCGGTGGGTAGCGGGGGCGGAACCGGTAATTCCAGACACCTATAAGAAACATGTAGAGGAAGATGGTCGGAAGTATCAGCTCAGGGAAGCAGACGAGCATGATGAACAGGATGTGCACCAAAATGGTGGTGACAGGGTTCTTCCACGAGCACACATCGCCGAACCATTTCCCCACCGCGAACAGGCCCGAGAAGACGGACATGAGCCGGAAGAAGTTCGCCTTGCTTCTGCGCATGCTCCACAGGTGAGAATGCGCGTCTGACATGTACTCCACGACCTCCTTCCGCAGCGGTGGCTCCATCCGGCTCAGCCGAGCGGCGACGATCTGCACAGCTTGGTGGCGGAGCATCTCTTGCTGGATTATGGGCAACGGGCGGATGTAGTGCATCTTGGGCAGGAGCGGTTTCGAGTAGATGTACATGGTGTTGAGCATCGACGTCACCGAGAACCGAATCGCAAGGTGGAGCTCGCCCATCTTCTTGACGCCCGAGTTGTGGAGCACCAGCAGCGGGTAGGTGTTGGTGTAGATGCGCCCGGTTTCGAGCGTGGAGAGACGGATTCTGACCTTCCCAATCTTCACGTCCTTGTTGCCGCCGGAGCTGGAATCTTTCTCGCTAAGCTGGCAATTGTCGAAGACGCAGACGGTAAGGACGGTGGCATGGTCGTAAACGTCCCAGGTGTACTGCTCATTGAACCTCGGGCTGATGTTGGCGACGATAGTGCGAGTTCTCACCCACTTGTGGCCATACTTGGCGACACAGTAGGAGTCGCAGGTGCCCTTCCCTTCCCTCGTCTTCATCGGGTGGAGACCGGTCGCGTTCAGGACGCCGAGCTCGAGCAGCCCGATCGGAGGCTTCCACAGCGGCTTCGCCGTGGGCCGCAGGTCGCTGCTGTACTGGGTGGACTCGTCGAGAACATGGTATCCTCCGTCGAGGCAGATGCGGGCGTGGATCTTGCTGGAGAACTTGTCCTCCTTCAGCTGGTCCACGTCCACCGCCACCGGCCTCTTCAGGTTCCACCACTTGGAGCGGATGATCCGGTCATCGGCACGCTTTTCCACGGCCGCCAAAGGTATGTGAACGCGGCCGATCTCCTCGTCTTTGTTGTGCGCGACGCGATCTTCCACGGACAGGATCAGGTCCTCCTCGAAAGGCTCTGCGGCCACGAACATGAACTCTTCGTTCCACAGGAAGTTGGGCGTCCGGGACTGGATCGCCTTCGTCTTCATCAGCTGGCCTCCGATCCGAGCTTTGCAGAGCACGTCCGGGAACCTTTTCTTGTCGGAAACAAAGATGTCGTGGGCCTCGATGACGTTGACTCGGACGTACCACAGCCTCGGCGCATGGTACACCTTTGCGCGTATGTAGTTGCTCAAGGTGTGGGCGTCACCAGCGGGAACGGCGTCGGAGTGCGTGGCGTAGGCGAAGGACTCATCAGCTTGGGTTCCATACCACACGGCCAGCATCAGCTCGCCTTTAATCTTCTCGCCCTTCTTGTCCTCGAGCCGGTACCACTCGGGAGCCAGCGGGCTGTCGGGGGGGACTCGCGTAGGGACCTCGTTCAGATCGAAGCGTACGAGGCCCACGAAGTCATCCTTGACGAGGTCCTTGTCCTTGAGCACCACCTCCATGAACGAAGCTTGCACTCGTTCCCTGGCGAACGCGAACACTTGGTTCCACTCCGGGTGCTGGTTCTTCTCGAAATGCCTCGTGGTTCCCTTGTAGTTGCCGAGTCTCACCTCCACGTACGGGTCGAGGCTCCCCGTGATGTCCTTGGCCGGCAGCTCACGCGCCTTCACCACCCGCACGAAGAGGTACTCCATCTTCTCCACCAGGTCGAAGGCGCCCGCCTTTTCCCCGGGTATCATCCGGCCGCCGATGATCCGTCCGCCGCCCAGGGAAGGGCTGGTTTCTTTGAGCTGGAAGTCCACCGGTTGCTGAGAGGACGACGACGAGAACATCCTCACGACTTGAGGCGGCTCGGATTTCATCTCGTCCGTCGCGTACCTCACCGACTGATCGAATGCTGGAGCTGCTGCAGAGTAGTACGGCTGCTGCTGCTGCTCTCTAGGGAGGTGGTGGAAGGTCCGAAGTGGCTCGGGTCTGCTCTCCTGGAACGGGTTCAGGCTCGAACCGGTGACCTCAGTCTGAGGTTGCTGCGCATGGCTTGAAGCAGGGCTGCTAAGGATTGGATCGAAAGCTGGACGAGGCACGGAAGACCTTGTGGAAGGGTCATCGGTGAGGAACACCTTGAGGCCGAGTTCTCCTTTAACGCGTGAGAAGATCCCACGCTTCTCCAACGGATAATGCAAGTCCACCGCGTCGGAGTAGGGGACGAAGGAAGTTCCTGCAAGCCGCACCTTCCCGATGAAGGACCCGGAGTTGGTCGCCCTGTTAAAGTGGTAGACGTAGGCTTCGAGGGGGCAGTCAGAGAGGGTGGACGGATCAGAGACGTTGAAGTAGAAGCTCTCATTCCAGACAGGGTTGACGTCCTTCTCCTTGATGGTGGTTCGGAATTTTTGGCCATCGAAACGCAGCTCGACATAAGCACTGACAGAGCCTTGACCATCCTTGCTAATGAGGTCATGAGCACTGAGGACCTCAACCCCCAGTTTAAGATTGCTCATGTTGATGACTCTGCAGTTGGTGGAGGGAGATGAGGGATCAGAACTGATCAACTACCGAGGCCAAAACCTGCGTGGTCAAAACAAGCGATTGGTGAACTGCGCATGTACAAGTTCAAGAATGGCTCTAATAACAAACGGTGACGAGAAAGCCCATGTTACATGTAGAAACCGTAAAAAGAGATAAACCATATACAATGTCCACCCACAAGGCCAGTTCCGTAGAGAGGAGCACTGATAGAATTTAAACCGAAAGATCAAACAACGGAGTCACCTCAACATGCAGAGGAGTAATCCGAGGTTAAGTAGAAACTGGGATGAATTCACATTTTTTCTTACGGAGCAAAGAGGCCTTCGGGTAGTGCAAAACTCACCGAACAGTCATGATTAGTGTTCTCATTCTCCTTGGGTGCAAAAAGCTACCTTTCTGCAGGTGTTCATTGCATAAGCTCTGCCCTCCCAGTAGTTGAACAAAGTATACAGATCTAAAATTCTCACAGATTTCTAGTTAGGACAGTCGAGGTCTGAAGCTTGGTTGTTTGTTTGGGGCTTTCTTGATTTATATGCATTCGAAGTAAAATGGATATAAACAGAGTTACACATCTTGGTTCTCAAGGACAAACTTGTATTCCAATAATTAATAGACTTTGTAAAAGAATGAAGAGTAGCAAAGGAAAAACTGATGTCAAGACAGTGCATAAGTTGATGCTGAAACCAAACTGTGGCAGATGCCTCGATCGATAGTGATAATGTTAAGTTGGGAGTTGTGGGCATATCAATGTCCTCAAAGGTGAAGATTGGCAACATAAAATAGACCAGTTATTTAAAATCAATACAATGGTTGTGTCTCAGTTACAAAAGGTATGGAGAAGAGGTCGATACTTGAGAATCCGAGAAGATCATGAGTCTCCAAAGTATGAGGCTTTTTGAACACAGAGATGATCTTAATTAATCTGTGAATAATAAACCTCGTACATACATTTAGCTACCATCAAGAAGTTTTAGAAATTCGACAAACAACAACCTTTCGGATATAAAACATGGTGTCATTTCCTAAGGATGCCATCAGAAGCTTTAACATGTTTCAAGATTCACATTTATGATATATCCACTACAAATGCTGAGCATGAGAAACGAAGAGAAGTGATAGAAGCAACTAAACCATGAATTTATGATGTCAAAATCAAGCTTATAACAAAGTCACTCATTTTAAGTTCTTCTTATCATACAATGATTCTGCTACTAATGTGTGATGAAAATTTTACAGTCCACCCTATTTAAATAAGTGTAATTTAGCATTAGAACGTGTTTATTATGAAGTTGCAGTTTCCCTTAGGCATAGTACTAAACTAACAAAATTGAACTTCGATGTGTACCGAATGATTCTTCATTTAAACATTAAAAAAAAAAAATGGAATTCCAAAGTACACATCAAATTGCAAAGGAAATTAGTTAAATGACTACCTCATTCAACTGGATTTATTCTGGTTTAAACAGTTTGCATAGTGTGGTTAGTATAGGTTCGATAATAAACATTAGTCGGATTAGTTAGTTACTCTTTGTCTCATATTCCTTCTATATGACTTGAAAGGTTATTTTGGATCCAACAAGGTGGATAACTGTGATCTGCAAATGAGTTGAAAATGTCTTCCAAATACATTCCTATGAAGTACAAGACCAATTAGAAAAGCAACAAGAATCTGAAAGACTGGAATTTTCCAGCAGTTTCATATGATTCACTGGTGCTATACGACAGACTCTGTTCCTTCCGAAGGAAGAAGCAAAAAGAACTAAGAAATGAGATGGCGTCATCAACCTTGCTAACAGTAACAAATCGAGAACAGAAGTCCACAAAATGAATGAAAACCTCAAGACTAGAACTGCACAGGTTATTGTAAATCGAATCATTCTTCTTATCCTCTCTAAAATTCTCAAACTGTGGTACTGAAATCGCAGCCAATTTCTTGCAATTAGATGTCAGAGAAGAACAGAACATCCTTGAGATCTTGTCTACTTTTCAATTAAGAAAGAAACCTAATCTATTCTTACCTTAAATCTTGACATAACTTCATGGAGATAGTGAAGTGCTGCCATCATCATGTAATTACTCCATGCTACAATGGAACTGTACGAGTCCTAATCCTCATGCTATATGGTCACTTATCATCATGGAGTGTACCCACAAAATTGATATTTTAGGTTAGGTTTTCCTGGCTAAGTACTTTTAAAACAGAAAGTCTTTCTTCCTTACAGCTCAGCTTGATTCCTGCAATCACAAATGTCCAGAACTAACAACACACAAATTCTCTTCTTTTTTTTTTCCCCTTTCAATCAGCATCTTACCTAACTGATATCATCTAATTTATCCAACCTGGTTTCTCTAGTCATCCTCTACTATATGTTGGTGCTGCAAGGGAACACAGTGGCACCGGAAAGATAAATTGGTCCAGAACCTAAACCAACCAGAAGAAGAGAACATGGAACAAAATTGGTGTTCAACACGCACCGACGAGGTCCAAATTGTTCACTATATCGGTATTAATAAGGTCAGAAAACTAAGTCTTTGGTCACCGGTGTTCGCATCTATCAATTATTTTGCTCAATTATTTCCTCTAACTTTCCTATCTTTCAACTGCTCATCACGATTTGCATGCTCAATCATTTTCTGTCTCCTTCCGTCAGTATTGATTCATAGTAGAACATGCGATCTCCAGAGACACAAATATATAGGTAAGATATAAAAGGTAAACCTAATCCAGAACGAAGTCCACCGCCATCTAGATAGATACATATAACTCCGTTGGAATCCAGAACGGCTTTCCATTGCCTCCAACAGATGGGAAATTAAGCATGAGAAGTAAGCTTCTAATCCATTTGGTTAATTCCATGTATGACCTCTCTAAATAAACAAATTTCAAATCAGGAGGAAACAAAGAAACAAAAGAAAGCAAGAACAGCAAGACTGGATACAGAAGAAGAAAAAGCAGTCGGAAGAAAGAGAAAGAAGGCTTCACCAGCGGAGCCAAAACTGCTCCACGCCTCTTCTCTGAAAGCTTCGAGTTCTCGAGTCGACCGCAGCCCTCTGAGAGGAGATGAAGAGGGGGGGGGGGGGTGGGGGGTGGTGTTGGGTTGGCTTCTTGGAAGGAGAGAGGGTGCAGCCTGGAAATAGGATGACGGGGAATCGTTGCTTTCGCCATCGCAACGACAAACACATCCCTCTCAATCTTTCTTTCCTCCCTCCTTTTCTTTCTTCTGCTGGGACTCTTTAGCAAACATTTGTGATGATTACGTTCATACGTAATAAAAAATTAATCACCTTTCATAAATATTACATTAAATTACGCACAGAACACTCTTTACACAAACAAAAAAAAATGCATCAAATATATAGCAAACATTTGAAGGCTGTCGACGAAAAATAACGTTTAAATTTGCCGGCCCCTCGATAACTAATAATAAACATGAGAAGAACTCGCAAAACGCACGTAAACTGCTCTGCATCGAACGGATACGCCACAAAGTTTCGATGATGACCACATGGATAAACTCTGGCACCGCACGCCACAGGGAAGCTTGCTGATCCAAAGATTTGACCATTTCATTTTTTATATTATTATCTTGTGCTATTAGATGATTTTTTTTCCAATAGGTACGTGACGTTGTCCAGGAAGACCTCGACCCATCTTTTATAAATAAATTTGATATATAGCCATCGGACTAATATTTTAAATGTATTTGAGGAATAATTATATAAATGTCGCACATTTTAGAAATCAAAATCCACCTTCATCATTATCTTCAAAAAGTTGATCAAGAACAGTGGTATGCACTTATTTTGTTTGTCACCGACGGGAAATATAAGCACAATCAATCAGCAAAAATACAATAAATACTTGCTAAATTACATCAAAAAGAGCGTCACGCTCGCCGATGACATCCTTCCCCGTTCACAAACGGGTGATGAGCATTGGTTCAGGGAAGGCAATTTGGGAGAGCCAATGCGTTGACGAGCTCGGCGGCCACTCAAGTCCTCGTCTTTTCGGGCCCACGCCTTGGGGGTCCCTGTGGTGACACATTTTTGGTTCCCTTCCGATACGTGACAAGACCGATGGGTCCAATTTAGTGGGCGATCGAGTTGGATGGATGTGTGCCGATTCCTTCGGTCCACGATGCAGCGAAAGCGTCGTCGCACCTACCCGTGTCTCACGGCACAACATTTGTAGGTACGTCTCTCTTCGATCGGACCGAGTGGAAATTTCGTTTTGGATTTATGTCGTAATTAATTATGCTTTTAAATCATTGCCATATGTCCCGCTATGCTTCTGTTTGTGACATTTTGACTCCCACGGCGACGAATGATATGGACGTTTGATCTGATAAGATGCTATTTCTAATTAAATGCTTCATTTAAAGCACTACAGTACAACTGATGTTCGAGTCTCTCTGGGCTACTTAACTGTTCGTGTGTTTGACCAAAATCTTTTGGACGTCAGTGCGGCACCAACCATTTCTAAAAATCTTCAAATTGCTCCAGAAATATATGAGAAGTTTCCTGCAACTACTAAACCGAATGGGTAAATCCGTCTCGTTAAGAGGCATAATACCAATATAAATATATTTTTAATGTATCTTTGCTCAAGTAAATCTTTCTAGTATCAAGATAAGCTCATTACACAAATATTTTCATATTTAATGTTATGTTTACATTAATTTTCGGTATACTTTATGTTAAAAATGTCAAATAATAGTGAATATTGATGTAAATTAATACAAAATAAGAAATAAACATCGAAACCACGGTAGAAAATATATAAGAGATTATAATATTATTTTGAATCAATTTTGAGGGAAAAACATTTTAACTGGTTTTCCAAATATTCTATTTATCCAACATATCCATCACTATCAGTGTAGTCTTTTATACTTGCATCACTCGTGACACCAATCGGAAAACTCATGTTTTGACCATCTTGGCACCTTTGTAGAAAAACTCAGTGATATTTTTACCAATTTTTTCCTTGTTTCTCGACATGCATGTTTCGAGATCAATAAACAAAAATGAGTGTACCAATTAAAAATATATGTTTTGTCTATCATATGATATATATTTTTTAAAAAAAGAATAAGTGACAAACATAAATTTTGATTACACCATCAAGCCTATGTTTAGATGTTAAAATATGTTGGATAAAATTTCGAATTGTTAATCTTTGACGAGTGAGTCTAGTACACCACCATTATATCAATATTCAAGGTGTAAAAAAATATATCGGATATAATTTCAAACTCTCGAAAATAAAAAAAAAGATTTGAAACATAATGTAATTTTTTTCAAAATGAGTGTAACCATCAAAAACTCCAATTTTAACGTGCTTGTAGATATGTGAAGTTAAATAATGCACATAAATATATTTTTTCAGATTATATGGATTTTGTTTTTTCCACACTTACTATCCTTCCTTTCTCCGGTTCAATGAACCAAGGCCGACCAAAGTGATTGATCCAATACTTAAATGTGTTTTTCATGTTAATCTTGATTTGATTGGGTACCCAACAAGAAAACCTCACTCCGATCATCATCTCCATTGAACCCATCCCAAACGCCCGTGGGATCATGTCGATGTCAGTCTCATGGCTGAGTCATTTTATATGACAATTTTTGTGGTGCGACTTTGAGACATATACCATTAATCTTTTATAAATTTGTTCATATCATGGCTAAAGTGTTATTGGAATCATGGTTCAAAATCATAGGATATTATAAGAACGGGATGTGAGATGTATCACAGTCATGATTCGTATAAGAATATTATCATCTGGATGGCAAAGAAATAAATTTATCCTGATTTATATGAGGGTACCGTATATGAGATTAATCATCAATTCAACCAAATACTTAAAACTTTCGAACCTAGTAGATAAAAACCGAGTTTTTCAATTTTAACGATATTAGATCAACCTCTCAGTCCATAAATATTTTTAATAATAGAAGACGCAAATACAATAGTTGTTTTAACCATTAATTTAGAAGGTTTGATACCTAGGAAAACTTCAAGAACTGTTCTTAATACACACACAGCCACATTTTTTCAGTGCTATATTACAATCACTGCAAACTACTACATATAAACTGCTGCATCAGATCACCAGTTCTATCGGATTAAAGGTATCGGGTTGGATTTCATGCTGACTTCAATAATGCTTTGCTTGCCTTGACTTCCTGCAGATGCTCATGGACTTCCTCAAAATGAGGACTGGTAGCAGACTTTACGTTGTCGATCCATTCCAATATCTTCGGGTGAGAACCCAATATTCTCTCGCGATCTTTCTCATCCACAACCTGAAGCAAAAGGATGCACAAGATGATTAATAAATAGGATTACAATTAAACATCTACAGAACTTGTACGATGTATCAACATTTTGCTGACACCTCCAAAGATTATCATCTTTCACAAGATGCTTCCTGTTATACCACTAACTATATTACTTATACTCCAGTCGAGCTCCAGAAAGCAGATTGCTCTCTTGATACCATTCAGAGATAGGTGTTAGATTATTTAATTAGCATGCTTCAACTGACGAAGATGAAATTGGTCCTCTTAGTTACCTTGCTGAGTCCAAAAAATGTACTCTCATTCTGTACTGATCCTACTTAATATGCTTTTCTGGTGGCTATTATTCTGATCTTGTCTAGCATAATATGCAGTGAAAAAAGCTTCATCAACTGAGACTCATCTTCTCTCTCTAAACTAATAAAGACTACTTAGGCTAACGACCACAAATTGCTGCTGCATCTTTGTCAGAGATGTTCCTTCACTAATAATTTGGATTCTGGATCCCATAAAAACTTTAACATATGACCTACTTGTCTTCTGTAATAGAGTTTCATAAAAAAAAAAAATCAATCAAAAAAACATCTATAATAGCTCACGAATTGCTCTGCAAAGACTGAAGAAAGAACCCACTGAAAATGAACGTAGTCAGGCTGAGTCATGTTTAAAGCAAACAGAAATAATCAGGTTTTTGCACTTTGAATTTCTATTCATTGCTCCGTTTTGTAGGCAGCACATTGATTACAGAGTTGATAATACCAAACTAATGAATTGCATGCAAACCCCTTTTTTTTTTTTTCACTCCTTATTGATGCAATACTGAACTACGAGAACATAACTTCAGTAGATCTTGTATCAGACTAATGTACAGTTTGCATGGAATAACATACCTCAAGTTGCATAATCTCACAGGCAAGACTGAGATCTGCAACAGATGGCTGGAAGTTACCCAGTAAAAATTTTGCATCTCCTTTAAGCCATACGGACTCTTAACTTTGAAAGGGACGCACTTAAAATTTTCTCATCTTTAATTGCTGCTTGTGGATTTAATGGAAGACTGAGAACAGGTCCCAGTGTACTGTTGATACAGTAATTCACCGCAAAACATGATATAGATCATCAGGGCCCTCAAAACTTGTCAGACCATCCCATGAATGAAGGTGAAAATCACAAATATAAGGAACTGTGGCGTGATGGGGGAAAGGAAAGATGAAGATCCCAATGGCCTCTGCTTCTAATAATCCTCGTCCACTAAGACAAAAGTTAAAAAATAAAAATAAAAAAATAAAAAATTTAGGAGGCCATGCGCAAACAATGAAAAGGCAGCATTCTGAAGTCTTTGCCATTTTATATTGAACCAATAAACTCAAACTAGGTCATATTCATTTCATGGCTCTAAGTACTTCATTTCTCACGATGTGGATCATAAAATGGACTAGACCTAGTCTTATTGACAATATCCACAATTCAACCCAACTGTCACTAGTTTAATCTTCAGATGGTAGGTGGATCACACACAGCTCACAATCATAACTGTCTGCAGGCATGAATTTAAGTTCATCAGCAACTTCAAATTTCTATGTAGTGATATCATCCTTTGCTTAAATATCTTGTTATCGTTGACTTCTTGCATATGATTCAACACGAATCCAACTCTTTTCATGGATGCCTTCAGAAGAATTAGCTTGATAAGAAAAATCATGTTCACTGTCTACATTAAGAACAAAAATTGGAAGCTAGCATTTCTCGTACATGCACCGCGGCGTAGGTTAGAACGGTGCCAATTTTGGCTCTTAGGAGGATATCAGCATGATACCTTCCATAAAAAATTAGGAAATATAATATCATGGACAAAATATAATATTTATGTATGTCCGTATTTTTTGGATTTCTTCTTGCTTTGTAAAGTATGTAAAGGTCTAACCGAATACTTAACAGCCCTATTTAAACGAGTTTGATGATTGTTGTAGACTTGTATATAAATTTTATGTCATATGGATACTTGTAATAGATTTTAGTCTGTAGTGGATCAATTTTGTATCTTTGTTGTGCAACCATTCTAAACTTATGAAGTTCATGGTTGGAATTTACATTAGCTATAAAGTGTTTACTGTGAAAAAATTGCTTGTGGATCCCTTGTGAAGCGTTTTCTCTATCATGTCTTCTCTTTTGTAGATCCTAAGAGATTGTAGAAGGTTTCAGGAGCCGACCTTTATGAACGGACGCGCAAGGGTACCGCACGACTTAGGCAAAACCAACTAAGTTCGTGATATTTCGTATAAGAGTGGGACAAGCACACATAGAAACACTAAGCATGCAAACATGGGGGACCTAGCGAGGCTGCATGAGGGCAGCCAGCATGTACGACCGTTTAGGGGAAACGGACATGGAGTTGTAGGTAAAGGAATTGCTCAAAGGAACGGACATCCAAGACTAGCATTCAGAGGAATGACCAACTCTTCGCGCAAGAGGCACCACGAGGACAAGCTAAGAAGAATGCATAGTGCATAAGAGTTCGAGCAGTGGCTCGACGTTGGCAACCAAACTTGATGATGCTTGAGGCAAGCGGGGCGCTTGGTAAAGGATGAGAACATGCAAGGTGGAGTGGGTTGCTCAGCGATCGAAAGAGTTATGCAAAGCTCACAGATATGAGGGGGATTGTAAACTCAAGAAATTTAATACTCATTCAAGGGCTTGAATGCGGATGACAGACTGTTCGTGGCCATCCCAAGGCGACCGAAGGTCGGCACCATAGAGCATTGAAACTTTCTCTTCAGCATGAGAAGGATACATCCGTAGGAGGCTGAAGTGTGCAGTAGGTTCAACATGTTGCTAGACCGCGAAGAGTACAATGGGAGCTGTATTAGCGAAGAGTCGTAATCTAGCAAATTTGTTGTAGAGGCAGAACAATGCATAGTTTGTTCAGCAAGGCAGAGTAGTCCAAGGGGATAGTGGTCTCCAAAACTTCAAGAGAAAAGGATGCGAAGAGAAAAATTGCTCCAACGGGATAGATATCCAAGAGGGATAAGTCTCGGTTCTCCAGATGGAGAATCATATGCAACGAACCGCACATGTTGAGAAGGAGTACCTCAAGACAACAACTCCACAAAGCTCAACAGACCGAGCGAGCGACGAGGAGTCATCACATGATCTCACAAGAGGAAATGCATCGATGGACGCATTACAAGATCAAGTGGGGGAGCAACCCAATGTAACACAAAATGAAGACACACTTGGAGCCAATATGAAGATTGGTCTCAACGAAGGACTGACCGGTGGAATGGTAGGTGAAAGGGCCACCATTAACTTATTACAAATCGAGAAGCGAAGTAACTTAGGGGTAACTTGGTGATGCACCTAAGTCACATGAAGGGAGTTGGCATAGAAGATAGAATATGGAGCGGAGGCTTGGAGCTTTCCTTAGACAGGTCAAGGACATGAACTCTTGCAGAGGTAGGAGTAGGATCATATCATTCCATATATCTCTTATTCTGATGGAGCAGACTCATCTTGCATTATGCCAAACACGAAGGGAGCTTCGAGGCATATGCACCTTATGTCGGTGAAGCATTTGATGGAGGAACTAAGGTGACACAGCTTGTAGAGGCAAAGTTGGTGTCAGAAGACCTTGACACGAGACAAGATGACACAAAGGCGGGTACTCTTGAAGAATATGCCCTAGTGCTACCATTCGAGTTGCCATGAGAGAAGTGGTGCGCAGCGGAGATTGTGCTGGTAGGGGCAGAGGCTCAGGATCCAAACAATGGTGCATCAATTTAAGCGAAGTCAAGGGACTTCAGAAGCTACTAGGCAACGGACTGTCCTAGAGCTATGTTTCGTCCGGGTGTGACCCGAGAGCAGGTGGATGAAGGTTGATTGGTAAATAAGTGAACAAAATCGAAGGTGGCAGAGGTCATACGATGTATTGGCAAAGGCCCTACGATGTATTGGCAAAGGCTACACATGGAGAAATCATAGCTCGAGTTCATACCATATTGATCAGAATATAAAGAGATATCACTAAGAGGCAACATGGTGTAGCGGATCATGCATGGAACAGTCCGAGGCAATGTGATATACACAAGCTCGTCCTATGAGGGACGGGAACATACGAAGGTATGATCGAGAGCACTATTGGGAGCTCCACTTCGATGAATAACACAACGATAAGAAGAGTTATGGATTTAAGGAGGGAATGTCATGGTACCATAGAGGCGGATCTTCCATGCATGCATCAAATATTATATTGAATAAAAGCCTTGGGCATCAACATATGGGGGCTGCACACTACCAAGGGAGAAGTTCATATGCAAGTACTAGTGAGTCCCATGGGGGGAATGGATCATATAAAAGTATGATCTGAGCAGCTAGAAAGTTGGATTGCTTCAGAGCTCACATTCGCTTAAGGGAGCCCAGCAAGTCAGAGGACAAGGTCGAGTAAGCAAACATTACGACCAATGAAGCTAAGGAGAATAGAATTGGTGCAAGCCCTACAACATGATAGCGGAGGTCATGTATAGGAGTTGCAGTCTATCTTTCCATCGACCAAGGGGAATTGCTCAGAGAACATAGAGGTACTAAAGCAGGTGGTCGAAAAAAAAGCGACGAAGCGACGAAGAGTCCAGAGGGACTCATATACCCAAAACTAAACATCGGCTAGAATGAAGATGGACTCAGAGGAGTACTGTAGTGCCACAGAGGCAGATCAACCGATTGCGAAGAAGGGATGCAGATGCGAAACAACGGATAGTAGTGTCATGGGCATAGCAGCACCGTGGTACCATAGAGGCGGGACTTCCATGGAGTTAGGAAAGCGATTAGTCATGAGATGAGCTGTGGAGGTGGAGAATGCAGAGGCAAACTCTAAGTACCAAGACAAGGCTAAAGGGTAAAGACTAGGGAACTTCATAAGACCGGTATCAATGGGCTTCTCATCAAGATAGCTGTAAGTGAAGGACTTCGAGTCGATGCAAGAGTACTTGACGAGGCAATGAAGCAGACAGTATGCGGTGTTGTACCTTTGCTAGTCAGAGGAGTAGGCGACAGAAATGATAGGGTAGATGGTATAATCCCAAAGGTGACCAAAAATATCAAAGACTTACTCCTAGAGCTATGTTTCGTCCATATGTGACCCAAGAGTGGGTGGATGAAGGTTGATTGCCAAAGGAGCGAACAAAATCAAAAGTGGCAAAGGCTTTGTAATGTGTTGGCAGAGGCCACATATGGAGAAATCGTAGTTTGAGTTCATACCATATTGATCAGAATGTAAGGAGATGTCATGAGGAGGTGATATGGTGCAGTGGATCGTGCATAGAATAGTCCGAGACAATGCGACACACACAAGCTCATCCTGTGAGGATGGGATCATACAGAGGTATGATTGGGAGCACTACTGGGAGCTCCACTTTAGTGAATAACACAATGGTAAGAAGGGCTATAGATTCAATGAGGGAATGTCATGATACCATAGAAGTGGATCTTCCGTGCATGCATTGAATATTACATTGAATAAAAGTCTTGGACATCAGCATATGGGGGCTGTGCACTACTAATTGAGAAGTTCATAGGCAAGTACTAGTGAGTCCCATGGGGGGAATGTATCATGCAGAGGTATGATTTGAGTGGTTGAAAAGTTGGACTGCTTCAGAGCTTACATTAATTTAAGAGAGCTCGGCAAGTCAGAGGACAAGGCCGAGTAAGTGAATATTATGACCAATGAAGCTAAAGAGAATAGAATCAATGCAAGCCCTACAACATGATGGCGGAGTCCATGTATGAGAGTTGCAGTCTATCTTTCCATTGATCAAGGGGAATTGCTTAGAGAACACAGAGGTGTTGAAGTAGGTGATCGAAAAAGGGACAAGGAAGCGACGAAAAGTCCAGAGGGACTCAGCTACCCAAAACAAGATATCGGTTAGAATGAAGGTGGACTCAGAGGAGTACTACAGTGCCACAGAGACAGATCTACGGATTGCAAAGAAGGGATGTAAATGTGAAGTAACAGATAGTAGTGCCATGGGCATGGTAGCGCCATGGTACCACAGAGGCGAGACTTTCATGGAGTTAAGAGAGCGATTGGTTGTGAGATGGGCCGTAGAGGTGAAGAATATTGAGGCAAACTCCAAGTACCAAGACAAGGCTGAAAGGTAAAGACCAAGGAACTTCATAAGACCAGTGTCAATGGGCTTATCATCAAGATAGCGATAAGTGAAGGACTTCGGATCAATGCAAGAGTGCTCGACTATGGAATGAAGCAAACAGTACGTGGTGCTATACCTTTGCTACTTAGAGGAATAGGCGACAGAAATGATGAGGAAGATGATACAATCCTAAAGGCGACCAAAAATATCAAACTTACTCCAGGTTGGAGTGAAAACTTCTTGCATTCTAGAAGTTCAATGGCATTGAGAAGGTGAATCATAGTAGCCGACTCAACGCAAGTATTACAAACACTTCGAGTGCTTTGAAAGTGTAAGCTAAGTGCAAGAGAAGGCTAATAACCAGCTCGACGCACGGAGTACAACCATAAGGAGGCGGGCGAAGTCAAGTAACATTTACCTTCTCAACTCTCAAGAGAATGGGCGATACTGAGTACCCTAGTTCTCTTAGGCTTTGCACATATTCAAAACATCTTCAAAAAAATTAATAAAAGATAACGGTTGTCAAGTCATCACCAATAGTGATCAGTGCTACTGAGAGTAAATTGTTCGCTTCAATTCCCAACTAAATGCCAATCGAAAGCAGAAGTTATGTGAACCTACTTAGATGAAACAACTAAGTAGGAGATTCGATGGGCAAATTTTGCGGAAGGACCTGAAAACTTCAAAGTTTACGAGGCGATGCTCATTAAAGCTCCAACAAACATCCATCTAGTTTGAGCGACAAGAGACATTTGAAGACTGACGTATATTAAGGATAGTCATTTCCTTCAACTGAAGAATCCATAGGAACCAGCAAGGATCAGCACAACTTAGCCGACCCCACACCAGAGTCAGAGACATTGGCTAGTTAAAACAACATAGCGGATTAACATTCAACTATCCAACAACAGCAATAGAGTGTAGTTGGGAACCGAGGGACGCATTGCAGTAGGAGCAAAAGATTAAAGATCCAAGAAAGGCGAGGAGTTGCAGTGTTAGCGAAGGCTTCGATGAGGACGTTGAAGGAATAAGTGGGGGAGAATATCACGGATAAATTATAAACGGTTTGTTCAATATAATGCTTATATATGTCTGTGTCTTTTCGATTTGTTCTTACTTTATAAATCATATAAAGGGCTGGTCGAAGGCTTAATAGTTTTATTTAAACGAGTTTGGTGGTCGTTGTAGGTCTGTACATAAAGTTTATATTATGTGGATACTTGTAACAGATTTTGGTCTATAGTGGATCAACTTTGTACCTTTGTTGTGTAACCGTTCTAAGCTAATGAAGTTTATGGTTGGAATTTATATTGGTTATAAAGTGTTTGCTGAAAGGGTTATTTGTGGATCCCGTGTGAAGCACTTTCTTTATCATATCTTCTTTTTTATAGGTCCTAAGGGATCGTATGAGGTTTTGGGAGATTGAACCTTGTAGACGGACGCGCAAGGATACCGCACGATTTATACTTAACTAAGTTAGTGACAGTAAGATAAAATATATCTTTAAATGATTAGGATATAGAACACAAACAATAGTATCATTGACAAAAGTTCTTGTCTAATTTCCATCATTTTCTTATAAAGAATCGAACAGAAGTCCACTTTTAATGAATCAAGAAGTCCATTGTAACGTATCAATCATCGTTTTTCCACACAAATATAAAGATAAAACTTCGAAGGTCACCTTTTCCCTGCTACCACTGCCTCATTCATATCATTCAAAAGGAAAGATAGGTAGTAACAAAACTTTGCCTATCATGATCTACACTTGAAGATTAGTAGGATGAGTTGCTTCTCAATAATATATGAGTAAAGCCTCAAGGAGCACTATTTAGACGTCAGAGAAATGCAATAGATGTTTATCAAAATCATACAAGCTAAGCCTCCACAAACATTATCAGGTTGCCAGAGAAAATATATTATGAAAAAAGAATCACACACACATACACATATTGATAGATGAAAGAAATAATGCAAATGACGTACTATAAATTACCAGTGGTCTGGAACTCCAGGAAATGCACTAGCAAGATAGCACAAAATGGCATGACTGGACAAACAAATAAAAGTCATTAGAGGTTGCCAAAAGATGGATGGATGGTAGACTAAATATCACAACTGAATACAAAATAAACTTCATTATAAACACCTCATCATTTAGATTTGAATTTTAAGTATTTAAGAATATTCAACTTGAGAATATAAGAAAATCATGGATGAGATATACATATAAACTGGCATGACTGCCACCACGACTTCAGAATTATAAAAAGTAAACAAATACATGAAAGTCAAACCATTGTCGCAGATAAGTCTATATTAGACATCATAATGTTCGTGTGAGGCTCGTTCTTTTGATTGTTATAGTTGTTTCATCCTGGTCTTTGGGATTTCAGATTTATTTCACGTTAAATTTTGCATATGCTTCAGAGCCTGTTCAAGTCGGTCTAAAATTTAGAAACCCTTTCTCTAGTAGCAGCTTTTTTTTTTCTTTCTTTTTTTTATGTCTTTTCCTTTCAAGGACACCATAGTCATTCTAGCGTTTTCAAGTGCCCATAAAATTTAACGTCTTCTTGAAGAACAATCATGTCTACCTAAGGTCATTCCACAAGTGATATACAAAGTTCAGAGGGCAAAAAAATAAAAGAACTACTGATACATGATGAGGTGCCAGAAAAAGGAATTTTGATACCATCTTGGTGCATGACAACTCACCATAAAGAAGCTACAACACCAGTGTGTTGTAGGATGGATGAGTAGATGGGATCCAATGGGATTCAAGTTTTGTTAATAGATCAAGCAATAGGAGCAACACACACTGCAAATCTTGGGTCTGGTTGATTATTTTATGCAGTTAAGGCTATGATAAACAAATTTTGAGACATAGTGTTCTCAAAATGATTTGGCAAGACATTGCCTGAGAATTAAGCTAAAAGGGTTACTTCTATCAAATGAAGCATAAGTTATCAAAGCAGAAGAAACAGAAAACACCCAACATAAAACGAGAGACATGTAAGCGAAAGACGAAGACGAAAATGTTAGGGAATATTACTCGCAGAAGATTATAATCGCCCGCGACGGCTGCGACAGCAGATGACCGTACACCTTCAGCGTCATCTTTCTTCTCCTCTCCTCTTCTATCCTAAGTATGAGTGCACTGCAAGTATGAAATCCTCTTTATAAGAGAAAAAAATGAGCCAGGAAACTTTTTGAATAATAAGAATCACTGGAACAACCGTTATTATTGAATCAATGTTCCCCAACAAACTGAATCAAAGACCATCGAACTGTCAAAGGACTCTTTCGCGGTCTTGGACGGGCTCCGTTCTTCGTCTTCCTTTACTGTGGAAACATAGCTTCACAACCGATCTTTTGGTGCCTTTGGAGCATAGCTCGGAGAACTTAGATTACTGGCGTCCCCTTCTCGTTTCGAATCAAATATTAGATTACGCGGTGTATCTAATTTGGTAATACCATGATAAGGAAAGTAACAACGATAGCATGACTTGATTCGGCCATCAAGTTTCATCTTGGACAACATCTCTTTGAGATTTGATTTGCTTTTACTTACCATCCCCAGTTTGATTCAGTTTTCTATTATATATATATAATATGTATATATACATATGTATATATACATATATATATGTACATATGTATATATATATATATACACACACGCACACAATTTTATTGGCTATTATTTATTTAGGATCGATCTAATATTGATTAAATCGGTCCAATATTTTGTCTTTCATTTGGATTCAGATTCTGTGTGGCAAAAAACTGATCTGCCGAAAAATTAAAAAAAAACAGAGCTTTCTAAGGAATTTTCCCTACCTTTCGTTAATAATATATATATATATATAATGAGGATAATGATATTTTCTATACATATATATATTGTTTATAATGGCAGGTATGCTATTTTTCAGACACCGGCCCACACGCAGCAGTAACAAGACGAACTGCATTAGCGCACGCCGAAACGCTCTCTCGCCTCTCTCATCTTCTCACCTCCGAAGGACCCCCGTAGTCTCGATCTGTAAATCTCAATGTTCCCATTCTCGATCTGTGAACCTCAATGATCCCCGCTGCTGCAGCCGCCTTCCGCTCCTTCCTCTGGGCGACCGCCGCAAGCAGCCGCCATTGAAGCCGTCATCCAACATACCGCATAGGAGAACGAGAAACCTCGTTCTGTATTCCCTCTTGCGACTCCCGGAAGCCAAACGTGGCTCTGAGGGATTCGGGTACCGCCGCTTCCACCATACTCCCTGTACTCACTCCGACATCGTTCGCTTGTCAGGCAAGTCTGGTCGTTCGAAACTTTTGAGATTCCAGTATTTGTTCTATTGCTGATGCATTCAGTTATTGGTGTCTCATCGAAGCCACTGCACAGGTGACAATGTCTTAAGAGCATTAGAACTTCACGAGGAGATGGTTTCCGAAGGTATCAAAACAAGTCCTCTGTCTCTTGCTCCATTGTGTTGTAAGATGGGCATGCCTTCTAAAGCATTAGAACACGTCAGTATACTTAAAGAGTCAGGAATTTACCTTGACAGGATTCCATACGGTATCAGATTAGGTATTCGTTGCAATCTGGGAACTATATGTGAAGCAGTGAAATGGCTCCATGACATGGAATCCCAGAGATTACCTCCTCATCCCATCCGGGACATACCTATGCTGAGAAGGTGTTCACTAATATATGCCGAATTTAATGTGAATCCTGATCCTATGATGCATTATGTACTTGCTAGAGGGTTTTGTAGAAAGTTTTTGTGGAGGCGTAAGACGATATGGACTAAATAGTTTAATCAGCACACACAGCTTTGTTAGATTAAACTTCTTTAAATAACAGTCTTTGCAGAGAAGGGATGTTAGAAGACACAATTATTGTTGAAGTCCTTGGCAGGAAGGAGAGTCGATCAGAACACCATTGTCTTTAGTACAGCGATTTCTGCCTCCGGCTTCCTAGAACTTGAATCATTTTGTTGAGTTATGCACCTTTTTATATGGTTATCTAGGCAAGGGCACAGAGTGGATAGGTGTGCTTGCTCCAGACTTAACTCAGTTTAATGAGGAGGGAGATGTAATGAGAGCCTTCATGTCACATCTCACATGTATGAAATATAATAAATCATCATTTTATTATTCATAATTTATAAAATATATTTTTTTATTTTTAAATTTAAATTTTTATTTTTATAATAATAAGTATTCTATAAACTAGGATAAGGATTATATCTTCTTAGTAGGGTCATAAGTCTATTTCACCTAAACTTCAGATCTATTGTCAAATGATAGATTATACGAAAAATAAATATAAGATAAAAACATATCAACAATCACATATATTGGTAGGAATCTAAAAAAAATCATAAAAATAATCTTCAACATTCGTAAAATAAATATCAATAATTTAATAAATAATAATAATATATCGATTCATCATAAAACTTATGTATCAAAAAAATAATGATAATTTCTTAAATAAAATCATGCATTAGGCACATGCAACACATATATAATAATTAGATAACAAAAACGTACATCACACCCGATGGTGCACTCTTCTAACAGCGGATGGAGATATATATTCCACGGGATGAATTCCTCTCAACAGCGGATGGAGATAATCCATATCGCACTCCTAACAGCAGATTGAGTGGTATCTCTCACCCGCTCAAATGGAGATACGTTCCTCCCAACAGCGAATGGAGAAACCAACTAACTTTCACGTCTGATGGTCCACTAATCCCCGAAGGGAATTGCCATACCTGCTCTCAACAAGGATACATAAACATTCATGATTATTCATTTACATTCATTCATTTATTCACACATGCATCCATGAAATAGTATAATCAAATATTATAAGAGATCATACTTTATGTATGATCCACTAGACTATATCCATTAGTGGCTCTGCACTGTGATGGACCCACAGCTTCTTTCACAGGTTACACTTTCAATATGGATCATAAGCCTAGTTACATCTACTACATAATAACAATCATATCAATATCATAAACTTAAAAGAAAAGTAAAAAATCAATAATCATTTTCAAATGACATCTTTAAACAAAACTTTTAAACTCATCAAATCATAAAGATTTAAAATATTAATCTCTTAATAGTTCTCAATCAACAAAAACCCTAATTGAAATAGCTTAATTAACTTAAATCAAATTCAATTCAATTATGACCTAATAGAACCAACGTCAAATACTTATAGAACCGATCTGAAATCACCATAGATTGGTCTAATTTAGATTTAGTTAATATTGATTAGGCAAAGTAAGTTTGAACTAATTAAGTTAGTATGTAATCACCCTAAACTGACTTTAACCGATTCAGACTATTTGATTTAGTCAATTAACGAGCTTTAACCAATAAAGGAAAAGGAAATTGGATTATGTCATATAGTGTTAGTCCAAACTGAATCAATCCACCTGAGTTTTGGATGGGTCACATGTGTTACACATGCTTGTCCCAAATAATATATTAAGTTGAGGGACAACGGGCTAGATAGAGAAGCGACTATATGTCTAACGTCAATCGCATCGTTGGGCAGGCTTAACTTCATGGACTAGGTTAAGCCTCACTTATAAGTTGGGCTGAGCCATACTATTGAATTGGGTCATGCTTGACTCACGGGTTGAGTCATGCCTAGACACATGATTTGGGATCGTGTGTGACCATATGGACTGGGTCGTACCTAGCTACATGAGTTGGCTTATGCTTGGCCATATGATTGGGTCATACCTTGCCACATGGACTAGATCATACATGACCACATGGACTGAATTATACCTAGTCACATAACTGGGTCACGCTTAGCCACATGGGTTAGGTCATACCATACCACATGGGTTGACTCCTACTTAGCCACTTGGGCTTGATCATGCCTAGTCACATGGGTTGACTATACCTAGTCACATGAGATGGATCGTATATAACCATATGGGCTAAGTCGATCTAGACTGACAGATCAACTTAACTCAAGTCAGACCCCAATTAGACTTCTCTTATCAAATAAGATTTCAAAAATTTAAATTATCAAAAAATAACTCAAATCCATGAATTAAAGAATTTAAATTCATAATCTTAAATTTAAAACTAATTAAATCATAGAAATTCATGCATAATTCTTAAAATATAGAGATATATATATATATATATATATATATATATATATATATATATATATAATTAAATAAATTAGAACCCTTAATCTAAAAATAAGAATTTTAATAGTTAAATCAATGTTAAAACTCACTTAAGCTTAAGAAGTCAATTTTAATTAAATAATCATTCTATTATCATGAATCAATTATCATTATTTATTAATCATAAAATTTCGAAATTAAAACATTATTATGCATCATAAAATTGTAACATTCCCAATATCAAGATTTTAAAACATAAATCAAAGCTAATAAAAAAAGAAAGAATCTTACCTCTCCTCGGTTATTCTTTTCTCGAGATCGCACCCTTAAATAGAAGAATGTGAGATCTCATCAAAAGATAAGTAAATATTTAGTTTTTATTTTAAATTTATTTTTATTTTGCTTTCACACACAAATATAGAAATATAATAGTAATTTATTATGGTTCATACATAAAAATGGAATGTATACTATTTACTTCCTTGAAATCATATCACTTATTAGGAGATAAATCAATTAATAATCTAATTATTTAGTAAAATTTCTAACTTATCCACATGATTAAGAAAATCAAATTTAATTATTTCCTTAACTATAACACACAACCATGGAAGTTAATAATAAAGTAATATATTATTTATAGAAATTAATTTATGTTAAGGGAGAAATTATCAATGATTACATTTCTCCCCCACTTAATAGAAATTTGATCCCCAAATTTGATTAAAAATAATATTAATCAATATAGTTAGCTCTTGAAATACTAAGTCAAAAGACAAATTTGAAAAATATTTAGATTAAATGTGCCACTTGAAAACTTTAAGTTAAAAGATATTTTTAATTTTTTAACATAAAATATATGATAAATTAATAAAATTCATTGAATAAATTTAATTTTAGATTACCCAATAACAAGTATATCAAATTCTATATCTAATAAATCAATGAAATTTTTAAGTTTTATAAGTTAATTCATCGTTGACAAAAATATAAGTTGAGGTATAACTCAACAAACAAAAGCAATTGAAATGTTAAAAATTTATCCAACTAGTCAACATATATTCTTTTATAATTTTAAATGATTTATATATTATATGTATCAAGAAAATAACATTATGTTTAATTCTCATTAGATCTCATCATTGCATTAAACAAATAATATCTGATAATTAATTCAATATTAAATTAAAACTCTATTCAAATTAATTCCTCGTACAATTAAGTTACAATATGAATGCATGATCAATTTTTTTCAACTACAAAGACACATATTTTATTAATGTCAAAAATAACTTTTATAAACCATCCTAACACATGTCAAATCAAATCTCAATTTTAAAAATAATATGTGGTGCCAAAAATTATAAAGTTAAAAACTTTTTAATTTATATTTTTAAATGATCTTGTAAAATTTTTACACTTAAAATTATCAAAAATTTTAAATCCGAGAGAATAACTGAAACTTAGTATAATCTTCAATTAGTAAAATTAGATATATTAACTATAAGCATTCATAATGAAGATAAAAATGAAAAAGATAATTAACCACACAATAAGTAACAAATATATTTTATTAAATTTATCCTATTCATAATTATAGATAAAATAATATTCTAGAACAAAGGGTCATAAAAATAACATGTCAAACTATAATAGATATTATGTCAAACTTTATTAATGTATAAGCTACTTTAAATTTATAATAAAATTATATGAATAAATTTTAGGTCCCCAACATAAAAATGATATGGTCAAAATAATACATGCTATAATACTTGTGTAATAAAATTAATTTATTTTTTTATAAAATAATAATCTAAATATTTTAGAGCAAACATAAGCATCAATAATATTTTTAGTCAAATTGTTAGATTATTTTTGTTTTAAGTATTAGATATAAATCTAATATATGTATATTCATGAGTTGCTAAGTCAATTGATATCATTTATTTATTATGTATCTCAAAAAATATTCAATAATTAAATTAATAATTCTTATCTACTTTTCAAAAAGAAATCAAGAGTGTCATCACAAAATCATATTCAAAATGTAAAACTTTATAAGAGTTTTTAAGATAAACTAATAAACTACTAATTTTAATTTAGAGAAAAATAAAATAAAATTTTAGCTTTTTATTCAATAATCGCATTACAATTAATTTAAGGAGATTCTCTTTGTTTAACATATTTAATTAATCAATTTCTTATAAAAAAAATTATATTTTACTGAATAAAATAATCCTAATCTCCTAAAATCATGCTTTATTTGTATTACTATATAATTCTCAAAAACTAATTATGTCATCTAATATTCTAATCCTAGGATTCCATATTCCAATAAATCCTCACACATCTTAGATCTATTGAATATAATATATCATTATTTTATTCTTCATAATTTATAAAATATATATTTTTTATTCTTGAATTCAAATTCTTATCTTTACAATAGTAAATATTCTATATTCTAGGAAAACGACCATATCTTCCTACAAGGGTCACAAGTCTCTTCCACTTAAACATCAGATCTATTGCAAAGTGGTAGATTATACTAGATTATACTAAAAATAAATATAAGATAAAAACATATCAACAACCACACATGCTGGTAGGAACTTCGAAAAAAATCATAAAAATAATCTTCAATATTCGTGAAATAAATATCAATAATTTAATAATAAATAATAATATATCAATTCATCATAAAACTTATACATTAGAAAATTGATGATAATTTCTTAAACAAAATTATGCATTAGCCACATGCAACACATACATAATAACTAGATAACAAAGGCGTACATCACACCCGATGGTGCACTCTCCCAACAACAGATAAAGAAACATACTTCACGGGATGGATTCCTCTCAATAGCAGATAGAGATAATCCATATCGCACTCCCATCAACGGATAAAGTGGTATCCTTCACCCACTCAAGTGGGTACACGTTCCTCCCAATAGCAGATGGAGGAACCGTCTAATCATCACATCTGATGGTCCGCTAATCTCCAAAGGGAATTACCATACCTATTGTCGGTAGGGATATGTAAACATCCATGATTATTCATTTATATTCATTCATTCATATGTGCATTCAAGAAATAGTATAATCAAATATTATAAGAGACTATGATTTATATATGATCTACTAAACTATATCCATTGGTGGCTCTACACTATGATGGACCTGCGGTTCCTTTCATAAGTTGCACTTCCAGTGCGGACCATTAGCCTAGTTACATCTACTACATATTGACAATCATATCAATATCATAAATTTAAGAAAAATAGAAAACCAATAATCATTTTCAAATGACATCTTCAAACAAAACCTTTAAACTCATCAAATTATAAAGGTTTAAAACATCAATCTCTTGCTGGAAAATCGAAAGATTCGACATCTCATGTGCAGCGAAAAATAAAAACAAGATCGAATTTCCCATAGTTATATACTTGGCCGTCGTGCGACGATTGGTGCGCAAAATAGTAAATCCAAAAAATCCACATGTATCATGTCAGAAGCATTACTTGGGGAGATCGTATATCCTTGAAAATTTCAGATCTGATGAAGTGGATGAAGGAGCATTAGCGTACTCCTCTTTAGCGGTAATCCACACAGCGAACGCAACGCTCCTTAGATCACCGCGGAATCTCTCTCTACATACACCACAAGGTTGCCGGAGCCAAGGAGGAGGAGAGAAGTTTGAGAAGAATAAGAGGAAGAATACTAAGAGCTCTCAGCCTATGAACTATGAGGTTCCTCCTATTTATAGAGGTGGAGGAAGCTAATTCTTAACAGATCCTATTCACACTGGATCTCTATCCAGTTGGATCTCATTAGATCTTATCCACATGATCTAATTTGATCTCATCCAATTGGATCTTATCTAATCATTTCATTGGATCTTATCTAATTATCCAATTGGATCTCATTCACAGAATCCAAACTAGAGGCTTCGCAGATATCTCATATCCGCACATCTACTCGTCGCAACATCCACCTTATGTGTGTGACCCTCTATGCCTGATATCGAGCTGGCCGTGAGTCGCTCCTGTTAGAACTCCTTCTGACTCAGAACACCTTCTGATATAGTGAATTATTATCTCTATAATAATTCACTCGACTCATTGACTATGGACATACTAGGCCACTACGCCATACTCCCTAGACGGTACAAGGGGATCTAATCCATCAGACTTGTCTATCCTCAGTTACCATGTATCTATAGTCCCTCATCCCATCTAATATCCCAGAGATCGTATATTGAGCATGGTAAAGTCAGGCCCATACGGAATCCTATTCGAGTCTCGCTCTAATCGAATTCTCTCGGAGAACTCCTCTCTCAATTCGAATGACCATAGCCAGAGATTTTGCTTGAGTGAGTACACGTGGGATATATCTCTCACGATACCGAGAGTGGATGATCCTCTATTGACACGTAATTTCCTTCGTAAGGTTGGCTACCATTCCCGAGAACCGGCTATACAAGATCTAGAGCTTTCCAAACCTGTAAGTCCGGCATCAAAGAATGGAGTACTCAAACACGGCATCTTTGGTGCCTCAAGTCTAAGGACCAAACACACTACTAGGACTACAGAATCATTATCTGACATTAGGTATCGTTAACCATACAGCATTCTATAAGCGGATCAATCAATGAACTCATTCTCCAATGAGCACCTGTACTGTACCTCTAGTGTCCACACACAAGCGACTATGAGGCCAGTCACCTTCATCATATAGATGAGTATATAGTGCACCAATCTATCCGGTTATCTCGATGTCCTCATCGAGTAACCTATGACTAGGATGATTTAGGATATGTGTTTAAAGGTATATTGGTCTTATTATCGTGATCTCATCACGATCCGATTCCCATTGCACAGATCCATGGACATCACAATATTCATCCAGATAATACGAGAAAATGTCAATAATAATATGTGAAGAGATTGACGTAACATATCACAGGTGCCATCACTCACGTGATTTGCTTGTAGGGCACCTACAACTAACAATCTTCCACTTGACCTAAAGCTAATCACCTACGTGTCTGATCCCCATCAGACTCCTATGACGCTCAAATATAATCTGAGTCAACGATTTTGTCAGTAGATCTGCAATGTTATCTTTGGATGGAACTCTTTCCATTACTACATCTCCTCGGGCCATAATCTCTCTGATTAAGTAGAACCTCCTCAAAATGTGCTTACACTTCTGATGAGACCTAGGTTCCTTTGTTTGAGCAATTGCCCCATTATTGTCACAATATAAGGTAATCGACTCCTCGTTGTTCGGAACAACTCCTAGATCTACGATGAACTTCTTCATCCAGACTCCCACTTTTGCTGCTTCTACTACAACAATGCATTCTACCTTTATGGTCAAGTCAACAGTAGTATCTTGCTTGGAACTTTTTCAGCATATTGCTCCTCCATTCAGAGTGAAGACATATCCTGAATTCGACTTGCTATCATCCATATACCAGTAAAAGATCCTTAGTCCTTCTTAAGTACTTAAGAATACACTTTACTATTTTCCAGTGCTCCAAGCTTGGATCTGCTTGATACCTGCTCGTGACACTCAGAGCATGCGCTATATCAGGCTTGGTATATAGCATAACATACATGATAGACCTTATCGCTGAGGCATATGGTATCCTATCCATGTGTGCCCTTTCTTCAGAAATCCTTGAGGACATACTCTAGAAAGTGATATTCCATGTCTCATAGGTATGAGACATCTCTTGAAATTTTTTATGCCAAACCTTTTGACAATGGAGTCTATGTGCCTGGATTGGGTTAAGCCAAGTATCATCTTGGATCTATCTCTATAGATCTGAATCTCTAGAATATAGGATGCTTCCCCTAAGTCCTTCATGGAGAAGTGTCTAGATAGCCAAACTTTTACTGTGGAGAGCATTCCTACATCATTCCCAATTATTAAGATGTCAACCATATATAACACCAAGAAGGTGATAGCGCTCCCACTTACCTTCCTATATGCACAAAGCTCATCTTCGTTCTTAATGAAGTCATAAAATCTGATCGCCTCATCAAATCTTATGTTCCAACTTCGGGAAGCTTGTTTTAGCCCATAAATGGACTTAAGCAATCTGCACACCTTATCTGGACTGTGCTTGGACATGAATTCCTCATGCTGTATCATATACATTTCCTCTTCGAGGTTGCCATTGAGGAATACAATTTTCATATCCATCTGCCAGATCTCATAGTCATAATGTACTACAACAGTCAATAGAATTCGGATGGATTTCATCATAGCTACGGGTGTAAAAGTTTCGTCATAGTCAACATATTGTCTCTAACGATACCCCTTAGCCACTAGCCTTGTCTTATAGATCTCCACCTTTCCATGTACCCTGAGCTTCTTCTTGAAGATCCATTTACAGCCAATGGGTACGGTACCCTCAAGTGCATCAACAAGGTTCCAAACCTTGTTGGAGTACATGAATTCCATCTTAGAATTCATGGCTTCTTGCTACTTCCCAGAGTCTATGCTCATAATAGCCTCCTCGTAGGTCTGAGGATCAATGTCCTAAATGTCCTCTCCACTAATATATCCTACATATCTTTCAGGAGGGTGTGACACTCTACCAGTCCTACGCAAAATTGAAACTTGTGTGTTAGATACCTGAACAGACTCAATCTCTAGAATGGTGCCTGAGCTAGGTTCTCCAACCTCGCTCAATTCTATCATGCTCCCACTGTCTCTGCCAAGAATATGTTCTTTCTTAAGAAACACTACTCTCTTTGCAACAAAGACCTTTTGGTTCTTAGGATGATAGAAATAATAACTACAAGTTTTCTTGGGGTATCCCATGAACTTGCAACGTTTTGTCCTAGATTCCAACTTATCAGGGTAGTATCTTTTAACGTGGACAGGGCAGCCCCAAATCTTAATAATCTTAATATCATGCTTCTTCCCTCTCCATATCTCATATGGTGTAGACACTACTGATCTAGATGGAACTCTGTTCAGAAGGTAAATTACGATCTGTAAAACATATCCCCAAAATGAGATGAGTATGTCAACAAAACTCATCATGTATCGTACCATATCTAATAGTGTGTAATTACTCCTTTCTAATACACTATTGAGCTGTGATGTATAAGGAGGTGTCCATTGGGACAGAATCCCATGGTCTTTGAGGAACTGGGTGAATTCTGTACTTAAGTATTCTCCTCCTTAATCTGATCAAAGTTTTTTAATACTCTTTCTAGTCTGGTTCTCTACTTCATTCTTATACTCCCTGAATTTCTTGAAGGCTTCAGACTTATACTTCATCAAGTATACATGTCAATATCTAGAGAAATCATTAGTAAAAATAATAAAGTAGGAATAACTACCTATGGCATGAGTTGACATAGGACCACATACATCACTATGTATGAGTTCTAGTAACTCAATGACTCTCTCTCTAGTTCCACTAAATGGAGAGTTGGTCATTTTTCCACGAAGATAAGGCTCGCAAGTTGTATATGATTCATAGTCAGATGGATCTAAGTATCCATTTTTCAACAACTTTTGAATTCTTCCCTCATGGATATGACCTAGCCTACAATGCCACAAATATATATTGTTCACCTCTTCTCGTTTCCTCTTTGTCACACACTTAGCTAGAATTGCCTAAGTGGTGAGGCACCCCGTGCGGCAAACACGGACTTAGCTCGAGATGTCTAAATTGAGAAGCACCCTTGCGCCCACTTCGATCGGACTTAGCTGGAATTGCCTAAGTCTTGAGGCGCTCTTGCGATATACGCGTCTGCAAAGGGTCAGCCGAGCTGCAACCTCGTGCAGGTCCCATAGGACCTGTAAAAAGAGAAGTTGATTAGTTGTTGGAACGAGCAGCGAACAAGTCCCGACGTCTCGCGAAGAGGGAAGCTTTACAAGCAATTGAGCGAGCACTTGAAGTGCATGAAAGTAGAGAATGAGAGGAGAAAAATAAGGACTTTAGAAGGGTGAATGAGTAGCTGCAAGTCCGCAAACAACTACTTCCCAAGTGCCAGGCGCGAAGGCAAGTTTCCGTCAAGTTAACGTGCAAACTTGTGAAAGTGTTCAACGCCCGACACTTGGGGAGTAGTTGTTTGCGGACTTGCAGCTGCTCATTCACCCTTCTAAAGTCCTTATTTTCCTCCTCTCTTTCTCTACTTTCATGCACTCCAAGTGCTCGCTCAATTGCTTGTAAAGCTTCCCTCTTCGTGAGACGTCGGGACTTGTCCGCCGCTCGTACCAACAACTAATCAACTTCTCTTTACGGTCCTGGACCTGCGAGGTGCGACTTGACTCAGCGGATGCGTATGTTGCAAGGGCACCTCAAGACTTAGGCAATTCGGCTAAGTCCGATCGATGGCGTAAGTGCTTCTCGACTTAGACATCTCGAGCTAAGTCCGTGTTTGCCGCACGGGGTGCCTCACCACTTAGACAATTTTAGCTAAGTGCGTGACATTGTGGTATCAGAGCAGGCAAGCAATCTGAGCAAGTAGCGAAGAAACTTCGCAATCTCGCCATGGAGAAACAACGTGGAGAGTCGAGCAAAATGGGGCAAGTCGGAATGTTGCCCCAAGCAACTGCAGGTAGGCTGCATGTGCAAACTTGCTCTCTCACTGCGGGAGCCGCTCATGAGGAGCGGGGCAGCGAGCATGATGAGCGAGAAGTGGGCTGCTCACCACGAGCGGAGGAGGCACAATCTGGAGCGCCAACCGGAAGAAAGAGCCATAGGGAGAGGATCACAGCGGCAGAAACCCGCTTGGATGTTCTTGAAGCGAGCTTGGACGAACTCTACCAAGGCCAAAGTAGGCTTCTTGGCGTAGAGAGCTCGCAAGAAGAAGCTGAATCCCGAATCGATAAGGTTGAAGCCTTAGTCGATCGATTGACAGATGACACAAAGGACTCCGTGCAACATTTGCAAGAGATGGTGACGGAACTCACTTCCAGAGTTTCAATGCTCACAAGGGCATTGAATACGAGGGGAGGCAATACCCGTGTTGTGCCGACACAAAGCTTCAGGGTACCTGACCCACATTGTTATGGGGGTGCTAGAGATACAAAGGAGCTCGAGAATTTTCTGTTTGATATGAAATAGTACTTCCGAGCTACGAGGCCAAACTCTGAGGACACCAAAGTTTCGATAGCGACTATGTATCTGAACGGAGATGTAAAGCTTTGGTGAAGAACCCGTTGGGAAGAGATTCAGCAAGGTCGGTGTCGAGTGGACACATGGGACGACTTGAAGCGTGAGTTGAGAACTCAATTCCTACCCGAGAACACTGAGTTCATCGCAAGGAGGAAGTTGAGATAACTCCACCAAACGACTTCCATTCGGGACTATGTGAAGCAATTTTCTGCACTAATATTGGACATTCAAGATATGTCTGAAAAAGATAAGCTGTTCAGCTTTTTTGATGGCCTGAAACCATGGGCTCAACAAGAACTTCATCGACGGAATGTCACTGATTTGGTCGGAGCAATTGCAGCCGCAGAAAGGCTTACCGACTTTGCTTCTTCAGAGGACCCAAGGAAGAAGAAGTAGTCCATAGGAAATTACCAACCAAGGCACCCTCCTGGGAAGGAACCTAGGGGTGAGCAAAGGAAGAAGAGTTTCCATAAGGGGCCGAACTCAAACAGCAGGGCCTCAAAACCTAGGAGATGTTTCTTGTGCGGAGGACCACACAGTGTATGAGAGTGTCCGCAAAAACAGGCACTCAATGCCTTGTCGGCTTCCATCAAACCCCCTAAGCCAGACAAGGGCAAGGCAGTTGCCCTCAGTTCGAGTAGCTCCGAGTCGGGTAGCGACGATGAGAAGTCGCAAGGACCCCGAATGGGTGCAATGCGTTTGTTGAATGCATTGCGGGGTCAAGTGGGGGAGAACATGAAGCCGAAGCAACAGAAAGCAGGAAATAGTGAGCTAATGTATGTGAACATCAGACTCAACGGCCAAACCACCCATGCAATGGTGGACACGGGTGCTACCCACAACTTCATTGCCGACCGAGAAGCAAAGCGACTTGGACTAATCTTGGAGAAGAACCCAAGTCGAATGAAGGTGGTTAACTTAGAGGCTAAGCGAATCTTTGGGCTAGCAAAGGGAGTCTCCATTAAGATCGGATCATGGAGTGGGCGCACAAATATAATGACAGTGCCATTGGATGACTTCCAAGTGATTCTTAGAATGGAGTTCATGCATGTAGCAAAGTTGGTGCCGATGCCGTTCCTAGACTCCATATGTCTAATGGGAGGTGACAACCCCTGTGTGGTTTCTGTCACTCGAAGAGGAACCCAGGATCCCCAGCAACTATCGGCATTACAACTGAAGAAGGGTGTACGCAAAGGAGAGTTAACCTTTGTGGCTGCGATGAAGCTAGAAACACTCGATGGGGAGGCCCGTAAAGAACCTACTGTGGTGGCAAATGTCCTGAAGGAGTTCGAAGATGTTATGCCACCTGAGTTGCCAAAAACTCTGCCACCACGTAGAGGCGTGGATCATCTTATTGAGCTGGAGCCAGGAGTGAAGCCTCTAGTGAGACCACCATACCGCATGCCCCCTCCTGAGTTAGCAGAGCTTAGAAAGCAGTTAGATGAGCTGCTAAGCGGTGGTCTCATTCGTAGTTCCAAAGCACCATTCGGAGCTCCAGTTCTCTTCCAGAAGAAACAAGATGGGAGTCTCCGACTATGCGTCGATTATCGAGCCCTTAACAAGGTGACTGTGAAGAACAAATATCACATCCCTCTCATTGCGAGCTTGTTCAATCAACTGGGCAAAGCAAAGTATTTCTCAAAACTCGACCTTCGGTCGGGGTATTTAGCAGTGCGTATTCTTTGAAGGTGATGAAGCGAAGACTACTGTGTGACGGTATGGAGCGTTTGAGTTCTTGGTGATGCCTTTCGGCTTAACCAACGCTCCAGCCACATTCTACACTCTTATGAACCAGCTATTCAAGGAGTATCTGGACAAGTTTGTGGTTGTCTACTTGGACAATATCGTCGTCTACAGCCGAACACTTGAGGAGCATATTGAACACCTCCGAACAATCTTCAAAGTTCTCAGGGAGAATTCTTTGTTCGTAAAAAGAGAGAAGTGCTACTTTGCTCAAAAAGAGATCTTATTCTTGGGGCGGCGACGGTTCCATTCAGATGGATAAAGCAAAGGTGCAAGCAGTTATGGACTGGCAAACTCCAAGGAAGGTGCTTGAACTGAGATCCTTCCTTGGGTTTGTGAACTACTATCGACGCTTCATACTGAGGTATTCAAAGCGCGCAACTCCACTAAAGACCTAAAGGCTGCTATTTTGGAAGAACCAGTGCTCAAATTGCCAGACTATAGGAAGCCCTTCGAAGTCCATACAGATGCTTCAGACTTCGCTATTGGGGGAGTATTCATGCAGGAGGGCCATCCGGTGGCCTATGAAAGCCGTAAGCTCAACAAGACCGAGCGACGATATCCCGTGCATGAGAAGGAAATGACAGCGGTGATCCACTGCTTATGAGTGGGGTGACATTAAGGCCCACCTTGAGTCTAGTGGCTTGGAGCTCATTGTGCCGGGTGCGGTGCCCTTGCTCCCATCAGGGGGATCCTCTCCCGCAATCCCATGCCAGTGCTGTCCGGGTCGCTAACGTCCTCCTCATGTGTGTGGTTCCGCTGCGCACTCTGCTGGACCGATTTTACTGGGAGAGAGTAATGGCCACGTGATAAGTGGTATCAGAGCAACCCCTGGCCTTCACCAATCACCCCAGAAGGGGTGTCCACGCCGAGCACCCCATAGGGGGTAGGCAGGGTGGCATGTCCGTGACGAGGACGTCACGAGATTGGGTGGGGGAGAATGTCACACCAAGCGCCCCAGAGGGGGTAGGCAGGGTGAATTCTCAAGGATGTCATGGTGATCACCCCAAAGGGGGTATCACGTCGAGCGCCCCAAGTGGGGGTGCGCCCCAGAGGGGGTAGGCAGCTGTGCACCCCAAGAGGGGGTAGGTAAGGTGCATTTAGTCCCACATTGGTAAAGAAAGGGGAGGTCTTGAGCCTTATAAGCGTTGGCGCTGCACACCCCAATGAACCGGTTTAGTGGGGTGACATTAAGGCCCACCTTGAGTCTAGTGGCTTGGAGCCCATTGTGCCAGGTGCGGTGCCCCTGCTCCCATCAAGGGGATCCTCTCCCGCAATCCCGTGCCAGCGCTGTCCGGGTCACTAACGTCCTCCTCATGTGTGTGGTTCCGCTGCGCACTCTGCTGGACCGATTTTACGGGGAGAGAGTAATGGCCACGTGATATCTTGGCCATGCTTACATTCATGATATGTGAAGCAGTATTTATCATAAATAAACCATTATGCAATGTCCCTCTAGTGATGATCTTATCATTCTCACTGATTGAACAACAATTGTTCTCAAATAGCACTTTATAACCATTTAATGTCAAACATAAAATGAAAATAATATTTTTGATAATAGAGGAAATAAAATAACATGTATCTAATGCAATAATAGCTCCATCAGGTAGATGTAGAGTCACCTCGCCGATAGTAGCAACAGTAACTCTTACTCCATTGCCCATCTTGAGGTCCATCTCATCTTTTGCCAATCTCCTATGCCTTGTTAAACCTGCAATGAATTACAAATCCGATAAGCACTATCGGTATCTAATACCCATGCATTATCACAAGAATCTGACACATAGAGACTGATCATAAAAGTACCTAAAGCTTTTCCAAACTTTTGTTTTATTTTTTCTGCAAGATACACCTTATAGTTCCTCTTCCAATGCCTATCTTGACCGTAGTGGAAGCATTAGCCTTTATCCTTTGCTAGGTCAATTTTGGTAACCTTTGCCTTACCCCGTTTTCCCTTGCCCTTATCCTTCTCAAGAGTTTTCCTAGTCTTCCTTTTCCTTTTGGTCTCACCAACATAGAAAACTAATTTCTCTTTTTTGATTATGCTCTCTACCTCCCTCAACATATTAAGGAGCTCAGGGAGAGATACCTCAAGTTTGTTCATATTGAAATTCATGATGAACTGAGAAAAGGAATCTGGTAGGGATTGAAGTATAAGATCAATACACAAGTTATCATCTAGGACCATTCCTAGACCTGTGAGTTTTTCAATCCACTCTATTATCTTTAGGACATGGTTCTAAACCGGTGTCCCCTCAGTCATCCTGGCATGGAAGAGACTCTTGGATATCTCATAACGCTGAGTTCTTCCCTGTTCCTCAAACAGTTTACGGAGGTGTAGGAGTATGGAATAAGCATCCATATTTTCATATTGTCCTTGTAACTCAAGAGTCATAGAGGCTAACATGTAATATTAGGTGAGAATGGAATCATCTATATACTTCGCATATTGGGCAAACTCTTCTTGAGGTGCTTCTGCCTCAGGTTGGGGCATGATCGTATCTAGGACATATGCGATTTTCTCCACTATAAGAACTATTCTTAGGTTACGAAGCCAATCCATATAATTTAGACCAGTGAGGCGGTTAGCATCAAGTATGTCACGTAGAGGGTTTGATAACGATATGTTTCTGATAAACAGGAGATATAACATAAGTGAATAACATGCAAATTTCGTAAAAATAAATAATTAAGATATGGACTTCTATCTTGACATGCTCTTACTAATTTTTCTAGCGAGTCATATGACACCCTTATGCACATGAAACGAAAGTCTCTAGCAGACTTCTAGTGGGGATCGGGATCCAATCGGCATCTTAATGCAACCTCGAGGGACTCGATCAATCACACTAAGCCCAAAAGGTAGACAACTCTTGCCAATCACAACTCCTTGTGATTCCCGTCATATTTGGCCTTTGAACCATCATGGCCTCGAGGGACTCGACCAACCATAATGTCCAGTTAAGTCATCACCATTGTTACAAGATGAGTCTGATTTGGTGATATGCCCTCAAGGGACTCGACCAAGCATACCATGTCTTCAGGTCACTAGTGACATCTCTATGTCGAAGACAAGATAGTGAGATGTGAAATAGGTAAGCCTCAAGGGACTCGACCAACTCAGCCTACATCGGGAATTGATTCCTGCCCCTAACGATCGAAGGCCACGTGGGTCAATCTTATTGCCTCATGCTTATCGACTTAATATTATCATAGGAGGGGTTTTAGGTTCGGTCTCGTGATATGACGTGTCACACACATGCATATTTAGTATATTTACATCGCATGCAAATATATATATATATACACTTATCTAGTATGTGTATAGCATTCACATGCACAAACACACCAGATGATCATAGACTTCAACCTAATATGATGAGGCTTGAGCCAGTAGGCCTAATCACTTACATCAGGATCTATGTGCATATCAGTGTATCTCTATGTATGGTGATTATCTATCTCGTTGTCGTCGGATCTGTCGACACCTTGACATATCTCCATGCATCACGATCGTCTGAATCGGCCTCAGGGGTCCCGCTACCACCTCCAGGCTTCCGCTGTACCTCTAGGATAATTACAACATTATTACAAGCATATAAGCCCGATAATCAATGAAAAATGAAAGCTCACAGGCCCCAATAATCACATACACACATCATAAAGTCCATGATAATCTTCCAACATCACATCATATCACATCACATGTATATATCATGTATGATTACTAGATAAATAATAATAGTTACTTAAACCTTTTAAATAACTAAAATTCTGAAATTAGGGACATGCAGAGAATTTTTTAAAAATTCCGAAGGGCATTTTGGTCATTTTGTCATAAGGGACAAAATTAGAATTTCTAAAATTTCGAGGGGCAAAACTATCTTTTGGTTGAAAAATCCTAATTCTCATTCCCTTTGCTTTTTGCAGTGCAAGCGGTGCCGCCGCTGCTTGCAGGTGCAACACCCACAGGTATTGCCTTTGCGACGCTGCCCTTGCGAGGCAGAGCCTACAGGCGATGCTGCCCTTGCGGGGCAGAGCCTATAGGCGGCGTTGCCCCTCACGGGTGTTGGCGTTGCCCTCCCTTGCGAGCAGGCCGCCCGCGAGCCCAGCGCCCATAGGCACCGCCCCTGCTGGGTGCAGCGCTGCCTCCACAGGCAGCGCTCGCCCCTATGGGCTCCCTATGCACATGCGGCCAGTGTTTGCCACTACGGGCAAACGACCACCGACGGCCCTACATGCACAACCATGGCTGCAAGCAGCCTTGGACAAACTATGAGGGTAGCAACAGCTGTTGTCCTCTCTCGTTTTTTGCGTTAACGATTTTGACATCAAAAGTGCATCCAAAACATGACACATGTAATTTATAAGCCAATCATCGCACGACGAATCTGGCTCTGATACCACTGTTGGGAAATCGGGAGATTCGGCATCTCATGCGCAGTGGAAAATAAAAATAAGACCGGATTTCCTATAGTTACATACTTGGTGTTGGGAAATCCTTTTGGGGAGCGACATCTCATATACAGCGGAAGAACAAAAACAAAACACCCCAAATTTCCTGTAAAAAGGTTTCGTCATCGTGCGAAGATTGGTGCGTCAAAACAAATCCATGAAAACTGCATGAATAAAAGAAAGTACCTAGGAAAATTATATATTCCTGAATCCCTATAGATCTGTAAGAGAGGATGAAGAAGGTCAAGCTTCCTCCTCTCTAGCGGTATCCACACGATAGGGACTGCGATGATGCATCTCTCTCGGGAGAGGAGAACAGAAGGTGGCTACCAAAAGAAACCCTCAGCCTATAGAGCTTTGGTTCCCTCCTATTTATAGAGGCCCCCTGTAAACCCTAATGGATCTTACCCTGTTGAGTATTGGATCTCCATCCAATTACCCAAGCCTCTTGGATTAGTGGGTCTCTACCCAATAATCTCTTATTAGCAATTATTGGATCTCTTCTTATGATCCAATAATTCAGGAGCTTAATGGATATCCAATAAGTTAAGGGCTCTGGCGGATATCTCATATCCGAACCTCTACTCGTCGCAACACCTACCATATATATATGATCCTCTAGGCCCAATATCGAGCTGGTCATGAGTCATACCTGTTAGAATTTCTTCTGACTTAGTTAATTATTATCTCTATAATAATTCACCAAACTCATCGATTGCGGACGTACTAGGCCACTACGCCATAGCCCTCGATGATACAGGGGAATCCAATCCTTTGGACATATCTATCCTCAATTACCATGTATCTATAGTCTCTCATCTATCTAATATCCCAGAGACCCTATATCGGGCATGGTGCTGTCAGTCCCATACGGTCTCTCCTCGAGTCTTGCTCATGTCGGATTCTCTCGGAGAACTCTTTTTCTCTCGATCTGAATAACCTTGGCCAACGATTTATTCGAGCAAGAATATATGGGATATTCCTCTCATGATATCGAGAGCAGATGATCCTCTATTGACACTCAATAGCCCTCATAAGATTGGCTACCACTCCAAATAATCGGCTGTACTAGATCTAGAACTTTCCAAACCTATAGGTCCAGTATCAAAGAGTGGAGTACTTATATAGGACATCCTTAGTGTCTCAAGTCTAAAGACCAGATATACTACTGGGACTACGGAATCGCTGTCTGACGTGAGGTATCAATAACCATCCAGCATTCCGTAGGTGGATCAATCAGTGAACTCATTCCCCAATGAGCACCTGCACTGTACCCTTAGTGTCCCCACACGAGTAGCTATGAGACCAGCTATCTCCATCATATGGACGGGTATATAGTACACCAATCTATCCGGTTATCTCGATGTCCTTCTCGAGTAACCTATGACCAGGATAATCTAAGGTTTGTGTTTAAAGGTGAATCAGTCTCATTATCATGATCTTATCACAATCTGATTCCCATTGCACAGATACAAGGACATCACAATATATGCAACACGTAAGATAAAGTGATAAAATGTCTAATAATACGCAAAGAGAAAAAGTACATATCAAGTCACAAGTGCCATCACTCATATGATTGATTTACAGGGCACATATGACTAGCACTTGGCCATCGTGCGACGATTGATGTGCAAAATTGTAAATCCAAAAAATCCACATGAATCATATCAGAAGCATTACCTAGGGAGATCATATATCCTCAAAAATTCAAGATCTGTTGAAGAGGATAAAGGAGGACTAACGTACTCCTCTCTAGTGGTAATCCACACAGTGGACGCAGCAACGACACTCCTCAGATCACTGCAGGATCTCTCTCCACGTACACCTCAAGGCTACCAAAGCCAAGGAGGAGGAGAGGAGTCTGAGAAGAATAGGAGAATGGCTACTAAGAGCTCTCAGCCTATGAACCAGGAGGTTTCTCCTATTTATAGAGGTGGAGAAAGCTTATCCTTAACAGATCCTATTCACACTGGATCTCTATCTAGTTGGATCTCACTGGATCTTATCCACAGGATCTAATTTGATCTCATCCAATTGGATCTTATCCAATCATTTAATTGGATCTCATCCAATTACCTAATTGGATCTCATCCACAGGATCTAAACTAGGGACTCCGTAGATATCTCATATATGCACCTCTACTCGTCGTAACATCTACCCTATGTGTGTGACCCTCTAGGCCCGATACCAAGCTAGCTGTGAGTTGCTCCCGTCAGAACTCCTTCTGACTCAGAACACCTTCTGATATAGTGAATTATTATCTCCATAATAAGTCACTCGACTCATCAACTATAGACGTACTATGCCACTACGTCATAGTCCCCAAACGGTATAAGGGGATCTAATCCATCGGACCTATCTGTCCTCAGTTACCATGTATCTATAGTCCCTCATTTATCTAATATCCTAGAGATCGTATATTGAGTATGGTAAAGTCAGTCCCATACGGAATCCTGTTCGAGTCTCGCTCTAATCGGATTCTCCCGAGGAACTCCTTCTCTCTCAATCCGAATGACCCTGATTAAGGATTTTGCCTGAGCAAGCACACGCGGGATATATCTCTCACGATATTGAGAGTGGATGATCCTCTATTGACACGCAATTGCCTTCGCAAGGTTGGCTACCATTCTCGAGAACCAGCTATACCAAATCTAGAGCTCTCCAAACCTATAAGTTCGATGTCAAAGAATGGAGTACTCAAATAAGGCATCTTTGGTGCCTCAAGTCTAAGGACCAGACACACTACTGAGACTACAAAATCGCTATCTGATATTAGGTATCATTAACCATACAGCATTCTGTAAGCGGATCAATCAGTGAACTTATCCTCCAATGAGCCTGCATTGTAAGTGGATCAATCAGTGAACTTATTCTCCAATCAGTGAACTTATTCTCCAATGAGCCTGCATTGTACATAAGCGACTATGAGACCAGTTGCCTCTATCATATAGACGAGTATATAGCGCACCAGTCTATCCGGTTATCTTGATGTCTTCATCAAGTAACCTATGACTAGGATGATTTAGGATCTATGTTTAAAGGTATATCGATCTCATTATCATGATCTTATCACGATCCGATTCCCATTGCATAGATTCATAGACATTATAATATTCATCCAGATAATATGAGAAAATACCAATAATAATATGCGAAGAGATCGATGTAACATGTCACAGGTGCCATCACTCACGTGATTTGTTTCTAGGGCACCTACAACCAACATCTCTCAATAGTTCTCAATCAACAAAAACTCTAATTGGAATAGCTCAATTGATTTAAACCAAATTAAATTTAGTTATGACCTAATAGAGCCAATCTCGAATCCTTATAAAACCGGTCTGGAATCACCCTAAACTGGTCTAATTTAGATTTAGTTGATCTTGATTAGATCAAGTAGGTTTGAACTAATTAAGTTACTTTGAAGTCACCCTAAATTGACTTTAACTAATCAAGCCTATTTGATTTAGTCAATTAATGAGCTTGAACCAATAAAGGAAAAGAAAATTGGACTATATCGTATAGTGCTAGCCTAAACTGAACTAACCCACTTGAGTCTTGGACGAGTCACATGTGCTACACATGCCTGTCCCAAGTAATAGGTTAAGTTTGTTGGGAAATCCAGGGGCAACATCTCATGCGTAGCAAAAGAACAAAAAAATAAAAAACATCCTAGATTTTCACAAATAGGTTTCGTCATCGTACGAAGATTGGTGCATAAAATAAATCTATGAATATGAAAACTATGTGTGTGAAAAGAAAGTACCTAGGGAGATCATATATCCCTGAATCCTTGCAGATCTATAGGACTATGTGGAGTTCAAATGTCCTCCTCTCTAGCGATAATCCACACGGTAGGGGCTGTGACGACACTCCTAAAATCGCTGCCCAAATCTCCTCACTGCGTGCACTACGCGATTAGGAAGGGACTGACCCTTTTTGCTGTCCATACGTCCCCAAATTAGGTTTGCTGGCTGAGGAGGAGAGGGAGAGGAGAATAAGAGGTGGCTGCTAAAAACCCTCAGTCTATAGGCCTTTAGTTCCCTCCTATTTATACAGGTCCCATGTCAACTTAACCCTAATGGATCTTATCCTATTGGGTATTGATTCTCCATCCAATTACCTAAGCCTCTTAGATTAATGGGTCTTTACCCAATAATCTAGCTCTTATTGGATCTCATCCATGGGATCTAATAATACAAGGGCTTATTGGATATCCAATAAGATAGAGGCTCCAACAGATATCTCATATTCGAACCTCTACTCGTCGCAACACCTACCATATGTGTGTGACCCTCTATGTCCAATATCGAGCTGGCCGTGAGTCTTACCTATTAGAACTCATTCTGATTTGATGAATTATTATCTCCATAATAATTCATTATAACTCATTCTGATTTGATGAATTATTATCTACATAATAATTATTATCTCCATAATAATTCATTAGACTCATCGACTGCAGATGTACTAGACCACTATGCCGTAGTCCACAGACGATACAAGAGAATCCAATCCTTTGGACCTATCTGTCCTCAGATACCATATACCTATAGTCCATCATCTATCTAATATCTCAAAGATCGTATATTGGGCATGGTACTGTCAAGCCCATACGGTTTCCAATCGAGTCTTACTCTAATCGGATTCTCCCGGAGAACTCTTTATCTCTCAATTCAAATGACCCTAGCCAAGGATTTGCTTGAGCAAGAACACATGGGATATTTCTCTCATGATACCGAGAGTGGATGATCCTATATTGACACTCAATAACCCTTGTAAGGTTGACTACCAGTCCTAATAACTGGTTGTACTAGATCTGAAACTTCTAAACCTGTAAGTTCGGTATCAAAGAGTGGAGTACTCATACAGGACATCCTTAGTGTCTCAAGTCTAAGGACCAGATACACTACTAGGACTACGAAATTATTGTCTGACATCAAGTATCAATAATCATCCAACATTCCATAAGTGGATCAATTAGTGAACTCATTCTCCAATGAGCACCTGTACTGTATCTTTAGTGTCCCCACACAAGTAGCTATAAGACCAGCCACCTCCATCATATAGACAGATATACAGTATACTAGTCTATTTGGTTATCTCGATGTCCCTCTCGAGTAACTTATGACCGAGATTATTTAGGGTCTGTGTTTAAAGATAAATCGGTCTTATTATCGTGATCTCATCACAATCCGATTCCCATTGCACAGATCCAAAGATATTACAATATTCATTCAGATAGTATGAGAAAATGTTAATAATCATAAGCAAAGAGATTAACGCAACGTGTTACAGGTGCTATCACTCACGTGATTGGCTTGTAGGGCACCTATAACTAGCAAAGTTGTGGTACAACGAGCTAGATAGATAAGCGACGATATATCTAACGTCAATCACATCGTTGGGCAGGCTTAACTTCATGGACTAGGTTAATCCTCGTTTATAAGTTGGGCTGAGCCATACCATTGAATTGTACCATGCTTAGTTCGCGGGTTGGGTCATGCTCAGACACATGATTTGAGATCGTGTCTAACTAAATAGATTTGGTCATACTTAGCTACATAAGTTGGTTTATGCTTGGCCACATGATTGGGTCGTACCTTGTTACATGAGCTAGGTCGTACATGGCTACATGGATTGGATCGTACCTGACCATATGACTGGGTCATGTTTGGCCACATGGGTTAGGTCATACCTTACCACATAGGCTGATTCCTACTTGACCACTTGGGCTTAGTCATGCCTAGTCATATGGGTTGACTATACTTAATTACATGAGATGGGTCATACATAACCACATGAGCTAAGTCGATCTAGTTTGACAAATCAACTTAACTCAAGTCAGACCCCTAGACTCATCTCATCAAATTAGATTTCAAAAATCTAAATTATTAAAGAATAACTCAAATCCATGAATTAAAGAATTTAAATTCATAATCTTAAATTTAAAACTAATTAAATCATTAAAATTTATTTATAATTCTTAAAATATAGATATATCTAATTAAATAAATTAGAACCCTTAATCTAAAAATAAAAATTTTAATAATTAAATTAATGTTAAAACTCACTTAAGCTTAAGAGACCGATTTCAATCAAATAATTATTCTAATATCACGAATCAATTATTATTATTTATTAATCATAAAATTTCGAAATTAAAATATTATTATGTATCATAAAATTGTAACAATCTCAATATCAAGATTTCAAAACATAAATCAAAGATAATTAAAAAAAAGAAAGGATCATACCTCTCCTTAGTTATCCTTTCCTCGAGATCATCTCCTTGGGAAGTCCTCTCCTCAATCCTCCCATTGTCATGCTCAGTGAGGAATAAGGGAAGAGGAGCCCCCTTATATAGGAGAAGGTGAGATCTCCTCGAAAGTTAAGTAAATACTTAGTTTTTATTTTAAATTTATTTTTATTTTACTTTCACACATAAATATAAAAATATAATAATAATTTATTATGATTTATGTATACTATTTAATTCCTAGAAATCATATCACTTATAAGCAAATAAATCAATTAATAATTTAATTTATTAGCAAAATTTCTAACTTATTCATATGATTAATAAAATCAAATTTAATTATTTCTTTAACTATAATACACGAAGTTAATAATAAAATAATATATTATTTATAGTAAGTGATTACATACTGATAGGGATTTTAAGTATGACGAGACACCCGGTCTTCGGCCGTACCCCCGGATGACGTCATCGCCCCTCCTGCGCTCCCCAACAACCGCGATTGGACAGATGTCGCTTCTCCTCAGCATCGCCCCAACCACCCAACCAGTTGACCACGGCACCGACCTGCGGGGTCAGGCCCGTACGCCACCTGCAGTCAGTCGGAAGCAGGTCCTCCGTCCGACCTATTTAAGCCGAACAGGTAAGACTGGGTGGAGAGGGGGGACTGGACTGGCACTTTCTTGGCAAAACCCTTGCTCCACGCAGAAACAGTCCGAGAGGTGAGTAGACTCGGACACCCCCGCAACTCACTCTGGGGAATAGCCACGACGCCAAAGACACAAAGGATCTCTCTCTCTCTCTCTCTACATAACAACTCACTCACTCCCATCCGACTTTGTCTTGGGCGTCGGGGGGGTCGGGCGGAGCATTCGACCCGCCTTGCTGCAGGTCTCGACCCCGACGTCCGTGGAGTGCGGAGCGACCTTTCGGAGCGGTCGCCTGGGCGTGAGCAGGAGCCGCCGACAGTTCCCGAACTGCATCGAGACGACCCTCGCCTCCGATCCCGCGCAAAGGGCCCCGGGTCACGGTAAAATCTGTTTTCCCAACAGATTGGCGCTAGAAGGAGGGCCTCTCGCCGAAGGACTACCCGCTCCGCCCTAAACGACACATGGACGAAAGGTCGCTCCGCAGCACCTCGGCGAGGTCCCGCACTCAACTCCGGAGGGATGATCCCGCCGCAACCATAGATCGCCATCGAATATATTTAGCGACGCTGGCTCTACCCGCCGAAGCCTGTTCCACCGCTTCCCACTGCCACGGTGGAGGCCTTTCAGACCTCTCTCAACAGTGTCCGACCGCGAATACCGCCCAGCCGCCCTCCCCGCCTTACTTCCACGAGGCGCAGAGCCGAGCCTCCAAGCGCCGAACCTTTCCCCGCATCGAGGCGATACCGCCGATACCATCTTCTCCAGCCTCCCACCGGTTCGTGACGGAACCCGGCCTCAAACTCGGACGCCCCGCCGAACTCGAGGCGGTGTTCTTCGACTGACGGACCTATTTCGAGCTCAACCGTCCATCGCATACCGGAGGAGGTGCAAAGGGACGCCAGAATCCAAAGAAGAGCACAGGGAAGTGCCTCACCGGGAGTCCTGCTCGCCACCGATATACGGGAATACCCGTGCCCCGAACTTCCGCCTCCTCCATCGACTTATGATGGAGTTAGTGATCCATCCGATCACGCCGCTTTCGCTCAAATGGCCCTATATGGAACTTCTGACGCCTTGATGTGCGGGCGTTTCCCACCACGCTGAAAGGATCCGCCCAACATGGTACAAGACCTTAAAAAGCGGTCGGTGACATCCTTTGAGCAGCTCGCCAAGGACTTCGAGCCACGCTTCTTGGCGCTTGCGCGCCAAAGCCTTCGCCGCGCTCCTCCCGGGTTGAAGCAAAAGGAGGACGAACCCTCTCCCACTTCGCGTGCGAAGGTTCACCACGGAGGTAAGGGAGTTGTCGGATGCTCACCCATCGTTATCGGTGCAGCATTTATGATGGGACTCACCGCCGAGATTCTCGGTCCTGGTGGAGCGAATTTCCCCCATGTCCATCGCGAGATGTTCCAACGCGAGTCAATACGCGGGCGGCCGAATCGGATGTCGGGAAGGAAGGAAGAACGACCGAGGGGGCACTACTCCTTCCCGACCGGGACCAACACCCAGGGGGGAGTCCCCACACCAGGGGCGCCGCACGGGCCGCCCCGACCCGTACGCGGTCGAGCCGCCACCTCCCCCCTTGAAGGCGTCTCGGACGCAAATATTCCTCCAAATCAAGGAGCGGGAATGCCGCCACCTCGATGAAGGGCCGGGCGACATACCGGCCGATAGCACCCTGCATTGCCGCTTTCATCGACAAAATGGACATGACACGGAGCAATGCTACGAAATGAAGCGCAAATTGAAGAGCTGATCCAAGAGGTCACCTCGATCAATACCTTCGACATCGCGGCGTCATCCCTGCGCCCCGGCGGCGAGCAACACATCGGCGTGATCAGAGGACCGCTGGAGGACATAGCGCGGTCGAAGGGCTTTACGCCCGAGCGCTGCGGCAGAATATCACCCTCCTCGGCGGAGATTACATTCCCCTCGGGGATATGGGAACAGCGGAGCATGGCGATGCGGTGGTGTCGGCCCGGTGCCAGCGCCGCAGGTTCGACGGATCATGGTGCGACAACTGGCAGCTCGGCGATATCCTCTCCGAGGCCTTTACGAAGTTAGGGCTGCGAAGGAAGCCACGAAGCCTTGCACTCGGCGCTCCACGGGCTTCGCGGCGACTCAATCTCGCCGCGGGTCTTTGTAACCCTACCATTGACCCTCGGCGATTCCCGAAGGCCAAGGCAGCTGCTGGTTACTTTTACGGTGGTCGACCTCCCTCGACAACGCCATTTTGGGCGACCCACCCTCAGCAGGCTAAGGGCCGTTACGTCCACGTACCACCGCGAAGTTCCCCACGGTAGCCGGAGTCGGGAAGGTGCGGGAGATCCTCGGGAGTCGAAGGTGCTACTTGGCGACCTCCACAGGCAAGAGGAGAAGGCGGAACCGCCCCTCGAGGACCACGCGGGCGCGGCCGACCGAGCATCCGAGCCAACAAACCCGGCGGTTAACATTTCCCTGCAAGATGGCCGTCCGTCGGACGATCGGGATTGGCTCGGACACAGGTGATCAAGAGCGGCGCGCGACTCTTGGCCTCCTCGAAAGCGCCGATGTCTTCGCTGGGCGGTGCCGACCTCCGGGAATCGACTCGAGTCGCCCAACACCATCTACACATTTCCCCGACCGCGCTCGGTGAGGCGAGACCTCGGCCTCGGTCCCTCGGCGCCAACAAGGTGTCGAGAAGGAAGTCGATAGGCTCTTGGCGTCGACTTCATTGAGAAGTTCGGTACCCTCGGTGGCTGTCAATGTAGTCCTCGTCAAGAAGCCTAATGGAAGGCTGGAGGATGTGTGTTGACTACACCGATCTAAATCGGGCCTGCCGAAGTTGCTTCCTTACCTAGGATCGACCAGCCCAGTGCGACTCAGCCGCAGGTATGCGCTTCTCCTTCATGGGCGCCTACTCGGTTACAACCGGATCCGGATGGCCCCGAGGATCGGCAACATACTGACCTTCCACACCCCAAGGAGCCTACTTCTACAAAGTTATGCCCTTCGGGTTAAAACGCGCGCCACCTACCAAAGGATGGTGAACAAGGTATTCACCCGACAAATAGGGGCGAAATATGGAGGTCTCGTGGGCGACATGATCGTGAAAAGTCGCCGGGGCTGCACACCTTGGCGACTTGCGGAAACCTTCGCCACACGCGAGGAGGTATGGGATGCGCCTCAACCCGGCCAAGTGCGTCTTTGGCGTGACATCGGGCAAGTTCCTCGGGTTCATCATACATGAGAGAGGAATTGATGCCAACCGAGAAGATCCGAGCTCTCGCGACATGAGGTCTCCAAGTCTGATAAAGGAGCTGCGGTGCCTTAACGGAAGGATAAGCGGCTCTGTCGGTTCCTATCGGTCGGAGATAAGTGCCTCCCTTTCTTCCGAGTCCTCAAAGACCGAAGAACTTCCAATGGGCGGCGAGTGCGAGGAGCCTTCGCGCCTGAGCGCACTTATCGAGCTACCCCGACTTACCTCGGTATCTGCGTCGAGAAAAACTTACTCTTTATCTGGCGGCATCTCGGCATGCGATGAGCTCGGTCTTTGGTGAAAGAAGCCCCGATCGCAACACCGTTACTACATCGACCACGTCTTTGCGTGGGCGGGCGCTATCCTCCCATTGAAAGGCTGGCATTGGCACTCGTTCTAGCGGCTCGGAAGCTACGCCCCTACTTCCAAGCCCATACGATTGAGGTATCGGCCGACCAACCTGCGTCAAGTTCTTTCTAAGTTTGGCGTGGCGGCGCCTCCTAAAGTGGTCGGTGGAGCTATCCGAGTTCGACCTGCTGCTGGCCAGGAACGGCCATCAAGGCCCGAGCCTTGGCGACTTCATCTCGGAGTTAACACCACCGGAAGTGAAAGCGTAGAGCGGATCCGCCGAGATCTGGATGCTGGATCATCCACCTCCGAGGCGGCGCGGACTCGTGCGGAAGATCTGGCGGACACGCTTTGGCGTTCCCTCCGCCGGCCGCGGCCACAAACAACGAGGCCGAATACGGTAGTTGGCGGGCCTCCGTTTGGCGGCGAGATGCAACTAGGAGCAATCCACATTCTCACGGATTCCCAACTTGTCTCGAGCAAGTTGGTGGAAGTATCGAGCGCGGGACTCGACCATGTCCGGATACTAGCACCGGTAAAAGCCCAAACCTCTAACTTTCCACGCTTCACTCTGTCCGGGGTGCGGGTCCCGAGCGAGCAGGCGGACCAGCTCGCAAAATTGGCCTCGGGGCCGACCGGAGGAACATCCGAGGTCGAAGAGCTGACACACCGGTCGGTCGCCATCATGGAGATCGGTGATCCTGGAGTTCCGACCACCCCACCAACGTGGATTCAGGAAGTTCTGAAATACAAACGCGAGGGGATCCTGCCGGCGGATGAGGTCAAGGCACGGCGGCTCGCGAACTCGAGCGTGGTGCTGCGAAATCGGCGACCGACTCTACAAAGGTCGTTTTCCCACCCCTACTCGATGCTTAGATCCGATGGCGGAAGTGATTCTCGCCGAGGTCCACGGCGGGATTTGTGGGGAGCATATGGCGGCGAACTCTGGCCTTCAAAATCTGCGCCGGGGCTGTGCGGCCTCTGCCGCACCGAGCGCCAAGGCTTTCGTGCGTCGGTCGACACTTGCCAGCGCCTAGGCCGCGCCCGCGGCTCCTGCGGTCCGCTCGCCTCCATGGATTGCGCTGGCCCTTCGCTCAATGGGAATGGACCTCTTGGGGCCGTTCCCGGCGTCTGGCGGCGGAGGCACATCATCGTGGGGATAGACTATTTCACCAAATGGGTGGAAGCGAGCCACAGCAACCATCACAACCGAGCAGGTCGAGCGAGCAGTTCGTATGGAAGAACATTGTGACCGGTTGATGCCCAGCGTTATCATCACCGATAACGGGACCCGGTTCGCCCGACACTTTTCGGTTTTGGAGTTCTGCGCAACTTATCACATCCGGTGAGGTTTAGCTCGGTGGCCCACCCGGACCAGCGGGCTTGCCGAGGTGACCAACCGATCTATCTTTGGATGGACTTAGGAAAGAACTGCAGAAGCCCGATCGAGTGGGTCGCGAGCTTCGAACATCCTATGGTCTCTGCGGACTACCCGAAGGCGGCAGGCGAGTCCCCTCTGACTGGCATTCGGCGTGGAAGCGATCCTACTGCGAACTGGTCATCCCAACATTCGGGTGGAGAACTACGAGAGTCCACCTCGGCCCGGGAGTTCGGGTGGCTGGACTGCTGGAAGAACGCGAGGGCTAGCGCCTGCGTAAAAATCTTGGCGTACAGCGAAGTGTGGCGGGAGTTACAACAAGAGGTGCGCCCTCGACCCCTCGGGGTGGGCGACTTAGTCCTCCATGAGCGTAAGCGACCCGCTCACTCGAGGGCAAGCTTGCACCAAGTGGGAAGGCCCCTGCAGGAGTAGTCCAAGCGGTCAGGCCAGGAGCGTTAGGCTCGCGACTATGGTAGGCGGCGTTCAGAGGACTTGGAACGTCCACAACCTTAAGAAATATTTTGTCTAAGGACAAACGGGAGTAAGTCACATCGCACTCAAACCATTAGAAAGAAGTTGAAGATCAGATTGAGAAAGCAAGTTTGTATTACCAAAAGTTTTGGATTACAAATGGGCCTCACGGGAAGAAGTATTACAAAAGAAAGGGGAAGCCCTCCAAAATAAAAAAAGAGATCTTCAGCCGCAGCTGTGAAGGCTGTCGTCGAAGGAACCTCGCCAGCATGTCGACTTCGATCTTCGTGGCATGAAACGGCGATTCTCTCGACCGCTGAGCTCGAGGACATGCTCGAACCGGGCCGTGGCAACTTTGTACCCATACTGTATGATACACGCCCGTCCGGCCAGCCGAGGAGGAAGCCCTCCGACTTCTTGTAGGCGCCGACGCCTCCGGTCCTTCTCGCCGACTTCTCCGCAGCGCAAGGGCTTCGGGCGGCCTGCAACTCGGCCTCCCGAGGTCACCGCCGCTAATCCTCAAGCCTCTCCATCCGGAGGCGGTTCTCCGCCTTCAACGCCCGAGGATCTTCGCAGCCCGGCCTCGCCGCCGAGGCGCCTCGAAGCTCGGGCGGTCAGCGCCACTTCCGCGCCCATAACCACAGACGCTGCTCGGCAGCGGCAACCGCCTCGGTCCCGACCCGCCGGGCCTCTCGAGCTGGGCGGCGCAACTCCAAGTTGCGCCCACCCAGGCCATGCACCAGGCGACCGGAATCGTGCACCCGGTCGAGGAGAGCAGTGGTGTAGTGGAGACCCTGCACAAGAAAAAGACGCTGAAAGGGATGAACAGAGCTAAGCCCAGAGGATACAAGAAAAACGGTGCTTACCCACAACACTGACTTAGCGGACTTGGCGAGCAGCGCCTCCGAGGGGAGCGTGTACAAGTCCCGAGCCATGTCGGGATGGAGCGCCCCCCGGAGATAGCGGGCCGAGGGCTCTCCCCCGACCCACACCTTGTCCCCCCGGGATGCACTGCCACCGGGCCACGAGAGGGTCGCCCGCTGCCCCGAAGGACCTCCCCATCATTCGGAAAGGCGGCTCATCCTTCCCGATGTGACCCGGCACGAGGTCCTGCATGGATGGAGGGCGCTGGCCCTTCCGGTCGCCCCTTGGTGGACCCGGCTCTCTCGGCGAAGAGGCTGGTTCCGGTCGTTCGACGCCCGGCCGGCATGGCCCGCTGGCGCCTCGAGTCCACCACGTCCTTGGACCTCGCCCTCTTCTTACGCGCCCCTCCTCAGCGGTGCGCGAGGCCATCCCCGCAGCTTAATGCGCCGGAGAAGCGCGGAGATGGTCCCCTCGGAGCACGAGTCGTGGAAGGACCGCGAGTTCACCATCCACCGCAAAGAACAACGGATATGTCGGAAGGCGGTATGAGATCCAAAGAAAGGCAAAACAACGGCGGCCTACCACGAGGCGCGGACTTAGTCCGGCCTCCACGGCCAACTGCTCGACATGTTGCGGATGGCTTGCGAGGAAGGAGGATTACCCTCGGTGCTCGAGGTGAGCACGCTCCTCGGCACTCGGCCGGGCGGTGTTGTCGATGGTCGCCAGCGACCACGAACCCCAAAACCCGGTCCCACAGCCTTTGGACAAAAAGCGCCTCTTCCACCCTTTGTTATTGGTGGGGCGCGCTAACCGAAACCACAGTCGGCGGCGGTAGCCCGACCCCTTGAAGCGGCGAGAGGAAAGGTTGCGGGTCGGGGTAATGTTAGCGTAGTGGCACTCCCTAGGAAAACCACGGATACCGCCAAGAGTTGGGGTTATGCGGGAGGCGAAAATGCGCCACGAGGAGATCTGAGCTACTGATGGTAGGTGTAGGGAAAGGCGCGGGCCGGCCTCTAGGGCATCGGCGGTCGGCCCGCCCTTGGGAGCAGGTCAAAAGCCGTTGTCGCCAGCGGCCGGGAGATTAAACTCCTCGGGATGCCGTGGCGCCGCGGAGAATCCCCACCATCACGCTCGTCCAAGGCGGAGTCTTGAGTCGTCTTGGCCCACGATAAGGCCTCTAGCATGCGCGCCGCTTGCATCGAGGAAGGGTTGGAAGCGAGGAGATAAAGGAGAGCGGCGACCGGGTTATGGCCCGATGGGGAGGAGGAGGAAGAAGCGAGAGGAGGAGGAAGTGGAAGGAAGACCCATCGCACACTAACCTATAATGGAAGAGATCGGTTGGAAGAAGTCAAAGGGAGCCTAGGAGGAAACTTGAAGGAAGGCAGCGGCGGGAGAAGAGATGAATACTCGATAAAGAGATGGAAAAAAGCGGAGCTCCTATTTATAGAAAAGGGGCCTCGACCTTTCGCCTCGGCGGCGGCGACATGACACGCCACATCGCCCAATGGCATCACATCAGGCGATCGAAGCCGGCGTCATCTTAATGAAGAGCGGCGTGTACACCCCGGGTAAGAAACTTATCCATGCGCGGTATCACCGATTCCGGCAACCGCACTATCGCGGGCGTTTTCGGCGGCTGCGGCGGTTGATTTCTAGGTCTTGAGCGGGAGCTCGACCACCGCGGTAATGCAGGCCTTGGCGGCGGCTCGGCGCACTCATCCGGCGGTCGGCGATTCTGGTATTCTAGGCCTTGGCGGAGCTCGGCCCGCCTCGGCGATGATTGGCGACCAGTTTTCTAGGTCTTGGCGGCTCGACCACGTATTGCAGGCCTTGGCGGCGGCTCGGCGCATTCATCGGCGGTCGGCGATTCTGGTATTCTAGGCCTTGAGCGGGCTCGGCCACACATCCCAAGCAATGGTTTGGCGACCACGGTTCTTCTAGGTCTTGGCGGCGGCTCGACCATCGCGGAATTCAGGCCACGTCGTGCGTGACCTCGGCCCCCTTTGCCAGCGGCGGTCGGTAAGGAGAGTTGAACATCGCCGCCCTTACCCGAGCGGCGATTCGGTACATGGTCTCGGCGGTTGCTCGACCATCGGTCTTATGGGTCAGCGCAAGTTTGGCCCTTAATTACGGCAGCGGCAGCGGCGGGGATCGGTGTCTCCTCGACCCCCATTTTCCGAGCAGCGGTTCGGCTATTATGTTTTCTCGGTCGTGTGCGTGACCTCGACCCCTTGAACCAAAATGGCGAATTCGTGGCGAGGAGGACCTTGCGGCGTCTCAACCCCGACTTCGGACGTCGGCTTGGCGAGGAAAATCGGGCGTCTCGACCCCTTTCGCCATCCGAGCGGCGGTTCGCTCTCGTTTCTTAGGCCACGGCGGCTCGGCCACACACATATCGACGAGTTGGCTATCATGGTTTTCCGGTGCGTGTGCGTGACCTCGACCCCTTGTACCAAAATGGCGGGTCGGCAAGCGAGGAGGACTGGGCGTCTCAACCCACGACTTCGGGCGTCGGCTTGGCGAGGAAAATCGGGCGTCTCCTCGACCCACATCCCGAGCAGCGGTTCGGCTACTCTGATTTCTTAGGCCACTGGCGGCTTCGGCCACACACACATCGAGCAGCGGTTCGCTGCAATTTTAGGCCTGGCGGGCTTCGGCCACACACATCGAGCGGTTCGCTCTCTGTTTCTTAGGCCACGGGCTTCGGCCACACACATCGAGCGGTTCGGCTATAATTTCTTAGGCCTGGCGGCTCGGCCACATACATCGAGCGTGGTTCGGCTGTGCGTTTCAGTGCCTGGCCGGCCCTAGTACCCAACAGCGGTGTGCGAAACTTGGACGCCTTGGCCCCCGGCGTGCTCACACACTGCTAGTTCAAGGCCAACTCGCGAGTCTCAACCTCGATTACGGGCGTCGGCATGGCGAGCGGAACTTCGGGCGTCTCCTCGCGCATCTATCGAGCAGCGATTCGGTACATGATCTTGGCGGCGGCTCGATCGCCGGCATCCTAGGCCTTGGCGGCTCGGCACAATATCGAGCAGCGGTTGGTGACCATAACTACGGGTCTTGAGGTTCCTCGACCCCCTTTATCCCGAGCAGCGGTTGGTGCGAATCTCGAGCTTCCTCGATCGTCAGTTTTCCGGTCTTGGCGGCGCCTCGACCCCCATCCTGCAAAGGATTCGGTCAACTCGACAACACGGTGGAAGCTGCGAGATCTCGATTCGGCAACCATGTTCTTCGGCGACACCCTCTAAATTGTCCGCGAGTGGCTTTTTGCGGGGGTAGTGATAGGGATTTTAAGTATGGCGAGACACGGTCTTGGCCGTACCCGGATAGCGTCATCGCCCCTCCTGCGCTCCCCAACAACGCGATTGGGCGGATGTCGCTTCTCCTCGGCGCATCGCCCCAACCACCCAACGATTGACCACGGCAGGCACTGCGGGAGTCGGGCGTCGCCACTGCGATCGATCGAGCGGGTCCTCCGTCAAACCTATTTAAGCCGAGCAGTAAGGCGGGTGGATGGAGAGGCTGGGCCCAGCACTTTCTTGGCAAAACCCTTGCTCCGCGAAGCGGTCAGAGGTGAGTAGACTCGGACACCCCGCAACTCACTCACAGGAATAGCGGCCGTGACGGGCGGCACTGAGATCTCTCTCTCTCTCTCTCTCTACATAACAACTCACTCCTCCCATCCGACTTTGACTTGGCGTCGGAGGGTCGAGCGAGCATCCGACCCGCCTTGCTGCAGGTCTCGTCCCCGACGTCCGAGGAGTGCGTAGCGACCTTCGGGCGATGCTGGCGTGGCGAGGAGCCGTCGGCAGGCCCGAACCGTCGAGGGCGACCCGGCCGGATCCGCGCAGTGGGCCCCGGGGTCACGGTAAAATCTGTTTTCCCCTAACACATACATATTGATGTTAAGTAGGCATGTCACCCCAGACAAGGTAGCAAACAGAGAAGATTGAGACTTAGTTTTTGGTTTTGAAGATATTATGATAAATGCTGGGTTTGGTTAGAGGACATGCTTACACGAGGACATCCACCAGATGCTATAAAATATACTAAATTAACAAATAGGTATTGGAAGGTCAATCACTTGCATGAAACTTACCAACAAATTATAGAAAGAGTAATTAGTTCTAATGTGATTGTATCCATTGTTAGAGATGGCAATCTGAAAGGAACTCATCATCGACGTTGGCTGAATCATGATAAGAAGGAAAGACAAATTTGAAACATAATTGAACTGTTTAATCTAAGGACAAAATAACATAATTTTGTTCAGGATGCTCATAAACTTGTGTCCGAGATGACTGAAAACATGCTTGTTACCTGATTCCTGCATATGCTTTAGTCTGTGACTAGTGTTGCCCTGGTGAAGTTGCTAAGGCTGAAGTCTTCGGTGGATGAAATGTTACCGAAGGAAACCTGATTTCATCACATTTCTTAATTATGGATCTATGGCGCTCGAGGCCCAGATTGTCGCAGCTCCAATGGTTATTGTCGGTTGATGATTAGATTTAGCTGCCATGTTTCTTCCCATGACAACAAAAACCAACTACTTGGAAGGTGCATGTAATTATATAAAATATTTTGATTAGTTATTCTTTGATTTGTTGTATCTAACCATTTGTGTCTACCGCAGGTCACAATTAGCTTCAAGTTTATGCATGTTCAATTTGCAAAAGTGAATTGCATACCAGTATAATTGGAGAAGTGGAAGTTCAAAATGCATAATAGGAGCAATAAGCTCAAATTTCTACCAGGTGAAAAAATTATACTTGGTCTTTTGACATCCTAAGTTTACTATTGCAATAGGGGTTATGCTTAATCGGGCTTGAAATAAAGAAGTGCATTCGATCAGGCTTGTGATGGTGAACTACTTTTTGGACCTCTAATTGCATGCTTGAAGTGATCATGCTTATCTTTCGTCGGCTCATTTCTCTTTTGATTAGTTGTGATTGATTTATCTGAGTTGACCATCTCTATGTCAGTCAACATTGAATTGAAAATTATTAAAAAATTGAGTTACACATAATTGTCTTGAGTTGTCTTTTTTTTTTTTTTATTAATTCTATCATATTTCTTCCCATGGACTGGATGGTTTTGCTCAGAAAACACAGTTTTCAGATATAATTAGTTCTCATCTTGAGCTTCCTTTCTAAATGGATGCCTTTGACTTCTCAGATTGAGCAGATTGGCAGGTTGAATGTTTTTACATTATATGGCTCAGACTACAAACTAAAGCTTTCTACATGATTAGGAAAGTAGGACATTCTCTGACTAGTTTCTTGAAATAGGATCTACCAAGCATCATGAGAGATGCTATGAAATGACAGGCAGGGAATCGTCAATCTGGCCATCTGCTGTCTTGCTTATCTTTGGTGTCTGAAACTCATTAGTGGCATCATCTCAAATGCAGAGTCCTGAATGTCTTCCGAAGAATGTCATCTGTGATGCAACCACCTAAAGAGAATATATTTACGACACTAGGGTGGCTGCAATTGATGCTATTTGTGAGGAAGGGCAGAATCTTTTATGACATTGGTCGACAAGATCTTGCGTTTTTTGCTGGTTTCTACTGACTTGCTGGACCTTGGGTTTGGGTTTCTTTTGGCATGGTATGGTGATGTGTGGCCATAATCATTTTTAGGACTAAAATGTTGATTTGACCTGTTAATTTCACTTTCTAAAGAAATAATTAATATGATAAGCATTTCCTGGAATTATTAAAAAAGCCAAGTCCTGTTATTTGCATCCATCTTTGCTATATGGGATGTGGAAGATAAAAATGGTGTGTGGAAAAGTAACACAACAACCATTTTGTTTGCCAACACAAGGTTGTAGTTTGTTTGTTTTGTGGATGTGCTAGCTGAAAGTATAATGGTTTAATTAGAAATTCCAATATATACTTCTTACAATTTGTTTGTTCCTTTTGTGTTTTTTTAAGATTAAAATCTGCCTTAATTTTTTTCAAAATAAGGCCATTGTTAATCTCAGATCTATCCTCAATTCTATGTTCAAGTCAGATTCTGATCAGTTGTTCACTCAATCAGCCTACGATTTCTCTTGGTATCTTGCTTTTCCTACAGCTGTGTTTTTATGATAACCTGCAGAAATGAATTCAGCTGGTTAAATTAGGTAAGATGTTAACAATGTTGGTTTGAGGGCTGAACTTCAAATTCGGTGAAAGCCTTAATCATTCACTATCTTGGTGTGCCAGAAAATTGACTGAGAAGTGGTAGGCGACCTACTAGACAAAAAACATCAAGAACTCTCCTTTGTTCTGTACTGACTCTTCACCCCAACTCAGTAGATGTAGGAATATCAAGAAGCACCATATAAGTTTGTTTTTGGTTTAGTTCTACTATTTCTGAATGACAAGTAACTCAAAATACACCTTTTGTTTGGCGTGACCTGAGTTAGGTGATGTTTAGTACATAATTACTCCACCTACAAAGGAAATATGCTCATGTTTGGCTTGACTTGCTTGCTAAGTATCAAACAAGCATTATTGTACTGTAATTATTTAGTTTTGGTCCCAAAATTAGCATAGGTCATTGTGGTGGAGCTTAATTATTGAGATTGTTTAGTTTATATCCCCAAATAATCATAGGTTGTTCTAATGGAATGATTAAAAAAGGAATTAAGACAATGATAAAAATAGAAAGGTATATTTTTTATTTTAATTTTATTTTTAATGGAAGGTATAGTTTTTTTTTTTTACAGGAATATTATTGTTTCTAAATGGTCTAGAGTCATCGGAAAATTTTGAGGCCTAAAATCATTTTTCATGATCCTGAAATCATGTCTGATCCGTTTGATCAAAGTAGTGCTGGAAATTTTTATAATTTAATGACAGATTATTTATTTTTTACTTTGGAATATGTAAAGTGAATCGTAATATTTTTCCTACATATAATTTTTTAAGTAGTGTTAGTTAAATTAGGAATCTTCATCCATTGAATGTTGTAGAAAAAAAGTCATAATGTTATGCAAGTTGAGATCCCTACTTCAGCCACAACTTGGCTTAAAGATGTTTGATTCTCTTCCTTGGAAGTTATGGAAATATGTTAATTCACTGTGATTTTTGATGTTATTAAATAGTAATAATCACTTTTTTTTTTAATCTATTGTGTGACAATTTCCCATTTAGTGTAGCTCTGTTTTTGATGGTTTTCTGATGAACTCTGTGGCCCTGCTTGCAAATTGGTCATCACTCTTGTGGAAAGCTTTGTATTCAAAATAATTGTAAAATTAAGTTGGAAGAAGATTTATGGTTGAGCGTCTAATTATTTATTCCTTACAATGGCCTAGAGAGAATGAAATCTCATGATTACTCATTCCCAAAAAAAAAAAATTTGTAGTCCTTCATAAATTATCATGCTATGTGAGAGCGGACCTTAAGCCTGGTCCAGCACTCGATAAAGGCTCTTTAGGTGAGAAGAGGCATAGTTCAGATGAGAAGTGTCTATCTCTCTCGGAAAAAATAAAGAGCGTCTACCACATTTAGCAAGCCAGTTGGGCTGTCTTTGTTTGATGAAGACTGATGATTACTTCGTTTGAGGAACTTGACCTCGTTTGATAGGTTGGTGTTCTACAATGTAGCCGCATTTGCATTTTATCCAGTTAAATTATATTGCTCTCATCAGACATGCATGTGCATTATGCAGTCATGAACCAGCATGTGGGATGAGAGACACATCGAAGGCCTTGCATTCATGGATAGCTATGCGCCACCGACAGCACGGTGGAGCACACCACCGACGCTAAACATCTGCATAAAACAAAACACTCCATGTCCAGGAAGGTGTGCGCTTTGTTCTTTTCTGTCTGCTTTCACCCGTCTCCATAAGCATAGCTGGGTTCCGATATCTCTGAACTTAATGATTCTTGTTGCTACGTCACGCATTAGTAGGTACCCAGTGAAATCCTTGGCAATCATTGAAGTGTTTGATTTGCAAACACCGTCATGCCTCAAATAATCGAGAGCCACCCTGGCCTCCACACAACTGTTTCGGAGCCTATCCTCTTGATGACCTTGACATACCCACCGAGTCCCCAGAAGCTCTTCTGGTTTGGAGGTGGATCAATTTTGGAACTCCACAACCTTCGATGATTTGGTGAAATTTCAACCTTTTGAAGGGCACTTACCAGATTTTCATGCGAGTTTCATGAAAAGCATTAGTTATTGATTGCATGTAGCATAAATATCAGTCCATCTACATAAAATTCGATTCTATTGTGTTCCTTATGTGGCATTGGTAGCTTTGGAAAATTTTTATCCAGTCTGGTGGTTTCCTGCATCTTTCTCCGGTGTTCAAGATTATTTGCCCCCAGGAACAAACAACAAATGAGGAAATATATATATATATATATGAATGAAGGCAGAAAAGATCTAGCCTTACATTGCTCTGCAAATTATTGATTGGACTTAATGCAGCACCGATCAAGGCACCCCCCACCCGAGATATTTTGCAGGCATACCATCCCACACTCTGTACTCTCCCCTATCATATCCCATCCTTGCAGTTGCAGGCCCGGCCACAATTTTACACTATAATGATCATGTCACGTCAACAGGACTACATCCTCGCATATAATAACACTCCGTCGGCTTACTCTTGTTGTATTTATTTCTCTAAACCTCTTGTAGGTATTTTATTAAATTGTCAATGATTTGAGAGAGAATGCACTGACAAATTTTGAGTGGATGTCAGCACACTGGCATGTAAGACCACCTAACTTGGTAACACAACAACAGGCTCACGTGATTACTGGTTCCTTCATCTCCTTTTTACCCAGCACAGTCCCCGGAACCCAGCAAACTCAATCTGATGAGCCTCTCCTTAGCCAGATAAGCTGAACTTATTTTCATGTCATGTATTCTAAATTTCGAATATATTCGGACTGGGCCTTTTTTTTTTTTTTTTTTTTGTATTTTGCTTCAATAAACCCCACATCCAACCATCATGCCCCACTCTCTACCAACCGTTTGTGTCTTAAAATATCCCTCCCCCAAATCAACATGTCCTCCCACATCTACAAAAGGTCATAGCCATCTCGAAGCTACTTGCAAGCATTCCTTGCCTCTGTCTCCTCCCTTGGTACACCCCCGCACCACTCACCTTTCTCTCGCTGTCCCTCTTCTCCATCCTTCAGTCTTCATATTGATCTTCTTATATATCAGTCTCTTAGATTTCCTTCTCCAATCTCCCTATTCTTCACACTCTGCTGTATATATAATACATACACACAATTTTTCTGGTTCTTTCTTCTTCCTCGTTACACACACGAGTGAAAAAAGTTCAACCATGAGGGAGATCCTGCACATCCAAGCCGGGCAGTGCGGCAACCAGATCGGCGGCAAGTTCTGGGAGGTGGTGTCGGACGAGCACGGCATTGACCCCAAGGGGAATTACGTCGGCGACTCCCGCCTGCAGCTGGAGCGGGTGAACGTCTATTACAACGAGGCCAGCGGCGGCCGGTATGTGCCGCGGGCGGTGCTCATGGACCTGGAGCCGGGAACCATGGACGCGCTGCGCGTCGGTCCCTACGGCCAGCTCTTCCGCCCCGACAACTTCGTCTTCGGCCAGAACGGGGCGGGCAACAACTGGGCCAAGGGGCACTACACCGAGGGCGCCGAGCTCATCGATGCCGTCCTCGATGTGGTCCGTAAGGAGGCCGAGAACTGCGACTGCCTCCAAGGTATGTTGCGTCCGTATACATAATAACAAGGATTTCTTTGTACGTGAATTCCGATGGTGGTGGTGGTGATGGTGGTGGTGACAGGGTTTCAGATCTGCCACTCGCTGGGAGGAGGGACCGGGTCGGGGATGGGGACGCTGCTGATATCGAAGATCCGGGAGGAGTACCCGGACCGGATGATGCTGACGTTCTCGGTGTTCCCGTCGCCCAAGGTGTCGGACACGGTGGTGGAGCCGTACAACGCGACGCTGTCGGTGCATCAGCTGGTGGAGAACGCCGACGAGTGCATGGTGCTCGACAACGAGGCGCTCTACGACATCTGCTTCAGGACCCTCAAGCTCACCAACCCCAGCTGTGAGTGCGCCCGCCCCCTTTCGTTACTCCTCTCGCCGAAGAACCGCACTTGCAGCCTTAAATTGGTTTGCAGGTGGTTCGAGTTCTTGCTGCTTCTGCTGCTGCTCATGGTTTCATGTCTCGTCTATATATGTGTGTAGTTGGTGACCTGAACCACCTCATCTCCACCACCATGAGCGGCGTGACGTGCTGCCTCCGCTTCCCGGGGCAGCTCAACTCCGACCTGCGCAAGCTGGCCGTCAACCTCATCCCCTTCCCCCGCCTCCACTTCTTCATGGTGGGCTTCACCCCGCTGACGTCGCGCGGCTCCCAGCAGTACCGCGCCCTCACCATCCCGGAGCTCACCCAGCAGATGTGGGACGCCAAGAACATGATGTGCGCCGCGGACCCCCGCCACGGGCGCTACCTCACCGCCTCCGCCATGTTCCGCGGCAAGATGAGCACCAAGGAGGTGGACGAGCAGATGATCGCGGTCCAGAATAAGAACTCCTCCTACTTCGTGGAGTGGATCCCCAACAACGTCAAGTCCAGCGTCTGCGACATCCCCCCCACCGGCCTCTCCATGTCCGCCACCTTCATGGGCAACTCCACCTCCATCCAGGAGATGTTCAGGCGCGTCTCCGAGCAGTTCACCGTCATGTTCCGCCGCAAGGCTTTCCTGCACTGGTACACCGGGGAAGGCATGGACGAGATGGAGTTCACCGAGGCCGAGAGCAACATGAACGACCTCGTGTCCGAGTACCAGCAGTACCAGGACGCCGTCGCCGACGCGGACGACGACGAAGCCTACGGCGACGAGGCGGAGGAGACCTAAGCTATTAGTGCATGCGTGCGGCGAGGAAGACTGGCTGTTCGATACTTCTTTTCATCTCTCTGTGTGTGCGCGTGTGATGGGGTTTTCTATTGTGAATTTTTACACTTCAATCGTTGCCTATATATATATATATATATATATATCGTGAATGGTTTGTATAAATAATGCGAGAATGCTAATTATTGTTTGCCTAGCGAGTGACATCAATGATTTCTACATATTAAAGATGGGGGTCTTAAACAGAACCCATCACCAGATGAACGGCCAAAAAAATCTTTCACTATTTGTCGATCAAACCCAAGATACGTCGTCAGATTCCCAGACTGCCTGCTCTAAGTTTATTAATCCAGCAGTGTGCATGTACTTAAAAACCAAGCAAATTATTCCCAACTTGTTCGTCGAATACATGAATCCATCACACTCTCCAATAAGATACATTAGAAATGTTTGACTAGGTTATTTACGTTTGCAACCCTCTTCCTCCATTGAACTCAATCTCTGCGCTGATGTTGATTGGGCACGTCATGCAAGTCCATGAGATCGAAAGTCCAGTTGCTGAACCACAGAATCAAGGACCTAACAGACGGCGGTTTCTTCGAGCAAGCCCTCCATGTTTACCGATGTCTTCGTCTTTCCGATGTAAAGCCCGACAGGTTCACGTTCACGTATGTGCTCAAGTCCTGCGTCGGCATTTCAGCTATTGATGAAGCGATGTCGATCCACTCCCACATCTTCAAGTGTGGTTTCGTATGCAATTTGCTTATCACTAATTCCTTGATAGAAATGTATTCTAATTTTGGCGCTTTAAGCTTCGCCCGGCAGTTGTTTGATGATATGTCTCAGAGGAACTTGGCTTCCTGGAACTTAATGATTTCTGGCTACGGGAAGAACGGTTACTATAAGTTAGCCTTGGAGCAGTGTAGTTATATGAAGCACGAAGGATTAGTATTAGATAAAGTGGGTGTAAAGATTGTTCTTCCGATAATTGGGCATGTGAAAGCCTTTGGTCTGGGTAAATGCATTCATGCTCATGTCATCACTACTGGTTTATCTAAAGACACAACTGTAGTGACTGCTCTTTTAGACATGTATTCGAGATGTGGAGAATTTCGTGCTTCGAACCATCTCTTTGATGAGATATCGCACAAGGATGTCATATGTTGGAATGCAATGATCACCGGGTACTCTCAACGTGGTAAACCTCTTTTGGTTCTTGAGCTCTTTAAGCGAATGCTGTTTGAAGGCTTCGGGCCAAGCATTCCTACCATATTGCTTCTACTTCATGCTTGCACTGTTCTATCTGTTATCCAAGTTGGAAAGTGTATGCATGGCTATATCACAAAGCTTGGTTTCAGTTCAGATGTTTCTGTAAGTGGACTTCTGATAGATATGTACTCTAAATGTGGAGAGTTGGGTTCTGCTTCTCATGTTTTCAGTGAGTTGTCCAGAGGGAATGTTCATTCATGGACTTCCATGATTCATGGTCTTGGCATGCATGGGTATGGCAGGGTTGCTCTGATGGCATTTTTTAAGATGGTGAAGATGGGCATTGTTCCTGATGGCATCTGCTTCCTTGTCTTGCTAGCTTCTTTCAGCCACTGTGGAATGATGGAGGAAGGGCATAAAATATTATATTACATGGTATCACAATATGGCGTCCAGCCTAGTATGGAGCACTATGCAAGCATAGTTGATCTTTTTGGGCGGGCAGGATACATAAATGAAGCAGTGGGGTTTCTATCGCAGATGCCAATAGAACCGGATAGCACTGTCATGGGGGCTTTACTTAGTGCATGTAGAATTCATGATCATAAAGAGACACAAGAAGTATTTGAGAGGTTCATCGAACCAAAGTGGTCAGCTGCAGGTCTCTACAAGGTCTTGGTGGGCATTCATGCATGCAGGGGCTGTTGGGATGAAGTCATTAAGATCAGAAGGTTGTTGAAAGAGAGGGGTTTAAAGGGTACCTCCGGATGTAGTTTGATAGAACTAAATCCATGAAGTTTGAAAATGATTTCATAATTTTATCACATATTTCTCATGTGATGGAAGCTGAGACATTTAATTTAGTTTGTTCTTCTTCTCATTTATCCTCTTCTTCCTGACACATAGATTAGGTAAAGAAGAAGCCGAAAGAAAACCCAAAGAACTCGTGTTAAGATCAGGTTCATATACATGTTTTAGAAGAGCAAAATACAAATTATAACGTCAAGTTGAACAGTTAAGCTAACTTTTAATTTTATAAGAATCTGATGAAGAAGATGCTGAACCAGGCTCGAATGGGGCACTGTTGTTGTCATCTCATTTGTTCTGGATGTAAATGCATTGGGAAGGTTACCATCCTGAATCTTGAAGCTCAACGGTGCCTGAGCTTCCAGATGGAAACAGAACCATGCCCATTTAAATCTATGTGATTTTGGAGGTCTCAATCACTGGAATCCAGCATGATTTGATGGAGATCACAGCAGGGATCTCTTTGTGCACTGATGAACAAGGAGCAGTTGTTAGCGGTTGTTACGGTTGCCAACAAGAAGATCCATATGTATAATACATTAGTCTATGAAGCTCTAGGTTTTGAGGAGCATACCAGTTTGGCATTATGTCACCCTTGGGAGTCCACACACACCAGAGGCACTGGAGATCTCTCCAGATTACTTGGGAGGCACATCACTTGTAACATTCTTGCAGCAGTTCCGGTTGGAAATGTGTTAAAGAGTGCCACTGGAGGACATTTTCAGAGGACTGAGGAAGTTGATGTGGCTTCGGGTAGGTGTGAGCTTAGAGATGTGGAACAAGAATTTGGAGTAGTCTTAGATCATGCACATACACCAGATTCCCTGTCCAGACTTTTGGACACTGTTGCAGACCTATGGCCTGCAGAGTCGTCTTTGGTATGCTACTTTTCAAATGCATTTTCCTTCATATCTTCAGATTCATACATTTGGTTCTTTACTTCATGTTGGTAATACTTATGTGCTAAAATGATTCCTTGTTTGCTCTTAGATGTCATACTTCATGAACTTCTGCTGAATAACTCAATTTCCCTGGCTGATTGTATAAAAGATTACAGTCTTGATACATTTTCCTGGAAAATTTTGGAAAATAAGATTAGTATCTTTGGCAGATAGCAAGAGCTAAACTGCTGATTCAAATATGTAGAACAAGGGCTGAGAGTAATACATGATAAAAACAAGTACATAAAATCAAGTTGAATTTTTTTCAGTTAGTTTTAAATTTATACTTATTTAAGCAAATAGTATCAGGTTTTATTCACCGACAAATTTTTCTCTCCTAAGTCAAGTGTACTTCTAGGGTAGTGTTTGGACTTGAGTGTTACAGCTGAATGGTTGAAATTTTCCTCACAATGTAAACCATTCGTCACACTAAATGGATGACAATATTTTATTAATCAAAGAGGGAAAATGGTTCTAGTCTTGCATTTCAGTGCTTCTCCTATGATTTCTTAATTTTTATTTGTTAATCTAGATTAGTCCTTGACTATTATCTGGTAAAAGGTTACACTATTGTAATGTAATTAAATTTGTCAAGGTTCTTTGCTAGATATGAACAAGTTTGTGATATGTTGGTGCCTTTTCAGTAATCGATGACTGGTTTATTGGCTATAATTTGTCATTTTTCCATGTAGATGGTGAGCACTTATTGCTGTTATTGGATGTTTAGAGAAGGATTGGTTTGGTGCACATAACTTATACATATGAATACAAATTGAGAAGAAACATGATAATAAAACCAGTTATTGTTATGTTAACTACAGTGCCTTTGTATGATTTGTTGGATAGATCATTTTCCCTATTTTCCTGATAAAATTAAAAAAAGCAAAAATTCAGCATGTGGTCATTGTCAAGAACTCGAAGTTTGGCTTTTTAAGTCAAACAATTATTCATATTATGGCATTTACTTGAAGTGAAAATTCAAGCCATTTTAACCTCCCTTATAGTATTTTACTATTTTAAACAGAATAATACAGCTTTGATACAGTCTTGGAGTTTGGAAGCTTTTTGCTTACTGTTGTTCTGTGTACAGTGTTTTGGATGTTAAAGTATATGTTCATGTGTGCCACATGAGAGAGAGAGTGTGTATATGTGTGTTTGTGTGTGTGTGAGAGAGGGACCTTTGATGACAAATTTCAATGGACAAAGGTTTTGTGGTACTGTTGACATCTGACGATCCAGGGAACGAAGATCTGTGATATATTGAACCTGTTTTATATAATTCAGTCCTGAATTTTAATTAGATTGATATAAAATTGAGAAGGTCTTTTGTTTTCATTTTAACCTGTGTACATCTTAAATGACATGTTGGCTGGCGTTAGATGGACCATGAAAGATTATTGGAAACATGGAGAAAATTATTACTACACTACCTTGCTAAATGGCCATAGGCTTTTCTTACATGACATCAAAAGAGTTCTCTGTGGGCTGCTATCACAATGGTTGAGGAAGGTGATGTCATAGTAAGTGGACTTAACCTCGATTCTAGAACCGACAGTTTCAGAACCGACGAATCCAGTTCCTAAAATTTGGGAACCAAAACCAAACTGCACAGGACCAATTTCGGTTCGAACCATCGATTTTTTAATTTTTAATTAAAAATAATTTAAAATAGAAAATTTCATAATTTTATTTCTAGGTTTTGAATAGTGGATGTATAGTGAGTATAATGACATAAAAAATGATATAAAAAAGTAAAGTTATAAAATTATCAATCGCTTCTGATGCTAGATGCCCTGATTGTTCCTTCAATTGATACCTCAAACTAGTATTCGTTGTCTTCATGGGTGGTCTCTTATTAATGTTTCTCCATCTTGGTTCACTCACCGTTGCATGCTTGAGCCTCAATTGATTCAGGGGTCATCCTTGAACGAGTTTCATCCAAGATGCATCCACCATGCTGAAAGCTTGCTCCATAGCTACTATTGACACTGAAGTTGCTAATATCATTGCTAAAATTAGAAAGGTTGTTGTATATCACACCCACAATTCAAGAATTGAAAATTCTATATCTATAGTGTTGTCACGAAACTCAAAAGAAGTGGTTAGATAAATCTTAAGCTCAGAGTTCAAGTCTAACGATTCTCTCAATTTCTTTTGTTTTTGTAATAATAAGTTTTCTCTTTTACTATTTCTACTACTTCTGCTAACTTTATCTGTAGATGGAGAAGTTTGGGAGGTAGTTTGTTGTATATTGTAATTTGCACTATAATGGTCATATAAGTTAATGATAATTTTTTTATTTCCCTTATTTTTTTCACTAAGATCAATATCTAATCCTAAGCTTTCATAATAAATAGTTAAATAATGACTCAGACCATCTATTAAATAATGGGATTAAAAACAAAAGCAACTAGATAAATCAATGCAATCTCGAGAAAATAATTTGTCCATTTAATTTTCAGCATCATAATAGTCATGATCATATTCATATTCTTCTAAGGCTCCAACAATATTAATAATAAAAAAATACATGAGCAGTAGGATGATAAACACCAAATAATATACAAGTAGTATCATTAAAATTGTTTTAAATTTATAAAATGTTTGCACAAAAATTCTAAAGTTGTGGGTATAAACTGACTTGTGTCCCATTATTTGCAACAAAAGTAAATAATGATTCTTTGTATTCAAAACTTTCATAAGCAATTCATAGATTAAATTTATCGAGGAAAGAACATATATAGTAAATATTTTGGGGTGTGTTGTCATTTAATTTGCAAAATGTAGTTTACTCTTTATTATTTGTGGATGACTTCATAAGAATGAGATAGCTTGCTTAATATAAGAAATAAAAGTTTCAAGAGATCTAAGGTCTTCTTATACATATAAATTCAAACCATGACAAGAACACCTAATATGAAAAAAAAAAACCACCACTTCTTGTAATTCAGGAATAGAAGCAGTATTTACAAACACATTATCAAAACTAATTGAAAAAATTTTAGAAACGAAATAATACTCTTTCATTCTATAGATATTATCGATGGTATGTCATTCATCAAAAACTCTAGATGCAATAACTCTTTTTTGCATGGTCCAATAACTGGCAATCTAATATCATGTGACTCTCAAGTAAAAGTGCATTTGCCAATGATCACTCTAAATATCAAAACAAATAGAAACACACCCATCAAAAGATCGAAACAAATTTTGTAAATCCTCTTTTCCTTTACAATAAAGATTATGAATGGCACATGTACGAGTAGAACGAGAAATACATCTAGCAACAGGATTCAAAACATTTTGACAATAATCAACAAAACCAAGTTTTTCGTCAAAACTAAAAGAAAGATGTTCAGTGAAAACAAATCTCATTAATTCTTTATGATTTTTTTCAACAGAAAAATGAAAAGTATGATTAGTTGGGTACTTGAAAATTTGAGTTTGGTTTTCTTTCCTTCTCGGCTTGTGTAGGGTGTTTATTCTCAAAATGTTCACAAAATGTTCTATATCCACCTCCTTTGAATTTGAACATTTGGGAGCAATAGTTGCAAATCACTTGGTATGAGTAATTGGTATTTCAGGCCTTCTTGAAATGAAGCTTAAAGATGTTCAACTTGATTGCTTTGGCCATTGTATCGACTTCCTTCGACTAGATAGTGATGTGCTAGCTTTCTTGAGTTGGCACGATTAGGCTTCCAGTGTTGTCCTTGTGTGTGAATGTCTCGGTGAAGTGATGACTTCCACTTGCCATCTGAATTAAAGAGAGAGCTTAAAAGAGGGATTAGAGAGCGTTAGAGATCTTAAAAGAATGTTATGAATGCAAAATCAAATGAGGAAGAATGAGGGGCTTGAGGGGTATTTATAGGATTTTAGGATATTTTTGTTCCTTAAAATGTCACCAAAAGTAGTCGTAATTTAGTTATCAGAAGGGGTGAATTTGATTTTTTTATTATATATATAATTATGAAATTACCAAAGTACCCCTAAAAATGGTGTTTATATGATTGTTGGGAGGCTCAAACTGGTCATTTGCCCGTCCAACCGTTAAATGATCGATCGCTGGATCGTTAGGGCTCAAACGGACGATTAAAGCCTATTTGACTATTTGTTTTTCTTTTTCAAATCCAGGAACCACCAGTTTGAACCAGAACCAGAACTGCTGGTCTTGGTTCTCAAGAAATAGGAACTGTAACCAAACCGCCCAGGCCGGTTCCAGTTTGGCTTCGAACTGGTGAAACATCGGGCTGGGTTGGTTCGAACCAAACTGTGTCAGGTGTAATAGTAAGTCTATTACAATCCTATTATTCTCCTCTCCAAGTTTACAGAAAAGGAAAAGAACATATTACTACTTGTTAAGGTCTTTAATTTTCTTACCTGATAATTACCATAATCGATCATCAATAATCTTAATCTGGTTACTATTGATTGTTTGATTGTTTCTTTTTTTTTTCCTTCATATATGTTCGGTTGGACTTATATTTGCATTGCATTATAAATAAGAAATAACTTTAACCTCTCTTAATATATTTGTGTGTTTTTTTTATGGAAGTGAATTTTGAGGGATGATGGCTTTGTTCTGTCATGTCTACATCCCATAGAGAGAATAGGAAAATCATCAACATTTGTATTTATGAGACTGGCTGATTTCCTTCGGTCTATTGCCAATTTGACCATCGGCTGATCCCTCCACCTGTCTTCTGGAATAACTTTCTTGAGGCTCTTAAACCTTATTGGCTTTGCAAACTCTGATGCAATATATTTTGATCATCTGAAACATCTGATGGTACTTTCTCATCATGTAGCTCACTTGTTTGCTCTAGAATTTTCTTTTCCTGAACTAATAAACCAACTGTTCTAATGTATTGGTGATTGGAAAACATAAATGGTGCATCTGCAGCATCTTTTTTATGCCTGGAATAAGTTCCATCTCATTACCTGTTCAATAATCTGATTTTCTCTTGTTTATGTCATTGTTTGAAATAGAAAGATCCAGTCCTTTGAAGGACAAAAATTATTAGATAGTAGAAAAACTAGATACTTTTCGTAAGGTAAAGTGAAAACAGAGAAGTAGAGTGTATAAGTTGGTTTCACAACCCTTAGCACTGGCCTTCTTGAGTTTCATATTCTATGCCTAAAGTAGTTCCTTTGTTCAGTGGCAGAGCTTTTGTGGATATCTGAATAAACTTTACAAGCTTGCGCTATTAGAAACAACATCTACCGCCAACATCCAAGTAAAAAATTACTTTGTAATCAGCATCTGTGATGGATACACAGATTTCATTCTAATTAAAGGTTTGCCATAAATTAGTGAACTACTTAGGGTGCAGACATGTACCGAGTTGCTTGTTGATTGTGGAGGCATACTCATGCTCTATATGGCTCTATAACCCCTCCATCCCTGTAAATAAATGCATGCCATCCCACATAATTATCATCCTCCCTCAGTTTCTCATGATGAAGTAGCTGTTCAACATGTTCTAGTTCTTTACATTCCTGAACTGACAAAAGTTATGGCAGATGTCCTCAACCGATAGCTGTCCATGCTGAGTGTTGCAGATTTCATTCTAATAGAAGGTTTGCCATAAATTAGCGAACTAGTTATAGTCCAGATATGTATTGAGTTTCTTGTTGATGGCTCTACAACCCTTTCATCACTGTAAATAAATGCATGCATACATTTTGTAGTTCTTTTCGTTTCTGAACTGACAAAAGTTCTGGCAGACGTCCTCAGGATATTTGTGTATGCTGAGTGTGGTTTTGCATGTGGTATGGTGCTCTACAAAATTTGTACTGATCTAACTCCTTGGCTTGGTCAAATTTGTCGTGTGACATTGTTTCTCTGGAACTATCCTCGAAATTCCACATGTGCTTGCATAGTAGTGGCCATGCAATCTGTGGTTGGTGATTTTTACCCGAAGTTGATCCTGTGGAATATTGTTTAGTCAGGGTCCTTATGCTTTTCTTGTGTTCGTACCTGTGACAGATCTCCGACACTAATAAGCATCTTAGGATCACCTACTCTGATGCTGCTAAATCACAGCTGGGGAGGCAGGTGGACTTGGCTGCTTGTTTTTGCTCCGGCGATCAGAAAGTTGTGTATGCTTGTTTGGTTGGAGAATTGCGACCGTCTACTGTGGAATTCTTTGTTGAGTCTGCCTGCTGACCATATACCTCGAGCAATCTTTTTGAATTATGTATATAAAGATCAGGTTGTAACATGGTTTGTGCTAACTTCACTGGTGGTGCTGATCTATTCCCTCTTGCTATCAGAATTGTTGGGGTGTGTTGAATATGTCACATTATTTTTCCTATTCATGTTGCAAGCCATACATCCTACTGATCTAGGGTGAGTGTGGCTGAGTTTGCTGGTTGGCTTGATGGTGGTTTTTATTCCTAGCTTAATTTTATATTTGTAGCTTGTGATTATTTATAACGGAAGTTCACTATACCAATACTAGTGACAGTGCTCCTAAAGCTGGGCCACAATAATTTATGTGAATTGCTGTATGAAACTGCTGTGAGCTTATCCATTCAAATCTTGTTAAATGAATCATTCTACATATAAAAGCAAGATTAATTTGCGCTTGTGGATGCGAAATAAATATTACAATGTTTGGGTCAATCCTTATCTCCTTTTGACGCCCTGCAGACTAATCCGGTAAACTGTTACATCAACCTCATTATTTGAAGCTTGTCCGCTCTATAACGGGTACGGGGCACCACTGTGTGCCATCGAGAAGAATCCTTTTGCCAACCACTGTGTACTCTAATTATTGGGTAGTCGGCCATGATAAGACTTATCCACCAGTAGTTGCGTGCCCTAATCATATGCAATCTGGTGCCCGTAAACAGAATGGTTCTGTGTATTAATTTTTTTTATTTCATATATATATAATATTAAAGATTCACGATGGGATACACGGTCTCAGATCATGAGCTTTTTTTTTTTTTCCCTACTCACAGCGAATAAGCTCCACCGTTTGATCTTTTGAGTTTAATGCGGATTGTGAGCGAAGAACATGAATCCTACCCTCGACAACACTGGAAATCCCGTCCCCTGCAGAATGGGCGCTTCGCGGAAGGCCATCAAATATTAGGCATTATGCTGTACGATGCGGTTGAGGCGGGGATAATTTGGTTTCTCTCGTTGTCACGGTGGGCCCGGAGGAACATGTGGCCAGCAAAGCTGGGGCCCACGTTTGAGTTGTGCCGCATGTGATCACAGGCTCACGTCGCCGCCGTGGATTGAAGAGAGTGGGCGGCGTCGTGGGCGTGGGGCCCGATGACGATGGACGTTGACAGCGTGGAGATAAATGGGGCAGCAAACATTCCTCTCTCGCCTTCTGTGCTTCCTAAGCATCAACGATGATGCCATTTGATTATGCCACATTGTGAAGCTGGTTTGACGGTTGATCTTATCTCCCCCATGTTTCAATTTCAAACAATTTAGAACCTGTGCAGTTCATTTTTTAAGTTTATCTACATCGTAGGGTTTGTTACTTAAGTTGATTTGATCTTCCTTTTATATATATTATATATTATATATTATATATTATATATTATATATTATATATATATATATATACCCACGGAGAAAAATACAATCGCGAAATCACAGTTGAACCATTTAAGCATCGCAGCCGCTTCATGATCCGTGCGAGGACATCAGAGAGCGACATCACCGCTCCGATCAAGCGCCCTTCACGTCCTCTGTGTGCCAGCCACGTCACCTTCGTACTCCTCGAGTAGCGACTTAGTCACGTTACAGTAGCGTTCCTTCGGAAGAGGCTCACCGGGGCACCATGCCTCGAGTCGCGCGACTTGATTCGTTGTCGGCCTTGGTGCGGTCCGACTCACGCGGGTTTTGGAACACGCAGAAGATGCCCTGTCACTGCTTCGACCGCAACCTGCCATGGCGCTTACTCGTTGTCTTGGACCGCCACAGTCACTGGACCAGGCTCCGCTAGCTGAAGGCGACGATGAGTGGGGACGACAACGATGACACTGACTCAGTTACTCCTTCGTCTCTATCTCCGTAGGCACGCATCTCCGGCCATCCACCGGCATCAAGTTCCAGGAGGCGACGTGACGACGAAGAAAGCTTGTGCTGATAAAACCATGAGATCTGCATTGATCACGTTCTCAGATTCTTCACTTGATTGTTACCCCTCCAACCCGATCCAGCGTAGTCCGATTGCCGCCCACATCATGAAAGCTACTTAGCTTTCACAAAAAGAAGGGCAAAAAGGGAAAGGCATACTATGCGAAGAACATGATGGAAACTACCAGCCCTCGAAGTGGACAAAATACACCTTCTCCACCGTCACAATGATGGAGGTGAGTGGCTCTCCTAAGCGGTCATTCCTCGCCGGCGCCGCGACCGACCTGCGCTTCTCGCTTCATATATCATGCCTACTAAATTTTCCCTTCGCTTCTTAATTCATGGCCTCTTGCATTCAATTCTCATAAGCCTCGAATCCTGGTACTGACCACATCAATGAGGACAGTAAATATGTTGGTATTCATAATGCATGTGCTAGTAGACAAGGTGGGTGTGAAGTTGCAAGATAAGCTGTTCTGTGGTCCTCGTGGCAACCGAGAAGCATTTTGGCCTCTTTTATCTTTTTGGTATTTTGCTGCTTGATAATCTCGTCTTTGAGGTTATATATAATCTCTTCTGAAAGAATTCTTCTTATTTTTAAAGGATAAAATCAAGGGTTCACGAAGAAAGAGGGGAGAGATGTATTGTCTGGTTTGCACCTTAGAATCCGGGCAACAAGGAGATAGATGGTGCATGGCTGCAGATACACAGAGAGGGAGGAGGAGAAAAGAGAAGAAGGATAAGAATGAACAACACAGCTCCATCTTTTCTTTTTCGTGGCTCCTGAAGACTTGTTTTCTTTAGGGAGCTGTCTATTTCAATTTTCAGAATGAAAACAGAAGTTGCTTTTGCAGATCAAAGAATCTTTTTACCCATCTGGCCTCTTTAGCTCTAATTAATCTACACATATCTTAAATCTCAATGATGATTCTTCTACCTAAATCCTATTATTGTTTACTAGAAAATGGTTAGTGAATTAAAACCATTTTTGTTTCTGCCTCCATTACCTCTATAAAACCACCTGTCTGGTCCTTCAATGCCTTCACCTGCCCTCTGATATTGCTTCACAAGATCGCTGAGAGAGAGAGAGAGAGAGAGAGAGAGGATGGAGGGGAAGGAGGAGGATGTGAAGGTTGGAGCCAACAAGTTCCCGGAGAGGCAGCCCATAGGGACAGCAGCTCAGAGCCAGGAGAAGGACTACAAGGAGCCACCACCGGCGCCTCTGTTCGAGCCCGGGGAGCTCAAGTCATGGTCCTTCTACAGGGCTGGGATTGCCGAGTTCATGGCCACCTTCCTCTTCCTCTACATCACCATCCTCACTGTCATGGGGGTGGTCAAGTCCAGCAGCAAGTGCTCCACCGTGGGCATCCAGGGAATTGCCTGGGCCTTTGGAGGCATGATCTTTGCCTTGGTCTACTGCACCGCCGGCATCTCTGGTCCTCTTTCTCATCCCTCCTTTATTTTGGTCATTTCCATCGCTTTTACTTTGATTCTTGTTCTGACACTGAGCTTTTATCATCATCAAAAACTTCCCTCGCGTTTCTTGGGCAGGTGGCCATATCAACCCTGCGGTGACCTTCGGGCTGTTCCTGGCGAGGAAGCTCTCACTCACGAGGGCCATCTTCTACATGGTGATGCAGTGCCTGGGCGCCATCTGCGGCGCCGGCGTGGTCAAGGGATTCCAAAAGGGTGCGTACGAGAACAACGGCGGCGGAGCCAACGTCGTGGCCGCCGGCTACTCCAAGGGTGACGGCCTGGGCGCCGAGATCGTGGGCACCTTCATCCTCGTCTACACCGTCTTCTCTGCGACCGATGCCAAGCGCAACGCCAGGGACTCCCATGTCCCCGTAAGTGCTCCTCGTCTGTCTTTGGAGACTCGCGCTCCTGTGTTCATTCATTTCCTGCTTGTAACCGATGAGCACGTGACAGATCCTTGCTCCATTGCCCATCGGATTCGCCGTCTTCCTGGTTCACTTGGCAACCATCCCCATCACCGGCACCGGCATCAACCCCGCTCGGAGCCTGGGAGCTGCCATCATCTACAACAAGGACCACGCATGGGATGACCATGTAAGTAGGACATACGCACACACAGAGAGAGCTCTCAGGCTTTCGATGCCAACTTTTACCACGAATCTGATGCAGCTTCATGTTCCTCTTGCCGTCGCAGTGGATCTTCTGGGTCGGTCCGTTCATAGGAGCTGCCCTGGCCGCCTTCTACCACCAGATCGTCATCAGAGCCATCCCATTCAAGAGCAGATCCTGAGCACTACCACTGGAACGAAGCCAACGGATCAATGTTGTGTCCTTCCATTTCCTGTTTGATCCCGTCGTGATCTGTCTTCATCTTGTTCATGCACTCCGGACCTGCTCTCGTTTATCAAGTGTGCAAACTAAGTAGTATGTACTAAATTCTACATCGTCTGCTGCTTCGGTATGCCGTATGCGCTCTGTCTTCATGCCAAGAAAGACGTGATTATACATGTTTAAGACTCGAGCGCTGAGTGATCAACTATCGGAATTGGATGGCTTATTGCTGGCTTTTTTTTTCCTTCGGTAGTGCGACTTGTAATGTGGATATACACCATACTTTTTCTCTCTCTCAAACAAAGAGGTCAAATTGGCATTAAACCAAATACATGATTCAGTATTGCTTTGGGCAAATATTGCACAGAATTGCTTCGGAGGGAGAGTGCTGCGATCTTCGATCGATGTTCACAGTCTTATCTCTGTATTTAAAGAGATTGTTGTCATGATTCGATCACCATCTCCAATGATATCGAATTAAATGGTTGACATTTTCTGGCCAAGTTTGTTGAGCTTTGCGCTGTAGAAATGGCTCATTCTATCTATCTATAGAAAAAAATAATATATATAAAATGAAATAAAATTAAAATCCGATTGCTGTTTTCCTTTTAATTCTTTTTTCTTGATTCTTGTTCTGTAGTAAACTAAATCCAACCCTTGCTATTATTGTACTTCTATTATATATCGAAAGAGCGAGGCAATTTTTGTGTGTCCGTTCCCTGATCTGGGAATACATGCGCTGATTCAACTTGATCATATACCTTTGATGCCACCTGTTTAAGAGATAGATATTTAACGGGCTCGCAATTATAATGCCATCCATCATATTTTATAGACAATAATAGTATGTATAAGGAAGATGATTGCACTATGAAACAAACTTCAAAAACCCCGATGAGATCATGGCAGCCACAAAAATTTTGTTGGGATAGAAGAAGAGGTAGAAGAAGAAGAAGAAGATATATGCTCATCTCTTGTGCAATCTGCAAGAGAAATGAAACCTACTTCGATCCAGTTCCTCGGTTCTTCGGTGTCTCGCCACTAAAGCTTCATGGCTGATGTTTTTGTGTGCAGAAACAGACTAATATTTGATCTTTTTATTCTGCTGCAATAAACACCAAACAGTCTTCCATAGCATGTAAGACTGGAATTTTCATATGCTGCTTTTACTATATGTTTTATGTTGCCTTCTTTGTGTTTAAGCAAACCAAAGCAAATGTATCACACAGTACAGCCACACCACGCCTCCGCAACTGACGCACAGTTGCAGGGCGCCCCCTTCCATGGAGGAAGAAACACTTAAGAATGGAAACAGCGCGAAGGGAGGACGACGACGACGAAGACCATCTCCAACGAGCTGGTCAGCACTCGGGAGTGAGAGAATGGTCCCTGCTGTAGTCCTGGCAGTAGTCGTAGACCAGGTGGTTCCTCTGAACCCACTCCATGGCGGCGCGCTGCTGCGGGCTGAGGCCGCCGCCAGACGGCGAGGCCCGCACAGGCCGGCAATCGGATGGCGCGAACGCCGAGCACCCCCCGATCTTGAAGTCGGTGTACGTCGCCACGAACGGCTGGTACCGGTAGTCCACCTTGTACTTGCCGTTCTCGGTCGCCCATGACGACGCATCCCAGATGGAGCCGTACATCCACATCGGCCGATCGGGGAACGTGGCCTCCATCTTCTTCTCGTACCTTCTTATCGGCACATCGTCCACGAAGAATCTGAACACGAACGACCAAGGAATCAGTGGGAAAGATTTGTAGCGTCCGACGCCGTGCATCATCCCTCGTCTCCCATCTGCATGGCTAAGCTGACACCAACTCTATGAGCTCGGGTGAGCACAAGCACTTACATGATCTCATCGGGGTTCCAGAGGATTGCATATCGGTGGAAGTCGGCGGTGGGATCGAACCAGAGGTGGAACCTCATCTCCCGGCCGATGAGCCTGCCGTCGCCGCTGCCCCGAACGTACACGTTGGTCTGGAGAGTGTAGGGCTTCCCAAGGGTGGTGCCGAGGAACTCGATGTCGACCTCGTCGTGGTTCCCCGGATGAGCCTGGTTGTTCGACAGCTGCAACCAAAGTGGTCGACGAACCAAGTAAGAAAAGGCTTGCGTTTTCAGTGTTACGAGTTGAGTCTGGCGGCTTCCACACTCACATAGAAGGCCGTATTCACCCCTGCGGTATAGCCACTCTGAAGCTTGATCGAAGCAGCAAAGTAGCCGTTTCCGTATGGGCGAGTCGACTTGAATCCGCTACCTGTCGATTCGTTCATCTCACAGTATGAAACAACTAATCGGATACTATATGCATGCGAGAGCATAAGAAGCGTCAAGGATGATGAACCTGAGCTGCTGTCAAGCCATATCGTCAGGGAGTATTGGTCTTGGGAGACTGATTGGTGCTGAGGACCCCAAAGATTACTGTAGCCTTCGTAGAATCTTAAAGGCCTGAATAAAGAACCGGGGTAGTATCCCGGAGAGGGCTGAGCAGCTACAGAACCGAACAAAAGGAGAAGGCAGGGAAGGAGAAGAGCCATCAGCTGGGTGAAGAAGATGGATGTGAGATAGGAGTGGAGAGATGCTTGGAAGAGCGAACGGTATAAATAGGAAGACGGAGGGGTGTGATCTCCACGAAGGAATGAATATTTTTCTGAATTAACAATGTGGAAGTTGATTGGGGGTTGCAGACGTAGACAAGCAAACCATCTGATATCGATATGCACAGCAACCAAGATCTAAATCTTCATCTTTAGTAAAATGATAGAGCACACTGTAGCTGTTGCATCACAACGGAACTTTGAAGCACGCACTTATTTTGCTTTCGAACGCCATCCATGAGTTAAGCGATTTTAAATCAGCTTCGGTTCATGTTTGATGGTGGAAACTGATCATTACAGTCATACATGTCTAGTTTTATCACTGTCATGTTGATGGAAATGGTGGCTTTGATTGCAGTCAAGCATTTAATAGCTTTGTCATCATCACAAAGAGAACGAACGATTGACTGAGCTGCTGTTTGCATGTTTCAACCACTGCTTACGGAATTATGTGTTCAAGAGGCTCACATATTATGGGTGGTGCAGAATACTTGTGCTCTCTCTCTCTCTCTCTCTCTCTCTCTCTCAACCCGTGTGCCCGACCATACAGGTGAGATGTAGCTCTACTTTTAGGTCACAAATCACTTTCTCTCAGCTCGACGTGGCTGAGGGAAGCATGCAATAAGAATAGGGTACATATAAAACTTGTGTTGATTAGTTTGTTGGCTCACTCGCATTTCCTGCAATTCAAAAGGGAGACTCTTTTCGAGTGTCAGATGGTTTATCAGGTCATGAACTTCGCATTCAGAGTTGCAATTGGGTACACCATTGCAAAACTTCAGATATACATGTTTTTATACGCCTTGTGATCAGATCTATACTCCTGTAAAAAATCAAAATCAACGTTATTTTGCACTTGATATAAGAAGAATAGTTGTGGATACAACTAGGAGTCAGCACTGGGCTCATGCTCAGCGATGCATTTTTTCTGATCATGGTGTTGTCTGCAATCAGGAATTAGGAAGCAGTCATCGTCATCTATTCTTCCCAATCTAAAAATTGAAACATAGGGTACGAGTAGATGAACTAATGCACATTTGTACAAGTGATTCCAACAAGTACAATAAAATGTCAAAACTTGAGAGACCACATAACCAAACATACGTGTAGCATGCATTTGTTCATTTCAAGAATTGACTGATCTGTACACAATTTATGTGATTATGACATCCCTTGTTCCAAGAACATCATCACTACACGCATCATGTTAATATAGGAAAAATTTGCTACCGCAATACCATAACTAAAACTGCAAGAGTTTCATCCTTTTCACAAGAACATACTTCACAATCTTTCTTACACCACATATCAGGAAGCAAAGAATCTTGAGAAGTCCATGGAAGATGAGTCCACGCAAAGCTCATAATGGATGCTGAAAACGATCCCCCAACCTCTCTTTAGAAACAGTGGCCATGTCAGTGTACCTCCATTTTATATGGGTACCAGTTCTATTAGCAGAAGGCGATGAGGAACGGACAAGCATATTGCACTGGGGAAAAGGTCTTCCGAACTATAAGCATATTGACTTTGGATGATGAAGTTACATCGATCAACAGGTCCTCCGACGTAACCTGCGGTGCATGAGAGTTCCATGTGAGGCGGATGGGGAGAGATGGAGAACACAAGCACGACATTGAGGAAGAGAATTAGACTGTGCCTTGTTCTAAGATGTGAAGTCTCATGAGTCTGCAAAGATGCCGAGCTTTTGATCGAAAGAAAGACAACGCATGCATGCGGATAGCTTCAGGTGAAGACCGTCGGATGCATGAAATGACACATGAAGAATTGCGGGAGAGGAATTGATACAACTAAAGCAATCAACCGTCGATGCATCGTCACATGAAGTTCGTCTAAAACTCTCCACTGGGTCGTATCTGCTTTGTCTGCAGCGTCACCTGTTCAGACCTGATTTTGTCCGCAGAATGAGCTCAGGCATCAAACACATGCGTTACAGAAGTCCAAATCATTCAACGCAAAGTTGTTTAGTTATAGTCCATGGAGATTAGATGATCTTTAAGTAGGGATGGCAACAGATTGAGTTTCCTCGGCCACTTGCATCTGTCCAGCCCATTCGAATCCAAAAAACGAGATGGATTCGAGTGGTTTAAGTCATTCGTCAGAGCAAACGTTAAGCACTGTCGACCTCATGGATCATAAGGACTGGTGCAAGAGAAACAAGAGATTTGGTGCGGAATGGAAAGGGAAATCATGGTGATGCTGTGTGACACACTGGTAAGTCGCAAGAGACTTCTCTGTGCCTTGTCAGCTTCCTTTAGTTGCATGCCCAAAGGCTGTCGAAAGTGATCGAGGATACCTCTCCTCGTCTTCTTTTCTGCAGGGCTTGACATCCCAACAGCCAATCAAGCTGGGAAAGGACAGAGCCGGTGACGGAGGCGGCTCAACTGCTCCTTTCCAATTATATTAGCCATTAGGCTCATCTGCTCAGGCTACCTATCTACTTGTTTATCAACGTCTAAAGACCATGACATGGTGGTCATACATTAAGGACACCTTCCATGGATTGTTGGGTTTGGGGTGCCCTCCCGACATTTTCACGTCCCCAAATGGTCTCATATCCCGTGCTTGCCTGCCTGCATTCTATTGTTCCCTTATGTGACATATGACGATTGCACTGGTCCCATTCCTAGCACAACAAACCAGGCATATTAGTTCATCGTGATTTATATTTGGCTTTTTCATGTACGTATTGGATGCATCGTTTTCATGCCGTCTTGATCCTAATCCCGATGGCTCTGCATCTCTATCTAAGCTAAGTCAATCATTGGCCAACGGGAAGAATTATAAATGAATTAATATTGTCACAATCACGACTTTTGGTTTTTTTTTTTATACTTTTTTATTGGGGAAAGTGTTAGGGTTTGGGCTCGGTTTTGTTCTGCTGAACTCTCGTGTCATGAAACCATGGATTAGATATCTTTAGTCTCGACATTAGGAAGATTAGAGTGCAGCCACAGGATGCGATGTAGCTTCAGATTAGATATCTTTCGCAATTGTGTGTTTTTCCTTTGGGTTGTTGATTTGAATACATAATACAACGCTTTTGTCGCTGTGCAATCATTATGTTATTGGAGATAAGGCAAACCAACCAACATTACTTCTCAACGAAGCCACAAGTCGACAAGCAAAACAGCCGCAGCACGAGGAAAAGCCAAGTTTTGCACATTAAAATGCTACAGGAAAACCAGGGCACCGATCCGCGCTTCATACATTAGAAAAGAAGGCTGCTGTTAGGAATACAGTCGATGTGAAGGCTTTGGAAGAAGGATTAATTGGAAACAATAGCGTGCATGTTAACTTCTTGGTTACATCAGAAACGGAGACTAAGCAGCAGGCAAAAGAAGGGTCACATGGCATCTCTAGCATGCGCAAAGTCGCTGTTTGTTTTCTTTAGAAGGTGATGAACTGCATCTTCCTCTTCACTTCCCTCTACCAACGAGGAAGCACATGAATCTGATCCATCCTCTGAAAATATTTAAATATAAAAAATTGATAGTGAATTACGTGCTGTGGAAAATGAGAAACCAACCTCATTCTGTGTACCACCCTATGTAAATGGTTACAACCATTTCTGTGGAACAGACACGTTAAAACTAAGACATATTCGAAATAATGACAGTTAAATAGAGAGTTCAACAAGACAAAGAATGGACAGCGAAACAATTTACTGGCACAAAGAAACAATCTGTAGATTCCAAATTCTACTCCATTAAAATATATCTAGTTTTTAATCCTAACTTCAATGCTTTTCTGTAAGTTTCACAAGAGAGTAAAAAGCACATGACCGACTCCTTGAACCAAGCATGTTCCATAGTGCTAGAATAAAAAATAGCATGCCCCTGTTTTTAGGTCAGAGCAATTTTGAGAATATAATTCAGTCGTCGAACGATGTGCTACAATAATAAATAAAATACTCTTGTTTGTAGGCCAGAGCAATTTAAGGTTTTTTTTTTTTTTTTGCATGCGAGAATGTAATTCAGTCATCGAATGACATCTCCATATTATAAGCATGGTTAAATAACAAAATTGACACTGAATATGAACTTTTCTAGGTTAAGATATTCAGCAGTTTGGAATACCAATTCCAGAAAAAGAACTAAGTAATGAGATGTATTAAGAATAATTTTCAAAAATTATTCAGGTAACCAATACACGATGACTTGGAGAAGCAATGAAACAACAGAGGACAATAAGATTAAGTCAACATAGTTGATACTTGGCCGAGGTGAATGATGAAATTAGACTGTGATCCCATTTCGTTCATGGATAAGGTTCTGGACGGCACTAGTTGCATCATAATTTCACAAATGTGAATTATATTGGAACTTATACGAGGAATAGGTTATTAAGTTAAGATGCCTAACCAACTAGCTAATAGATCCTACCAAAACTTTTTACCATGTTGTTTATTCCTTCGCTAACAAGGAAAAATAAATCTATTTCCCTCCTCTTTATCCCTCACAAGAATCTTCAAATGCCAAGTTCATTAATTATTCCTTTCATCTTATTCTCAGGCCCTCAAGAGCATAATGTTTTAGGATGCAACCATCTTTTGTTTTATGTTATTATATTTCAGTATATTAACATTTTGCTATTATATTTTTAGGATGCAACTATTAGGATGGTCATAAGATTTCAACACTTACTGCATCAGTAGTTTTCGTAGCAGGAAAACCAAACTACAAAATATGCCACGATTTACAAACTCACCAGAGTAAGCTGGATGAAGTGGTAACTGTCCGACTGCAGTAACCTGAATGTTTTCAGGGAGAATGCAGTTGAAAAATGATCCTGAAACTTCCCAATCACCACATGAATTAATATCGAATTCCCTTGGAACCAGAAAACATGTTTCAAGATAGATATTTACCTAATCTTGCAAGTCTATTCACCCATCCTGGAATAGGCTTTCCTGTCATATGCCTGCTAACTTCATCTGTAAAATGATTGCAGTTCTTGATGATCAAATGATACATGTCACCATGATATTTTCCAGCCACATCTTCAATAAATAAGCGGAATTCTGAATGGGACATATCAGTAGTGCCCAGCCACACAGAACGTCTGAAGATAAAACCAGGACAGCTTTTTGGTTCTACTTCAAATACTCCACTAGTTGGGTAATCATGTGCTCCAAATCCATACTCCATTCCGTGAACTATAAGTGAAAGTAAATGTTTGCTAAAAAATAGACTGGAAGAAGGTACAAGAACAGAAAAGCAGGATGAAACCAACAAGCTATAAAAAAAGAGTCATCATCAAGTATGACTCTTGGGGAGATATAAAGGAAAACGTTGTTTTATATGCAACTTGCACCAATCAAGAAAATTTCAAAACTATGGCACTCCCGATGGCTATTTCCATCAGGACAACAAATCAACATGAAGCCTGCCAGGTTTGTCAAAGTATTAGCTAAAATTGTGTACATTGTAACAAAGACCCATAATTTGTTAATTATCAACCCACATTCTAGATAGATGTCTCTAGAACTATATGTTCATGCTAATTGTGAGAAAATCAGAAAATAAACAACATTTGTTTTAGGCAAAATAAATACAAGATTCATGTTCTAACAGCTTGGTAATGCTAATGTGATTGCAAAAAATTCATAAGTAGCAGTTCAACATAATAGCATAAACACAAGATTATGCTGGAGTTCCATAGAAATGGTAGTAAAAGAAATAATATAAACTACAATAGACTCCATAAGGAGTGATAATGATTGTTTAGCAGAAGGGGTGATAGTAAGCCAACTTGTTCAAGTAGACTAGTAATTCAAAACGGTGATGTCAAAGGCACTTGGTTGCTTGCCTAGGCATTCAAACAAGATGAGGTGAGGCTCCCCGGATGACGGGCCTTTAATTGGATGTTATCTAGGTGAGCACCTCAGATGAGGTACTGGACATCTCAGGCAAGCCCAAGCAAGGACCACAGTTGTGGAACCAAGTGTCCAAAGTGTAAAGCTGGGCTAGCCCAAGCAACCCAAATATCTCTTGACCAAATCAAAACTCAAGTATCCCTCGCACGAGTCCAAACCTAGTTCCCATCGAGACCCAATCCAAACCCAGTTCCCTTCCCCTCCGGCCTTCCTGGGAGCCTATCCACATCCAATTCCAACCTGATCCGAACTACCAACTTTCCTCCATTGGCCATGCATCCTCCTCTCTGTCTCTCCATCAGCTACATCTCTCCTCTCTTCTTCTCTTCCCTCCCTCTTTCCTTCCACTTCTTTCTCCCAATCCTCACAGGTGGTTCTCCGTGGCCGCCCTTTTCTCTCTTCCTTTTGCCTCTACTTTTCCACTCTCCTGTGTAAGTACTAGCATCCCCACCATTGTTGTCCTCTCTTTCCTCTGATCCTATCGCCCTCTACCCTCTTTTCCTCTCCTGTATCCACCACGGACACCCACTATCGCCACCCTCACTGTCCTCTTCTCTTCCTTTTCTTCTCCTCTCCACTCTCAGCAACCAACAACCATAAACCATAGTGCCACTTCTCTCCCCTCCCTCCTCCCTTCCCCCTCCTTTCCACGATCTGCTTGCAATTATTGTTGTCATGCTGCTACCCTACCTCCCCATTCTTTTTTCAATAATTATCTTTATCGTCAATATTTGTGCAGTAAGCATCTTGTTTGGTTCCGAAAAGCACCTAGGTGAATGCCTACCATCTCAGATGACAAGGGACTCCTTGGTGCCTTACGCCTCGTGCTTTTGAAAGCACTGGTCCAAGGGAGTTCATGCCCAGTCTTTCAACAAGAAAATAAAGGTCAACTAATACGAATTGACAGATTGATAATATTCATAATTTACCTTAGCTACAGCGCACCAACTTAACATGTTCACGCTGCACATCTTCTTAGCCTTGTGAAATGGAAGTGTTAAGCATAAACCAATCCAAAGATTATTGATGAGGTCAAAGGATTACATTGTCATCAGAGAATCCTACGTCACAAATTAACCAATATACTCGTTGGAAATTGTAATACAATTTATGTAATTGTCGGTAGAAATTGTACATGAATCATAAAAACGACATGACACCAAAAAAGATCAAAAGGGAAAAAGAGTAAGAGTTGAATTCCTAAACTGAGCAACCTAATTAGAAGAAATAGGAATTGCATGAAACAAAAGATGTAAGCAATAAATCAAATATAATGGTTAAATTCGGACAAATTAAGACACCTTCAATCCCAGAGTGGAAGACACCGAGTCCAAACCAGTAGAGATAGTTGTTCACCGGCGTCAAATCATAGACGTTCAAGTAGATATGCGTCCTGCCGCTCCCATCACCGCCCCCATTGCCCATCCCCTTCCCCTTCCCGGAGGTACATCTCGACAGGATTGAGGGCATGTTGGTCCAATTCGGCAGCGCGAGCTTGAAAGAAACCTAAGAATGCCTAGTATCACATCGACCCGGACTCGAGACTCCGTGGAAGAATCGATCGAATCGACGACCAGGATCCCAACACAACGAGATCGGATCGAGGCGAAGCAGCGGAGGGGCTGTGGGTTTCCCCTTGCTCGATTCTTCGCAGCGAGGAGAGAGCGGTCGCACCGGAGCGGGGGGGGGGGGGGAAAGGGTAAAGGGAGGCGAGCGTTCCCTTCCCGAACGCGGTCGATCGATTACATTTGGAGAGAGGCGAGGGAGAGAGAGAGAGAGAGGAGAAAGCGAAGAGGAAGAATGACTCGCGTGACGGATCCCCTGTCTGCCACGAGGCAGGAACCAGCTATGCTTACGATCCGGATCGCAATGTGGCTGGCCGCACACCATCCTGCCGGCGTGCGGACGGGTTGGCACGGAGTTTGGTGTTTCCCTCGAGGCGGAAGGGATCGGAAGAAACGAACAGGGGAGGTGGGATTCACGTGTGGGGAGGTTGGGACGCCACGGGATGAACCAGAGAGGAAGGATCCGAAGGCTGGTCCCGGGAATAAATCCAAAGGCCACTCCATCGAGCGATCACGAGACATGGGAAGGAACGATCGGATCCGGGCATGGGAACGCGCCCTGGCCCATGTTGTAGGGACCAAAGCATCGGTTGACACTATCGCACTTATGTGACCAAAGTTTCCCTCGCCACCTCCAAATGGTCATATTATATTATCTAAATTAACTCGTGTAAATGACCGATACGTCTGGATTACATATCTTAATACTGCATAAATCATCAGCATGATTAATGTTACTCAATTATGATATCTAAGATGTACTATCTGTTTTCAGTGCACTGCTTTTTTTTTTTTATTCTTCTTTTTTTCTGGGTTAAAAACAAACTGCTCTGTTGTTACAAAGGATTTTGCTTTCATGTTATCGTAGTCGAAAGTGGGGATGAAACAGATGCAGGAGTTCAATGCAACAATATTAAGCATATTACTAGAAAAAAGAATGGTTAATCCAGAGGTTTTGGAACGCATGATATACTAATTTCGCAGCCAAGTAGCCCTTTTGTTGATGATCAAGGAGCTTTAACGGCCTGATGAACCAATCTGATGAGAGTTTTGGAGTTCCCTGGTTGAAGTTTTAACTTTGTTTCGGTGAAGCCTGATGTTGTGATCCAACTGGTTCCTTTTCTCCGTGAATACGCTAAAAATTACCTTGTTTTAACTTAAAAAAAAAAATAAAAAACATTTATTATTGAAATCGATAGAAACAATTTCATTCGCTTCAAAACAAATCAAAAGATAAAAATTCCTCTAAAACCAAAGAGTTTATTGCCTCTGGCAAAGTAGCCAACCAGTTAGCCACACAATTTTCTTCACAGAGCATATATGAGATATTTCAACCATTCATGACAAATGTTAGATGTGAAATATTTCTAATAATATTCAAAATTTATCATGATGTAGGAAACTATTTATTTATAATATTTACCACTATCATAGAATTTGTCTTGACATGAACAGGATGAAAAAAAAAAATCCTTCCAAGATAGTTTTTGACTCGGAGTAATTATTATCCCACTTCTTAAAACACCGATAGCCCAAAGATATAAAAAAGGATCATCATGTGAAGGTAATATTGTCATCATAATCATGATTATAAGAACTCTCATAATTTAATTTGATCCAATCAAAAGTTGATTTTTCTTGCTTAATAGGGTCAGGTTAATGACTAACATTTATTGTAGCATGAATGCATGAGATAATTATAAAATAAAATAAAATAAATAATAGAAGGTATTAAATTATTAAAAATGTCATCATTATAAGCCTCCCCATAAGACTCAAAGAGCCACAGCAACAAAAGATGCTTCACCAAGAAACCTCATAATCAAACAAAAGTGAACCTTCGTTATCTAAAGAACATCTAATCAACAATAAAAAAAATATATCCAAATATAAACCAAGTCAATTCTTATAAAGCAACTTCTAATAAAATACATTTACTGTGGGCATAATGGGTAGCTGCCATATACATCCTAAATGTGCAATAAATAGGATCGGAAACACTAAAAAAACAATCTTTGTAATAGCTATGCCATGACATTAATGCCAGTAGAATCAATTATCAGCACTTGGAGTGATAAACACATCTTTCAATTACAATTATACTGAGAAAGGAGGGGCCAAACAAATCCACAAACATGAAAATTCCAACACTCATAAGAGAGCAATTTAGAGACCACATAAAAATAGACTCATGTGTCACATTAACATCAATAGAAGTCTGCTAGAGATTAACAGGAATATCAAAAACCAAGAACCAGAAAGAATGATAATAGAAGAACCAAAACCAATAAATTTCACAATCCCATATCTAGGTTTCTCTAAGGCCTCAAGAAAAACCCTCCACATACAATTGTATTTGTCATGCATACATAAATTCCAAAGATCAATGTGACCATACTTAAGTCTTGATTATACTAAACTAACTAGCATCGATATCATTAAAATATTATAAAATATATTCAGCATGCAAAGCAAATTTAGTTAAGTGAAGATCACATTAAATCACCCATAGCTTTAGGGGCGAAAACCATCTCCCAAGATAACAAATGATGACCGTGAGAGTGGTCAATTTTATTCCAAAGAAATTATCCAGTGATGCAATTAGTACCTTCAAGGATAGAATCAAAACATCCAGCAAACACTTAAAAGCATGCAAAGGAAGCAAATTAAGTGCAGAGTTCACAAGAGTAATATACCCTCCTACCTAAAATAAGAGGTTAGCTTTCCAAAAGCTTAATCTATTTCTAACATTTTGGAGTAGTACTTGATCTATTTCCAACATTTTGAGTAGTATGCTCAATGACCCTATCGAGAATCGGACGAGGAGCAATGAAGGATCTCAAATACTTCAAAAATTATAAATATCTCTTTTAGCATCCCAACACGTTAACTAGAAAAAAATAATCACAAACTTTTGAAGATTAACTTTCGAATTTGAAACGCTCTAAAAAATTCTGAAAATTTAAATGATGTTTTTGCGAGACTTATGATTAGCTCAAAAATATAGAACCATATCATTAGCGTAAAGCAAATGATAGAGTTTAAAAGCATGTTTGAAGCAAAATAATGTAATACGATTCTCAGCACAAGCATTCTATAAGAGAAAAGTAAGTAACTGAGTGACCAAAATAAAAAGACAAGGTGACAACGGGCCACCTCGTCTAACCTCACATTAGCTCTTAAAAAAAATAATGATGGCATACCATTAATAAGGTAGGAAAGACAATTGCTAAGGTAATTCATGAAAACATCCAAAAATTTAGCTAGTCGCCGAGCCAGTAACATAGAATCCTAAGAAATTTTATCGAAAGCTTTCTCAATGCCGATCTTTATGAAACTATAGGAACTTTTACGCTTAGAATGAAATAAAGAGTGGATAATTGCTTATGCAATTAAGATATTGTCATGAATATTACAGCCCAAAATAAAAGCATATTATTCCCGAGAAATAAGATGGGGTATAAAAAGGTTTCTTGCGATTAGTCAACACCTGAGTCAAAATACGATGTTTTACGTTGCCAAGAGATGTCAGCTTGAAATCCTTAACCTCAATAAGATTTTTGCACTTGGAAATGAAGATGACAAAATTTTTGGACCAATCATATGCAAGGTTGCGAAAAGAGTTAAAAGCCTGAAATATAGGAACCTTAAGAATATCTCAAACAGTATTTGCCTCGACAATATAAGTGTGAATTGCAAGACTAAAAGAACAAGCCCGGGACTATTGCCAAGACCAAGAAAACAAACATCAAAAATCTCTTTTAAATGTGAAATGCAAAACGAGTTCATTGCTCTCCCGAATAGAGATGCCCACTGAGTGGGAATAGGCCAAGGCAAACGGGCAGGGGGGCTTACAGTTCCAAAGTTGAGAATAAAAAGTGGTGAGCTCATTAGTGATAAAGATTAAGATCTTGAGCACAATACATACTAATCCAAAGAAGAGTAATATGATTAGAGTGATAACGCCGAGTGATAAGCTTGTGGTAGTACTTAGTATTGAGGTCATCTTTACTGATCCATTTCAATTTTGATTTAGCCCATCGTTTAATATTTATTGATCTAATAAGATGCTTGAGCTTTAGCCCACCGTTTAATATTTATTGGTCTAATAAGAGCTTAAGCTTTATTGTGAAGGCACATAAGGTAAGTGAGCTCAGAATCATTAAATCCTCCTAATCTATCATTTAGATTCTAACAAATAAATATTATGTTGAACCCCAGCTAAAGAATCCTCAAGAATACTAGGTTTTTGCTTATCCAAAAAAAAAAAAAAAAGTTATTATTAGAGAAGGTGAATCTAACTCGGCATCAGCTGGGGAACTAATCGGATGGATGATGAAGAGTAGGTGAATCGAACCCGGCATGAGGGCAAATGATGATTGATAGCGGTACACGATGAATAACCTACTCTCATCCACATCAAATGCATATTTTAAATGTAAATTGATGTCTGATAAATTTTTTAAAAGAGTATCTGGCTTAAATGTTACATTGGAAATGCTCATGCTCATGCTCCTTCATTGTAGCATTAGCATTTCAATATTTATAGTATATTAATGTATTTTTTTTAAATTTAAAAGTACCTCTCGACTTTATCTAAAATGATAAGATTGTCAAAATGATTTAGTGAGTAATTAATATGATTTATTATCTATTTATTTTTAAAGATTATTTTATATTTGTTTTTATGAATATATTTTTTGTTTATTATATATTTCGGTCATACATTCATTTATTTTATTTATTTATTTGAATAAAAATATGTATATTTATTTTTGAAGAAATACTGAAAAGATTAGAAGGGTAAATTTGTGATAAAATATTTAATAAACTTATTCAAAATATAATTTTACCAAATATCACTTACGTCAATGAATATTTAAAATATAATTTTCATCTATTATTTATTAAACACTTACGGCGTTCCATAAATGCACGTTAATGTATTTCCAAACACAACCTTTCACCCTACAGGAGATAGGTATTTCTTTTATTTTTAATTTCTGGTGCTATATTATCCCAGTATGAGGAAAATAATAGGCTAATTCTTGTGTGGACGTGGTTCTCGTTTTTGCATTGAACCGAAGGAAATATTCATGAGATCTTTAATCTATATAAAATCTCAATTCAGATTTGCATGTATGTGGGATCACATTGTTCCATGGTTGAGTTTGTGGTTGCAAAATAAAATTTACATTGTCTGTGAGTCTAAGTAAATAAAAGTAAAAGGAGCTTTTTCTGTTGCTTTCTTTTTTTTCCTGTTACCATATTCGACCATCCTTTTTCCTTCCATTACTCACTAACTATAATACAAGTTGAACCTTAAAATTTGAAAAAAAAAAAGAAAAAAAGAAATCTTGAATTCCATTTTGTTCAAATAGTAAATTTTATTTTAAACCCCTGCAGTTCAACAACTATGTTGCCTCCCAAATGATCAATTGATGTCCTGACACTCAATATTAAACATATCTATAAAAAAAAACAACAGGAACTTGATTTGAGTTATGATTGCAGATGTTGTTTAGGATATAAATGGACGAGTTATGTGCGAAGTTTAATTTATTTCTTTGCAGATAATTATTCATTAAAATTGCTAGATTTAAACAATTTAGGGCTTAACCTAGACCAAATTAAAATCAAACTCATTTGTCATGTAGAACATTAAGCTACGAACCTCTATTGTAAGCAATGACCAATCCTAAATTAGCATCAGTCAACGTTAATTCGAATAGACCAGTCTATGATAAATCTTATTGAGTCAATACATGACACAAATCATCACTTAAGATTTCTTGGCTTAGATCCAATAAGAATATTTAATTGTGACCTTCTATTTGAGATTTATTGCCACACTAATGTGTCTTAAGTGTGATAAACTATCTAGGGGCAATTGAATTTTCTATATCCTAATTATGTTGAATAAATTAATAATTAATAGTAAGCTTGATTAAGAGGCCCAAAAATTGTCTGTTAGGGATCGAGCGGCACTAAGAGGGGGGGGAGTGAATTAGTGCAGCAGTAAAGAACGATAAACTTTCGACGATTTAAAATAAGTTCAGAAAACTTCATACTGTTGAAAGCAACGCTTCGTTTGAAACTGTTTCGATTGCATTTTAACTTAAAAGCATACGTAAAAAGATGAAGAGAAAGTCGAGTAAGTAAGGCAGCAAAATGAAGATGATTTGTAGTATAGTAAATTGCAAGAAAGTAAATGCAAACCGATTTATAGTGGTTCGGTCATGCGACCTACATCCACTCCCGATTCCTCTTCGCTTGAGGCCATCGATTTTCTACTAGCTATCTTCCTTCTAATGGGTGAGGATAAACTCCCTTACAACTCTTTTCCTTTTAACGGGCTTATGAGGAAACCCTTACAAGCACTCTCTCCTTTCTTTCGGTGGAATACAAGTGAAAACTAAGGAGGATTTTCTAGAGAGATTTGAGCAGCGTTTTCTTACTTTTAAAGTGTTGTGCTTGTTAACTTTCTTGCATGAATACCTGGAGTATTTATAGACCCCAAGAGGATTCAAATTTGGAGCCCAAATTTGAATCTCTTTTGTTGTTCCCGATGCTGGCTGTGCCATCGCCTGTCAGTGGCGGTGCCACCGCTTGTCAGTTGTCAAAGTGATAGTGTACTGGACGGTTCCACCACCCAAGGTAGCGGTGCCATTACCCATGCTCTCGGGTGCTGGGTGATGCCACCGCCTAACTCTCTGGTCCTGGGCGGTGCCACCGCCCAGCCCTTCTAGCTCACTGGTTTGGGCCTAAAACTCGGTCCAAACCGGTCCAAAACAAGGCCCAATTGGCCCCTACTTGGGTTATAGGATTAACACCTAATCCTAACCCAAATTAACATACTAACTATGAAATTAAAGATATTTTCTAAGCTATTATAAAGTTCGACAAGTTGAGACTTCTTCTGGCGAGCTTTTGGCGAACTTCGGCGGTCTTCCGATGAACCCTCGGAAACCATTCTGTGGACTCCCGACAAGCTCCTGGACTTCACGATGATCTTGGCGAGTTACACCGAGCTTCTTTGGCAAGCTCTGATCTTTTTTGGCAAGCTTTGCAAACTTTCGACGAACCTTCCGGTGAACTTTCGAAAACCCTTCGACAAGCTCCCTACTCGTTCTCGGCCAGTTCTGGCAGTACTCCCAACGAATCTTCGGACTTCTGTCGAACTCTCGAACTCCCAATGATCCATTACACTTATCTTCTGGCACTTTGTTTTACTTTATGTCTTCATCATTATCGTAGTTAATCCTGCACACACACAAACAAAAACTCTACTTCGATCTAGATAATTATTACGTGAATTGACATTCGGTTGCCCGACACATCATTGGTTGGCGCTTCGTTCGATTCTTCAGCGTATCGTCCTCTCTTGCGGCTTGTTGCCCAATCGGTGGTTGACCTCTGCAACTCCGATATCCTTGGCACAACTCTGCTCTTCTTGACTCGATGCCCGACATACGAAACCTTCTGTCGATTGTCGACTGAACCTCCAGCTCGACAACTAATATCCTGACGTGATCACCCGACGCAATATCAATTCCTCCAACGTCAACTATCTAATCCTGATTGATAGTAGACCTGCGTAACTCAAAACACAGTTAGATCACAAAACACAATCAATTAGTTTCATTATCAAAATCTGAGATTCAATAATCTCCCTTTCTTTGCTGATGACAACTAATTGATAGCTAACGGAGTTAACCATAACTCCTCGGAGTTTAACCAAACTCCCCTTATCAATATGCCATTGATAGAAACCTTGGATTATCCCAAATCCAAGCAACATGTATTACAATTTATGAGAAACCATTTAAACTATCATGTAAATGTATAAAATTATTCAATTCAATGCATGAAGTCATCAATTTACTTCTCCCCCTATGTCATCAACAAAAAGGAGAAGTTGCATCATAGTTAGTTTAAAAGATATGCAAGTTTTACATCACACTAGCTATTAATCACATCATACAATATTTAAGCATAGCTTTGCAATACAACATCCAATCATCCCATTCAATCATAGTAAGTTTCAAGATATATAAGATAGCACTTGTTGTGATGGTATTCATGATCGCAAGTTTTTCTATTCTCCTTTAAGAAGTGTAAGGAAATAGTATTTAAATATGTACATTTTCTTAATTTCTTTTACGATATGCATGCAATTTTGTAATTTCTTTCTTCTCTTTTAAGAAGAGAAAGCTTGCAAGTTTTGCTTTCTTTGCATACTAGGACTTTTACATTTATTTGTAATATACAGGCTAGCAAAAGCCTTCTCCCCCTTTATCAATGTCAAAAAGAAAGGGAGGATTAATACTTCAAATAATCTTGTATGAGATTCAACAATAATTTGTAACAAAAATACAAGCAATTTTATTGAAAAAGTGAAGTTGAGCAAGATTTTTGCCTCTTTTAAGATAGCAACTTTTTGCTTCTCAATGTTTAAGCTAGCAAATTTTTCTCTTTTGATGCACAAGCTAGCAATTTAACTCCCCCTTTATCATTATTGAAAAGAAGGGAGGAACCAATGATCAATTATAAATTTACATCAATATATCAATCATCATATGATGCATACAAGATAACAATGCAAAGAAATCATATCATGAAGGATATCAATATGTAAGTTCAACAAGGATCAAAACCAAAAGATATCATTCATGATTCATAACTTTCTTTTTAGCAAGATCTAGATAAATGTATCAATTTTCAATTCAAGATAAATGTCATACAACCAAGAATTATGATATATAAAAGCATATCAATATTAAGGATCAAGTCATGATTCAAGTGCTAACATATTTTCTTTTCATTCATTTTTAAGTCATGATAAAAGAATAAATCAATGATTCAATCATTAAGTAAATTTCTTTTACATCAATTTTCAATCATCAAAGCATATTTTCTCAAGTTGAGTATCGAAAAGTCAAGAGAAAATAATTTATATTTTTCTTCATATAACATGGGAGAATCATAAGAGAGTATAGAGTAAGAGATAAAAAATCAAGTTATCAAGATCATGATCTCAAAAAAGTAATTCAAAAATATAGTACCGAGAAGCAGGAGACAAGTCATATTTCATTTGGAAAGTTTTTTTTGATAAATGAAATAATCATAGTATATAATCTTGATTTATAAAAGTTTCAAGTTCTAATTATTAAGATCAAGATTTCAATAAATATTTTCTTTAGCAAAGAATCACATAATCACTTCATTATTGCATAAAAAATCTCATTGCATCATGATTTATAAATTCTTTCTCTACACATGAATCATAGGAGATATATTCATTTGGTAGTAAATAGCAAGGAAAACAATTTATTTCATGCATAATAAATTTTGTCAAGAAATCACAAGAAGGTTCATGATTCGCTTGAACCAAATGATCTCATTCAAATCAATTTGTTAACTCAACAATCCATCATTAAAATTTTATTCATAGGATATTCACAAAATATACTAAATGAATTCATTACTTGTCTTTCATGAAAAATCAAAAATTTCAAGAATCATACATTTCCCCTTTTTATGATTAATTTCAATTGAATATGCCTTTCTCATTTAATGTCAAATAGAGATAAGTATGAAAGTTCAAGACGCAAAAGAAAATTTATAACACAACTCATCAAGATTCTAACCATTCATTTTCAAGATTTGATAAAAAGAGTAAATCAAGGAATCAATCATATCATATCATGAATTTCAAAAGGCATTTGAAGTTATCATAAATTCATAAAAATTTAAATATATAGTTCCGAAAAAATCAAGATCATGACTATGATAAAGCTCATTTAAATTTGAATCATCAAAATCATTTTCATGATGCAAAACATAATATGCATGGATTCATCTTTTATCTTCAATTGAAAAATCGAAAAACTCTAAAGATAGAAAGATTTTAAGAAACATGCATTTTCATTTTATAATTCATTTCATTTGAGCATGCCTTTGTCTTTTATTGTAAGATAAAATAGAAATATCAACATTCAACACGGAAAGACAACCTTCATCACAAAATTTGTCAAGACAAAAATATAACATATTATTTCAAAACATAAGATTCAATTTATCATAATGTGTTTCATTTTATAATCAAGCCTTTTCCTTTAATAAAAACAAGTATTAACATTCAAGGGTAAAAAGATAAATATCATCATAAAGATCATTAAGAGCCAAAAATATAACACATTACACATAAGGCATCTTTCAACTAAAAAATGATTCAACATGATAATATGTTTCGTTTTAAGTTGTTTGTTTCATATAAGTGAGCTCATGTTTTAAAGGATGAGAATCATATTTAGAACCAAAACATGAGTATTGTAATCAAGATATAATATCATGAAAATAAATTTTTTATATTTTTATATCATCATTATCAATGATGATTTCATAAGATATGTTCTAATATTTACATGAAAGCCATCATCATATAAATTTAAAATACAAGTTTTGTCATTAAAGCCATTAAGATCAAATGCATCACACATAAAATATCATGATAGTGCATTTTTTTTAATTTTTTATGTGTTTCAATTTAGGTAATTTGATCCTTCATATGAGTATGCTCATGTTTTTTATATAGATCCGAAAAGCAAGTTTCAAGAGAAATCGTTAAGACCCAAAACATGAGACACATTCATCATGATTATTTTTAAAAAGTTCACAAGATTCATAAAATGAATTCATTTATCTCAATAGAATGGAAAATACATTGCAATTTGATTACACATAGGAATGTTCAAAATTTTATATGAAAGCCAAGCATTAACACATATATTTGTGCAAGACATAAGATTCACTTAATCATGTAAATATATAAAGTTATCAAGATAAATGTTCATTGATTTTAGATGTACATACATGAGACACCATACATCATGATTAAAACCGAAGACCGATATAAAATACATAAACATGCATGGAATTGTTATTTCAAAAGCATACATGAAGTTGATCTTGTATTAGCATAAGTTAAGCAATCATCATTTATAATTTTTACTTTTCAAAAATACTAGAAAGAAAAGCATAATATAATTTTTAAAAATAATTTTTTTATTTCCTACTAACTAAATTAAGCACTCATGAAAGACATCATGTAATTTCATAATAAGGTAAAAGCATAATAGGTGAGTTGCTAACCTTGTAGTCGAAGACTATCAAAGCCTAATTTGCCATTTCATCTTTACTTGATTCTTCTTGGTAAGCCTTCTTCTTCTTTATTGGTGGCCTCTTTTTTTGTTCAAGTTCTTTTCAGTTTTAAATTTTAGTTTAATGAACTTATTAAGATTCATTAAAAGTTCAATGTCCTCTTCATTGTCCTCATCACTTGAATCATCACTCAAGTGGCATTTTATAGTTTGGAGTTCCAAAACCTTCTTGTTCTTTAGAAGGTGGTTCAAATGTTAATCATGTTCAACATGTTCTAAGAAACTCATTTCATATGTCGTTAAGGATCCAATGAGTTCTTCAATAGAATAATCATTTAAATCTTTAGTTTCTTGTATCATCATTATTTTAGGATCCCACCTTTTTGGAAGAGATTTTAAGATCTTATTAGTGAGTTTAAAATTCAAAAAATATTTACCAAGAGCATGTAGACTATTGATAACATCTGTGAAACGGGTGTACATGTCGCTGATAGTCTCGCTTGGTTTCATTCGAAAAATCTCAAAATCATGCAATAAGAGGTTTACTTTCGAGTCTTTGACTCTACTAGTTCCCTCGTGCATGATTTCAAGTATTCATCAAATTTCAAAAGTCATTTCGCACATAGAAATTCGATTGAACTCATTTTTATCTAAAGCACAAAATAAGATATTCATAGCCTTTGCATTAAAAAAAAAGACCTTTTCTCCAAATTTGACCATTCGTTCATCAGTTTAGAGAGAAGTTGAAAATGATTTTCAATAACATTCCATAAGTTTAAATCGAGAGAAATCAAGAAAACTGTCATTCGAGTTTTCTAATATGTGTAGTCCGATCCGTTAAAGAACGATGGACGAACAACCAAAAAGCCTTCTTGAAAGCCATGAAGAGCTATTTCGCACAGGTGTAAAATCGAATGAGAAATAATATGGCTCTGATACCAATTGTTAGGGATCGAGTAGCACTAAGAGGGGGGGGGGGGTGAATTAGTGCAGCGGTAAAGAACGATAAACTTTCGACAATTTAAAACAAGTACGGAAAACTTCATACTATTGAAAGCAACATTTCGTTTGAAACCGTTTCGATTGCATTTTAACTTGAAAGCATACGTAAGAAGATGAAAAGGAAGTCGAGCAAGTAAGACAATAAAATGAAGATGGTTTGCAGTATAGTAAGTTGCAAGAAAGTAAATGCAAACCGATTTATAGTGGTTTGGTCATGCGACCTACGTCCACTCTCAATTCCTCTTCGCTTGAGGCCACCGGCTTTCTATTAGTTATCCTCCTTCCAACGGGCGAGGATGTGTTAGGGATCGAGCGGCACTAAGAGGGGGGGGGGGGTGAATTAGTGTAGCGGATTAAAATCGTACTCTTGAAACCGATTTTGCAAAAACACAAGTTCGTAGGAAGATTTCGATTTGGCAAAAGAGAACTTGAAAGTAATTACTTGCGTAAAGGAAATAACAACTTGCAGCAAAGTAATGAAATGATTCAAGAATGTAAACACTCACACATTCATGGACACAATGATGTATAGTGGTTCTCAAATGACCTACATCCACTCTTGAAGCCTCTGCGATGAGGCTCCGCCCTTCCACTAGCAGTTCCTTTGAAGGGGAAGGACCAATCACCCCTTTACAAAAGTTCACGCTTGTACAAGATCTCCCAAGAAAAGAAGAAGGTGAACGCTTAGCAAACACAAAACTTTTCAAGACCCTTCACAAGCTCAAGACTTAGAATTTTTGCTCAAAAGGGTTCCCTTTCATTGAGAAAGGGGGTTTTTATAAATCCAAAGTGGATTCAAATTTGGGCTCCAAATTTGAAATTAATTTGAGTTCGTGGCCCCTCAGAGGGCGGTGCTGCCACTGCACGCCTCGCTGATCGACGCATGCGGCGGTGCCACCGCCCTAGCTAGGTGGTTCCACCGCTGCACAAGAGTCGGGCGGTGCTGTGCAAAGTGCTCCACCGCCGCTACGAGAGCCGGCTATAGTAGCATGCATGCACGTAGCTGGTTCGATTTGGGCCAAAATTTTGGCCCAAACTCATCCTAATCAAGGCCCAATGGGTCCCCACTTTGGGTTATCTAATCCTAACCCAAAATACATGCTAACTACGAATTTTAAAGATGTTTCCTAAGCTATTACAAAGTCCGTAAGTCAAGTCTTCTTCCGTCGAACTTCCGGCGGTCTTCCGACGATCCCTCGGAAACCATCCTGCGGACTCCCGGCAAGCTCTCGGACTCCACGATGATTTTGGCGAGTTCTCCCGAGCTTCTTTGGCAAGCTTCGATCTTTCTTGGCAAGCTCCGCGAACTTCCGATGAACCTCCCGGCGAGCTTCCGAAAACCCTTCGGCAAGCTCCCTACTTGTTCTCGGCCGCCTCGCAGACTCCCAATGAATCTTCAAAGCTCACAAACTCTCGAACTCCCAATGATCCATTGCACTTGACTTCAACCCTTAGTTTCGCTTTACGCCTTCATCCCTTTCGTAGTTACTCCTGCACAAACAAACACCAAACACTTTACTTCGATCTAGACAGTTATTACAACGCGAATTGACATTCAGTTGCCCGACACATCATTGGTTGGTGCTTCGTCCGATCCTTCGACACATCGCCCTCTCTAGCGGCTTGTTGCCCAATCGAAGGTTGACCTTCGCAACCTCGATATCCATGGCGCAACTCCGCACTTCTTGGCCCGATGCCCGACGTACGAAGCCTCCTGCCGATAGTCGACCGAACCTCCGGCTTGACATCCAATATACTGACGTGATCACCTCTGGCGCAACGTCAATTCCTCTAGCATCAACTGTCCAATCCTGATCGAAAGTAGACCTGCATAACTCAAAACGCAGTTAAACAACAAAGCACACTCAATTAGTTTCATCATCAAAATCTGAGATTCAACAATCTCTCCCTTTTTGATGATGACTAACGGAGTTAACCTTAACTCTCCGGAGTTTAACCAAACTCCCCCTATCAATATGCCATTGATATAATACTTGGATTATCCCAAATCCAAGCAACATTCATCATTCATGTTAAGAGAATACATCAAACCATCATGCAAATATATAAAATATTCAATCAATGCATGAAGTCATCAATCTATTTCTCCCCCTTTGTCATCAACAAAAAGGAAAAGTAATCATCATAGCTAGTTTAAAAGATATGCAAGTTTTACAATCATACTAGCTAAATTTTCATCATAGCAAGTTTGCAGTTTGCTTTTGTAGCATGCTAGCAACATTTAAAATGTTCATGATAGGATGTTCCTTCATTTCAATGATCGAGCTAGGAAATTTTTTCATTGAAGTTGCAAGCTAGCAATAAATCTTCTCCCCCTTTGTTTTTGTCAAAAAGAATAGTAGGATCAAATACAAAGATTTTCTTTTACATCCTCTTTTCATATCATATATCAACTTCCATCAATAAAAAATCTTCATCAATATTCAAAGCATGACATATAGGAGAAGTCATATAGGAGAAAATTTTTGATTCATCACAATTCAAAAGTTCAAGGCAATAGATGAAAGATATCAATAAGGATTAATTCGTGAATACCAAAGATATGATTCATGGTTCATTAAAATTTGTCTTAACAAGATTAAGATAAATATTCATGAGATAAAAAGAGCAATTTCAAACATTCTCATCAAGAACACATTTTAAAATATTCTAAGTATCAAATATTGAAATATCAAAATTTAGATTGTTTTCTTCCTTTAACAACTTTTCACATCATTTAAATTTGTATCAATCAATCATTCAATCATATCATGTAATGATAGATATCAATATGAAAAATCAATAAGGATCAAAAGATATCATTCATGATTCATAACCATTCATTTTAGCAAGGTCAAGATCATGATTTTCAAACAAATTCTAAACATATAGTTCCGAGAAATCAAAATCATGATTCAGAAATACTTTCTTTATCGTTAATTTTTAATTCATGATAAAGGGTATACAATCAAGAATCATGATATATATAAAAAAGATAGCATAGATCAAGTCATGATTCAATGATTCATCAGAAAGAAAATTAATTTTCAATCATCACACAAGGAAGTCATCTCATTAAAGATCAATTCATGAATAAACAAAATTTATATATATTTGTCATGAAGAAAATCTTGATTTACATGTAGGAGTTTTCAAATCATCACGATCATGATTTCATAAATAGAATCTCAAATATATAGTTCCAAGAAATCAAAATCAAGTCATGATTAATGATGTTAACATGCTTTCTTTCCCTTTTGTCGTTAAAGAAGGAAATAAAGGGAAAGGGAAGAATATAAATTTTGTTTTACATCAATGTTCAAATCATCACAAAAGGCATACAAGGTAAGGAAATCATATCATTTTTATATCATAAAAGATGTGATGTCAGGGCTCATGATTCATTTGATAGTAAGAGCAACAACTTGATTTATACATGATAGATCTAAATTCATCATGAATCATAAAAATAATTTCAAGTATCACTTATCGATATATCAAGACTTGAATTGTTTTCCTCTTTAGTAAATGAAAAAGGAAGCAATCATAGAGGAAGGTATTTCAATTTGTAAAAATATCTCAAGTCAAGAATTCAATGTCATGATTTCAAGAGATCAAGAGAGGAGTCATAAAATTATTCAAACTCATTTTGTCAACTCAAAACTCCTAATCAAATCAAAAACATTTTGAGATTCACAACATGAATGAGTGATTATCAACTTTTAGAGATTGCAAATGATAAATAGATTTTTGATAAACACTTATTATCAAATCATCAATTTCATAATTCATTTAGAAGATTCTCCTCTATGGTAAATAAAAGGAAATATAGGAGAACAAAATGAATTAAGGGAGAAAGAACATGATTGAAACATGATTCAATTTTAAAACATGTCTTATGACATAAATACAAATCAAGCATTAGTCAAAACTAGAATCATCCTCAAAATCTCATTCAATAAATTCATACATGATAAGCATGGATTCATGAATTTCTTATAGAAAAATTGATAAGATTGATATAAAGGATTGCATTTTGTTTTTATATGTGATTTGCTTCTTATAACCATGCATTTGCCCTTAATAAAAATAAATGTCAATATTTAAGACGAAAAGGCAAATTGTCATTAAGTCGAGTCACATTAATTATGTGGTACTTTCTAAAAGATTCGATTCAAGAGATCTACATAGATTCATTAAGACCAAAAACTTTAGAGATAGATAAATTTTCAAGAATCATTCATTTCCTTTTTATAATTTACTTCAAATAAGCATGCCTTTGTCTTTTAATGTCAAATAAAATAGAAATATCAACATTTAACATCAAAAGACAAACTTCATTATAAAAATTGTCAAGACATAAATGCAACATATTATTCCAAGACATGAGATTTAATTTATCATGATAATATGTTTCATGTTTCAAAAGATGAGTATCAAATTTTAAAACCGAAACATGAGTTTTTCATCAAGATATGATATCACAAAATCATTAAGCATGATAACAAACTTTTAATATTTTCATTTCAATGATGATTTCATAATGTATGTTCAAACATTTATATGGAAGCCATCATTGTATAAATTTGAAATACAAGTTGTCATTTAGCCTATTAAGATCAAAAGCATTACACATAAAGCATCATGATAGTGTAATTTCTCATTTTTTGTGTTCCATTTCAAGTGATTTGACGTTCATATGAGTATATTCATGTTTTTCATATAGGTCCAAAGAGCATATTTCAAGAGAAATCATTAAGACCGAAAACATGAGGCACATTTTTTTTAAAATATTCACCATGTTTTTATTTTTATGAGATTCACAAGACTCATAACATGAATTCATTCATCTCAATAGAATGAGAAAAAAAATACATTTTCATTTTAAGCAATTTGATGTGAGTATATTCAAAATTTTTATGAAAACATGTATCAAAATAAAACACAAGCTTAGTCATAAAATCGTCAAGACCAAATATGTAAAAATGATAGCACACTTTTAATTTTTATGTTAAAAGGCCATGTTCAAATTTTTGCCAAAATCATGCATCTATTTATAAATTCGAAAAATATGTTTCATCATCACAATATGACACTTTATTACTTCAAAAGCTCATGCATGATATAAAATCATCAAGCATCATATTTGGAGACAATGTAAACCATCAAGATACACATGCATGGATTAATCCTAAGCATTATCACAAATCTTGCATCATTCATATGTTTACTTTTCGAAAATACTATAAAGAAAAGCATAGTATAATTTCAAAATTTTTAATTTCTAAAAAACATAAGAAAAGCATAAAAAAAATCCTACAAACTAAGTTAAGCATTCATGAAAATCATCAAGTAATTTCAAAATAATTCAAGGAAGTTAAGTTACTTACCTCATTGTCGAAGCCCATTAAAGCGTAGTTTGCTTCTTCTTTTCTTGATTCTTCTTTCCAAGCCTTCTTCTTCTTCTTCTTTGGCCTCTTTCTCTGTTCAAGTTCATTTGTGTTTTTAAATTTTTGTTTAATGAACTTGTTAACATTCATTGTTATGTGTTCAATGTCCTCATTGTCCTCATCACTTGAGTCATCACTCAAGTGGCATCCATTTGTCCGATATTCAAAAACCTTCTTGTTCTTTAGAAGGTGATCCAAATGTTCATCATGTTCATGATGTTCTAAACGTTCCAAGAAACTCATTTCATAGGTCTTTAAAGACCCAATAAGTTCATTAATAGGATAGTTATTTAGATCTTTTGTTTCTTGTATTACGGTTATTATCGGATCCCATTTTTTGGAAGAGATCTTAAAGTCTTGTTTACGAGTTCAAAGTCCAAAAAACATTTACCAAGAGCTTTTAGACTATTGATGACATCCGAGAAACGGGAGAACATGTCATCGATAGTCTCACTTGGTGCCATTCGGAAAATCTCAAAATCGTGCATCAAAATATTAACTTTCGAGTCTTTGACTCTACTCGTTCCTTCGTGCGTGATTTCAAGAGTTCGCCAAATGTCAAAAGCCGTTTCGCATGTAGAAATCCGGTTGAACTCATTTTTGTCTAAAGCGCAAAATAAGGCATTCATAGCCTTTTTTAAAGAAAATAACCTTTTCTCCAAATCCCACCATTCATTCGTCGGTTTAGAGGAAGGTTGAAAGCCATTTTCGATGATGTTCCACAAATCCAAGTTCATTGAAAGCATGAAAACTCTCATTCGAGTTTTCCAATATGTGTAGTCCGAACCGTTAAAAAATGGTGGACGAAAAACCGAAAAGCCCTCTTGAAAACTATTTAGAGCCATTTCTCATGGGTGTAAATCCGAAAGAGAAAGAACGTGGCTCTGATACCAATTGTTAGGGATCAAGCGGCACTAAGAGGGGGGGGGTGAATTAGTGCAGCGGATTAAAATCGTACTCTTGAAACCGATTTTGCAAAAACACAAGTTCGTAGGAAGATTTCGATTTGGCGAAAGAGAACTTGAAAGTAATTACTTGTAAAGGAAATAACAACTTGCAGCAAAGTAATGAAATGATTCAAGAATGTAAACACTCACACATTCATGGACACAATGATGTATAGTGGTTCGGTCAAATGACCTACATCCACTCTTGAAGCCTTTGCGATGAGGCTCCGCTCTTCCACTAGCAATTCCTTTGAAGGAAGGATCAAACACCCTTTATAACCCTTTACAAAAGTTTACACTTGTCCAAGATCTCTCCAGAAAAGACGAAGGTGATCTCTGAGCAAACTCAAAACTTTTCAAGACTATTCCCAAGCTCAAGTCTATGAATTTCTTGCTCAAAAGGGTTCCCTTCACCTGAGAAAGGGGGTATTTATAGATCCAAAGTGGATTCAAAATTGGGCTCCAAATTTAAAATTAATTTGGAGTTCCAATGTTTCACAGTGGTCGAGGCGGTGCCACGCCGCGAGGCGGTGCCACCGCTTTGTCGTCTGTTGATCGACGATGGTGTGCCATCGCTTGACCCAGCGGTTCCACCGGGCTCACGATAATCGCTTCTGAGCATGCATGCACGTAGCTGGTTTGGTTTGGGCCAAAATTTTGGCCCAAACTCATCCTAATCAAGGCCCAATGGGTCCCCACTTTGGGTTATCTAATCCTAACCCAAAATACGTGCCAACTACGAATTTTAAAGATATTTCCTAAGCTATTACAAAGTCCGCAAGTCAAGTCTTCTTCTGTCGAGCTTCCGGTGAACTTCCGGCGATCTTCCGACGATCCCTCGGAAACCATCCTGCGGACTCCCGGCAAGCTCTCGGACTCCACGATGATTTTGGCGAGTTCCCCCGAGCTTCTTTGGCAAGCTTCGATCTTTCTTGGCAAGCTCCGCGAACTTCCGACGAACCTCGTGAGCTTCCAAAACCCGGCAAGCTCCCTACTGCGTTCTCGGCCGCCCGGCACTCCCAATGAATCTTCAGGCTTCCGTCAAACTCTCGAACTCCCAACGATCCATCGCACTTGACTTTGGCTCTGGATTTCTCTTTACGTCTTCATCCCTTTCGTAGTTACTCCTGCACAAACAAACACCAAACACTCTACTTCGATCTAGACAGTTATTACAACACGAATTGACATTCAGTTGTCCGACACATCATTGGTTGGTGCTTCGTCCAATCCTTCGGCACATCGCCCTCTCTAGCGGCTTATTGCCCAATCGAAGGTTGACCTCTGCAACCTCGATATCCATGGCGCAACTCCGCACTTCTTGGCCCGATGCCCGACGTATGAAGCCTCCTGCCGATAGTCGACCGAACCTCTGGCTTGACATCCAATATACTGACGTGATCACCTCTGGCGCAACGTCAATTCCTCCAGCATCAACTGTCTAATCCTGATCGAAAGTAGACCTGCGTAACTCAAAACGTAGTTAAACAACAAAGCACACTCAATTAGTTTCATCATCAAAATCTGAGATTCAATAGGATGAACTCCCTTACAACTCTTTTCCTTTTGATAGGCTTAGGAGGAAACCCTTACAAGTACTCTCTCCTTTCTTTCGGTGGAATACAAGTGAAAACTAAGGAGGATTTTCTAGAGAGATTTGAGCAGCGTTTTCTTGCTTTCAAAGTGTTGTGCTTATTAACTTTCTTACAGGAACACCTGAGGTATTTATAGACCCCAAGAGGATTCAAATTTAGAGCCCAAATTTGAATCTCTTTCGTTGTTAGCAGTGCCACCGCCTGATAGTGGCGATGCCACTGCTTGTCAGTTGTTAGACTAATAGTGTACTAGGCGGTTCCACCACCCAAGGCAGCGGTGCCACCGCCCAGCTCTCAGCCACTGGGTGGTGCCATCGCCCAACCCTTCCAGCTCATTGGTTTGGGCCTAAAACTCAGCCCAAACCGGTCCAAAATAAGGCCCAATTGGCCCCTACTTGGGTTATAGGATTAACACATAATCTTAACCCAAATTAACATGCTAACTATGAAATTAAAGATATTTTCGAAGCTATTACAAAGTTCGATGGTCTTTCAGTGAACTTCCGGCGGTCTTCCGATGAACCCTTAGAAAGCATTTTACGGACTCCCGGCAAGCTCCTGGACTTCACGATGATCTTGGCGAGTTCCACCGAGCTTCTTTGGCAAGCTCCGATCTTTCTTGGCAAGCTCTATGAACTTCCGATAAACCTTCCAACGAACTTTTGAAAACCCTTCGGCAAGCTCCCTACTCGTTCTCTACCAGTTCCGACAGTACTCCCAACGAATCTTCGAACTTCCGTCAAACTCTCAAACTCCCAAGGATCCATCACACTTGCCTTCTAGCACTTTGTTTCGCTTTACGTCTTTATCATTATCGTAGTTAATCCTACACACACAAACAAAAACTCTACTTCAATCTAGACAATTATTATAATATGAATTGATATTCAGTTGCCCGACACGTCATTGGTCGACGCTTCATCTAATTCTTCGGCACATCGTCCTCTCTTGCAGCTTGTTGCCTAATCGACAGTTGACCTTCGAACCCTGTATCCTTAGCACAACTCCGCTCTTCTTGGCCTAATGCCCGACGTACAAAGCCATCTGCCGATTATTGATTGAACCTCTGGCTTGACATCCAATATTCTGACGTGATCACCCGGTGCAACGTCAATTCCTCCAGCGTCAACTGTCTAATCCTAATCGATAGTAAACCTGCATAACTTAAAATGCAGTTAGACCATAAAACATAATCAATTAATTTCATCATCAAAATCCGAGATTCAATAGTGTCAACTAAATAAGTAGATACTGGCTCAACTTGTAACATAATTAGATAACCGTAAGGGATTAACAATGTTTGAATAAGCAACACTAACATCACACTAATTCTCTTCTCGATCTTCTTTTTGCCTAAGGGGGCAAGAAAAATGCTCCTTAGTCTAGATCGAAGTAGTTTTAAGTGTAATTGGGTTGAAATTGGACCAACTCAATTAGAGGTCAATTGAGCTCAAGTTTGGACTGTGTTGGGCTAAGTGAAAGGCCCAAATAGTGATCCAATAGGTGGGTCAGGTAGTGGCACTGCTAGAACAGGTGATGGAATCATCGATGGCTCAGTCTTTAAGATAAAATCTCCAAGATTGTTATATTAAAATCATGGCATAAAGCCTTTTGCTGATACGTCGACTGATCCTTCAGCTCGATGTCCAATCATCTGGCATATTCCACTCTGGCCTAATGTTCAATTCCTCATGTTTTAATTGTCTCTTCCTGATTGAAGCTAGTCATGCGTTACTCAAAACACAGATTAAATCATAAACACTATCAATTAGTTTCATTATTAAAATTGAAGATTCAACACCATAAGTATGCACTATTCACCTTATCTCTTTTCTTCTTTGACTTACTTACATTCATGATATATGAAGTAGTATCTAGTATAAATAAACCATTATGTAATGTTCCTCTCGGGATGATCTCATCATCTGATAATATTGAATAATCATTATTCTTAAAAATTAATTTATATTTAAATAAAAATAATATTTTTGATAATAGAGGGAACAAAATAGCATACATCTAATGCAATAATACCTCCACCAGGTAGATGTAGGGTGACCTCGCCAATAGCTACTACAACAACTTTTATTCCATGGCTCATCTTGAGGTCTATCTCGCCTCTCGCCAATCTCCTAGGTTTTACCAGAACTTGCAATGAATTACATATATGATAAGCACTATCGGTATTCAATACCCATGTGTTATCATAGAAGTCTCCAAACTTCTCCATGAATGTACCTAATCATGAATGTATTTGAAGCTTCTTCAAGCTTTTGTTTTACCTTCTTTGTGTAGTACTCTTTGTAATTCCTCTTTTAATGTCCATCTTTGTCGTAGTGGAAGCACTATCTTTTGTCATTTGTTGGGTCTTTCTAAGCAATATTTGCTTTACCTGATTTGCCTTTGCCCTTGCTCTTCTTAAGGGATTTCTCTGCTTTCCTTTCCTTTTTGGTCTCACCAGCATAGGGAACTGGCTTCTCTGTCTTGATAGTGCTCTCTACTTTTATCAACATATTAAGAAGCTTAAGGAGAGTTACCTCAAGCTTGTTTATATTAAAATTCATACTGAACTATGAAAAGAAATCTGACAGGGACTGAAACACAAGATCCACACATAGGTTTTCCTTTAAAACTATTCATAGACCTGTGAGTTTTTCTATCTACTCAATCGTCTTAAGAATATGGTTTTGAACCAGTGTCCCCTCAATTATCTTAGCGTGGAAGAGACTCTTGGATATCTCATATCACTAAGTTCTTCCCTGTTCTTTAAATAATTTATGAAGATATAAAAAATGAATTTGACATCTATCTTTTCATGTAGCCTGTGTAACTCTAGAGTCATGGAGCCCAACATATAACATTGAGCACAAGTAGAGTCATCTATGTACTTTATGTAGTAAGCAATCTCATCCTCGTTTGCCGCTTCCTCAAGCGTAGGTATCACTATATCAAGGACATACATAATTTTCTCCACCGTGAGAATGATTCTCAGGTTATAGAGCCAATCCGTATAATTTGGACCAGTAAGACGGTTGACATCAAGTATGCCACGTACGAGATTTGAAAGTAATATTTTTTAAAAATAAAGATATAACATAAATAAATAACATACATATTTCACAAAAATAAACAATCAAGATATGGACTTCTATCTTGACGTGCTCCCACTATTTTTCTAACGAGTCACACGACACCCTCAACATGTGAAACAGAAGTCTCCAACAAACTTCTAGTGGGAATCGAGATCTAATAAGCATCTTAGTGCAATCTCGAGGGACTCGACCAATCACACTAAGCCCAAAAGGTAGACAACTCTTGTCAATCATAACTCCTTATGATTCTCATCCTATTTGGCCTTCGAACCACTATGGCCTCAAGAGGTTTGACCAACCATGATGTTCGATTAAGTCATCACCATCATTACAAGATAAGTCTAATTCAATGATATACCATCGAGGGACTCGACTAAGCATATCACGTCCTCAGGTCACCAGTGACATCTCTATATCATAAGCAAAATATCGAATCGTAATATAAGTGAGCCTTAAGGGACTTGACCAACTCAACATACGTCAGGGATCGATTCTTACTTATAACGATGGAAGGCCATGTGGATCAATCTAATTACTACTGAATATCAGATTTTGATGATGAAACTAATTGATAGTGTTTGTGTTCTAATTATATTTTGAGTGATGCAAGACTACTTTCAATCAGGATTAAACGATTGAAGCAGGAAGAATCGGACATTGGGCTGGAGAAGAACATATTAAAAGATTGGACATCAAGCCGAAGGATCGATCGACATATTAGTAGAAGGTTTTGGACAAAGGATTCGGGCATCGAGCCAAGAAGAGTAGAGTTGTGCCAAGGAGATCGGAGTTGCGAAGGACAATTGTTGATTGGGTAATAGGTCGCAAGAGATGACGATGCATCGAAGAATCAGATGAAGCACCGATGGACCAATGACATGCCAAACAATGAATGGATTCAAAGCTTTGAAATAATTATCTAGATCAAAGTAGGATTAGGTCTAATTAAGTTATAATTAGGCTAATTTAATTATGGGCTAATTGGGCCCAAATCAAGGCTGTGTTGGGCTGGATGAAAGGCCCAAACAATGACCTGAAGCTACGTCAAGCGGTGGCACCGCTAGGGTGGGTGGTGCAACTGCCCAAAGGCTCAACCTCCAAGGCTGAGTCTGGGCAGTGGTACCACCCAGTGTCAGGTTGCTTGGGTGATGACACTGCCAGACTAGGCGGTGGTATCGCCCAATATCAAAGAACCCAGGCAGTGGTACCGCTTATGCGATAGTACCGCCAGTACCTTAAAGACTAGGGTGATTCAAATTTAAGCTCTAAATTTGAATCCCCTTTAGGTCTATAAATACCCTCCTCATCCATGGTTAGAACACACACTAACTGAGAAAGAAAAGAGAGAAAACTCTGCTATAATAGTGTGAAAAATCCTTCCCCTCTAGTTTATAATTTGGTTAAGTCTAAGAGAGGGGTGAGTGGGGTTGTAAGAGATATAAAGGTTAACTCTTGAACCTGTTGCTAGTCATATGTGCCCTGCAAGCCAATCACATAAGTGATGGCACTTGTGACTTGATATGCACTCTTTCTTTTGCTTATTATTATCAAGTATTTTATCACTTTATCTTACGTGTTGCATATATTGTGATGTCCTTGGATCTGTGCAATAAAAATCGGATCGTAATGAGATCATGATAATGAGACCGATTCACCTTTAAACACAAACCTTAAATAATCTCGGTCATAGGTTACTCGAGAGGGATATCGAGATAATCGGATAGATTGGTGTGCTGTATACCCGTCCATATGATGGAGATGGCTGGTCTCATAGCTCCTCATGTGAGGACACTAAGGGTACAATACAGGTGCTCATTAGAGAATGAGTTCACTGATTGATCCGCTTACGGAATGTTGGATGGTTATTGATACCTCATGTCAGACAATGATTCCATAGTCCCAATAGTGTATCTGGTCCTTAGACTTGAGACACCAAGGATGTCCTGTATAAGTACTCCACTCTTTGATACCAGACTTATAGGTTTAGAAAGTTTCAGATCTAATACAGTCGGTTATTGGGAGTGGTAGCTAACCTTACAAGGGCCATTGAGTGTCGATAGAGGATCATCCGCTCTCGGTATCATGAGAGGAATATCTCATATATTCTTGCTTGAATAAATCCTTGGCCAAAGTTATTCAGATTGAGAAAGAAAGAGTTTTTCGGGAGAATCCGACAAGAGCAAGACTCGAGGAGAGACCGTATGGGCATGACAGCACCATGTCTGATATAGGGTCTCTTTGATATTAGTTTGATGAGAGACTATAGATACATGGTAACTAAGGACAGATAGGTCCAAAGGATTGGATTCCCCTGTATCGTCTGAGGGCTATGGTGTAGTGGCCTAGTACGTCCGTAGTCGATGAGTTGGGTGAATTATTATAGAGATAATAATTCATTGAGTCAAAAGGAGTTCTAACAAGTATCACTCACGGCCAACTCGATATTGGGCCTAGAGGGTCACACATATATGGTAGGTGTTACGACGAGTAGAGGTTCAGATATAAGATATCCGTTGGAGCCCCTATCTTATTGGATATCCATTAAGCCCCTGAATTATTGGATCCTCAGATGAGATCCAATAATTGCTAATAAGAGATTATTAGGTAGAGACCCACTAATCCAAGAGACTTGGGTAATTGGATGGAGATTCAATACCCAACAGGGTAAGATCTATTAAGGTCTATAGGGGACTTCTATAAATATGAGAGAACCAAAGCTATATAGGCTGAGGGTTCTTTTGGTAGCCACTTTCTGTTCTCCTCTCCTTAGAGAGGTACATCATCGCAATCCCTACCGTATGAATACCGTTAAAGAGGAGGACGCTTGACCTTCTTCATCCTCTCCTACAGATCTACAAGGATTCAGGGATATACGATCTCTCTATGTTTTTTTTTACACATGTAGTTTCCGCGGATTTGTTTTAACACATCGATCTTCGCACGATGATAGAACCTTTCTAGGGGAAATCTGTGATTTTATTTTTTGTACTTCTGCTGCGCATGAGATGTCGCCCCCTATGGATTTCCCAACAGTGGTATAAGAGCCAGGTTGTTCATGCGAAGATCGGATCTTAAATTGTGTGTGTTGTGATCTAGAATAGTTTTTATCGCTAAAATCATTGGCACAAAAGGCGAGAAAGAGTAGCAGTTATTGTTGCCTTTGCTGTGCTCGCATAGTGGCCGCAAGGCTGCTTGCAGCGTTGCTGCCTGCAACGGAAGTGACAGCGGCTGCGGGCAAGGTGCCCGTATTCAGGCTACAAGCGGTAGGTAGCCGCGCTGCCCTCGCAACGGCGATGGCGGCGCCGCGAGGCCCTGCGGGCTGCTCGCCCATGGGTGGGCGTAGCGCCGCTCGGCGAACCGCCGCACGGAGAGCGACGTCAGAAGCGCGCTCACCCGCATAGGGGCGCTGGGCCGCTGCGGTCATTGCCCCGCAAGGGGCAGCACCAGCGGGTGGGCACGTCTGCCCGTGAGTGGTGCCCCGCTACAGCCGCCGACGACAGGGTGGCGCTTCCCCGCATTGCCGCCGCCGACGAGGTGGCGGCGGCCACAACGCCACAACACAACAGGCAGAAGAGGGATTAGGGTTTTTTGGGTAAAAGATATTTTTGCCCCTCGAAATTTTAGAAATTTCGGTTTCTATCTCTTTTGATCGAATAACCAAAATACCCTTGGGAATTCAGAAAATTCCCTTTATGTCCCTGATTTCATAAAATATATATATTAATTAAAGAGTTTAATTAACTATTATTATTTATCTAGTAGTCTTATAGAATAATATATACATGTGATATATAATGTGGATAGATGATCATGGACTTGTGATATGATGTGTGTACAAGTGATTATTATTATTTGGGTCTGCTAGTCTTTATTTTTCTCATTTATTGTTTGGCCTACGTGTCTGTAATTATAATGTAATTACATGATGAGGTGTAGCAGTAACGGGACCCATGAGATCGAGACGGATGATCCGATACATAGAGATGCGTTGAGATGCCGATAGAACTAACGAAGCAAGAAGGACGATCACAAGACATGGAGATTGTAATCAAATCAAATATTTGATTTAAGATTTAAATATTATTTCCTTACATGTTAGTATAAAATAGGAAAAGATAATCCTATTTCCTTGTTTGCTATTACAAATTAGGAAATACTTATTAAGTATTCTAAATAAGATCAGATCATATTTGTCAGTATATTAAATGAAAATAATTTATATTAAATAAATATGAAAATTTAGAAAATTTTCCTTTAATGGAGGTTCACCTCCTCCTATTTAAGGGGAGGGATTTCTCTCCTTCGTTCCTCGCCGAGCAGAACTCAACAGCGGGAGGAACGAGGAGTTTCATCTTGCTAAAAAGAGGTAGGTTCTCCCTACTTTTCTTAAAATTAAAAGTTTTTGTTTAGATTCTATGTTGAAATTTTTGATTGATATTAGTTTGAATTAAAATACTTTACCCTTTGGTACCATTTAAAAGTTTTTATTTTTAAACATTATGAAATTGTATATGTTTTATGATATCGAGTTCTTAAGAATGTTATTTCATTTTATTACAGTTACCTTCTAATCTTATTCAGATTTAAATATAATATGAGTAGTTTAAAAAAAAAAGAAATTCTTAATCCTTTAGATGTTAAAATTTTTATTAGAATATGTTATTTAAAATTTTTATCCTTTTTAGATTTAAAATGTTATTATTTGATCATGTTGAAATTATTCATATGATTTCTAGTTCTTATTGAATTAAAAATATTATTTTCTCATGTTGAACCTTATCCTATCATTTATTTAATATGTTGTTATGTTTTGATGTATTATTATCAGTAGTGAATGTATGTTGTTGTAATTCAAAATTATGAAATTGGATAGGATTGGGTTAAAACAGCTTGCAGGCCAGGCCCCACCCATGGGTCGGGCTCTAGCCCACAGGTTAACCCAGCCCAGCCCAATGTGGGCAGTCATGGGCTGAGGTTGGCCCAACCTGGCGTGATGCATGTACAGTCATGTACAGTGCACATGACCGATATTTGGGTCGGCTCAACCTAGTCCAATATTATGTAATTATTGGATTTGAGCCCAAATATTGATTGAACTAAACCAAACTTGATTAGTCTAGATCAATTCAGGGTGGTTCTAAATTGATTTAACCTTTCAAGTCAGTTTAACCTAAATTGAACCTAATCTAGTCCAACTTATACTATTCTAGGGTGGTTCTAGACTAGTTAAATGAGGATTAGAGATCGGTCTAGTTAGGTCCCAGTGAATCGAGTTTGATTAGACCGATTTAACTAGGGTTCAAGTCAATTGGGGGCTATTTGGTATTATTGATATTGATATTATTGAAAAGAGATGTTTTGAATGTGTTGTTTCATCCCGAATAGACATGATTAGTATGAGATTATATTTCCCTGCCAAGAGCAGGAAGGGCGATTCCCTTCGGGGATTAGCGTATCGTCAGACGTGACGGCTGGACGGTTCCTCCATCCGCTATTGGGAGGAACGCGTCCCCACTTTGGCGGGTGAGGGACGCCACTCCATCCGCTGTTGGGAGTGTGATATGAGTTTGTCTCCATCCGCTGTTGGGAGAATCACAAACTCATCCCGTAGGATAAAGCCTCTCCATCCGCTGTTGGGAGAGTGCTCCTTTGGGTATTTGATATACGCTAATGGGATGATGGATTTTTGATTATGCATTTATTTTGAGTTGACTTTTGGGGTTCCTACTCAGCGTTGCTGAATTTTCTTTGTTTTTGATTTTCAGAGCAGCCTTCCGCTAGCACTGAATCAGATCCTAGTGGAGAGCGGACCTTTCTCTACCGCTAGGTAGAGCCACTTGAATAATTCTTCGAATTAACATCACTATGTTTACTTTTTACTCATGAATTGAGGAAATAAATAGACTGTAATAAATGTTTATGATGATGAATAAAGTGATGTTTACTTATTTGGCTCTGTATGTGTGGGAAGATATAATCCTGAAAAAAAAAATCAAAGATGTAACATTTTTTATGGTATCAGAGCATGGTCTAAGACTTGTAGGTATTTAAGTCTCTTGATTGATTTTGACCAATGATTATCTTGACCTGTTATAAGAGTAATGGAGCCAATTCAAGAAAATAGTGGCCCTATCACCCGTGGCGCTCGTGGTCGTAATGCTATTGGCCTTCGCCCTCGAAGGGGTGTTCGAATAAATAATAACTTGGGCGTTCCACGCACCGTGAAGCAAACCCAATCCTCACATACACCTGTCACTAATTATATGCCAGCTTCTCCGACACCACAAAATATACCTCATGCGCCAGCACCTATCAATACTCAAGATGATGTACATGGAGTCCTCAATGCAATTAGAGGATACTTTGAGCGACAGGAGGAGCATGATAGAGCTCCACGGGGTGAAAGTAATACATTAGAACACTTTAAGAGATTGGGATCACCTGTTTTTAAGGGCAAACCAGATCCAATCCTTACTAAACGTTGGATTCGTCAAGTGGAGAAGACATTCGAAGCTATCGAATATTGAAAAAATCAGAAGGTGCCCTTTACTTCTTTCATTTTGGAAGGGAAGGTAGACACTTGGTAGACCTCAAAAAGGAGGATGTTAGAGTCTAGAGGCGATGTGGTGACTTGGGAACAGTTTAAGGATGTATTTTATGAGTAGTTCTTTCCCGATTCAGTTCGCTTTGAGAAGTAACAAGAATTCCTTACCATCCACCAGGGAAGTAGAACAGTAATGGAATATGATCATTATTTCACTGAACTAGCTCAGTTTTCTCCACATATTGCCTTTAATGAAAATCAAAGATCTCGTCATTTTGAGAGAGGACTTCGATCATCAATTAGAAAGTCTATTGTAGTATTGATTTTACTAACCTATGCTGAAGTGTTAAATCGAGCTCTAGTGGTGGAGAAATTGGATGATGAACTACAACAAGCAAAGGATCGAAAGCGACCTTTTAATGCTGCACCATCTACGTATAGGGGATCTCATTCTGGACCTTCAAAGAAAGGCAAGGGCAAACAGCTTGGGCATCAACAGGCAGGAGCTCCTAGTAATCAAGTTATTATAAGATGCTACTTTTGTGGAAAGACAGACCATGTTTCCACCTCATGCTCCACGGGACAGCGTGTATGCTTTTATTATCAATAACAGGGACACATGTCGAAGGATTGCCCTCGAAAGCAATAACGCCAAGCTCCACCCCAAACAATTGGGCAACAACAACTAAGACCTAGAGAGGAAGGTCATGCGAGGGTCTATGCATTGACCCATCAAGATGCTGAAGCCTCAAGATCTATTATTAAAGGTATCATCACACTTTATGGTACACCTGCATCTGTGCTTATCGATTCAGGTTCTACGCATTCTTTTATATAGCTATATTTTGCTAGGAAACTACATAATAATCCTGAACCAATGCATAATATGTTAATGGTAGCAACACTAGTTGGAAACTCCTTAATAGCTGATCAGATATATAGAAATTGTATTATTACTATTGAAAGTCATGATTTGCTAGTAGATCTTATTCTACTAGAATTTCAAGATTTCGATGCTATCTTGGGTATGGACTGGCTTTCAGCATACCATGCAAGTGTCGATTGTTTTCAGAAGACTGTTACTTTCTCACCTCTAGATCAACCATCTTTCAAGTTCATTGGGATTCAGGAAAAGCTCCCTCCTATCATATCAGCCTTGAGTGCTATCTAACTATTATTGAAGGGATGTTAGGGGTACTTGGTCTTCATTTTTGGAGAAGAATCTAAGAAGCCAGTATTAGAGGACATCCCCATTGTACGGGATTTTCTAGATATTTTTCCTGACGATCTATCTGCACTGCCACCAAATAGGCAAATTGAATTTACAATTGATCTTCTACCTGGCACCGCATCTGTTTCTAAGCCCCCATATAGAATGGTACCAATTGAGTTGGAAGAGTTAAAGAAACAAATCCAGGAGCTTTTAGATAAGGATTTTATTCGACCTAGTGTATCACCTTGGGGTGTCCTTGTCCTATTTGTGAAGAAGAAAGATGGATTCATGCGGCTATGTATTGATTATAGGTAACTCAATCAAGTGACCATAAAGAATAAATATCCCCTTCCTCGAATTGATAACTTATTTGATCAACTTCAAGGTACTCAGATATATTCAAAAATCGATCTGAGATCTGGGTATCACCAACTGAAGATAAGAGAAGGAGACATACAAAAAATAGCTTTTAGAACAAGATATGATCATTATGAATTCTTAGTAATGCCCTTCGGACTCACGAATGCACCGGCTGCCTTCATGGATCTCATGAATAGGGTGTTCCACCCTTATCTTGATAAATTTATAATTATATTCATTGATGATATCTTGATCTACTCCAAAAGTAGGGCAGAACATGAATACCATCTTAAGACAGTTCTGGAAGTCCTAAGACAAGAGAAACTATATGCCAAATTAAGTGTAATTTCTGGCTCAATGAAATTATGTTTCTCGGTCATGTAATTTCGAGTGCTGGTATATCTGTTGACCCTCACAAGATTGAAGCTGTGACAAAATGGAAGCAGCCTTCTAATGTTTCAGAAATTAGAAGTTTCTTGGGTTTAGCTAGATACTATAGAAGATTCGTAGAAGGCTTCTCAAAAATAACAGCACCTTTGACCAGGTTGACACAAAAGAATATAAAGTTCATATGGGATGACAAATGTCAACGAAGTTTTCAAGAATTGAAGAAAAGATTAACCAGTGCTCCTATCTTGGTGATTCCTTCAGGGAGAGAAGGTTTTATAGTATATAGTTGGTTGTGTTCTAATGCAAAATGAGAGGGTAGTTGCTTATGCGTCTAGGCAATTGAAACCCCATGAGAAAAACTATCCTACTCATGATTTAGAGCTAGCAGCTATTATTTTTGTATTAAAAATTTAGAGGCACTATCTTTATGAACAAATTTTTGAAATCTTCACAGATCATAAGAGTCTCAAGTACATTTTCATACAAAAAGATTTAAATATGAGACAAAGAAGATGGTTGGACTTTCTAAAAGATTATGATTTTAATATCAACTATCATCCTGGGAAGGCTAATGTAGTTGCTGATGCCTTAAGTAGAAATACTTCTAGTCTTGTAGCCTATATGAATATTCAAAGGAATTCTATGATGATAAAGTTAGTAGACTTAAAACTTAAACTTTTATCAGAGATAAATAAAGGTTTTCTTGCTTGTCTGATGGCACAATCATATTTAGTAGAAAGGATTAAAGAAGGCCAGAAGGAAGATTCATATCTCCAAATGATAGTTAAGGAAATAGCTCAAGGAGCTAGACCCGAATTTCTTCAAATCGAAGATGGTTCTATTACATTCCGCAACCGTTTGTATGTTCCTAAAAGTCATCTAGTAAAGATACAATTATTGGAGGAGGCACACAGATCAAAATTTAATATCCATCCCGGAACTACCAAGATGTACCGGGATTTTCGTCAAAACTACTGGTGGCGTAGTATGAAGAGAGATATAGCAGAGTTTATTTCTAAATGTCTTATATGTCAACAGGTGAAGGCAGAACATCGAGTATCTGCCGAAAAATTACAAAGGATTTCAATTCCGGAATGGAAGTAGGAGCAAGTCACTATGGATTTCGTAACAGGATTACCCAAGACTGTGAAAGGATATGATGGAATTTGGGTAGTAGTAGATAGACTTACTAAATCTGCTCACTTCCTCCCTGTTAACAAGAAATATTCATTGGATAAATTAGCATGTTTATATATTAAAGAAATTATTCGATATCATGGGGTGCCAGTTAGTATTATCTCAGATAGAGATCCAAGGTTTACCTCTAAGTTTTGAGAAAGTTTACAAAAATCTTTGGGTACACAGTTAAAATTTAGTATAGCATTTCACCCCCAAACCGATGGTCAATCTGAAAGAATAATACAAACTCTTGAAGACCTCTTAAGAGCATGTACTTTAGACTTTGGTGGAAGTTGGGATATGCACTTACACCTAATTAAGTTTTCTTATAATAATAGTTACCACTCTAGTATACAGATGGCCCCATTTAAAGCTCTTTATGGGAGAAAGTGCATATCACCTGTATATTGGGATGAGGTAGGAGAACAAAAACTTTTGGGACCTCAATTGATTCAAAAAGATGCTGATAATATTCGAATTATACATCAAAGATTATTAACAGCTCAAAGTCGTCAGAAAAGTTATGCAGATTGAAGACGAAGAGATCTAGAGTTTAAAGTTAGCGAACACGTCTTCTTAAAAGTGTCGCCAACTAAGAGAGTTATGAGGTTTGGTCAAAAAGGAAAGTTAGCCCCTAGATTTATAGGCCCATTTTGAAATCTTACAAAAGGTCAGGCTTGTGGCGTACAGATTAGCATTGCCCCCGGTTTTGGCTAGCATCCATGATGTATTCCACGTATCTATGCTTCGAAGATATATTAGGGATCCATCACATGTCATATCTTACCAACCTCTACAATTGAGAAACGATGCCACTTTTGCAGAGCAACCAATCCAGATCTTGGAATGGAAAGAACATATTCTAAGAAATAAGGTTATACTTTTGTTAAAGATTTGTTGGCAATACCATTCAGACCAAGAGGCAACGTGGGAAAGAGAAGAAGATATGCGAGAGCAGTATCCTCATCTATTCTCTTGAGGTACGTAAAATTTGGGGACCAAATTTCTTATAGGTGGGGAGAAATGTAATCAAATCAAATATTTGATTTAAGATTTAAATATTATTTCCTTACATGCTAGTATAAAATAGGGAAAGATAATCCTATTTCCTTGTTTGCTATTACGAATTAGGAAATACTTATTAAGCATTCCAAATAAGATCAGATCATATTTGTCAGTATATTAAATGAAAATAATTTATATTAAATAAATACGAAAATTTAGAAAATTTTCCTTTAATAGAGGTTCACCTCCACTTATATAAGGGGAGGGATTTCTCTCCTTCGTTCCTCGCCGAGCAGAACTCAACAGCGGGAGGAACGAGGAGTTTCATCTTACTAAAAAGAGGTAGGTTCTCCCTACTTTTCTTAAAATTAAAAGTTTTTGTTTAGATTCTATGTTGAAATTTTTGATTGATATTAGTTTGAATTAAAATACTTTACCCTTTGGTACCTTTTAAAAGTTTTCATTTTTAAACATTATGAAATTGTATATGTTTTATGATATCGAGTTCTTAAGAATGTTATTTTATTTTATTACAATTACCTTCTAATCTTATTCAGATTTAAATATAATATGAGTAGTTCAAAAAAAAGAAGAAATTTTTAATCCTTTAGATGTTAAAATTTTTATTAGAATATGTTATTTTAAATTTTTATCCTTTTTAGATTTGAAATATTATTATTTGATCATGTTGAAATTATTCATATGATTTCTAGTTCTTATTGAATTAAAAATATTGTTTTCTCATGTTGAAGCTTATCCTATCATTTATTTAATATGTTGTTATGTTTTAATGTATTATTATCAGTAGTGAATGTATGTTCTTGTAATTCAAAATTATGAAATTGGATAGGATTGGGTTAAAACAGCTTGAAGGCCAGGCCCCACCCATGGGTCGAGCTCTAGCACACAGGTTAACCCAACCCAGCCCAATGTGGGCAGTCATGGGCTGAGGTTGGCCCAACCTGGCGTGATGCATGTACAGTCATGTACAGTGCACATGACCGATATTTGGGTCGGCTCAACCTAGTCCAATATTATATAATTATTGGATTTGAGCCCAAATATTGATTGAACTAAACTAGACTTGATTAGTCTAGATCAATTTAGGGTGGTTCCGAATTGATTTAACCTTTCAAGTCAGTTTAACCTAAATTGAACCTAATCTAGTCCAAATTATACTAGTCTAGGGTGGTTCCAGATCAGTTAAATGAGGATTAGAGATCGATCCAGTTAGGTCCTAGTGAATCGAGTTTGATTAGACCGATTTAACTAGGGTTCAAGTCAATTGGGGGCTATTTGGTATTATTGATATTGATATTATTGAAAAGAGATGATTTGAATGTGTTGTTTCATCCCGAATAGACATGATTAGTATGAGATTATATTTTCCTGCCAAGAGCAGGAAGGGCGATTCCCTTCGGGGATTAGCGTATCGTCAGACGTGACGGTTGGACGGTTCCTCCATCCGCTCTTGGGAGGAACACTTTGGCGGGTGAGGGACGCCACTCCATCTACTGTTGGGAGTGTGATATGAGTTTGTCTCCATCCGCTGTTGGGAGAATCACAAACTCATCCCGTAGGATAAAGCCTCTCCATCTATTGTTGGGAGAGTGCTCCTTCGGGTATTTGATATACGCTAATGGGATGATGGATTTTTGATTATGCATTTATTTTGAGTTGACTTTTGGGGTTCCTACTCAGCGTTGCTGAATTTTCTTTGTTTTTGATTTTCAGAGCAGCCTTCCGCTAGCACTGAATCAGATCCCAGTGGAGAGCGGACCTTTCTCTACCGCTAGGTAGAGCCACTTGAATAATTCTCTGAATTAACATCACTATGTTTACTTTTTACTCATGAATGGAGGAAATAAATAGACTGTAATAAATATTTATGATGATGAATAAAGTGATGTTTACTTATTTGGCTCTATATGTGTGGGAAGATATAATCCTGGAAAAAAAAAATCCAGGATGTGACAGAGATGCACCAAAGCAAACATAGATTTTGATGTGAGTAATTGGGTCCATTGGCTCGGGCCTGATCACATTAAGATGTGGTCCATGATCATCTGGTATGATTACTAATATGATGTATGATTGATTATACACTTACTAGATATGTATATATACTAGATATGCATGCGATGTAGATATATATTAAATATATTTGTGTGTGACAAATAATTTTAGGAGACCAAAACAAAATCCCCTCTATTAATAATATTAAGTCGGTAAACATGAGGCAATTAGATTGACCTGCGTGGTCTTCCATTGTTATAAGTAGGAACCGATTCCCGGTGTAAGTTGAGTTGGTTGAGTCCCTCAAGACTCACCTATATTGTGTTTCGCTATCTTATCTACGACATAGAGATATCACCGATGACCTGAGGACATGATATGCTTGGTCGAGTCTATCGAGAGTATATCATCGAATCAGACTTATCTTGTAACGATGGTGAAGACTTAACCGAACATCATGGTTGGTCGAGTCCTTCGAGGCCATGGTGGTTCGAAGGCTGAACAAGACAAGAATCATAAGGAGTTGTGATTGGCAAGAGTTGCCTACCTTTACGGGCTTAACGTGATTGGTCGAGTCCCTCGAGGTTACGTTAAGATACCGATTCGATCCCGATCCCCACTAGAGATCCGTTGGGGGTCTCCGATTCACATACTGGAGGGTGTTATGTGTCTTGTGAAAAATTAGTGAGAGTACATTAAGATAGAAGTCCTTATCTTAACTGTTTAATTTTTGCAAAGTCTGCATGTTATTTATTTCTGCTATATCTTTAATTTTAGAAAAATATTGCTTTCAAATCCTTTACGTTGCATACTTGATGCCAACCACCTCACTGGTCCAAATTATACAGATTGGCTTCACAATCTGAGAATCATTCTCATGGCGAAGAAAATCACGTATGTCCTTAATACAGTGATCCCTACGCCCGACGAAGGGGCAAGCGAGGATGAGATCGCTCGTTATGTGAAGTACATAGATGATTACACTCTTGCTCAGTGTTATATGTTGGCCTCTATGACTACTGAGTTACAGAGACAACATGAAAATATGGATGCTAATTCCATACTCCTATATCTCCGCAAACTGTTTGAGGAATAGGGAAGAACTCAGCGATATGAGATATCAAATAGTCTTTTCCATGCCAGGATGATTGAGAGGATACCAGATCAGAACCATATCCTTAAGATAATTGAGTGGATCGAAAAACTCATTGGTCTAGGAATAGTCCTAGAGGATAACCTATGTGTGGATCTTATGCTTCAGTCCCTACTAGATTCTTTTTCTTAGTTTATAATGAATTTTAATATGAACAAGCTTGAGGTGACCCTCCTAGAGCTTCTCAATATGTTGAGAGAAACAGAGAGCACCATCAAGAAAAAGAAGCTAGATCTCTATGCTAGTGAGACCAGAAAGAAAAGGAAGGCTGAGAAGTCCCTTAAGAAGGGCAAGGGCAAAATAGGTAAGACAAAGATTACCAAGAAAGACCCAATAAAGGACAAATGCCAATACTTACACTACGGCAAAGATGGGCACTAAAAGAGGAACTGTAAAGAGTACCTTATAGAGAGGGTGAAATAGAAGCTTGGAGAAGCTTTAAGTGCATTCATGATCAGGTTCTATTTGTTAGAATCTTATGATAACATATGGGTATTGGATATCATGAGTGCTTATTATATCTATAATTCATTGCAGGTTCTGGTAGTACCTAGGAGATTGGAGAGAGACGAGATAGACCTTAAGATGGGCAATAGAGCAAAGGTTGCTGTAGTGGCTATTGGTAAGGTCACCTTGCATCTGCTTGGTGGAGTTATTATTGCATTAGATGCATGTTATTATGTCCCTTCTATTATCAAAATATTATTTTCATTTCATGTTTGATAGTTAGTAGATATAAATTAGTTTTTGAGAATAATGGTTGTTCATTAATATTAGATGATGAGATCATCATGAGAGGAACATTGCATAATGTTTTATTTATGCTAGAAATAACTCCACACATCATGAGTGTAAGTGAGTCTAAGAGGAAACGAGAAGAGATAAACAATACATATCTATGATATTGTCGGCTAAGTCACATCCATGAGGAAAGGATTCAAAAGTTGCTGAAGAATGGATATTTAGATCCATTTGACTATGAGTCATATGCGACTTGTGAACCTTGCCTTTGAGGAAAGATAGCCAACTCTCTATTTAGTAGAATTGGAGAGAGAGCCACTGAGTTACTGGAACTTATACATAGTGATGTATATGGTCCCATGTTGACTCATGCCATAGGTGGTTACTTCTACTTTATTACTTTCATCGATGATTTCTCAAGATACGAACATGTGTACTTAATGAAGTACAAGTCTGAAGCTTTTGAGAAATTCAGGGAATATAAGAATGAAGTAGAGATTCAAACTAGAAATAGTATTAAAACCCTTCGATCAGATCGAGAAGGTGAATACTTGAGTACAGATTTCACCCAATTCCTTAAAGACTATGTGATTTTATCCCAATGGACACATTCTTAAACACCGCAGCATAATGGTGTATCAGAAAGGAGGAATCACACACTGTTAGACATGGTACGTTCCATGATGAGTTTCACCGATCTACGCATCTCATTCTAGGGATATGCCCTAAAGACCGTAGCTTACCTTCTGAACAGAATTCCAACTAAATCAGTAATATCTACTCCATATGAGATATTGAATGGGAAGAAGCCCAATCTTAAGGTTGTTAAAATTTGGGACTGCCCTGCCCACGTTAAGAGACACAACCCCGACAAGTTAGAATCCAGGACGGAACGGTGCAAGTTCGTGGGATACCCTAAGGAAACTTGTGGATATTATTTCTATCACCCTATGGATCAAAAGGTCTTTGTAGCCAAGAGAGCAGTGTTCCTTGAGAAGAAACACATTCTTGGTGGAGACAGTGGGAGCATGATAGAGTTGAGCGAGGTTGGAAAACCTAGCTCAAGCACCATTCCACAGCCAGAGTTTGTTCAGGTACCTAGTATACAAGTTCCAACTTTACGTAGGTCTAGTAGAGTATCTCATCCTCCTAAGAGATATGTGGGCTAGATCAGAAGAGATGATATTGAGGATCCTCAGACCTACGAGGAGGCTATTATGAGCATAGACTCCGAGAAATGGCAATAAGCCATGAATTCAGAAATGGATTCCATATACTCTAATAAGGTTTGGAATCTAGTTGTTGCACCCGAGGGTATTGTACACATTGGTTGCAAGTTATTCTTCAAAAAGAAGATTGGAGTAGATGAAAAGGTAGAGACCAATAAAGCAAGGCTAGTGGCTAAGGGGAATCGTCAAAGGCAAGGTGTTGACTATGACGAAACTTTCTCACCCGTAGCCATGCTAAAATTCATTCGAATTTTATTGGCTATTATAGCACACTATGATTATGAGATCTGACAAATGGATGTTAAAACCGCATTTCTCAATGGTAACCTCAAGGAGGAGGTGTATGTGATACAACCTGAGGGATTCGTGTCCAGGGATAACCCAGATAATGTGTACAAGTTGCTTAGGTCCATTTATGGACTGAAGCAAGCTTCCCGAAGTTGGAACATAAGATTTGATGAGGCGATCGGATCTTATGACTTCATTAAGAATGAAGATGAGCCTTGTGTGTATAGGAATGTAAGTGGGAGCACTATCACCTTTTTGGTATTATATGTGGATGACATCCTGATCATTGGGAATGATATAGGAATGCTCTCTATAGTAAAGGCTTGGCTATCTAGGCACTTCTCCATGAGGGACTTAGGGGAAGCATCCTACATATTAGGGATACGGATCTATAGAGATAGATCCAAAAGCATACTTAGCTTATCCCAGTCCAGGTACATAGACACCATTGTCAAAAGGTTTGGCATGAAAAATTCCAAGAGATGTCTCATACCAATGAGATATGGAATACCACTTTCTAGGAGCATGTCCCCAAAGACTCCTAAAGAAAAGGCACATATGGATATGATACCATATACCTCAGCGATAGGATCTATCATGTATGTTATGCTATATATTAGGCCTGATATAGCGCATGCTCTGAGTGTCACGAGTAGGTATCAGGCAAATCCAGGCTTGGAGCATTGGAAAATAGTAAAATGTATTCTTAAGTACTTGAGAAGGACTAAGAATCTTTTACTGGTATATGGAGGCAGTAGCCTCAGGGTTGAGGGCTACACGGACTCGAGCTTCCGGTCCGATGTCGATGACAGTAAGTCTAATTCAAGGTATGTGTTTATCCTGAATGGATGAACAGTATGCTGGAAGAGTTCCAAGCAAGACACTACTACTGACTTGACCACAGAGGCGGAATACATTACTGCGACAGAGGCAGCAAAGGAGGGAGTCTGGATAAAGAAGTTCATCACAGATCTAGGGGTTGTGCCAAGCAACGAGGAGTCAATTCCCTTATATTGTGACAACTATGAGGCGATCACTCAAATAAGGAAACCTGGGTCTCATCAGAAGTGTTCTGAGGTGGTTCCAACTTATTAGAGAGATCGTGGCCCGAAGAGATGTAGTAGTGGAAAGAGTTCCATCCAAAGATAACATTATAGATCCACTGATAAAGCCATTGACTCAGATTATCTTTGCGCATCATAGAGGTTTGATAGGGATCAAATACGTAGGTGATTGGCTTTAGGCCAAGTGGGAGATTACTAGTCATATGTGCCCTGCAAGCCAATCACATGAGTGATGGCACTTGTGACTTGATATACACTCTTTCTTTTGTTTATTATTATCAAGCATTTTATCACTTTATTTTACGTGTTGTATATATTGTGATGTCCTTAGATCTGTGGAATGGGAATCGGATCGTGATGAGATCACGATAATGAAACCGATTCACCTTTAAACACATACTCTAAATAATCTCGGTCATAGGTTACTCGAGAGGGATATCGAGATAACCGGATAGACTGGTGTGTTGTATATCCGTCCATATGATGAAGATGGCTGGTCTCATAGCTACTCGTGTGGGGACACTAAGGGTACAGTACAAGTACTCATTGGGGAATGAGTTCATTGATTGATACGCTTACGGAATGCTGGATGGTTATTGATACCTCATGTCAGATAATGATTCTGTAGTCCCAATAGTGTATCTGGTCTTTAGACTTGAGACACCAAGGATATCTTGTATAAGTATTTCACTATTTGATACCGGACTTATAGGTTTAGAAAGTTTCAAATCTAGTACAACCGGTTATTAGGAGTGGTAGCCAAACTTACGAGGGCTATTGAGTGTCAATAAAGGATCATCCATTCTCGGTATTATAATAGGAATATCTCATGTATTCTTGCTTGAACAAATCCTTGATCAAGGTTATTTGGATTGAGAGAGAAAGAGTTCTCTTGGAGAATCCGACAAGAGCAAGACTCGAGGAGAGACCGTATAAGCCTGATAGCACCATGCCCGATATAGGGCCTCTTGGATATTAGTTAGATGAAGGACTATAGATACATGGTAACTGAGGATAGATAGGTTCAAAGGATTGGATTTCCCTGTATCGTTTGGGAGCTGTGGCCTAGTACGTCCGTAGTCGATGAGTTTGGTGAATTATTATAGAGATAAGAATTCACTGAGTCAGAAAGAGTTTTGACAAGTATCACTCATGGCCAGCTCGATATTAGGCCTAGAGGGTCACACATATATAGTAGGTGTTACGACGAGTAGAGGTTCGGATATGAGATATCCGCTAGAGCCCCTATCTTATTGGATATCCATTAAGCTCTTGAATTATTGGATCCTCAGATGAGATCCAATAATTGCTAATAAGAGATTATTGGGTAGAGACCCACTAATCTAAGAGGCTTGGGTAATTGGATAGAGATCTAATACCCAACAGGGCAAGATCCATTAGGGTTTACAGGGGGCCTCTATAAATAGGAGGGAACCAAAGCTCTATAGGCTGAGGGTTCTTTTGGTAGCCACCTTCTGTTCTCCTCTCCCTAGAGAGGTGCATCGTCACAATCCCTGCTGTGTGGATATCGCTAGAGAGGAGGATACTTGACCTTCTTCATCCTCTTCTACAGATCTATAGGGATTCAGAGATATATGATCTTCCTAGGTATTTTCTTTTAGACATGCAGTTTTTGTGGATTTGTTTTGATGCACCGATCTTCGCACGATGACGGAACCTTTCTATGGGAAATCTATGGTTTTATTTTTTGTTCTTCCACTACGCATGAGATATCACCCCCTATGAATTTTCCAACACCTGTTAAAAGGAGAATTGAGTTATAAAAGTAGTTAGTCTTTGCTTGTTTGAAAGAAGACTAATAGTGAAAGCTAGTGACCTTGATAAATGAGGAATCGGGAGTAGACGTAGGTCAGATGACCAAACCACTATAAATTGGTTTGCCTTTACTTCCATGCTATTTATCATTCTACACACCACGTTACCTCTTCCTCATCACTTTCTTACAATTACTCTCAAGCTAAAGCATTTTCAATATGTAAGGGATCGAGCGGCACTAAGAGGGGGGGGGGTGAATTAGTGCAGCGGATAAAACGATGAATTTTTCAGCGATTTAAAACAAGCTTCGGAAACTTCGTACAATGAAACCAACGTTTCATTTGAAATCGATTTTTGCGTTTTAACTTTAAAACATGCGTACAAAGATAAAAAGGAAGTGGAGCAAGTAAAGTAAAGGCTTGCAACAAAGTAAAACAGAAATTTAAACACACACAATCAAGACGCAGCGATGTATAGTGGTTCGGTCAAAGTGACCTACATCCACTTCCGAAGCCTTCTCCGATGAGGCTCCCTTCTTCCACTATCAAATCCTTTAAAGGGGAAGGATCAAATACCCCTCTTACAACCCTTTACAAGTGGTTCACACTCTTACAAGATTTCTCAAGGAGAAGGAGGTGAACACTTAGCAAGAACAAGACTTTTCAAGACTTTTCAAAAGCTCAAAACCAAGATTCTAACTCTCAAAAGGGTTCTATTTTTCAATTGAAAAGGAAGGGGTATTTATAAGCCTCAAAGTGATTCAAATTTGGAGCCCAAACTTGGAGCCAAAAATTTGAATCTTTTGAGATTTTCGGTGTTGTCAGTCTTGGCAGACTGTCACACCCAGGCGGATCTACCGCCCCACCTGTGGTACTACCGTCTACAGAATCGGCTACATGCCATGCACGTAGCATGCGTTGGTGCTGTTTGGGCCAAAAACTTTGGCCCAAACTAAGGCCCAATGGCCCCTACTTCGGGTTAAAGGATTAACCCCTAATTCTAATCCAAATTAATGTGCTAACTACGAAATTAAAGACATTCCTAAGCTATTACAAAGTCCGCAAGTCAAGTCTTCTTCCGTCGAGCTTCCGGTGGTCTTCCGATGATCCCTCGGAAACCATCCTGCGGACTCCCGGCAAGCTCTCGGACTCCACGATGATCTTGGCGAGTTCCCTCGAGCTTCTTTGGCAAGCTCCGATCTTTCTTGGCAAGCTCCGCGAACTTCCGACGAACCTCCCGGCAAACTTCCGAAAACCCTTCCGCAAGCTCCCTACTCATTCTCGGCCCGGACAAAGACTCCCAACGAATCTTCGGACTTCCGTCAAACTCTCGAACTCCCAACGATCCATCGCACTTGACTTCGACCCTTTGTTTCGCTTTACATCTTCATCCCTTTCGTAGTTACTCCTGCACAAACAAACACCAAACACTCTACTTCGATCTAGACAATTATTACAACGTGAATTGACATTTAGTTGACACACATCATTGGTTGGCGCCCGTCCGATCCTTCGGCATATCGCCCTCTCTAGCGGCTTGTTGCCTAATCGACGGTTGACCTCCGCAACCTCGATATCCATGGCGCAACTCCGCACTTCTTGGCCTGATGCCCGACGTACGAAGTCTCCTGCCGATAGTCGACCAAACCTCCGGCTCGACATCTAATATACTGACGTGATCACCTCCGGCGCAACGTCAATTCCTCCAGCGTCAACTGTCTAATCCTGATCGATAGTAGACCTGCGTAACTCAAAACGCAGTTAAACAACAAATCACACTCAAATAGTTTCATCATCAAAATCTGAGATTCAACAATCTCCCTTTTGATGATGACAACTAATTGATGACTAACGGAGTTAACTAAAACTCCCCGGAGTTTAACACAAACTCCCCCTATCAATATGCAATTGATAGAACCCTTGGATTATCCCAAATCCAAACAACATTCATCACAATATTATGAGAATAAATCAAACCATCATGCAAATATATAAAATACTCAATACAATGCATGAAGTCATCAATCTACTTCTCCCCCTATGTCATCAACAAAAAGGAGAAGTAACATCATAGCTAGTTTAAAAGATATGTAAATTTTTACAACACACTAGCTATTTATCACATCATACAATACAACATCAAATAATATCATTCAATCATAGCAAGTTTCAAACATGGGCAATGATGGTAATTTTCACTTGCTTCTTGAGATGTGCAAGTAGGCACCTTATTTCTCATGATAGTAATATTTGCATCCTTTAATATAACAATTCTTAGCTTCTCATGAAGTTGCAAAATAGAAATCAAGATGGCAAATTTTTGCAATGTTCGAGCTAAAAACTTTCTCCCCCTTTGTTAGCATCAAAAAGAAAGGGAGGATCAAATATTTCAAATAATCTTGCATGAGATTCAACAATAATTTGTAATAATAAAAAAAAATGTAATTTTGAAGAAGTGAAATTGAGCAAGATTTTTGCCTCTCTTGAGATAGCAACTCTTTACTTCTCAATGTTCAAGCTAGCAAAATTTTTCTTTGAAGCACAAGCTAGCAATAAATTTTCTCCCTTTGATTTTGTCAAAAGAAGGGAAGAATACAATTCTTTTCCCTTTACATGAATGCTTCCATCATGACAAAATAATAAATTTCCATCATGAATTTTTAACATATCAAGTCATGAATTCAAGGAGTCATAAACAAATCATGGTATAAGGGAAATTTATAACAAGCAAGCAAGCAATAATGATAAGCTAGCATACTTTATAAAACTAGCTCCCTTTCAATTTTTCTCTTTTACAACTAAGTTTACCTTTGCAAGCCATCAACTTTTGTTTGCAATGAGCTAGTAATTTTTGTAAAATTTATAACATTTTAAAACTGTAAGCTCATGAGTTAAAAATAATGCAACTTTGTAATTTCTTTCTTCTCATTTTGAGTAGTGCAAGTTTTGCCTTTAGCAAGTTCTAGCTAGCTATGTTTGTCACTTTCACTTGTGATACATAAGCTAGCAAGCTAACTCCCCCTTTGTCACTATCAAAAAGAAGGGATGAATAATATTTCAATGCAATAATTTTGCATCAATCAATATTTCAACTTTTTTCAAGATGCATACAAGATGGTATTAAAACATGAGAAATCATGTCATGAAGGATATCAATATGTAAATTCAACAAGAATCAAAACCAAAAGATATCATCCATGATTTATTACTTTTCATTTTAGCAAGATCTAGATTCATATTTATCAATTTTTAATTCAAGATAAATGTCATACAACCAAGAATCATGATATATGAAAAGCATATCAATATTAAGGATCAAATCATGATTACAAGTGCTAACATATTTTCTTTTCATTCATTTTTAAGCCATGATAAAAGAATAAATCAATGATTCAAATATTAAGCACAATTTTTTTAATCAAATTTTCAATCATTACATAAGGCATTTGAGGAAGTATTGAAAAAAAAATCAATTTTACCATATAATGTTTCAATCTTCAATCTTGAGTCATGAATCCAAAAGTCATAAATCAAAAGGTTCATGAATCATTTTGACAAATCTCATTTTTAGGAAATAACAAGTGGAAGTCTTAGAAGATCAAACACAAAATCTTGATTCATGCATAAGAATTTTTTACCATGATCATATTTCATAAGAATCACGACACGAATTCATAAAAACTCAAGTATTAAATTTCGAGAAATCAAAAGACAAGTTACATTTCATTTAAAGAATTTTCTGTTGATAAGATGGAAGGAGCATGGTAAAAGATCTTGATTTATAAAGAGTTTCAAGTCATAGTTGTCAGAATCATGATTTCAATAAAATTTCTTTATAGCAAAATGAAATCTTTTAGAACTTGATTCAAGCATTAAATATGTCTTAACAAGTCATAATTCTAGAAGATTCAAGAATCATTAAAAGAAAAATCATTCAAGCTCAATTTATCAACTCAAGACTCATAATTAAATTATTATTTTGAGATTAATAACATGAATAAAGTCATTACCGTATCATCAAAATCTCATTCGTAATTCTAATGATTTATAAAATATCATAAATGAATTTATCATTTGCCTTTCATCAAAAATTGAAAATCAAACTTTATCATAAAAATTGTCAAGGCATAAATGCAATATATTATTCCAAGACATGAGATTCAATTTATCATGATAATATGTTTCATGTTTCAAAAGATGAGTATCAAATTTTAAAACCAAACATGAGTTTGTCATCAAGATATAATATCACAAAGTCATTAAGCATGATAACAAACTTCTAATATTTTCATTTCAATGATGATTTCATAATGTATGTTCAAATATTTATACAGAAGCCATCATTGTATAAATTTGAAATACAAGTTGTCATTTAGCCCATTAAGATCAAAAGCATTACACGTAAAGCATCATGATAGTGTAATTTCTTATTTTTTTTATGTGTTCCATTTCAAGTGATTTGACGTTCATATGAGTATACTCATGTTTTTCATATAGGTCCAAAGAGCATGTTTCAAGAGAAATCATTAAGACCGAAAACATGAGGCACATTTTTAAAATATTCATCATGTTTATTTTTATGAGATTCACAAGACTCATAACATGAATTCATTCATCTCAATAGAATGAGAAAAAATACATTTTCATTTTAAGCAATTTGATGTGAGCATATTCAAAATTTTTATGAAAACATGTATCAAAATAAAACACAAGCTTAGTCATAAAATCGTCAAGACCAAATATGTAAAAATGATAGCACACTTTCAATTTTTATGTTAAAAGGCCATGTTCAAATTTTTGTCAAAATCATGCATCTATTTATAAATTCAAAAAATATGTTTCATCATCACAATATGACACTTTATTACTTCAAAAGCTCATGCATGATATAAAATCATCAAGCATCATATTTGGAGACAATGTAAACCATCAAGATACATATGCATGGATTAATCCTAAGCATTATCACAAATCTTGCATCATTCATATTTTTACTTTTCAAAACTACTATAAAGAAAAGCATAGTATAATTTCGAATTTTTTTAATTTCTAAAAACACAAGAAAAGCAAAAAAAAAATTCCTACTAACTAAGATAAGCATTCATGGAAATCATCATGTAATTTCAAAATAATTCAAGGAAGTTAAGTTACTTACCTCATTGTCGAAGCCCATTAAAGCGTAGTTTGCTTCTTCTTTTCTTGATTCTTCTTTCCAAGCCTTCTTCTTCTTCTTTGGCCTCTTTCTCCGTTCAAGTTCATTTGTGTTTTTAATTTTTGTTTAATGAACTTGTTAACTTTCATTGTTATGTGTTCAATGTCCTCATTGTCCTCATCACTTGAGTCATCACTCAAGTGGCATCCATTTGTCCGATATTCAAAAACCTTCTTGTTCTTTAGAAGGTGATTCAAATGTTCATCATGTTCATGATGTTCTAAACGTTCAAGAAACTCATTTCATAGGTCTTTAAAGACCCAATAAGTTCATTAATAGGATAGTTATTTAGATCTTTTGTTTCTTGTATTGGTTATTATCGGATCCCATCTTTTTGGAAGAGATCTTAAAGTCTTGTTTATGAGTTCAAAGTCTGAAAAACATTTACCAAGAGCTTATAGACTATTGATGACATCCGAGAAACGGGAGAACATGTCATCGATAGTCTCACTTGGTGCCATTCGGAAAATCTCAAAATCGTGCATCAAAATATTAACTTTTGAGTCTTTGACTCTACTCGTTCCTTCGTGCGTGATTTCAAGAGTTCACCAAATGTCAAAAGCCATTTCGCATGTAGAAATCCGGTTGAACTCATTTTTGTCTAAAGCGCAAAATAAGGCATTCATAGCCTTTGTGTTTAAAGAAAATAACCTTTTCTCCAAATCCGACCATTCGTTCGTCGGTTTAGAGGAAGGTTGAAAGTCATTTTCGATGATGTTCCATAAATCCAAGTTCATTGAAAGCATGAAAACTCTCATTCGAGTTTTCCAATATGAGTAGTCCAAACCGTTAAAAAACGGCGGACGAAAAATCGAAAAGCCCTCTTGAAAACCATTTAGAGCCATTTCTCACGGGTGTAAATCCGAAAGAGAAAGAATGTGGCTCTGATACCAATTGTTACGGATCAAGCGGCACTAAGAGGGGGGGTGAATTAGTGCAGCGGATAAAACGATAGATTTTTCAGCGATTTAAAACAAGCTTCGGAAACTTCGTACGATGAAACCAACGTTTCATTTGAAACCGATTTTTGCATTTTAACTTTAAAGCATGCATACAAAGATAAAAAGGAAGTGGAGCAAGTAAAGTAAAGGCTTGCAGCAAAGTAAAACAGAAATTTAAACACTCACACAATCAAGACGCAGCGATGTATAGTGGTTTGGTCAAAGTGACCTACATCCACTTCCGAAGCCTTCTCCGATGAGGCTCAGTTCTTCCTCTAATAAATCCAAAGAAAGGGAAGGATCAAATACTCCTCTTACAACCCTTTACAAGTGGTTCACACTCTTACAAGATTTCTCAAGGAGAAGAAGGAGGTGAACACTTAGCAAGAACAAGACTTTTCAAAAGCTCAAAACCAAGATTCTAACTCTCAAAAGGGTTCTATTTTTCAGCTGAAAAGGAAGGGGTATTTATAAGCCTCAAAGTGATTCAAATTTGGAGCCCAAACTTGGAGCCAAAAATTTGAATCTCGAGATTCTTTGTCCTCACATGACCCCACACACCATGACCACCTACCAGCTAGGCGGTGCCACGAGGCGGTACTATCACGCTACAGATGATGCATGCATGCACATATGGCATGCACGTAGCATGCGTTAATTGTGTTTGGGCTAAAAACTTTGGCCCAAACTAAGGCCCAATGGCCCCTACTTCGGGTTAAAGGATTAACCCCTAATCCTAACCCAAATTAATGTGCTAACTATGAAATTAAAGACATTCCTAAGCTATTACAAAGTCCGCAAGTCAAGTCTTCTTCCGTCGAGCTTCCGGCGGTCTTCCGACGATCCCTCGGAAACCATCCTGCGGACTCCCGGCAAGCTCTCGGACTCCACGATGATCTTGGCGAGTTCTCTCGAGCTTCTTTGGCAAGCTTCGATCTTTCTTGGCAAGCTCCGCGAACTTCCGACGAACCTCCCGGCAAACTTCCGAAAACCCTTCAGCAAGCTCCCTACTCATTCTTGGCCAGTTCCGACAGCACTCCCAACAAATCTTCGGACTTCCATCAAACTCTCGAACTCCCAACGATCCATCGCACTTGACTTCGACCCTTTGTTTCGCTTTACGTCTTCATCCCTTTCATAGTTACTCCTGCACAAACAAACACCAAACACTCTACTTCGATCTAGACAATTATTATAACGCGAATTGACATTCAGTTGCCCGACACATCATTGGTCGACGCTTCGTCCGATCCTTCAGCACATCGCCCTCTCTAGCAGCTTGTTGCCTAATCGACGGTTGACCTCCGCAACCTCGATATCCATGGCGCAACTCCGCACTTCTTGGCCTGATGCCCGACGTACGAAGTCTCCTACCGATAGTCGATCGAACCTCCGGCTCGACATCCAATATATTGACGTGATCACCTCTGGCACAACGTCAATTCCTCTAGCGTCAACTGTCTAATCCTGATCGATAATAGACCTGCGTAACTCAAAACGTAGTTAAACAACAAATCACACTCAATTAGTTTCATCATCAAAATCTGAGATTCAACACAGTATGCTTTTAATTGAAACAATTTTTCATTGTACGAAATTCTGAAATCGTAAATTGACGAATGTATTTACCGCAGCACTAATTCACCCCCCCCCCCCCTCGTAGTGCTATTCTTGATCCTAACAATTGGTATCAGAGCTTCGGTATTTCTTATTTGGATTAACGCTTAATAGAAATGGCTCTTTTCGGTTTTCAAGAGGGTTTTTCTATTGTTCGTGCTTCCATGTTTAATGGGACAAACTACACTTATTGGAAAACTTGAATAAGAGTTTTCTTACTTTCTTTGGATTTGAATTTATGGAACATCATTGAAAATAGATTTCAAATACCCTCTAAACCCATGAATGAATGAAATAATTTTGAGAAAAAATTATTTTCGTTAAATGCAAAGGCTATGGATGCCTTGTTTTGTGCGTTGGATAAAAATGAGTTTAATTAAATTTTGATTTGCAAAACTGCACATGACATTTGTCACACACTTAAAATTATGCACAAAGACACAAGTAGAGTCAAAGACTCGAAAATAAATATTTTAATGTATGATTTTGAACTTTTTTAAATGGCACCAAGCGAAACTATTGGTAATAAGTACACCCATTTTATGGATATCGTCAATAGTTTAAAAGCTCTTGGTAATTCTTTTTCGAGTTTTGAACTTGTAAATAAGATTTTAAGATCCCTTCCAAAAAGTTGGGATCCGAAAGTAACCGTTATTCAAGAGGCAAAAGATTTAAATAATTTTTCATTAGAAGAACTCATCGGGTCTTTGATGACCTATGAAATGACATTCATTGGATATGACGAACTTGAGAACCACCTTCCAAAGGACAGGAAGGTAATTACACTTAGAACGAAAGAAGACCACTTGAGTGATAACTCAAGTGATGATGATGAGGACCTTGAACTTATCACTATAAAATTTAAAAAATTTATAAAACAAGAATTAAAAAATCAAAATAAACTTAAAAAGAATATAACCTCTTACTATGAATGTAAGAAGCCGGGGTGCTCCAAAGACGAGTATACAAAAGTGAAGAAGAAAGTTCACAAAGAAAAATCGAGTACATTCGAAGATGAAGTTGTGAACTGTGCTTTAATGCCTTTCGACAACAAGGTAAGTAACTCACCCGAAATATTTTTATATTATTATGAAATTACTTGATGCTTTTCATGAGTTGCTTAATTTAGTTTGTAAGAAATAAAATTTTTTTTACAAAAATTAGATCATGATTTTCTTTCTAGTGATTTTTGAAAATTAAAAATATGAATGATGATTGCATGTTTTGTGATAATGCTTCAACACCAAATAAGATTAAATCTATATATGTTTCTAAGAAGCAATTATGTTGATGATTTTATATTATGCATGAGGATTTGAAGTAATGATGACTTGAAATCTTATATTTTGAAATAATGTATTTATCTTGATGATCTTTATGACGAAATCGATTTGAACGTCGATGCATATCTTTATTTAAAAAACTTAATCATACTTGTATGAAATCAATTATAAAACTAAAAGACTTGACTCACATTGCTTTTAATAATTTTGATGATACTTTCGGCTCTAAACATGATGCTTGACCTTTGCATGAAAAATTTAAACATGCTCACTTAAATTGAAACACATAAAAAAAATATATTATCATGATAAATCAATTTTTTATTTGAAGATGATATATGTTTGACATGTTATGGCCTTGATGATTTTTATGATCAAATTTGCCTTTTGGTCTTGAACATTAATGCTTGTTAGACATGGACAAAAGTGGAGAAAGTTAGACATGGACGAAAGTGGAGAAAGTTTTAATCAAAAAACTTATAGGGGGATGATAGATTTACTATACCTCACCGCAACTAGATCGGACATCATGTTTAGTGTAGGACTTTGTGCTAGATTTCAATCTAATCCTAAGCTATCTCATTTTAAAGCTATTAAAAAAATTCTTAGATATCTTAAAAGAACCTCTAATCTAGGTTTATGGTATCCAAAATCTAAAACTTTGAACTAGTTGTGTATGCTTATGTCGATTTCGTTGGATGTGGAATAGATAGAAAAAGTACAATCGGAATATATCAATTTTTGGGCCATGTATTTATCTCTTAGTCTTTCAAGAAACAAAATTTGATTGTACTATCCACGATCGAAGTCGAATACATAGCAGCAAATGCATGTTGTGCACAAGTTATATGGATGAAAAATATATTAGAAGATTATGGTATTCACTTAAAGAATATTCTCATAAAATGTAATAACACAAGTGCAATATATTTAACAAAAAATCTCATTCAACACTCTAGAACTAAATATATTGACATTAGACATCACTTTATATGAGATTATATAAATAATCATGATGTAAACTTAAAATTTATTGATACAAAATACTAATTAGCCGATATTTTTACAAATCCCTTAAATGAAGAATAATTTGATTTTATTAGAAGGGAATTAGGCATGCTAAATTGTCTGAACGTATAAGTTTGTTGTATGTCTTTTTTGAAATTTTTCAATTTTGTATTATCTTCCTCCTATCTTGGTATCATCTTTTCGATTTCGTAAGTGGAGCTTTTATCGAATTTATTTTGTATCGTTTTCCTCCTATTTTGATATCAAGTTCATTTCATGATTTTGTTAACTCTTGATACCCTTGCTCCATCTCTTAATGATTTTTTATACTCTTGAGAATCCTCCCCTTATTCACAAATTTTCATTTACAGATTTCATCAATGGATTTTATTTCATAAAAGAACATTCATGGATTCTACGCACTTTAGCTCTTGATGAACTCAATTTTCCTTAGCTTGAACGGATTGCTTTCCTCGTATGTCACGAGCTCTTTTCTTTTTATTCACATGCCATGAGCTCTTTATGAAAAGAATGAATTTTTTGGCTTGAATCATTTCTTTTCCTTCTACTTCTTAAATTTAATACAGATTTCTTTAATGTCATGATTTCATTGATAAAAGTGATGTATGAATTTTTATGTATAGAAACATCATTTACATCATTCATGAATGGACATTCATGACTCTTGCATGAATTTTTATGTCACAAACCTTCTTCTCCTTATTCACATCTTTATGTCATGAGTTCTTGTGAAAGGAAGAAGTTTTATGAATCTTTATTAGCTTGAATGATTTTTTTTCTACTTTACGAATTTTATGAAAATGTTGAATTAGCTCTTATTGTGAATCTTTTTCTTTCTATCTCATGAATTTTCAATAGCACGAATAGATTGTTTTCCATTGTAATATTCATAAAATTTTAATATCTTGATTCTTCTTGATAAATGCATTATTCATGGATTTTTCTTTCTTTTTTTCCTTTCAAAAAGAAACTTGCTTGTGCAAAATGGTTGCCCACTTCCTTTTTGTTAATGACAAAGGGGGAGAAAGTGGCAAATTGATGAAATTTTGATATGTATGCTTGAAATATGCTTTGTATTGCAAATGTGTAAAATGCATCGTATGTATCGTAAATACTTGAATGTATTGTGAATGCATGAAATATGATTGGTATCGTCAAATGCATCGTAAATACTTGAAATATATCAAAATGTATCGCATGTATCGTAAATGCATCGTATGCATCGCAAATGATTGAAATATATCATGCTAATTATCGCATCAAAATGATAAATGTCTATCATTATCAAGTGGTATCGAACTTATCATACTTATTTATTCTACTTAAAATTGACATCATGCTTCGATACGATAAATTATCATTTGGTATCATATTTCAAGTTAGTATCATGCTTAATTTCCTACTTACAATTGGTATCATGCCTCAGAATGATGAATTATCATTTGATATCATATTTGAAGTTTGAATCGTGCTAAATTTCATATTTGAAGTTTGTATTATACTTGGAAATAATAGTTGTCTATCATCATTTGATATTGGACTTGAAAATGGATGTCATGCTTTGACATCATTTTTGTATTGTGATAAATATATGTTATCTTATTTTGAGATGAATAATCATGATGAGTATCATTCTATGCATGTTGATAAGTTTAAATCCATGTAACTTATCGGTTTGATGCTTGGATTCAAAGGCTTTGAATTCAAGTAGGTTTTTTCTCAAGTATGGCATATAGATAGGGGGAATTAAGGTTAACTCCATTATCAATTGTTATCATTATCAAAAAGGGAGAGATTATTGAATCTCAGATTTTGATGATAAAATTAATTGATAAATTATTTAATCTAATCTATATGTTGAGAAAAGTATGTAGGATTAACTACGATAGCAATCAAGGCATAAAGCAAAATGAAGTGCTAGAGTCAAGTTTGATCGATTCGTTGGGAGTCCAAGAGTTTACCAGAAGTCTGAAGGTTCGTCGGGAGTGTTACCGGAATTGGCTAAAAATGGGTCGGGAGCTTGCCGAAGGGTTCATCGGAAAGTTCATCGAAAGTTCGCGAAGCTCGTCAAGAAGATTGGAGCTTGCCAAAGAAACTCATCAGAACTCACCAAGAAGTTCATCGTGAAGTCCAGGAGCTTATCGAGAGTCCATTGGAAGATGTCCAAGAGTTCGTCAGAAGTTCGCCAGAAGCTCATCGGAAGAAACCTAGACTTACCAGACTTGTTTTCTTTAGTATATATCTTAATTATCATAATTAGTATGTAATTAAGGTTAAGTTTTTGAGGTAATCCTACTAACCTTGTTATGGGCCAACTAGGCTCGAAATTGGATAAGTTTGGGCCGGATTCAAGGCCCAATCAAGTTGCTAAACCTTGTCTGATAGTGGCACCGCCAGATTGGGGCGATGGAACCGCCCAGGGCTTGGTCTCCAAGAAGCCTGGGTGGTGGTATCACCCAAATTGGGCGGTGGTACCACTAGGTAATTATTAACTATCAAGCGATGGTACCACCAGACTGGGTGGTGGCACTATCCAGTGTTAGGTTCAATTGGTAGTGGTACCGCTAGAACCCCAGAAATCTAGGATGGAACCTTTTTTGGCTTTATTTTTTAAACCAATTGATGCCTATAAATACCATCTTCTTCTCAGTTGGTCAAGCACAGAGAAGTGATCAAAATTGAATCAAAACAATAGTGAAATAGCTTGTAAAAGTTGAGAGATCGCCTCCACCATTTCTACGTGTGAAAGTTTGTAAAAGGAGAGTGAGCCACTTATAAAAGTTTTGTAAAGGAGTGATTAATCTTTGCCCTTCAAAAAATATCAATAGTGGAAGTTGGTGACCTTATCATAGGAGGTATTAGGAGTGGACGAAGGTCGGACGACCGAACCACTATAAAATTTTGAGTTCTCTTCTTGGTGCGTATTTTATTTTCACTACATTCTATTACTTCATTGCAACTGTCCAATCTCCTCTTCTCTACTCACTTACAATCTCATTCAAGTTAAACATCCTTCTGAAACTTATGTTTGTAAACAAAATATTTTCAATGTACAAAGTTTTTCAAAATCGCTTAAATGAATCAATTTTATTTGCTACACTAATTCACACCCCCCCCCCTCTCTCTCTTAGTGTCATTTTTGATCCTAACAAAGCCTTCTGTTGATACATCGACCGATCCTCTGACTCGATGTCCAATTTTTTGATATGTTTCACTCTGGCCCAATATTGATTCTTCCTACTTTAATTATCTCTCCATGATCGAAGCTAGTCCCACGTCACTTAAAATGCAGATTAGATCATAAACTCAATCAATTAGTTTCATCATCCAAATTTGAGATTCAACATCTAACACTTTGTCTAAATCTCTAGCATATCGCTCTATCCTCCAGCATATCATTTAATCTTTTGACATGTCAATTTTGCCATTGTTACGATCTTAATGGTACTAAAAGGGGGTGAATTAGTGTAATAATATTTTTAACTAATTGTAAAACTCAATTAATAAATCAACACATTTTTAAAACTTAATTGATCAAGTTAAAGTTATAAGTAAAGAGAATAAAACTAAGTCACAAGTAAAGGCAAGTAAAGATAGATAAACCAATTTATAGTGATTTAGTCTTCTTAACCTACGTTCACTCCTAATTCCTCTTCCCTTGAGGCCATCGGCTTTTATTATCAATCTTCTTTCCAATAGATAAAGATTAACTACCCTTGTTGCAACTTTCTCTTTTTTTCATACTCTTTTTTTTCATAAAATCTCTTACCTACTATAACTTAGAATTATATCCAAACTTAAGAGGAGAAGACTCAAACTACGCTCAAAATGAGAGTTTATAATACTTTTTTACTTTTGAGTAGATACTTCATCAACCAAACCTGAGTGGGGTATTTATAAGCCCTAGAAGGCTTTAAGAATAGAGCTAAAAATTCAAACCCCTGAAATTTCAAGGTACAAGCGATACTACCATCAGTATTGGATGGTACTACTACCACAACTATGCTACAAATATTGGCAATAGCAAGACTACCACTGACCCAAGTGGTACTACTATTGACATATATGATACCATCGCCAAAAATACTAACAAAGCGTAAATAGTACTTGATAGTTGATTCAGGTAATACCACCACTTGAGTCTGATAGTACCATCACCCAAGCCTAGTTTAAGCCATCAATTTGACCTTCTAATAGGCCTAATTCAGCCATAGTTCAAACCTAATGGCTTTCTTGATAAGTTGGTATAGTTTCAACCCAATACTAACTCAAATTGATCCATAATGACCTCAATCAAGACTTTGATAAATTAACCATACTTTGGCACATTTATGAAGCTTTTGGCATGTTATATGCTATTTTAACAAGTAATATAATCTTTTGATACTTTGTCCGAACCTCTGACACATCATCTTTTCCTTCGGTATATCGCTCATTCCATTGGTATGTTGACTTTCCCACAATATCTAATCTTTTGACACAATATCTGAACCTTCTAGTATAATACCAAAACCTTTGGTATGAAGTATTTCCTATATCACTTATATCAAAAACATATTAGTCTAATAAACTCATCAATTAATTTTATCATCAAAAACTAGGATTCAATAATCTTCTCTTTTTTTATGATAATAACCAATTGATGACATGGTTTTAACAAGACTCTCCTATCTATTTGTCATTTTAAAAAATTATGATAAACTTGAACTCAAATGATCATATATCCTTTTAAATATATATATATATACTGAATTTAAGTTGAAAAAAAATTTGATCTTGTCAATATTATGATGCAATCATTCAAGTCCAAAAATTAATATTCAATCAAGTTTTAAATTTGAAGTTATAATCATAATCATTTCAAGTTTCAAATTTTAACAATTAACAATGTATAATGTCAATAAAAAAATAACTATTAGATAACCATTTGCATAAATGAAACATAAGTTGTATAATAATAAAAAAATTATAAGATATTATAACTCTTCCATTTTATGCATGAGTCACCACTTTTCTCCCTTCATCAACAACAAAAAAACATGAGTTATTACTTCTCTCCTATTGTCATCGGCAAAATGAAGAGAATGATATCATGATTTCATACTACTACTTCTCCCCTTTTATGTATTAGTGTTTCAATTATATAAAAATAAAAATTACTTTGATATCATTGTACATGAAGAATCTCAATATTGTATCATGGAAGACAAGTTCATATTATGTACACTAAGAAGTTAATTGATGATGAGGTTTTAACAAAATATTATCTTAAAAAATATAATGAACTTGAATTCAAAATAATACTTTTTCAATAGTAGTCTTGAATTCAAGTTGAGATAAATTTGGCCTTATTGATATTATCATTACAAGCTCAAATATTCAATCAAATTTTAAATTTTAAAAAATAACATGAGACATTACTAATAAAGAGTTATAAAAGTATCATAAGTCTCCTTACTCAACACATAAGCTAGGCATGAATTACTACTTCACCCCCCTTAGTTATTAATAAAAAAATATAAGTTACTTTTGCTCCCCTTTGTCATCAACAAATGAATAGAGCACATAAATCATGAATACAAAAGAGTTACAAAATAAATCTCAAGTCATAAACACCGAGAAATCAAGTGAAAGATCATAATTTGTTTGGATAAATCTCTCTTTTAGTAATTAGCAAAAAGAAAATATCATATGAGAATAAATAACAAAGGGTCTTTAATCATACATTTAAAAGATTCAACATACCTAATTCTTTTATAATAAAATAAAATTATTTCTCACTTAGTGGCTTAGTAAAAATATCTACTAACTAATGTTTCGCATTAATAAAATTTAAAGATATATCATGATTATTAACATAATATCTTATAAAATAACGTTTAATGTCAATGTGCTTAGTCCTAAAGTGTTGAATAAGATTCATTATCAAACAAATTGCACTAGTATTATCATATTTTATAGGGATATTTTTCAAATAAAGTCTATAATCTTCTAAAGTATACTTTATCCAAACTACCTACGTACAGCATGCAACTTTCATAACATATTTAGCTTCAAAAGTATATAGTGTGATAAAGTTTTACTTCTTGGATGTCCAAGAAATAAGTGCATGACCTAGAAATTGATAAGTTCTAGAGATACTTTCTATCTATTTTATATCATACAAAGTCAACATTTGTAGTAATCAAATCAAAGTTATTAGATTTAGGATACCATAATCTTAAAGATGATATTCGAAATATCTAAAAATTCTTTTTTACTTTTTGAAAGTAAGATTATTTATAATTAGACTAAAATCTTACACAAAGCCCAATACTAAATATTATGTCAGATTTAGTTACAGCGAGATATAGTAAATTGTCCATCATACCTCTATACATTATTTGATTAAAGCATTCTTCTTCATTATCTATATCTAATTTAGTAGAAATACTTTTTAGTGTGTTAATAGTTTTAGTATTATCCATGTCAAATCATTTTAATAAATCAATAGTATACTTTGTTTAACTAATAAAAATCTCATTATTTAGTTGCTTAATTTGTAATCATAAGAAAAATTAATTCATCAATTAAACTTTTTTCAAATTCTTAGCTTATACTCTTAGCAAATAATTCACATAAGGATTCATTAGTATAACTAAAAATAATATCATCATCATAAATTTGAATAATAAAAAATATTATTAAAATATTTAATAAATAATGTGGTATTGACTTTATCTTTTGATAAATTATTTTAAATAAAAAATGAGTTAAATCTCTCAAACCAAGCCTTAGGAGCTTGTTTCAATCCATAGAGAGTCTTAGATAATTTATCAACATGGTTTAAAAAAATATTATTTTCAAATCTGAGTAGTTACTCAATATAAGCTTCTTTGAAAATAAACCATTAAAAAAATACTTTTAACATCCACTTGAGATAATTTAAATTTTTTAAAATATACATAGGTAAGGAGTATCATTATGGCTTTAAGTTTAGCCACATCAGTAAAGGTTTCTTCATAGTTTATATATTCTTCTTAGTTGAAATATTTGATCACTAATTTAGTCTTATTTCGAATCACGATATCATATTCATCTTGTTTATTCCTAAAGACTCATTTAGCGTCAATTATAAGATGATCACTACGTTTAGAAATAAGTATACAAACTTTATTTCTTTCGAATTGATTTAGTTCTTCATACAGTGCTGAGACTCATGAGTCATCTTTAAGAATATCATCAATGCATTTAGGCTCAATTTAAGATAAAAAAGTAATATTTGTATAAATATTTTTTAATAAAGAATGAGTTCGAACATATTTTGATATATCTCCAATAATTAGCTCTTTATGATGTGCATATGTATACTTTTATTCCTTGATAATGTTTTTTTTAGAAGTAGATATATCCAAGTTGCTTTCGAGAGAAAAATCTTTATTCAAATTCAATTTATCAAATTCATCATCATCAAAATTATTATTTTTTAATTATGAAAGATTCATCAAAATAATATGAATAGATTCTTTAGTGACTAAGGATTTCTTATTAGAAACTCAATAATCATTAGAGATAGAGGAACATCTAGGAAAAATACATTCATTAGACTTTGCATCAAATTTTTCTAAGGCATTATTGTCATTATAAACAAAACATTTATAACAAAAAACTTTAAAATACGAGATGTTGGATATTTTATTATTCTATAATTTATAAGAAATCTTAGATAGATGAGGTCTTATAAGAACCCTATTCATGGCATAGCATGTCATATTAATGGCTTCGGTTCTAAAGTATTTAGATAAGCTATGTTCATTAAATATGGTCTTTGTTATCTCTTGTAAGTTTTTATTCTTTCTCTCAACAACTCTATTTTATTACAAATTTCTTGGCGCAAAGAAATTATGATCATATCCATTTAAATCATAAAATTTTTTAAAATCACGATTTTTTGAATTCAGCATCATGATCATTACAAATAGAAAAAATCATAAAGCTTTTTTTATTTCAAAATTATTTATAAAATTTGATAAACTATTTAAAATAATCATTTTATATACTAAGTATGTCCAAGTATATCTACTATAATCAAAAATAATCACAAAAGCATATTTGTTACCTCTTAAACTTGTGATATCAATAGGTCCAAAAAAATCCATATAAATTAGTTGTAATAGTCTAGAGGTACTAACTTGATTTTTAGGTTTAAAGCTACTCCTTATATATTTTCCTAGTTGGCATGAATTACAAATTTTATCTTAAATCAATTTAATTTTAGACACTTCTATTACAAGTTCTTTAGTTTCAATTTATGAAATTAATTATATACTAACATGACCTAGTTTTAGATCCCAAAGCCATGCATTATAATTTTGAACCAAAAAAAAATTACAGCATGTAAATCATCAAGATCAATAGTATAAATATTATCACTTCTTAAAGCTATGATAGATTTATTCTTATTTAATATTTCTATAATATAAGTATAAGATTCAAATTTAGTATTATATATCTTATCACAAAGGAGGCTAATACTTATTAAGTTGTGTTTCAAACTATCTACCAAAAGCATATCTTTAATTAAAAGATTCAATTTGTTACTAATATTTTTAATGTCTTTGAAGGTAATATATCCTCCATCTCGATTAGTAAGCGTTGAAAATTTTGTAGGATCTCCGGTTATATGCCTTAAACATCCACTATCAAATTATCATCTTTTACTCTTAGCTATTATTTAAAGACATACCTATAAGAAAGAGAGATTTGTTTTAGATACCTATTTAACTTTGGATCATTTATGATTAGATCTATTTTTCTTGCTTTTTGGTTTTAAATTATTTATGATTCCTATAGAAACCCAAACTAATTTAAGATTTTTTAAGAGAGAATGTGTATGCATAGTGACTAAACTTTTCACAAAAGTTACATTGAACATTGGGAGAAATATGTAGTATAGGTCATTTTACAAATTTAGTTAACTTTTGATGTGTCGTACTACTTGTGAAATTAATACCTTCTTTTCTAAATACACAACCTTATTAGTAAGAATCATATCAAGTGATTTATTTTTAATTTTAAATTTTTTTAATGTTTATCATAGAAACATGTTTTCCTTTTCAAGATATTCTATTATATTATTATTATCAATTGATTCTTCTAAGCAATGTTCTAGTTTCTCATTCATAGCAATTAGGTCCTTTTTTGTATTTTCTAAAGCATGTGATTTTTGAAATGATTCTTTTTTAAGTTCGAGATTAGATGATTTTAAATCTTCACATTTAGAGCAAAGAGTACAAGATGTTAATGTATATTTATCATGCATAATTTTTAATATATCAAATTCATTAGTAAGTAATGTATGATCCCTTTTTAGTAAATTATATTTATTACTAATCTTTTTGAGTTCATCATATAAATTATGAAATACTTCAAGTAATTCTTCATAGAAAGTTTCAAAAGAATTTATTACCTCATTATCAAAAGCTATTAAGATATAATTTCTCACTTCTCCTTCATTAATTTATTTTTCCACTTCCAACTCACTTAATTCATCTTATATTGCTTTGAGTGATTTCTTCGTTTTTTTTTGGGTTGACATCTTCTTTTTCAAATGTGGATACTTATTTTTGAAGTATCCTGACTTTTTATACTCATACCATATGATTACATCGTTCTTAGGCTCACTTTTATGTTTACCTTCTTTTCTTGATATATTTGTCTTGTTTTTCCTCATAAACTTTTTAAATCTTTTTATAATATGTCATATCTTTATCGTCATCACTTGAGCTTTCGCTTGAGTAATTTTCTTTAAATTTAAAAGCAATACCCTTCCTTTTCTTTAGTAGGTTTTTCTCTTCTTTATCATGTGCTTTATATATCATTTCATAGGTCATTAAAAATTCTGAGTTCTTCAAAAGGAATATTGTTCAAGTTTTTAATTTATTGGATTGATGTTACTTTTGGATCATAACTATTAATAAGAGACCTAAATCACTAATTCAAGATTAGTATAAGTTTTACTAAGAACTTTTAATCCATTGACAACATCCATAAAATAAAAGTACATGTCACTAATATATTTACTTAGCTTTTATTTTAAATAATTTATATCTGTGAACTAAAAAATTAATTTTAGATTCTTTTACCCTACTTGTAGCTTCATGAGTGACATATATCATATCATATGTCGTATCATAAATAGAAACTCGATTAAACTCATTTTTATCTAAAATATAAAATAAAGCATTCATAGCTTTAGCATTTAAAAAAAATTATTCTCTTTTCAAAATCATTCCATTCTATTATTAGTTTGGAAGATTTTTGAAAATCAAACTCGATAACATTCCATAAATTAAAATTCATATAAAGTAAGAAAATCCTCATTTGTGTTTTCCAATGGGTGAAATTCATCCCATTGAATATAGAAGGACATGTGATAAAATATCCCTCTTAATTACTTAAAAATATCATTTATTCTCTTTTGAGTATTAATTCAAATGAGAGAACCTTGCTCTGATAGTAATTATTATGATCTTAATGGTACTAAGAGAGGGGAGGGGAGGTGAATTAGTGTAATAACATTTTTAATCGATCTTAAAACTCAGATTGATAAATCAACATGTTTCAAAAACTCAATTAATCAAGATAAAGTTGTAAGTAAAGAGAATAAAACTAAATCACAAGTAAAGGGCAAGTAAAGAGAGACAAACCAATTTATAGTAGTTTGGTCTTCCCGACCTATGCTCACTCTTGATTTCTTTTCCCTCGAGACCACCGACTATCACTATCGATCTTTTTTCTAATAATCAAAACTCAATTACCCTTGTTATAACTTTCTCCTTTTTAAGGCTGAGGAGATAACTTTCACACTCTCTTTTTTCATAAGATCTCTCATCTCCTACAACTTAGAATTATAATCAAACTTAAGAGGAGGAGAGTCAAACTATATTCAAAATGATAATTTATAATAATTTCTTGCTTAGGAATAGATACTCCATCAATGAAACCTAAGTGATATATTTATATGCCCCAAAAGGATTCAAACATAATGTCAAAAATTTCAAACCCCTAAAATTTTAAGGTAATAGCGGTACCACCACAACTAGACTGCAAATATTGGCTTTGGTGATACTACCACTAGCCTAGGTGGTACTACTACCAAATAAAGTAATATTATTATCAGCTTATCGATTGACTCAAGCGATAGTACTACTTGGGTTTAATAGTACCATTGCCTAGGTTAAGTTTAGGCCATTGGTTTGGCCTTCAAATAGGCCTAATTCAAACCTAGTTCAAGCTAAATGGCTTTCCTGACAAGTTAATATGGTTTCGACTTAATACCAACTCCAATTAACCCCTAATCACCTCAATCAAGACTTTGACAAATAAATTATACTTGTAACATATTTATAAAACTTCTGATATGTTATACACTATTCCGGCATGTCATTTGATTTTCCAGAACTTCATTCGAACCTCCAGCACATTGCCCTTTCCTTCGGCATGTTACCTATTCTATTAGTATATTAACTTTCCCATGACATCCAATCTTCAAGCACAATATTTGAACCTTCTGGCATGATGCTGGATCCTTTAATATGAAGTCTATTTTTGGCACATTGACCAATCTTCTAACTCGATATCTAATTTTTGATATGATAATTTTCTAACGTAAAGTTTGACTCTCTTGCTTAATAATTGGTCCTTCGACGGTCTAAGTCTATGATCGACGTATTTACTATACCACTTATATCAAAAGCATATTAGTCCAATAAACTTATCATTTAGTTTCATCATCAAAATCTGAGATTTAACAATCATTACTTTTGATCTTCCTATGCAATATTCGATCCTTCTAACATGATATCTGAACCTTTAGCATAAAGTCCATTCTTCATTATGTCAATAAATTCTCTTTTTGTATGTTTAATTTTCAACATAACAATCTTCCAACATGACATCTAACTCTTCTGCTCAATATTTGCCCTTTCGATAGTCTGAGTCTATGGCTAAAGTATTTTTTGTATCATTTATCTTAAAAGTATATTTGTTCATTAAATTCATCAATTGATTTTATTATCAAAATCTGGGTTTCAATAGTAAACCCATGACCCAACACAAGGGATGATGTTTAAGTCTACCAAAAATATTATCCATAGAGCATGGCTAAGGATCTAGTAAGTACTTGAGCTTCATAATTATTCATATTTGTTATATAAATAAAAAAAATATTTATATACAATATGATGTGATATAAAAAGAATATTATAAAAAAAGAATATGTATTGTTATATGATATACATTAAAAATGATGTGTATATTATTAGAATATTATTCTTTCATGACATACAATTAGAGTAAATATTTAAATAAATATGCATTATGCATGATTGATATGATGATCAATAAATGATAATTATGAATCATTTATTGTGATTGTACCTGCGTTATGTAGGATATACTGTTGTTAATTTATTTTTTTTTTGTTGATGCTCTATGATATTGACCTTTGTAATTGTTAGATACTGATAAAGCATATTATTATATGCTTCCTTTGAACTTTATCATATTCTCTACTCAGCATTTGTGCTCATAAAAAAAACCTATAAATTTGTTTAAAGATAGCATGATATCGGAAGTCCCAAGATTATTCGAGATGATTGCCTCCGGTGGTCATCTCGTCTCCCTTTAATTGCCTCCCCCTTTTATTATTATCAAGATAATGTGATGTAATCATTCAAATCAGTGTGATATGGACATCCAAATGCTATGTTAATTGAGTAAAATTTTAGAAAATTATATGATAATTTAAGCTAAAGATCTCTATAATAAGATGCTTGCGATCGTGTACCTTTAGAAATATTTAACCTTTAAATAGACCTGCAACTGTTTTGAACTTTGACTGAGTGAACCACAATTTGGTGGCCAAAATTATATGTTTCGAAGTCAATGATTTAACTTTAGTTGGTGCTGAGAGGATTAAAAGTAAACTGCATCCATCCAAGAAGTTTGTCGTAAACTTGTCAGTGGACAAGTAATTTGTAGGGCCTGAGGTGATGAGAAAAACTATAAAAAGTATCCACAGAATTAAGTAGTTGACATCATTTATTATCAATAAAAAAAACTTTCATCTGTATAGTTTTTTTTATTTTCAAGTAATTACGATTTATCCTCATAGATGTTTGCTAGTTCAAAATTAAAGTGATCATGATGTTTGATAAAAATCCTAATACATTGATTAGATTATCACAGTAGATGGAAGAAGCTTACAAGTTATGTTTAGAAGATTATTGAAGCTTACAAGTTATATTTACAAGTTATGTTTAGAATATTATCACAGTGCATGGAACACCTTGCAACAGACTTGATTTTAATTTCTTTAGCTAGGTATTATGCTTGATTGGAATTTCAATTTGATGAACTCACATATTTCATGTAGTGCTATGTCTACGTTTCATTTCTCTTTCGTTTTTAGCCACTAAACTTTTGAATATAATGCCTCCTATTTATAATAATTAATTTTATATATAAACAGAATGATATCATTGCCTATTTATCTTCGACTCCAAAGTCAGAAAGCTTACAAAGTGCCCATGATAAATAATATATTTTATTATATAATGATTATTATTAAGTTATATAATAATTACTATTAAGTTATATATAGTTAGTTATTTAATTTTTTTTTAAATGTGAAGTCGAAAATGCCTTCGTCACACTCTCTTGTGTGACCCTCTCCTTCACTATCTAATGTTTTATCAGCTATGGCGTCACCTCCTCTATAATATATAATTAATAGTCATAGTTACATCGATCATTTTAAACATTTTCTTTATAAACCAAGTGCTACAAATCAAGGTTACCTAATAATATTCATCCCCCTCAGGCAGTGTCATTGACATGTGTTTAGGAGAACACCTTTTGATTAACATTCTTATATGTCAATCTGCTTTATATAATATTTTGGAACATTGAACTTAGGGGTATAATTTTATATTTGGTGGTATTTAAGTTGAGTTTAGTCTAAGTGATGTTGTTTTAATTTTGAGAGTTTCAAACCATGGATAAGTCATAGATGTTGAGGCAATAGCTTTGAGTTATATATTTAAAAAATATTTTATAGATCAATTACTAAGTAGACAAAATATTGAAGATATGATATATAGTTAGTTTCAAGCAATTATGGTGTTGACATCATCAACTTTTGTATATTTTTTATTTATATTTTATTTTGTCAGACAAACTATACTTTACCTCTCATGTTACTACCTTTTGTTTATGATTTGGATTTGTTGACAAACTACAATTGAGTGATGATTGTTTATTCTTATATCATCATTAAGATTTTAATTTTTGATACTTAGATAAATAAATTGAAGCTTGACGATAGCACAAAGATGATTGAGTATTTCAAAGAATGTGTATCGATGTTAATGGTAAGTTAAATCTTATTTCAACGTATACATGATAAGACTAGTACAGATTATTTTATAATATTATATTTTCTAATATTTTTATAGATATGATTATGCCAGTATACTAATATGTTTAGTCAGTCTCATTATCTAGATCATTCCTGACAATGGAGATGGGGTCGATTGAGTATCACTAATTGAAATATTATCGACCTAAGGTTAAAGTTGACAATTGAGGATAAGATAATTATTTATTTATAAATAGTCATTCACTTCGCGATATAGATGTGTTTTATAATTTTGTATGTGCTTGTTATGCATGTATGTCAAGTGTTCACTCCGAGTCCTATTGAGTCTCATCTAATGCTAGTTGAGGATATCACTAAGGTACAATAATTTATTTTTTTTACTTATATATTTGAAATATATTATTTTTTTAATATATTATTTAATTTGTAGGATATATATGTTAGTGAAGAACAAGAATGTGCTAAATGCAAAAAGAACAAGAATGAAATAAAAGAAAACTATACAAAATACTTGAAGATCATGAAGTTAATATCTCCCATGATGATCCATTGTCTTCCATTGTATGTTTTGTCACTCCTAACATCCAGAAGGATCAATAAGGGGTTACTCTATCAAGGTCCATATGCTATATAGATTAAAATATATTGAGCTTTATAATGCAACCCATATTTCTTTAGAAAGAAGAAGTTACCTAAAATAACATATGACATTAGAGATAAGTGACAAAAAGTTTATTTTTCGAAGACGTCTAAATTTTAATGTGATTAAAATTTCTCAAGAACTACCCGGACATGTATCTAATATGCCTAGTATCATTTTTTTAATTTTAATTTTAGATTGATTAATGCTTTAAATATAAGATTTTTGGGTCGAATCTATAATCAAGAGTAATTCAAATGTAAATCCTTAACTTTTTCTCAGATCTATCCAATTGTCTAAAACTATCATGATATAATTGTAAGTTGATTAGTAGTACTTTTTCTATTATTTTATAAATTTAGGAAGATTAATTTTTTAAATATGGGATCTTTGGGTCAATTCGATAATCGAATATTACTATAGTGTAACTTAGGTGTATATTATTGAATTTTCACCAATCCCATCTAAACTTCTAAGAATGATAACATGATTCTAATATGTATATATATATATATATATATATATATATATATATAAATACATGTATGTATATATATATATATATATATATATATATATATATATATATATATGTATATATATATATATATATACATGTATATATATATATATACATGTATATATATATATATATATATATATATATATATATATATATATATATAAATATATATATATGTATATATATAGGGTATATATATATATATATATATATATATATATATATATAGAATATTATATATATATGTATACTTATGTAATAGTAATTATATAATATATGTAAACTTCTCCAACCTATATTATATATAACATATATATATATATGTATACATATATGTATATATGTATTATATATATATATTTATATATCATTTTATATATATATATATAATATATTTGTAGTTTGAATCTATGATTAATATATATATATACATGTATATATATACATGTATATATATATATACTGTATATTTTTATATAAATACTTTCAAATTTGAATTTTTTTTTCTTCATAAATTTATGAACGAGTGTATCCCAAATGTAACTCGAGGTAAATTTTACCAAACCAAACTAAATTTCTCCAAAACTACTATAACATAATTCTAAGTCAATTAGTAGTAATTTAATTTTAAATATAATTAATAAAATTTTATACACGATGATCCAAATGTTAGATCGTAATCCTATCTTATTCATAACTTGAGTGTAACTCAGGCTAAATTTCATTAAACTAAACTAATCTTCTTAAAAACTACTGCAATATGATTTTAAGTTAACTAATATCACTTTTATTTTTCTAATAATTTTATTATAATTTATAAAATTTGGCACGTGGTGACATGAACAAATATATCTTAACAAAATCATGATCCTAACCAACTAAATTAAATTTCAATCTCAAAACTCAACTAAAACATAAATACAATAAGAATTATAATATCAATTGTAAATAATAATTTCATATTCAAAATTATTAATGGTTTATAATGTTTCTTTATATTGTGATACACTTGCCAAAAACTTGTATATATATTCTTGTATAGGTATACAATACACAAAAAACCACTTCTTATAGCCAATGTCGATAATAAAAAAAAATCAAAATTAAGTTACACAAAAAGATTGAAAATATCACATTGCTTTACATTTGAGAACGTCAACCTATACAACTGATGAAAATTTGCATGATCGTCAATTGTGACCTAATTGTTAATATCTCAACACCTTCTAAGGATCTTACTATTATATCTCGATTGTATCCTTACCTTCTTCCTTCTACGTGACTGTTTTACACTCTTTAGACGTAAGATAATCTTAAAGTCAGTTTTTTTAATATAATATTTCTTTTTTCTTGTTAGAAAGATGATGTCATTGTAAGTTTTCTACAAATATTTTACTAAAAAGTAATCCTCATAATACTCGTATAGATTTGAATTCAAAAACCTAATAACAACTATTGCCTAAGAACATCGAATATCAAATATATCAAACCGACAACATGAACATATCCTCTTTTACAAGTCTATTATAACTATTGCAATATATGTTTGGACTTGGAACATATTACTCGAATAAGTGTGAATAACATAGAATCGAGTTTTATCTTTCGACTTCGATATTTTTCTTCCATCGAGATGTCAATATACTAATTATAATATTGGCAGTCTAATGATGCAAATAGAACCACTTGACAATTTTCCTTCTTGTCATCTCGATTATATGTCATCGGAAGTCCATAGACATCTTTCAATAGTAAATTCATGTTTTTAGAACCATTTGTTATTACCATTATATACCATTGTCCTAAAAAAAAAATATAGTAGCCTAGCTCTCTCTATCAAATTTTGAAATCCAACAATAAATTTCAATATGTTTTTCTATCTGTTTTCGCATACATTCATGAAACTTGAACTCAATACGTGCTCTCGTGGTAGCTTGAAAATTTTAACAACTTTCTTATCACATACATCATTTACTAAATTTCCTCAAAAAATAAATCAAGTGATAATCATGATATGACTCTAAATATATTTCTTTTATTGCTTTAAGAATTTTTAGATTTCAATCACTAGCATGCATCGAATGCCTGAAAAACCCAATGAAAATGTCCATCCTATGTAGTAATTAAATAAATAATTATTTTATAATCATAAACTTTTCACTCTCATAGGTAAGATATTAACTCATTATAAGATCCATCTCTCCACGAACTTCATTCGATGTGATTTCATGTGTTAGATATATTTTTATATGTAACCACCACTCCAAATCTTTTTTTAATGTCTGCATTGATCATCTTTCTATATTATTCATTTGCGGGTACTTATTCTTTGATTTATTCAGTTATAAATTTATTAGTGCAAGACAAATGATTTTGATTTCCTCTAGGCATATAGCATTGATGCTCATTGATGAACTTTGTAATCCGGTCATGTTATAATTATCTTCATTGTCATCCATTACAAATGTCTTATTCAAATCAAAATTATAAGTTAAGGTTGTGCATAAGAAGATTCTTTAATTTGCTCTCGTAACTCATGATCGGTTCCCAAAATAAAGTTTGATGCTCGAAGTTGTGTGGAGGCAAATCCATTGAAACTATCCATCTCAATTAGAAAACTAAATATTTTATGCGGAGGAAGATGATCATCCCTATCATAAGTAGCTCATTTTAGTATTTTAATATCATTTAAAATTAATAATATCGAACTACAAAGATATATTTTTTGTTGTTGCAATGAATGATTTGATAATGCACCAAACAATTGATCGATGTTGTCGGTGCTTCAACGGCATTATGAAAAATGATGTTAAGGCTTTAGCGACACTGTAAATACTTCATTAATATAATGGTCACTCGAGCAACCTCGCAATCGTTTCATGTTCCACAGCGCAACATTGCACATCGCAAATGAAGCCTTCAACGGTAGCCAAGCCACGACCACGTCCGACATTGCAAAAGATGCACCACCAAAATTGAGAGAAGAATTCGCAAAGCTAATGGGGTTAGATTGATGAATCGCTAAATCAAGCAACAATAGGAAGGACGACATTAGCGATGGCGATGCTAGGGCTTCACAATGCACCACTAGGGTTAGGGTGATGACAACACATTGTTGATCACCAAGGCTCCATGAGGCTACATCAATGGTAACATTGCGCCATTGGGGTTAGGTCAGAGAAATACTGACCAAGGCTTCGCACAAAGGAATGGATGGCGACGACAACCGATGAGAACGAGGAAGTCGACAACTAATGTTTGCAATGGCTAGGGCTCGTTGCACCACTAGAGTTAGATCGAGGCTCAACATAAACAATGGACAGCGATGACAACCAACGACGAGGAGAAGGTTGGCAACAACAATGACGAGCGAGTTCCCATTACATTTTTCGAATGGGTGTAACGTGGGATAATTTGAAGAAAATCAAGGGACGATCTCGGCCTAAATTGTACCAAATCAAATGGTTGTGTTTTTATTAAATCGGTTTGGTTCAGTTCATGTCAAACAAATCTGAACATTCATTATCTTTTTCATTTATAAAAAAATATTTTAGTCAAAAATTTAAAAAAAAAATCTCGAATAAAAATCAAATATGAGGACGTTATCCAGGAAAACCCATTATTATGGATGTGTCTCTTTAGTTAGGTAAATTGCCCAAGATTTAAACTCATTGTATTCCCTTTGACCTCAAGAGAATAAAATTCTGAAGCAAATAAATGAATATCCACAGTAATTCGACGATTCTAGTTTTGAGAAAAAGGGGGCCTATCGCTGTATCAAGAAGCTCATGGACTCCAAACCATTCCAAGAACAGAGAAATAAGACATCATGAATCCCACAACAATCGTCTTCATCGCCACACATTGCTGATCCTAACTAGCTTCCAGGCAACAAAGACCAATAAAAAGGGGGGGGGGGAAACTGGGAGGAGAGGGAGAGGAAGAGAGATGACAATTGACGGAAGCCATGAGGCGAACTGGGGCAGACGGGGAGAGAGGAAGCATTGCTTTCCTATATAATCGGGTCGGATCTGGTGTGAATAGATCCGAAAACGGAGGAGCAGAGTCTTGCCGGGGATCTCCAAGCCGTGTTCGATCCGACAGCTAATCGGATCCAGATAGAAGTGGTCCAAGGGACCAAACCCAAATAAGTCTGCCACCCAACCGCGTGGCCGTTTGGTTCCAGTTGTGACGGGTTCGGTGACTCAAACCGGTCCGAGTCCCGATCAACCACCAGCCGTCGGCAATCCCAAAGGCAACCTCTTCCATTCTTCCCCACCTTTCAACTCGCCCCACGCTCGCGTCCGAGACGCCCGCCCCCCACTTGTCGCGTCTTAGCCATGCAACCCACCACGCATCAGATCCCCCCGCCAGTCACCTGCGCCTCCACGCCTCACATTTCTTCGCTCCTATATGTATCTCGTCCATTTCTGAGGCTCGGAAGAAGACAGAGGAAGAAAAGATGGCAGAGTACGGGATTGATCAATCTTACCGGCTGGGGGAGCAGCAGCAGGTGGTGGTGAAGGCGGTCTTAGCAGCGGTGGCGGGGACGTCGTTGCTGGTGCTGTCGGGGTTGACGCTAGCGTGGACGGTTATCGCGCTGGCGGTGGCCACGCCGCTGCTGATGATCTTCAGCCCGGTGCTGGTCTCCGCCGCGATCGTCCTCCTGCTGCTGGCCACAGGCTTCCTGGCATCCGGCGGGCTGGGGGTGGCGGCGCTGGTGGTGCTGTGGTGGATGTACAAGGACCTGACGGGGAAGCAGCCACCGGGGGTGGAGCTGCTGGAGCAGGTTCGGCAGCGTCTGGTGTCCAAGGCCCGTGACATCAGGGAGTCGGTGATGCAGCAGCAGCAGCCGCAACAGGCCACCCAGTGATCATCGAGAATAGAACGATCATGTCATAGATACTAAGATGTCACCTGAGACCCTTTGACCAGTCGTTCATGCGTGTCTTCCATCTCTCTCTCTCTCTCTCTCTCTCGCGTCTTTGTTGGCTTGGATTTGTAATAAAACGTACCTGTGTGCATCCGTGGCATTAATCAAAGAATGGGTGGTGGTGGCGGAATCAACGTCGCCAAGAGAGGCTGCTTGACTGACATCAAGACTCGGATTCAAGTGTGCGTAGATCGGCCTCCACTCCCGGATCAGTATCCATGTCAAACGCACGTCGATAGCATGTCAATCCTCGTTCGAGACATTGGCAATCGATCACACAAACCTAGATATGTGCGTGTGTGTATGTATGTATACACGACGAGGATATTGTTGTTCCCTTATTTAAACTCAAGTTTTGAATTAATGTGCGCTAAGAGCTCAATGTAAGGCAGAATTAGTTAGTTTAATGAATCCCTTGTATATCGCACTAGAATCTGTGGATTTTTTTTTTTTCCCCCTTCGATTCTCGAAGTCAAGGAAGATTGATCTTAAAAAACATTAATAACTCATTTAAATTATTTGAGAGCGACAATGAGTGGTCACAGTAAAGGTTCCCATGTTCTCCCCTCTCCCCCAAACACTTCCGGACGTCGAGATTTGACAGGGCGATTTACTCTTTTACTCATAGAGATGCGACATCTAACGGTCTCAGCTAGTGAGCCATCATTCCAATAGATTTTTTTGTCGAAACAATTCGGACGTCTTTCTGAGCATATTGTGTCGATAATTAATATGCATCATTTTATGATCTTTATAGATACTGCTTATTGTTATATTAGTTTTCTTTTGATTAATTGATTTATTTCTTAAACTTATATTTCATTTATTACACTATTTATTGTTATCTGTTATACCCACTGACACATTAATTTTAAGATCCTAGATAATACCAAGATGAGATGAAAAGAAGACCCATGTACAGATAGTCTCACTACATGTACTAAGTATTAAGTTGTTCTTATAATTTTTTTTTCTTTGGTACATATATAACTGAAACAGTTAATCTTTTTCGATGTAATATATTTTATACACACTAAATTGTGATACTTGTTTGTCATCACAACTACACTAGAAAAACTCAATCTATTTTGCAATAAGCTTCAATTATTGAGAAAAAAAAAATTTCTCAACAACATTTGATCGGACTGTCACGGACAAAATTGTAAACGGCTTGTTCGATGTAATGCTTATGCATGTCCGTGTCCTTTTTGGTTGGTTGTCACTTGTAAAACTTGTAAAGGGCTTGCCAAAGGCAAAATGCCTCATTTGAGCGAGTTTGTAAGCCATTGTAGGCTTGTACATAAAGCTTGCGTCGAGTGACATACTTGTACTAGAATTCGGTCTGTAGAGGACCAATATTATACCTTTGTTGCGCAACTGTTCTGCGCTTGTAATATGCATGGTTGGCTATAAAGTGTTTGCTAAAAGAGTGGCTTGTGGATCCCGTGTGAAGCGCTTTCTCTGTCCCGTTCTCTCTTCCGTAGGTCCTAAGGGATTCTAAGAGATTTCGGGGAGGCTGACCTTTGCGGTGATACGCATTGGTGCCGCACGGCTTAGGCAAAACCAGCTAAGTCCGTGACAGATGGTATCAGAGCGGGACAAGCCCACTTACAAACACTTAGCATGCAAACGTGGGGGACCTAGCGAGGCACCACGAATACAAGCTAAGAGGAATTGCGGAGCGCACAAAGGTCGGGATGGCTGAGTTCGAGCAGTGGCTTGACGTTAACACCCAGACTTGATAGTGCTCGAGGCAAGCAGAGTGCTTGGCAAAGGATGAGACCGCAAGGTGGAGTGGGTTGTTCAACGATCGAAAGAGTTGTTAACTCGAGGAATTCGATACTCATGCAAGGCCTTGCATGCGGACGATGGATTGTTCGCGACCATCCCAAGGCGACCGTTCGGCGCCATGGAGCATTAAAACTTTCTTCGGCATGTGCGGATACTTTCGTAAGAGGCTGAAGTGTGCAGTTCGGCATGTTGCTAGACCTAGAGGGGTGCAAAGGCGAGTATTGGTGAAATGTCACAATCTAGCAAGTGCATTTGCAAAGGCAGAATTGGGCACGCTTTGTTCAAGCAGAGGCGAAGTAGTCCAATGGGATGGTGGTATCCAAAACTTCCAAAGGAAGAAGAAGGCGAAGAGCGAAGTTGCTCCAACAGGACAGATATCCAAGAGGGATAATCTTGTGCAATGAACCGTACTAGTTGAGGAGTACCTCAAGTCGAAGCTCGATGGATCGAGTAAGCGGTAAGGAGTCATTGCATGATCTCGCCAGTGGTGATGCGTTGGTGGACGGATAGCGAGATCAAGTGGCGGAGCAACCCAGGCAAGATAAAGTAAAGGCACACTTGAGCCGATAGTGAGATCGGACTCAACAAAGGGTTGACCCGTGGAATGGTGGGCGTGAGGGCCACCATTAACTCAATGCAAATCGAGAAGCGGAACAACTTGGGGGTAACTTGTTGATGTACCCAAACCGCATGAAGGGAGTTGGCGAAGAAGATAGAACGATGGAGCGGAGGCTTGGAGCTTTCCTTAGACAGAGGTCAAGGACATGGACTCTGCGATGGCAGAATCGGATCATGTCGTTCCATGGGTTTCATATTCAGATAGAGCAGACTCATCTTGCATGGTGCCAAAGACAAAGGGAGCTTTGAGGCACATGCACCTTATCTCGATGAAGCATTTGGGGAGATTCTAAGGCGCACTTGATTTCTTTGAGGCAAAGTTGGTGTCAATAGGCCTTGACACGGGGCAAGAGGATGCAGCAGATACTCTTGAAGAATATGCCATAGTGTAGCTATTGAGTTGCCATGAGAAAGCGGTGCGCAGCGAGATTGTCTTTGGTAGGGCGGGTCCCGTGATCCGCATAATGGTGCACCTATTTTAGTGAAGTCGTGACTTCAAAGGAGCCGCTAGGCGATGGATCCTAGAGCTAGGCTTCGTCACGAGTGTGACCCGAGAGTGGGTGGACGAAGGTCGATTGCCAAAGGAGTGAACATATTCGCCGGGCGAAGGCCTTACGATGTGTCGAGTCCACACATGGAGATATCGCACGAGTTCATACCACAGGATCGACGCAAGGAGATGTCATCGAGCGATGACATGATGCAATGGATCATGGTGGAATGGTTCGTGGCAAGTCGACACACGTGAGTCCCATGGGGACTAGATCATGCGAAGTATGATCGAGCGACTAGGAGCTCCAAGTCGGTGAACAACATGACGGCAAGAAGAGCTATGGATTCAAGCAGTTGAATGCCATGGTACCGCAGAGGTCTCGCGTCGTGCACCGAATGTTGCATTGAGTGGAAGCCTGGACATCACCTTATGGGGTCAGGCCCTATCGAGGAAGAAGTTCAGATGCAAGTACCGTGGAGTCCCATGTGGACCGGATCATGCAGAGGTATGATCGGAGCGGTGAAGAGTGGAACCGCTTCAGAGCTCACATTCGCTAAGGGAGCCCGGCAAGTCGCTGGACAAGGCCGAGTGTTTAACATTGCAGCCAATGAAGCCAAGGAGAACAGAAATGGTGCAAGCCTGTGACATGAATGGCGTGGCCATACATGGGTGTTGTAATGTCTGTCTTTCCGACCAAGTGGAACTACTCGGAGAACACAGAGGTGTCGGGCTGCATGGTCGAAACGGGCGAAGAAGCAATGACGAGTCCAAGAGGGACTCGGCTACCCAAGATCAATCATCGGTTAGATTGAAGGTGGACTCAAAGGAGTGCCACAATGCCGCGGAGGCGAATCTACCGATCATGAAGAAGGGATGTAGATGCGAGACAACGGATAGTAGTGCTATGGGCGTTGCAGTGCCATGGTACCGCAGAGGCGGGACTTCCGGGGAGTCATCAATCCCTTGCTGGCATAGAGGGAGAGCACTTGGTCGTGATATGGGCCGTGAAGGAGGAGAATGCTTGGGCAAACTCCAAGTACCAAGACAAGGTCAAGGGCGTGGCTGTGGAACTTCGTAAGACCAAAGGTCAATAGACTTTCCATCAAGATAGCCGTGAGTGAAGGACTTCGGTCGATGCAAGAGTGCATGACCAAAGATCGATGCAGACGGTGCTGTACCTTTGCTACTCGTGAGGAGTCGGCGAAATGATGGAGAAGGCGGTACAATCCCAAAGGCGACCAGATCTATCTGAGACTTACTCCAAGTTGGAGTGATAACTTCTTGCATTCCGGTTCAAGGGCAATGAGAAGGCGAATCATAGTAGCCGACTCAAGGTAAGGATTGCAAACACTTCAAGTGCTTGGAAGTGTGAGCTAAGAGCGCGAAGTCTAGTAACCACTTGATGCACGAAGTACAACCTCGAGGAGGCGGGCGAAGTCAAGTAACCTTTGCCTTCTCAACTCTCAAGAGAATGGGCGGAATCGAGTACCCAGCTCTCTTAGTTATCCGCAGAGGAGCTCGCACAAATTTGAAGACCCTTCAAGTGACTAAAGGAAGATAACAGCTTGTCAAGTCCTCACTAATGGTGATCTGCTCGAGAGTAGACTGCGCTTTCATTTCTTAACCGAATGCCAATCGAAGCGGAAATGATGCGAGCCTACTGGGCAAGACAACTAAGTGGAAGAAGATTCGATGGGCAAATTTTACGGAGGAAGACCTCAATAATTTAAAGGTTGCGAGGCGATGCTCGTTAAAGCTCCAACAAGCATCTATCCAATTGAAGAGACAAGAAGAATTTGAAGACTGGCGCATATCAAAGATGGTCTTTTCCCTTCATCGAGATGAATCCGCAAGACTCAAGAAGGATCAAGACAACTTTGCCGACCCCACACGAGTCGAGTTATTGGCGAGTTGAAGCGGCATGGCGGATTAAAGTTTGACGACTCAACAACAAATGGAGAACAATTGGAAGCCGAGGGGTGCATTGCGGAGGAGCGAAGATCGAAGATCCAACAAGGAAAAGAAGTTGCTTCACGAGGACGCCAAAGGAATAAGTGGGGAGAATGTCACGACAAAATTGTAAACGCTTGTTCGATGTAATGCTTATGCATGTCCGTGTCCTTTTGGTTGGTTGTCACTTGTAAAACTTGTAGAAGGGCTTGCCAAAGGCAAAATGCCTCATTTGAGCGAGTTTGTAAGCCATTGTAGGCTTGTACATAAAGCTTGCGTCGAGTGACATACTTGTACTAGAATTCGGTCCAGTAGTGGACCAATTTTATACCTTTGTTGTGCAAGCGTTTCGAGCTTGTAATATGCATGGTTGGCTATAAAGTGTTTGCTAAAAGAGTGGCTTGTGGATCCCGTGTGAAGCGCTTTCTCTGTCCCGTTCTCTCTTCCGTAGGTCCTAAGGGATTCTAAGAGATTTCGGGGAGGCTGACCTTTGCGGTGATACGCATTGGTGCCGCACGGTTTAGGCAAAACCAGCTAAGTCCGTGACAGGACGGCAATAATTTGCTAGGCAAGTTAATACTAACATCAATGAGGCTGAATCAGCGCAACAACTTCCAACTTGACCAACAGTATCAATGCAAATCCTGAAAAGAATATTTAGGTTTTTGCAGCATAAACCTCAATTAGGTACAAAGGATGTATATTTTATTTAAACACAGAGACTTCTGGTGCCATTAATTCTTTAACCTCAGTTAAATGAAAATATAAGTTGCAAGCTATTATGGAGGCTCAATCAGTGTGCACAGCTCTTTGTTGTATGAGAAGTTTCCATGATTGAGCCTCAGCAGTATCTTCAATGCAAATCACGCCACTTCAATTTAAGACGAGAAAAGTCTGCTAACATAGACTGTCCAACAAAGCATCCTCGAAATTATTGATCACGTTTAAATGATGTAAAGTTCTCACTATTTCCAAAACCTAATCAGCATCTTACAACTCATAAGCAATGCAGTTGTTTGGAGTCAGCAAACAACTTGCTTGGATATGTAACTTTACTTTTATCCTTACTGTTGACATTATTATTACCATCGATTAGTCACAATGAAGCTAGAGATGCTGAGGAGAAAAATCAATGAAATGCAACTCATGATTGGCACAAGATATTTCCTACACGAATTGAATCTGAATCAGAATTCTGTCAGACAGATGTTGTCCCGAAACCATGGTCGAGAGGCAAATGATAGAAAGTTCATAATGTCCTCGACTAATTGGCAAATTGTAAAAGCTAGACTTGGTCACAACAATTTAGTGAAAGATCCCTTTGTAGTCCATTGCCCCAAGTCAACAGTTAAATAAACAGATGCCATTTAAGTCTAAATCCTCATGTCCATGCACATGAACTAAATAATGGCAGTAAAAACGGTAATGTATATTGAAAGGGATGAATAAAATCTAAGCATAAATTTAAATGTCACGATGCAATTATGCAAACTTTTTTCCCTGTTTTTCTGCTTCCAATTTGCAATTGTGTGCATGTATGAGAGAGAATATGTTAAGATGAATGCAAAAAAGGGCAGCAGCCTGCCGGGAAGTGAACAGGCATTTACAGAGGCTGTGAAAGAAGGCAGCGATGAGACGCACATCAGATGCAATTTGAACCAGTTCACTGGAAAAACGGAGACGAGGAACCAACAACTTTCTATTGAAACACAAAACTAGAACTATTTGGCTACAGTTAAGAATATGTCACTATGTAGCACAGCAACAGATGGATTTCAATAGATGAAGTACCGATACATAGGCATCAAACAATAAGCTACAAGCTAAAAGAACTCAAAGTCCAGATACTTACCTCCAGACTTCACATCTGCTCCCACAATCCTTTTACCACTTGTCCCAAATCCTTCGGCTGACCCAAACTTAGTTGGCAGTTCGGCCTCCACCGGTCGTGGCACCTCCGGTGGGGTGCTGCACCTAATCAGCGCCCAATTCACACCCTCAAAGAAGAGATGCTGCTTTATCTCTGCAGCCCCCCTCTTCACGCCCAGCCGATGCTGGGGCTCTTTCACTAGCAGCCCTCTTATCAAATCTCTGCTTGCGTAGCTGGTTGATGGAGTGTCCGGGAATCTAAGCTGCTGGCCTACCACATTGAACAATGTTGCCCGGTTGCCTGAGCCCTTAAACGGTGTCCTTCCATAAAGGAGCTCATGCAGGAATATACCAAATGTCCACCAGTCCACAGCACTCCCATGGCCTTCACCTTTGATGATTTCAGGGGCTAAATACTCATGTGTGCCAACAAAGGACATCGATCGAGCAGTTGTTGGCTCAACAACAAGCTCAGGCAGGGCGGCTACCTGCTGCCTTGGTGCCTCAGCCCATGGTTTCCTTGTCTTTTTCTTGCTTTTATGTGGGAATAGTTTTGGCATGAAGCATGCCGGCTGAACGCAAACTGAAGAAGGCTCAATGCAGACCGGTTGGACACAAAAAGCGCCCGCTGCCCGCTTGGAAGGATCTGAGTCGAAAGATGAGGATTTTATCAGAGTTGGTGAGACAGCGCACCTTAACGATAGATCAAAATCAGAAAGCATTATGTGCCCATCGTCACGAACAAGTACATTTTCTGGTTTCAGATCTCTGTATACAACTCCAAGCATGTGAAGATACTCAAGAGCCAGAAGTACTTCCGCAGCATAGAATCTGTTCAATGACACAAGAAACAAAATGTATCATTCATCCCAGTGGATTTACTGCTTCAATCAAAAAATACTGTGCCTTCAACAAAATCAAGATCCACAATCTGTAAGAGAATATCTGAATAATAAATGCACAAATTGCACAAATCAAAACATATGTACCAACTTTCTAAATGTCCATATGGAGATCAAAACACTGCGAAGCAACTTACTCCTGGTAACTGACTAATTAGGAAAGAATGTGCTGTTGAGATTCTTGAGGAACTTATAATTGCCTAACAGTATCAAACATAGGTCGTTGATAAGTATCTTCTTAACTTGGAAAAGCTGCTTTTCAAAAAGCTCACACAGGAGTGGCAACTTAGGTGACTACAATTGTGAAAAAGGGTTTTATTAGAAAATCATGACTCAAAAGGCTTTAGATTGTGCTTTCTGTAAAAGTTTGTGATTATAGCCTATATTCCTGATAAACGAAGCAAAATAAGCAAATATGCAAAGCAGCAGTGAATGTAGGTACTAATTATTTGAAAGTTCTCAAGGAGCAAATTCGAATCAGAATGTTTGGCTGCAGGAAACAATAGAAAGTTACAACTACACACAAAGGATGTAAAGTTAATCAACAAAAGAGAATTGTGTTATAACAGGATAAGTGGCGTCATGATGGCAAAGCCAAGCCTTTAGCATCGGCAGAACATATGTCATATCCAACTTGCCAAAGGAACTAGTAAATGGACCAAATATATTGAAGCAATGAACAAGAACATTACATGTTGCAACTTTTACCTTGCTGCATATTCAGAAAAGTGCTTCCCTGGCTGTCGCTGCCTCAAGGTATGCAAGTCACCACCAGGGCAGAACTCCATCACCAAGCATGAAAACCGGTCAGTCTCAAAATGAGTGTACAAGGTTGGCAGGAAAGGATGATCAAGAAGTTGGAGGATTTCCCTTTCTGTCTGAGCCCTTGTCAGCTTCTTCCTGCTTGCTAGAGATGCCTTGTCCATCACCTTCATAGCAAAGTAGCACCTTGTACTGCTCAATTCTGACAGATAAACACTACCAATATCACCACATCCAAGCCTTTTGAGCAGTCGGAAGTGGCTCATACCCAGTATACCATCGCGAGATCTAACTGCAAGAATCGCCTTCCATCTAGGATCATTTCCCTTATGAGGCTTATTAGCACTTCCAGTGATATTACTCCAGCTGCTGTCATCACTGAGACCACTGCTGTCACTCGCTCTACTGATGCTCGTTTTAGCACTTCCAAGTGAGTCCCCTATAACACTTCCCTTTGTGCTCTCACAGGCCCTTTCAAAACTAAGCATACCATCGCTGGTCATCCCATCACTTCTGTATGTGTTTGTGCAACTGTTCACGACACTCATTGCGGTGGCCACACAGGAGCTGTCAATGCTGCTGTGAGGACTGACATTTCCACTCGGGGGAAGGGAAGCATCCCAAACACACTCTTTTTCCTCAGAATCTGGTGGTAAAAATGTTGTCTCCATTGACTGCAATGCATGTGGAACAGAAAAAGGAGAAGGCACGGCACCTGACTCATTCGGTTCGTCGGGAGAGGTTCCATCTGGTGATGGAAGAGCAGCATTTGGTTTCGTCACAGGAACCCGAATCGAGAGATCTTCCATAAAAGGACCTTTTACAGAGAGCCCTCTCATCAAGCACCCTGCATTAGACTTTTCTTGATCTATTGCCACATATACCGTCTTCACAAGATCAGTGTCCATGGGTTCCGGGGGATGACTAGCCCCATTGAAAGAACTTCTCCTGGATTCTTCAAAGGAGTCCATGCTCCTGAAGCTATCAACATCAGGTGCTAATTCATTCGGCTCTTCTAATGCACCTTTCCCTTTCAGTGCTTCTTCGAGTACAGGTGCATTAGAATTTTGAGATTTCCAAACAGCAGATGGACTCTGTTCTTTTGTCGAGCTGCTTTCGTGCCCACCCAAGCCCTTATCAGCAGAAGGATGCTGCGGGGCCGACATTTTTAGCTCACAAATCGTATCCATCCTAAGTGGAACTTTAACATCACCTATGGCTCCTCCAATCCTAAAAGAAAACACAATCCAAATGCAGCAGATTTCACGGTGAAGTTCCGTTCCTCGTTTTCTCCCAAATCACAACTCAAGAACGTGTATCAGCCTCTGTCGTCTCAACATTGCACAAACCCTTTCTGATGCTACAATTAATAGAGCAGGCGTTGCTGAACTTTGAAGCTGGGCAGCACACTCTTCTTTCCAGGGACCTAAGACCCACTCATTAGAATATCAAGAGCTGTTAAATCTCCATCACCAAATCAAAACAGCACAGAAAAGAACTCACGATAAGGACTATTCCTGCAGATCATGACTCTACTTTTGCACAAAAGATCAATTAATGGCCGGGAAACGAAAATCCAAATCCAAAACAAGCATTCAATAAAACCTTCCGAATCTCCCCATTCCCATTTTCTATTCGAGAACAGCAAGAAATCGAAACAAAATTGAAATCAAAACAATTGTAGAACCAAATCTTCGCTCGCACATTTCGATCTTTGGAAACCGAATCAAGAAAGAAAAAGGAAATTTAGCAATCGACATCAGGAGTCGGAGATTTCCCAACAAAGCGACAGCAAAGCGGGGTGCGCACCCACCATCAAGAGGAGCGACGGCCAGCCCGATGGAATCTCCGCGAGAGGGTCTCTCGAGCTCGGTCTTAGGGTTCCTATCCCCTCCTCCGCTTCCTCTAGTCTTTTCTCTACCACTTCCTCTCTCTGGTCGCTTCGCAGCGGAAAGGAAGAGGGAAGGGAAGGCGAGAGCGAGAGCGAGAGCGAGAGCGAGAGAGAGAGAGGGTGTGTGTGTGGCAGCCAGCAGCGGCAGCAGCAGTGAGTGTGGAAGAACTGAAAAGAGAAGCAACGGAATTCTCCTTTTTTGCCCCTCTCCGCTTTAACTTTATCGACCACCATTTCATTTATTTATCTATCTCACGCTCTCGTACCCGTTCTGCAGTAGGGCATAGAGTGGGCCCCACCTTGCGTGTTGCATCTCTTGTCGTATCCGTGACGAGGGTAGAAAACGGTAGGCCCAAGGCCGGTGCCGTGGACGCAAGGGTTTGGTTCCATTGCATTAATCGAGCGCGCCTAATCGCCGTCGATCGATCATCGAACGGTCGTCGCCTCATCTGCTGCTCGCCGTCGGCGTGATCGGATCTTGAATCAACCGGGAGAATCCATATACACGATGGTCACTGCTGCGTGCATGCATGGTTGACTCAAAAAAAAAAAAAAAAAAAGAACAGAGAATAGAGACATTAATAAAATTAAAACATCAATCACGAAATCTAATCGATAAATCAAAACACATTTAGCATACTACATTGGAGTGGTCAAACAAAAGCTTGGGAATTCGTGCGAGACCTTTTTTGCCCAACATATGCCACCAGTGGTTCACAATAATTGATGGTCAATTTGACCAGTGACTGATCTTTGTTGCCTTGCTTCTGTGATCGCCTCTCGACCCAAGATACGAAACACCCACAAGAACATGGTCATTGCCACTGTTGGCGCTGCCACATGATCACATCACCGATCTATCTATCCAACAACTCTGGTGCACTTATCTCCTTTGCTTGACCATGATGATGAGGAAGGAAGACGGACGGAGCATGTGACATGTCTAAAAGAAGAGGCTCAAACACCAAGGTTGGATCTGGGCTGTGGGTGGTGATTAGAATGATTATTAGCTTTAGATCTGGAGAGGGTGATTTCTTTCTAGTATTGTAAGGCACGGGGATCCTCCCCATTCAGCCTAATTCCTTTCTTTCGGAGAAGGGCTTGGCATTGCTTTTTGGTGTTGAAGTTGGAATCAGGACAAGGTGGGGCCACCGGACCTGGGTCTCTGTGATGATTCCTTCCTCCTTTAGACCGAGAAAAAGAGCCTGCGGAGTGCAAGTGGTGGGCCTCGGCGCTGGTCTGGTCCTTCACCTCATCAAACCAAACCGGGAAGCTACTGCCTTCTCCTGCAGCAATGCGAGGATGAAGTGATCAGTCACTGTCCTACGATCTAGTGAGCAGCTCTTCTTCAACCAGGGCGAGGAAAACAAGCATTTTTGGTCGTTGCAGGAGTACCATTTGACTGCACAACAAGAACCAGAAGTAAAGTTTGGGATCCACTCCTTGCATCTGTTTATGTAAAACAACATTACATCTTCTGAACTTGTTGAAGATGAGGGACGAGAAGAATCACAGCTCTTTCTCCACACGCCACATCCATCATTGATGCACATCTGACTGTGTTGGCAAGCTGTACTATATAGTTGACTCGAGGACATCGAGAATCTCTCCTGCTCCAACTGCTTCCATCCCATGTTGGATACGATCAGTGAATAGTGAAGCGATTCATCTGCTACTTTTTATCAAGGATTAAAGGAGATCACAGCAGACACATATGCTTGAAGAAGGGAGAAGAGGAATTCGACCTTTTGGAGTGCTTATGGAAAGCTTGAACATGCCACCAATTATTTCATGCCGCCGCTGAACCACGCATCCAAATTTGATCTCTGTAGCCTCTCACAATTGTTTGTCGAAGTTAATTTTCATGGCACAAGTTTGTCTTTGTGAAATAGGACCAGTTGAGAGTGTTTTTCTCTGTAGTCTCATTCTAAATTTCACAAGGGTTTGGTGTTCGAGCTTGAACAAATCAAAGCAGCAGCTGCAGAGTCGTGCTCACTACCTCTCTTGGTGTTGGATAAGTATATTAAATCCTGCAGCTAATCATTAGTTGATGTGCTCCTTGTTCAATCACCTAAAGCTGCAGAAGATGAGAAACAGATTTGGGTGATGCACTTTTGCAACGAGCAATGCGTCAATCCACATGCAGGTAAGTTCACCTTGTGATGAGCAGAGCCAAGAAACTTCTCCCGGGAATTATGTAGTCAAGAGTGCGAGGAGCAGCGGAGAGCTCCATGATTCCCCAGTGCATTAGGTATACCAAAGACGGAGTCGGTAGTGCGATGTAAATTACCATATTAGCAGGCTGATTTCAAGAGTACTAATTTCTGCAACCAAACTGCCTGTATAACACGAAAATGGATTGTTTCTCTTTCGTTGCTTCAATCCTTTGCTTTGGGCTGTTGAACACTAGATAAGGTTTACTGAACAAGCATATATGGCTGGTGTGGTAGCTATTTGGTCCTCCTTGTAGCAGCTGCGCCGGCCGCCTCCGCCACCGACTACACAGTGGGCGACTTGCAAGGATGGGTAAGTGGGGTGGACTACACCGCATGGGCTTCCGGCAAAACCTTCAACGTCGGCGACACTCTCTGTAAGCATCATTCAATGTAAAATATGAAGTATCATATGAAATCAAACGTAGGTTGGCCAGTAAAACGAGCATTCGTTTGGCAATGAATCCTTTGATGTGTACAGGCAGTAGCCAGAAAGGATACTAACACAATTTTTGTCAGTCTTCCAGTACAATGGTCTCTCACAGTCTGGCCGAGGTTGGAGAAGCTGACTACAAAGCCTGCTCGGCCGGCAACTCCGTCCAGACCTACACGGATCAGAGCACCAAGATTACCCTCACCAGGCCCGGGAGCAGATACTTCATCTGCGGCACACTCGGGCACTGCTCCAGTGGGATGAAACTGGCGGTGACCGTCGCCGGTGCGAGCAGCTCGACGCCGGCCGGTGCTCCCCTGTCAACGCCTTCGGGCCCACCGGCTTCCGATCCGACGACGGAGTCATCTACTAAATCCAGCCGGGGGGAGGAGCAGGGGCTTCCACAGCGGGAACGCTCTCCTGCTGCTGCGACTTGGTTCTTGCGGGCTAGACGAGAGGCAGTGCTTTCAATATATGGATTGTTGGGTTACCTCGTTTGGGTTCTTTCTTGCGAGGCTTTGAGCGGTGGAGTTAATCTGCATGGGAATAATAAGATTCGTGTAAGATGATGATGGAAGTAAGTCTTATGTCATGCATCCAAGAACAGCCTGCTATGGTCAACCAACAGCAATGGAGTTCTTCCATTAGGTTTGTTGGGCTGAGAGCCAGTTGAGCCCATATGGGTTTTAACAGCCCATAACCTTTCTCTTATTAATCCTAACCTTAACCTAAAACCTAATTATATATAGGGGCTAATGGTGGCTGCTAAACAAAGAGATTAACATCACAGCAAGGGGCAGAAATTTATAGCAACATTAGGGATTCAAAGAGAGGAGAAAAGGGCAGAAAAACAAGAGAAAAAAAAAGGAAAGAAGATAAGAAAAACATAGAAATTGTTCTCACTCATCCAAACAGTTTCTCATCTCAGGTTAGATCAGATCTTCAATGAATTCTTCTATGATTTCTTGAGGAGGTTTTGGATATTGTGCACAGCGACGTGATCCTTGTATCGATTATTCTCTTGAGATTGTTGCTTGGGTTTTGGGCAAGAGATTCGAGAATTGTACATTCATTATTTCTATAGTGAATTTTCTCTGGTTTGCCCCGTGGTTTTTACCTTTCACGTTGAAGGGATTTTCCACGTAAATCTTGGTGTGCTATTTGATTGTGATTTCTGTTTAATACCGTTGTGTGTTACGGCCTGCTAGTATTTGTTCTTATATAAAAGTTATTGTTTGTTACCTATCCTTTTATTTTCCCCATCAACTGGTACAACTGGTATCAGAGTTATCCTTTTACATATCATCCAATTGTTTCCGTTCAAAATAATCATGCGAGAAACATTACCAGCCTCCATGTTCAAATACAAAAGTTAAATCACCAAAACCTTGCTCTGATACCAGTTGATGGGGAAAATAAAAGGATAGGTAACAAACAATAACTTTTGTATAAGAACAAATACTAGCAGGTCGTAACACACAATGGTATTAAACAGAACTCACATTCAAATAGCACACCAAGATGTACGTGGAAAACCCGTTCAACGTGATGGGTAAAAACCATGGGCAAACAGGAGAAAATTCACTATAGAAATAATGAATGTACAATTCTCGAATCTCTTGCCCAAAACCCAACAACAATCTCAAGAGAATAAGCGGGATACAAGGATCACGCCACTGCATAATATCCAAAATCTCCTCAAGAAATCACGTAAGAATTCTTGAAGATCTGATCTAACTGAGATGAAAGCTGTTTGGATGAGTGAGAACAATTTACGTGTTTTCTTGTCTTCTTCCCTTTTTTTCTCTTGTTTTTCTCCTTTTCTCCTCTCTTTGAATCCCTAATGTTGCTACAAATTTCGCCCCCTTGCTGCGATGTTAATCTCTTTGTTTAGTAGCCACCATTAGCCCTATATATAATTAGGTTTTAGGTTAGGGTTAGGGTGAATAAGAGAAGAGCTATGGGTGCTAAAGCCCATATTGGGCTCTCGGCCCAACAACCTTGACCCATAAGGAGGCTATCCCATGACTCGGTGTAAATCCATACCAACCAGCGCCGACATATCTCCTGTCTCTCTTTTGGTAAGGTCTTTGTCAGCGTGTACATTCCATTATCATCTGTATGAATTTTACGTAAGAATCCAATGATATCGACATCTATATGCTTTGACTTGGAATAAAAAGCGGGTTCTTACATAAATGGATGGCACTCACTGTTGTCACAATACACCACATAGTTTTCTGTTTTGATCCTAATTCTTGTAAGAATTCTTTTATCCATAACATTTCTTTACAAACCTCTGTAGCAGCAATATATTTTGCCTCTGTGGTGGAGAGAGCAATACACCTTTGCAATCTGGATTGCCATGACACAGCTCCCCTGCAAAAGTAAGTACAAAACATGATGTAGATTTCATTGTATCAATATCTTTGGCCATATCTGCATTTGTGTAACTCACTAACACAGGTGGTCCACCTCCAAAGCTTAAACAAACCTTAAAGCTTCCTCTGAGATATCTCAATATCCACTTCATCACGCTCAAAGGCTCTTTGCTTGGATTTGCAAGAAATCGCTAGTAACACCCATCGCATATGTGATGTCCCTCGTGCATATACCATTGCATACATTAAACTTCCAACTACTGAAGCATAAGGAACCTTTTGCATTTTCTCCTTCTCCTCATCACTTGACGGACTTTGTTCTGAGCACAACTTGAAGTGACCTGAAAAAGGAGAACCAACTGGCTTTGCATTGCTCATAATGAACTTTTCTAATACATTCTCAATGTATTTCTTCTATGACAACCAAATCTTCTTATTTTTCTTGTCACGAGAAATCTGCATGCCCAGTATTTGCTTTGCTGGCTCCATGTCCTTCATTGCAAAGGACTCACTCAGTTCCTTCTTCAACCTGTTAATTATACACATATCTTTCCCAAGGATAAGCATATCATCAACATAAAGTAAGAGAATAATAAAATTCTCACCAAACCGTTTGATATACACACAATGATCTGAAGCCATTCTTTTGTATCCATTTTCAATCATAAATGAATCAAACTTTCTATACCCTTTGTCTTGGAGCTTGCTTCAATCCATACAAACTCTTTCTTAACTTGCGGACAAAATTTTCTTTACCTTTGACTTTGAAACCTTACAGTTTGCTCCATATAAATTTCCTCCTCCAAATCACCATGAAGGAAAGTGTCTTCACATCTAAGCTGCTCCACCTCCAAGTCTGACTAGCAGCAATACCTAGAGCAACACGAATAGAAGACATTTTAACAACGGGAGAAAAAATCTCTTCAAAGTCAATACTTTCTTTTGACAAAGCCTTTCACAATCAATGCGGCTTTGTACTTTGGTTGAGAACAATATTCTTGAGTCTTGACACGAAAACCCACTTGTTCTTCAAGGACTTCATTCCCTGTGGAAGTTGTACCAAATCATATGTATGATTCATCTATGAGCATCCATCTCTTCTGCATAGCAACTAGCCACATTTTTATGCTCACTTTCACCATGGTAACTCTGCATCGATAAGCATCACATATTCATACAGAGTATCTCTTGGAGGGTGAAGATCTTCTCAATTGAGGTTCTGCGGGAAGCTGCTCCTCAACTTCTTCTTGCTCGACATGTCCTGCGGTAGATTAATATCGGCTCTACACCATCTTCACGCACATCTCCCCATCACTGATATACTAGAGGAACAACTGGTCATGCTAATCATACTGCATAAGTATTGGTGATGCCTCCTTCTTCAAATCCTCGAGGTTTGATCCTCAAAAAAGATCACATCTCTACTTCTAAACACCTTACGCTTTTACGGATCCCAAAGCACGTAACCAAATTGATCATGTGGCGACCAAGAAAAATACATTCTTTTGTCTTACCATCCGGCTTAGACCTTTCATTATACGGAATATGTGCAAATGCACGACAACCAAATACTCTCAAATGCTTATAGGAAACATCTTTCCACGACCAAACATGCTCTGCAACATCGGCATCTAGGGCTATGCAGGAGATAAGTTGATCACATCAATTGCGATCCTCAAAGCTTCATCCCAAAACCTTTTGGGTAGCTTTGCTTGTGAAAGCATACATCCGATCTTTTCCATGATGAGTACGATTCATCCTCTCTACAATTGCATTATCTTTGAGGTGTACCGAGGCGTCATCTCATCTTTGGATGCCATGTGACTGCAATAATCATCAAACAATCTGTATACTCACCACCATTATCGATCTTATGCATTTCAATTGTCTTTCTGTCTCCCTTTCAACTCGGCATGAAACTCTTTGAAGACACCAATAACTGATCCTTGGTCTTGAAGCATAAGCCCAAACTTTCTGGAATAGTCATCTATAAAAGTAACAAAGTAAAGTGCACCACTGATGCCAAGAACATTAGTAGAACCATTAGGAGTTTTTGTCCTCAAAGGACCACATACATCTGTATAAACACGGTCCAAGGCATGTATTTTTCTAGACAAAACAGGACTAGCAAATGAAACTCTATATTATTTACCAGCTAAACAATCGATACAAGGGTTCAAATTTAACACTATCACCTGACTTTGAGCTTTGCAGCTTTTCTAGTGATTAGCTAATAAAAGAGAAATTAGCTGAAGGTCTACTACCTCCGTGGAAACTCGTGATCACCTGTATGTAGTCGCTTCATCATCTAATCTTCCAACTGAAATTTGATTCAACCTCAAGTTAACCACATGCTTCACATCCTTAAGCACCAATTTGCATCCAAGATTGGTCTTTATATGGATGTCACCCATGCCAATGATGTCTGCTGTGTCATGGTTGCCCATCTTGACAACACCAAAATTTCCAGACCCGTACGTAGTAAAAAACTCCCTCCGTGGTGTAGCATGATAAGAAGCTCCTATGTCAATTATCCACTCGAGATCCTGACACACACAAGAAAAATATTCATCGAGATAGAGACAAAATTCAAATAATCACCAACGCAGATGTGGTATTTTCTTTTGACTCTGTAGACTCCACTTCTTTTCTCTTTTTCTTGCTCTTCTTAGGTTGCTTACGCTGATTCTTATAATGTCCTTTCTCACCATAGTTATAGCAAACAATATCTTTCCTTGATCTTGACTTGCTTCTACTTATGCATGAACTGCTTCTATCTTTAGACCTTGACCTTCCTCTGTTCTCTTAGATAAGTGCCTGTGAATCAATCTGAGATACTGCTGAGGTCTTTCTTCTCAACTCCTCATTCAATAAACTGCTTGTTACTTGACTCATGGTAACAATACCATCTGGCGCAGAATTGCGAGGAAACCACCGGTGTCTCCCAACTTTACGGCAATGAATCGAGAAATAACAATGCTCGCAACTCATCATCAAGAGACATTTTCATAGAAGATAAGCGGTTAGTAATACTGAATTTCATTGAAATGCTCAGCAATAGAAGCACTCTCTTTATATTTTAGGTTCACAAGTTTTCTGATTAAAAAATCTTTGTTGCTAGTTGTTTTTCTTTCATAGAGACCTTCTAACTTTTTCCAAAGAGAATATGCAGAACTTTCAGTAAAAACATAGAGAAAGACACTATCATCGAGTCACTGTCGAATAAATCCAACCGTTTTTCGATCTAATCTCTTCCACTCATCATTTGTCATAGTTGTGGATTTTTCACTATCCCCTTGCAAAGGTCCATACAAATCTTTGCAATACAAGAGATCTTCCATTCTTAGTTTCCATATCATCTAATTGTTTTAGTTCAAACTAATCATGCGAGAAACATTACCAGCCTCCATGTTCAAATACAAAAGTAAAATCACCAAAACCTTGCTCTGATACCAGTTGATGGGGAAAATAAAAGGATAGATAATAAATAATAATTTTTGTATAAGAATAAATACTAGCAGGTCGTAACACACAATGGTATTAAACAGAAATTATAATCAAATAGCACACCAAGATTTACGTGGAAAATCCCTTCAACGTGAAGAGTAAAAACCACGAAACAAACCAGAGAAAATTCACTATAGAAATAATGAATGTATAATTCTCGAATCTCTTGCCCAAAACCCAAGCAACAATCTCAATAGAATAAGCGGGATACAAGGATCACGTCACATGCACAATATCCAAAACCTCCTCAAGAAATCACGAAGAATTCACGAAGATCCGATCTAACCTGAGATGAGAAACTGTTTGGATGAGTGAGAACAATTTCTGTGTTTTCCTTGTTTTCTTCCCTTTCTTTTTCTCTTGTTTTTCTGCCCTTTTCTCCTCTCTTTGAATCCCTAATGTTGTTGTAAATTTCTGCCCCTTACTGCGATGTTAATCTCTTTGTTTAGTAGCCACCATTAGCTCCTATATATAATTAAGTTTTAGGTTAGGGTTAGGATTAATAAAAAAAGGACTATGGACTGCTAAAGCCCGTATGGGCTGAACTGGGCTCTCAGCCTAACAAGGTTACCTACTGGTTCATCACCCATTCCTTGGTAGTGTTAATTATCATCTTCATCTACTGCTTCGTCTCGTAGGAGGATCTCTAATATTGAGTAAAAGATGAAGGAAGCCATCCTTTGTAACATTACGGACAATTCCAAGATCGGGGATCTAAAGTTACGTTAGTGTTAGAGAAGCTTCTTGGGCCAACAACATCTTGATTTGTCCGATGCGGACGACCTACCTGAACTCCCCCCACCAACCTTTAACAGGTCTCCTCTTCCCAGTCTTTGAATCCTCCCGTCCAAATTCCCAACACCTGATTCGTTCCACCACTCAACATGAGACTTCCTGCACAAGCAAAAGTAGTGGGTAAAGAGTTAGGCTAACTAAAACTATATTGCAGAGATCACCAATTTATATGCCGAACTCTCATCTTCTTCTCGGTGATCATTCATCCCCTCATGGCCAAGCTCCTGGAGACGCTTGCCCTCATACTTCTCAGCCTCGGGCTATCGGCTGAAGCCACCGTCTTCACCGTCGGGGACAGCGCCGGTTGGGACATCAGCGCAGACCTTGCTTCCTGGGTTGCTAACAAGGTCTTCTACGTAGGAGATGCACTGAGTACGTTCGGTATTCTATGTCTTCTTCTTTTGTATTAGTTGCATGGATGCATGGGCTGGTCGATCGCTGATGGATACAGTGACAGTGTTCGAGTACTCGACCTACCACACCGTGAACGAGGTCGACAGAACCGGCTACGAGAGCTGCAACTTCGCCACCCCTCTACTGACGGGCAGTAACGGGAACACGACGGTCCCCCTCACCTCGGCGGGCGAGAGGTACTTCGCGTGCGGAGTTAAGCTGCATTGCTTGGGAGGGATGAAGCTTCACGTGAACGTGGAGAGCAATCAAACCGCGGCGTCTCCGGTGGGGGCGCCGCCGTCGGCGATGCAGGCTGCGCCTTCGCCTTTGCTCGAGTGGCCTTCCGGCACAAGTGATTTCCCCTTCCTAAGTGGTTCTTACAGCGATGTCGCAAGGGGTTCCTACGCTGGTGTAGCTTCGTTGTTGTGTGCTGTGGCATGGGCGTTAGCTCTCTGAGGGTATGAACATAGAAATTGTTCGTAGAGGGAGAACACTGTGTGTTCTTCTGTTGCGTGTGGCTTGCCGTCGTTTTGGATGTGACGAGCCCTTCCATCAGCGGCATGCAATCGAAGGGCGATTCTACATGAAATGATTATTTTATTGCGCTAGTGATTGGAATTCAAGTCGCGACAATATATGCTTACTCGTTTGACTTTGTTAGGCTCGCTCGTTGTATGCACTCATTTTTAATGAAGCAATTACACTTTTGGTTTTCTTTAATTGTTTGCATCTGCGATTGATAGAGAGAAAAAAAAAAAGAGGGAGAAGGAGATAAGAGAACGAGTAGAGTTCTCATAAATCGCTTATATTCCAATATTACAAAGACATTTATGTATACATATATATATTTCATATATAAAATAATACACTGGCATCTATTAATACTTCTAATCAATCAACTTCACCAATGAGAATACATTTCTTAACAAAGTTCAATTAGATATTTTAATCCAAATCACTGCAGAGAGCATTGGGCTTTGCCCATCAGACTCGGGAAGCTCGTCTGAGTTCGCCCAACAATTGCATCGTCACCATGCTTGAGTTATAAATGAAATGCAACATCAATAATTTATGTGGTAAATGTGCGACACCGGCAGAAGATTGAGTCTTCGAGTATTGTCCGGAATTGAAGGCCACAATGATTTTGTAGGGTCTTTTTTTTTTTTTGCATATAAATAACAAGTAATTAAGATTATCTGCCAAAATAACTATTATATAAAAATAGTTATCATCATTCACCATTTAGAATCAAAAGCACGTTATTATATCATGACAATAAATCATTTTAATTTCTTTTGTAGCTCAAGAAACATGACTGGATTCCATGAACGATTAGAACCAAATTACAAGGAAAGATGTTGTAGATGTTATATTGATCCTACCAATGTACACACACACATGTATAGTAATTGGTTTGCGTTACATGCTATAGATGTTGATTTTTATAATAATTATTATCACATATCTGATTCCATTCATTTAAACATTAAGAGCTATGTTTAAATTCTTAATATTTGTTTGAAGAAGAGATGTAAGGGAAATATATCGAGTGTTTGATAAATGATAGATGAAAACTATATTTTAAATATGTGTTAAGATAAGTGTTGTTTGATGAAATTATATTCTAAAAGTCCATTGAATATTATGTGACAAATTTACTCTTCCAATATTTTAAATATATATTTTTTATTTAAATTAAAATAAGTAAATAAAAAATAAATGAATATAGATAATCTTAAAAAATTTGTGTGATCTAGATAAATATATATATATATATAAAATAAATAAAAATATAATTATATAAATGAATATAAAATAATATTTAAAAATAAAAAAATATATATAGATATAAATTATGTTGATAATCTCATGGTTTTAAATAATATTTTAGGATCTTTTAAAAGTTTTAAAATTACAGTAGCATCCCACGCTAATGCTGCTTTGAGGTAGACATTTAGATATGATTTTAAAAATATTTATTAAGCAGTAATTCATATCTAAAATATGTATTAAGTCCTTAATATATATATATATAATTTATCAAACGCTAATAGTATCAAACTAAGTACATAATTAAGTATCACTATTGTTTCGTACATAATTAAAATTTAATCTGAAATCGAAAGAAAAAAGGCTCCGGAAAATTAGATGAGGTAAATAGTATTCTACGATTAAATAATGATTTCATAAAACAGGCCTGAGAGACGGGGTGTGGAGAAGAGAGAGAGAGAGAGAGAGAGAGAGAGAGAGAGAGAGAGAGAGAGAGAGAGAGAGATCAGATCAAGCCAAGATGTGGATGAGAATGAGCAGCAGCAGACGAAGAAGAAGAAAACAAAGGATGTGATGGCAAAATCGTAGACGCCCAGGCTGTCCTGCTCCGATGTCGCACTAATAAACCAATTCGATCCAGCGAAGCCACCATGACGAGATGGTCCCTCGCACATGCCCTCCCATAATAATTGCTACCCCATCCATGTCCTGCCCGTGACAAGTAACATGCCCTCTCCTTCCCTTCCACACTCTCAAAGCTGCTTTTGCCTGTGCCTTCCATCACTCATGCCTTCTCTCCTCCCTCCCACCCACCGGTGGTCCCCTGACGTCCGTCTCTGCCACCAAATTTGCTCCTACACTGCGTCCATCTTTTACCAGGGCACCGGTTTCCATGTGACCCCCCAATCCCCATCGATTCCTTCCTCTATCTCTTTCACGTAGCTGCTCAAGATCTCTTTATGAGGCTTGGATGCATCGATTGATGTTCTAAGTCTGTCAGCTGCGAGTTGCTGTTCTCCAGGACGTGCTCTTAGTTTCATGTGATCCGCCGCTGACAGGAATCTTGCAGCACAGAAGAGTGATCTGCGTCTCACTGAGACATGAATGACACTTGCTGTCTGTTGATCATTAGCGACAATGTGGTTGTTCTTGGGAGGTTTCATCCACGATTTGTCCTTTTTTTTTTTTTTTGTCAACGTGATTAATCTTTGTTGCAATTTGATGTTGGGAGTAGGCTTTTAATTAACTGAGTGTTTTGAGTTCATGGTCTCACATCAAGATCATAAAGACATCATGTTCTTAGTGAGGATAACAGGAATACGTGGTGTAGCAGTCTGCAATGATCGCCTCACAACAAAAATGAAGACCCGACTAGGAAGAAGGAAATGTAGACAGAGTTATTACACCAAATAATACATAGAATCCATGAAGGCAAAGCACCAAAATCAATGAAACCAACATCAAACGCCTCTCGCTAAGCTCTACACAAGCAATGCAACTCCTCCAAGCAACGCCGCCACTCCCATGCTGACTCCGCGCACGTACGCCGCGGAACCGCCGTCGGCCGGAGTCGAGGTACTCGGCGCCGGCCCTGCTGTCGTGGCCTTGCTGGGACTAGGAGATGGAGGCGACGACGAGGACGTCGATGGAGCCGGCGCTCCTGTTGGAGTCGACGACGGGGAAGGAGTGGCAACGGGAGGTGATGTCGCCGGCGTTGCGGCGGGGGGCGTGGCTGGGGGAGAAGTGGCTGGCGGCGGGGTGGCGACGGGAGGAGGGGTGGCTGGCGGCGGCGTGGCGACCGGAGGAGGCGAGGAGGCGGGAGGTGGGGATGACGCGGTCGGAGGGGTGGCGGTGGTGGACGGGGGCGTCGCGGTGGGGGAGGAGGCCGGGGATTGGGCGATGCAGGTGGCGAGGAGGGCGAGGGAGATGACTAGAACGAGAGCTGGCCCATGGGATGCCATTGCTCGCCTGCCTTCTCTTTCACTTCCTCTCTGTGTGTGCTGAAGAGCTGTGGCGAGGAAGCGCTTGTGCTTGGGTTGATGAGAGTGAAGAGTGGGGAAGTTCGGAGATAATATAGGGAGGAATAGTAGAGAGAGAGTGAGAGAGAGAGTGAGAGAGAGAGGACAGCAAAGCTTGGCGAGCGAGGACACAGTGATAGCTGGAAGGATTTCTGGTGGTGACTCCAGCAACATGTCTTGCTCCCTCAGCACGTCCAGCCTTTATGTTTTAAATCCCCTCTCTCTCTTGCAGCCTTCTCTCTCCATCACGAGCATATTATTTGCGCATTCAATTAACCTATGAAATCGCAGCACACCCTCCCTACTGAATGACCTACCACCTCCGGTTCAGATCTCAGCCTCCAATAAGCAAAAAAAGATTGATTGTAATGACAGCCTCAACGAAAGAGACTAGGAAGAATAATTATATTTGCCACTCTGCTACTTAGTTCATGCGAGTAAATTTACACGCAGAGGCAAATGAGTTCTCTCTGCTACGGTGAGAGACTGAGAGGAAACAGGAGTCATGTCAAGCCTACTTCCGGAACAGCATGGCATAAGGTCGCAAGAAGCTGCCGTCAATGGACAGATTCACTTCATGCCATTTTGCCCACGAGGTGACCAAACGATCTCCACATATCTCATGCTTGTAATGACAACAAGCAGCCTCTATTTTCCAAATCCAACGACTCTTGAAAATAGTAAGCCGACCTAACTGGTCGCATCAGGTGCCTCCCCTTTTTTGATCGATTGAAGTTGTTGTTCATGGCCATTCATGTGGAAGAAGAGGAAGTGTAACGTATGCTCGAGTAAACTGTGGCTTATTGATAAGGGTTTGGTGATGCAACCCTTTTATTGTAAGCAAAGCAAAGGTTCCTATCCCCATCACATTCCATGATGGCAGCGTAGCATTTTTTTGGTTTATATAGCCTTCACGTTTGCAAAAGATAATAATGCCAATGCTTGAGAAAACTTTGGTGTTATCCATTGGTTCTTTTAATGATTCTGGAATTAATAATGAAGCAAACATGGCCTGACTCATTCCAGGCCACACTTGAATGTTGTTTTTTTCTAACATGATCAATCTTTGTTCTACAAACTGCAAAGAAATGTCAAAATATATTAAGCATTTGACATCAAATGTACAGCTCTTAAAAATCTGCTGCAAAAGAACATGGGGCAGCTTCTGAAACAACATAAGCAGAGAAATTTCAGGCATGATGGATAAATATATGGCAAAAAAAAAATATTTTTTTTTTTTTTTACCATTGCTGCATATTAATCATTAGCCATTTAAGATAGTATGGTGCTTTTTTTCTGATGCATAGTTTTCTATTGGTTGTATCCTTCATTGCCTAAGAATTCCAAGCTGCAGAGAATGTGCCACTTGAGAACTTTGTTGCATCTGAAGCATGAGTCTGCCTGGTTAATTAAGCAAAGAATGTGTTTCAGTAATTTCTTATCTGTGCACAAATTTGTTGCATCTCCAGTTGTAAATCTAATCAGGAGGTCTCAGGATCTCATGGTGTTTTAAGGGGAACGCAGGCTGTCTCTACCTGTAATAGTATTTCCTAATGTTGCATGATGCAGGAATTGGCATAATTATGAAGGAAACCAAATGAACCATATTACTAAGACTAAATTTTGATTAATTTTAACACTTCAGACTTCAATTGAGCAACATTATTAACCAAAAGTAATTTATTTTTCACCCTAATCCTGTTCTGGAGCTCACAAGTCAAGCTAATCTTGCGACTAGTCCGAATGGAAATCCTGTTGCCTATTCTGAAACCAATCACAGCTTTTTAGATCCGTTCAAGTTGTTCGACTTCGAAGGTCTGGTGATTTGCAATGCTGAGATTATCTTCAGATTTATTTTACTTTGTTATACGAAGATTTACAAATTCTTTTTATGAGCTTTCAACATTAGAATCTGCTCCATCTTTTTTGGATTTTTGAGTGAAGCAGGAGGAAAAAAATGGAGGCCAAAATCCGGCCTCCGAAGACTCTCTACTTCACTTGGATGATGGATTCAGATGCCAAACATTCCCACATCTAACACATAATATTCTATTTATATCTGTGACTGTCACCAAAAAGAACTAAAGGATGATAGCTAGCTTCCAAGACAAAAAAAAAAAAAAAAAAAAGGGACAAGGCTCAATCAACAATTTTTAAGTACTTCAAGTTCATCGAGAACTATTCAGAAGAAACTATTGGAGCTGATCACTATTCATCTTTCCAAAATTCATTAGTCATACATTGGTACACAAAATTTCCTACTGATTCACCTAAATGTGACTCTTTTTCCTGAAAACAAAAAGATGCAACTTTGAGCCTCCTCAGAACTCCTAAAGCAGCCACAAGACAGATATGAGAATGAGCAATTGAAGTTTAAGTACATCCTCCCTTCCAACCAAAAGATATTGTAATGCATATTGTAATACATCAAAGTCATGCTTTTGTTTCGGTAAATACTCTGTTAATCCATCTATTTGAATATTGTTCAGGCTTCTTTGGACTTGAAACAAGCATGGTCTGTATTCCCTGCAACTGAAGTCAAGTAAATTACAGTGAATCCATGTCACTCTAAATATGCTCTGAATCATCATGGAAGATTTGATTTGTGTTCCGTGGAGATTAATTTCTATAGCCACAACAATGAGATTGGTTCTGCAGAGCTTTGTATTTAGACGAGTCCAGAAAGTTATTTAGCTGAAGAAGATGGTGATCTGCTTCTGCACCACTTGTTTCTGGGTGCCTTAACTCATTACAGAAGATAAATGTTCATATATTAATGACAACTCTATGTCCAATGGAGGTTATGTTCACTGTCAGCTAATCATTACAAGTAAGAACTGTGATCTTTGGTCTTCCAATTCCTTCATGGTGCTTCCAAGAGAAACATAGGATCTAACAAATTGAATTTAGTGTTGGATGTTGGATATATGTTCCTGTAAGCCTGTTTACTGTTCTTGTAAGTCTGCATGTCAAGTTCAAAAGCTTGTTCGGCAAATTCAATTGACATGGAAGGTTATTAGCTTTGAACATATGCAGATGGAGTTAACCAAGTCACATTGTTTCTGAAGGAGTTAAAAGAATGTGTTTTCATAGAACAGTATCCAGGACACAATTATTTTCCTTTCTTTATCATAATTAAATATGTTTCAAGTTGAGCCTAAGACTGTCAACATCAAGCATTTTGGGTTTTGTAGATTTCCTATTTCATTATTCTTCTTATGTTCCAGGAAGCTTTGCAGCTGACAACCTGATGTATACTTTTCAGGTGGTCTTGGAATTTCCTGAAAGATTATGCTATCATAACTTATCTGAACTTTTGTGCATCTTCATGGCATCCAGCAATTGATTAACCTCTCTCTCTCTCTCTCTCTCTCTCTCTCATATTGAAACTGAATGCATCTGTGACATTCTGTGAAATGAGACAGCAAATTTCTGATGCTGGCAATTCTTAGTAGCTTGGTATTGTGCTTCAAACACTTGAGTTACTTCACTGATGCTGAGCAATTTTGGATTATGGCCTCCCCAAGAGCTCAACTTTGACAGTGATGAGGAGCTTTAGATCAAATTGTTGGGGTCTGCTTACCCCATCAGCTCATCTCAGCCAACTAAGAAAGAAGGTGGTCACATAAGTAACCACCGACCACTGACCACCATGATTGAGCTCCTGCTTCTGCTTTGCATTCAGTGGCTCTCACTTTTTTGATGAGCCTTAATTTGTTCCATAAAAGAAGTCAATCGACTGAACCTTTTTCTTTTAGGATCTCTCTCTCTCTCTCTCTCTCTCTCTCTCTCTCTCGCCCCTCCAAAGAAAGAAATCAATAATTCAACATCACCATGAACACCACTCCTCATCTTCTTTTAGATTGTCCAGATTAAATCAAGAATCTCTCTCTCTCCCCTCCAAAGAAAGAAATCAATAATTCAACATCACCATGAACACCACTCCTCATCTTCTTTTAGATTGTCCAGATTAAATCAAGAACAAAGGACAGAAAACTTCAAAAGAAATATAACCAAATTAGTATGTAAGATTCATGCTTCCACCGCATTGTAATTTCTTTAGACCAGTGATAAATGTAAAATAATTCCACTGTCTTGTCCCTGAAAATTTCTGGAACAACAAGAACCGTGTTGAAGAGAGAAAGTAGTGTCCATCCTCCTCCAAGTCTTATCCTCTCCTATCATGATCACTCACATGCTGTCACTTTGTTTAGTGGGATGTCACTTCACTTTCTGAATCCTATGCATGTTCTACTCCCAAACAGGTTGGATCTCCAAAGGGGGTTGGAGCTTGGTCTCCCTCTCAATAAATTTAGCAATTTCTAGAATAAACATTTCTAGATCCTTCCACGTTAAAATCATTTCTTTATGATTCAAATAATAATGATTTTCATCAAACCAAAAAGAAAGATATTGACTTTTTAATAAGAGCTTTATGCACTAATTTATTATTTTAAATTTATTCTTATATATAACTTTTGGACATTTAACACAATATTGCTCACATTGAGCTATGAGAGCTTGGAGGAACTCACAGTTATCTGATCCCTATGCACTTGCATGAAATATTTTTATTGTTGGGATAATAAACAAATTGTCTATTATTATTGGATCTTAGCATAGCATGTGTCTCTGGTTGATTTATGACATTAACAATATTAAATATCTATTTTGAATGGCCAATGGGACCTTCTGTTGCCTAGGGGACTGTGCTTAGGATATTAATATAGTTAGATCTACATTGGTCTAAGGTCACATTGTCTAAATCTCTAGGAGTAAAATATGGGAGTACATTTAGGTGGTAGTAACCTAATTCTACCACAACAACAATTAGGAGAAGAAAGAGGAGAATGAGTGAGTTTACTGCAAACCATTAAATAGAAAAGAAATATATCCATTCTTGAAACATTAGCTATATAGTACATGAAATGAAATGAACAAAAATTATTTAAGATGATATGAACACGTAATAATGAGTTGTACAAGTTTAGCTATTTAAAAGATCAAATGCTTAGTATTAGTAGTACGAGAAGTGATAAAAAAACAAAAAAAGGATATCTAAAATAATTTAAATTTTAAGGATCTCAATGATGACATATTCAACCTAAATAATTGAGACTTTATGTCTTTATTAACATAATAATTCATGATATAATAATCACATGGGTTGGCTGGAATTTGTCGCATGCACAGATCATACTATTTAAATTCTCTTTTAGGATCGAAAGTACATTGATGATTCCTTTTAATTATTTTCAATTTAGTGCTCTTCAGCAGCTCACCTTCCCTGACCTACTACGCCTCCTCCGAGTCTTGTACACATCGTGAAGTGACGCTACATGTCATCATTCTTTCACTATGACTGCCACATCGACCAGCTTTGTGATATTTGTTGAGCTTCCTGTTTAAATCACATTTTAATTAGTCATTCAACTTGACCATGATTGATTCCATGTTGACCAAATGCGATCATCCGTTCGTGAATTTTCAATTTACCAAAATGACTGATTGCATCAGGGTCTCATGCGATCTTTCCTAAGTTGACCGCCCATCGTTAATGTCATCACTAATGTTTCAATTCGAAATCAGATAATTATTAGTATATTAGTACTCATACCAATCTCGATTAGTGCGTACCTTAATCAGATCGATTCGATTACCTATCTAGCTGTCATATCTATTCCAAAATTAATTAATGAATATAAAAAAATGTTATGATCATTAGAATCGAACTCTAAGTTGATTTAGGAAGCATTCACTTAGTTGAAAACCTTCAAATTAACCCACTACACGCTCATACTTTGGGCAAATTATTTTTTGACAAATAATTATAAATATCAATAAAAGTTCTATTATAATTATTATTATTTTTCGAATCATGCCATATGGATGGATCGCATGAGATTTGTTGATACAAAAGGAGAAAGATAGATGTGAGGGTGAATCCTAATAAAAAGTACGAGGGCTTAGCTTGTGCTTTCATTCGTGTTGAATTTGGGATCAAACAGCTTGGATCACGATTGCTTCCAAGAATTGACCATGGAAGGGGACCAAACTTGCCTGCAAAGCCTCGTGCTCGCCCACCGGGAGGTGACCACAACGAGGCACGGGGCTGGCCCGGATAAAAGTGACGCGGAACACCGCAGCCATCGCGAGTGGCTCTCCACATCTTCACCAAACATGTCATTGCTACGCATTACTTTTACGCGCTGAGGTGGCAGAACCCGTTTGCGGTTCGGTGGGACGTTTGTTCTTGCGCGTAATCAACGCCCGTTAGAAAACCGGCGTAAAAAAACCTTCGCTCTGTCTTAGGAGTAATCCGCATAATATCCATTATTTTTACTCTCCCAATAAATAAATGCCATGCGCAAACCGAATCGAAACCAATTGAACGATCCGCCAACTCAAGAGCGAGGGAGGGAGAGAGAGAGAGAGAGAGGAAACCACCGCCCGCTCCGCAGAGTCGTATCAGGCAGCAAGGGAGCGAGATCGTGATCTCTTCTTCCCCTTTTCCTCGACGCGAGTCCGCCCCCGACGCGCTCATCGATCGATCGACGACCCTCGTGCTTCGCTTCGGATTCCGAGTCCTTGAGGAGTTGGTGGTGGTCGTTGGGATGGGTGGTCTCGTCGAGCGTGGGGCTCGAACGAAGGTTTCGGAGTGAACCGAGAGGCGACGCGGATGAGGGAGACGGACGGAAAAGGCGGGCCGTTCGTGGCGGTGAGGAGGGTGTCGCAGGGGCCGCCTCGAGGGAGCGGATGCCGCTCGTCGCCTGGTATGCGATTGCTCGTCTCTTCAAAATACTTCGCTTAAAGCAACTGTTGCTCTATTGATAAAACGAGCAGATGTTAGAGGTTAGCGTCAAAGAAGAACAATAGATCGAGATGAATGGAATCTAAAGCGTTGTTTTTCTTGAGCATTTAGATCAATGGAATCTGGTATATGAGAGATGCTCTTAACTGTAGTCGTATGTGAATATTTTAATGAGACGCTCTTATTCTGTTCCTCCAGGATACGTATAATTAATTAGGTTGGTAAAAGAAAACATAAAAGATGAGTCATATGCTATATTTAGGGATTAGATTTTATTTCTTTTCTTTTGACATGGCAGAGTCAGAACAGAGTCAAGATATGTAGTGCATTTCACATATCAATGTTCGACTAAACAAGGCAGGCTCAGAGTCTTCTCGATTCATGTTAGCCTCCAGTTTGTGTGTGTCATCATTTTTTCTGAAATCTTTGTTGCGCTTCCTACTCTTATATGTTATTTGCAATAATTTGTGTCCTTGCTTCATATGAACATGTATACAACAATTTTGTTATTATATAGGCCGTACATAATATCTTTGCTTCATCAAAGTCATGCTGCTATTGCCACTCCAGCAGTCGTTCGCATGCTTGCAATCACCGAACTCGATAAAGTTCCTGCAAGCTGAATTTTCCTAGAACCCCTAAATTGTGTTAATGCAAGGCCTTTAAATTATATTGTGTGCTTTTGTTTTGTTACTTGTCCTTTTTCGATCTCTCTAGTTCGAGTTATTAGTGTTTGTAATTTGTTTTGCAAAGTGAGGTTGTTAGTTATGCAGCTTTAGTGTGATTTCTAGTTGTCAAGGAAGATTTGTGTCTAAGGTTTGATGGCGATACAAGTCACTTTCCTTGTTTGTTTTCTATTAAACACTGTTAAATTTTGGAGTTCGCTGAAGAGTATGAATATATTCATTGGCTTGTGTTTTCTATAGCTGAGGTTGTGACAGGATCAACAGCTTGGATTGGACGAGGCCTGTCATGCGTTTGTGCCCAAAGACGAGATAGCAATACTCGTCTATTATTTGATCTGACACCTTCACAGGTAATCATATATTATACTATCCATTTCTTTCATGCAAGTTGCTTGTTTTAAACAAGAGTACGTTCAAGGAGAAACTTGCATTATTTGGTTAGTTGAGTTACTCTTTGTACATAACTGTGGCATTGTGCTGTCGTATCATTTCTTTTTGTCGTTAAGAAATAATGATTGCTTTTGCGACATCATGATGAGTATCATGGTCATGTTTGTCGTCTGCATTCAGATAACTGATATAGAACAAACATCATTACATATCATTATATTTATTTATTTATTTATTTATATATATGCAAGATAAGCCTAATTGTCACTTACTACTATTTTTAATTTTGTCAGTGTCTTTTTCTTTTGAATTTGAATCCAAAATTTTTTTTAAAAGGATATTTTTATTGCATTGTATATTTTTTAGTTATGAAAGGATGACAATCTTTTTCCAATCTAAATTTTACTAATTTATTCCAAGAATTTAAATCTCGATGCTAAATGGACAGATCAGTAAGGTATCTATCTATATACCAAAAAGTGTCTTGACTCATTCCACATGATAATATTGAGAAATAATAGAAAATAAATGCCGATTGGTATTAATCTATATTATTACCGATCCTTGAGTGAGTCTGTGAATACCAGCTCGTACAAATTGGTATAATCGAAATTTGGTTCTTTGATTTATTCTATTATGTGACTCATTTGTTACTGCCTCGACGTACACGTTAGTCTAACCTTTGTCCAAATGTGATGCACTTCTACTGTGGCTTGGATTGATCAAGCTAAGCTCGAGGTCAAATTAAGTACGTTGAACGAACTCGGTGACTTTACCTTGGTTCTGTGTTGGACTTGGTTTGACTTCGAGTCTGGTCGTGTCATCACTTTGGTCAGATGGGATAGGATTGATGTTACATCGTCTTTATCATCAAATCTGTGCGACATTATAAATAATTATGACCCTATGTTTGTATTTATCTATTGAACCAAATCTCTATCTGATTGAATTTGATCTATATTAAATGTATTTGGACTGGATCCTCGAAAGGTTGCAGTAGACCCGATGAAGGGTTGAACTTGATCCAAGCACATTCATATCACTGAATCTCCTTTGTTGGTTAATTTATGTGATTTGGTTTACTTGTTAGTTTGATGTTTCGTGTTCGAAACACTTGTTGGGTGGCAACAGGTGAGTGGGAAGCAGACAAAATGACGGAGTGAATCCAGTTTACTTGGTTATTTATAATTTCTTTTCTTATTTTTTAGTATTAAAACATTTTTATTATATAGGATAAAATCATACTGTATATATTGATGAAAGATATATATATATATATATTGTTTTTTTTAAATATTAGTTAGCTTAGTTTGTAAAGACTAGTAATATATCCTAAGCTCCAATCCCACTTTCACTATTTACTATTTACTCTTTACTAAAAAAATAGTTTTTTTTTATTTTTTTCATTCTTTAATCGTTATTTGCTAAAAAGTTTTCAGCAGAACTTGCATTCAAGATTTGATGAATTTTGGAAGGTTCTATATGTTCGTAATTTTATTCATGAAGCGAAGCATTCTGAGGTGCTTACAAGTATTTGTCAACATTATGTTTGCATGAATACGTGCTTAACGGGATTTGTTCGGAATACCTAATAAAAGATCAATAACTTATTGTATCCTCGCAACTAATATCTGGCAGATTAAATTATTAAGAAAATCTAAGATCTGCAATAATTTTCTTAATTAGTTCAAAACAATGCTGAACTCAATTTTTGTTTTGATCCGTATTATTAAGTTTTATGAGTATCAAAAATCTCCCCTTCTAATTTCTCTCTCATATCTATGCGTCTGAAATGCACGCGCATCTTTTGGTTACCATGTCTTAGTTTATCTGTCAACATTTATTTACCGTAAGCTAGTTCGATGATCTTTTAATCATCTGAGAATTTACTACCAACTTTTCCTTTTGGATAGTCAGTTGGAAGCCCAACAGGAGTTTAAACTTGTTTGATGTGTTTGTAGGAGGAATGCTTGCGAAGATTACAGAGCCGAATAGATGTTGCGTATGATAGTTCAAAGAAAGAGCATCAGGTACATTTTGGTATTGCATCCAATACGCTGTATGAACACAAGCAAGTTAAGAACGAAACTTGATGATGTTGAAGAACTCGTTCTAAATCTGGGAAAAAGCAAACCGTTAACTTTAAATTTCCTTTTGTAATGGATTATTTCTGAACTAAATAAACTTGAAATTTAAGTATGCAGGTAAAACACTCCCGAGCACATAAATAAAATAGTTAATACATGACTAAGTATTTATACTGCAGATATTACAAGTACTAGTTACTATCTAAGCGTCGTAGTTAATATTAACTATATACCTATTTCTGCATATAAGGACCAAATTGCTTTCTTGCGTTACCTGGTGGTTTGCATTTACAAATCACAATGCATTTGTTTTACTAAGGAAAACATGATTTGAGAGTCTAATCTTTTTTTCATTCTCTTAACAGGAGTTTGTGCTACATTCCAATGCTCCAATTAAATACATCATTATTTCTGTTTTAAGAAAAAAAAATACATCAATATTTTTTTCTTAGAAGGAAGAAACCGAGAGCTTATTGCGGAGTTTATATTTTAGCATCTTATGATTTATATTTTCAATCATGTTAGGAAGGTTTATGGGCCCTTTGGTATGCTGCTTATCCTGGGGTCGAACTCTATGGTATAATATCTGACCAGTGGAAAGAAATGGGATGGCAAGGAAAAGATCCCTCTACTGATTTCAGGTACTATATTTCTGTTACTTCTTCCAAAGCTATGTCTTGCTTAGAGCTCACTTGCATTTGGCGTGACAGTTTTAGATGATTTTTGGTTTTGTGTTACAGAGGAGGTGGTTTCATATCTTTGGAAAATCTGTTATTCTTTGCCAAGAACTATCCTGTAAGTCTGCCTTTTTTTGTTTTCCTAAAGCAGGAACATCTTATAGTATGTTTTGGATACAAGCAATTTGTGTTTTTCATGTATGCAAAAAATAATTTCAGCACTTAACTTTCAACAAACTGTTCAATGCATTGTTATGCTTACAAAATGCAGTGTCCTGCTCTTAATTATGTTTGTTTCTGAAATTTAAGATTTTTATTTTTTTAAAAAAAACCAGAGTTGTGGGACTGTTAGCTTGTTGGCATTACAAAATTAGAGGTCTCCTCGTTTTGAATGAGACTTGAATTCTGATCGAGTTCGAAAGGCTTGTGGGTGGGTTTACTAGTTAAAAGCTCTTGAGTGGCTTAGCATGAAGTAACAACTCTTGATTTTTGATTTGATTTTGCTTTAGTTAAGATTCATTGTATAAGTCAGGTTGCACCAGGACAAGTCCCTAATCGAAAGTGGGAACCAGAGACATACATGAAGTTTTATATCGTGTATTTAGTTAGTGCTTTATGATAAAAATAAATTTTAGTCACACCTACCTCATTGTTTACTTCCCTTATTCCTGTAAGTGCTTACAGACTAAATCGTCTCGTATAATTTGTATAAAAAAATGGGCGATGTGAAATTAAGACCCACCTGTAGAGCTAATATTTGTTGTCATATATTTTGAATCTTTGACTTTCATGTTACTTCGCATCTTTTTTAGCGTGTATTCTGTTTGATAACCTGATGTCATCTTTGGGTATCAAAAATCTCCCTGCAGAAATCTTTCCAGGATCTTCTGCAAAAGCGGGAAGGCGTCAGAGCCATGTGGGAGTATCCGTTTGCTGTTGCTGGTGTAAATATTACATTCATGCTCATACAGATGCTTGATCTTCAAGCTGGTTTGTGCTCCTACTGATCATAATAGGTTAATAGACACCAAAATTTTAAATTTCTCGGAGTTGCTTGCACGTAATGTATACTCACATTAAAAGTTTCTTTATGATATACCGAGTTACTTTTCTGCCAATTTAAGGTCTAGGCACCACTACTGCTTACTAACTAACTATATTGGTGACCGCAGCCAAACCAACATCAATGATCGCAGCAGTTTTCTTGAAGCTACTTTCAGGTACGTTTCAGCAGTTTGATTATTGCTTTGTTATTTGTCAGATGGGGGAAAACATCACCATCATTGCCTACTTACTACTTTTTGTCTCCAGATACTATAAACTAGACCACTGATCTGCAGAAATCCCTGTGATCGTTTCTCTGCAGACATACTACGCTCAGACGAACATATTATCACTATTAAGCTTATGTGACGATCTAGAAAGCTTATCGGATTAGATGTGAATTCTGAATTCATACCTGGTAGTGTGGACAGTCCCAATTTTACCTGATATCTAAACCGAATTTGGAAAAATGGTGGATTTGGTTCCACATTTGAGGACTCTTATTCTTGTGTCTGGACACTGATTCAGATCTTCCGCTGGCCCCTTTGATTTAATTGTCAATCGGTTGACGATTTTACGTAGGCATCACATTTGCGCTGATCTTATGTATTAAACTAGCATCTGTTTTTTGTTTTCTGTATATGGAGCACAACCATGCCTCTTTAGGTAGCCCCTCGAATTGATCCTTTTGTTGTCTCTTTCACTTCGCACTCATCGTACGTAAAGAGGAAGTTATGACTGCCTATAATGGCATGAGATGGTTTAATTCTAGCCAAGTACTAGGCTGTTCTCAAGAACCAAGGACGGAAGCTATTCTTTAGTCTGTTCTCTGGGGAATGTTTCTCCTATAGGAACTGGCAAGCTTGGCACTGACAAGAGTTTTTCCTTGTAATTTGCCTCCAGAAAACGAGCGAGCTTTCGATGTGCTGTACTGCATGTCTTTCAAGATGATGGACCAGCAATGGCTCGCAATGCGCGCCTCCTACATGGACTTCAATGTTCGTTGCTCTGACTATCCTTTTGACTATTTATTCTCTGTTTCTCTACTTGCATTGATCTCTTGATCTCTGCTGCTTTCGTTTAGTTGGTCATGAACTCGACACGCCGTCAGCTTGAACAAGAGCTTCTACTAGAAGACGTCCAACGAATCGAGGACATGCCTTCCTACAGCCTCCTTAAACGTTAGGAACCATCTGACTTCTTCTTCGTGTGAGTTCCTCAGAATTTTGCAGTTTGATGATGTTGTTTCGGCTTGCTTAGCCATCGCAAAGATTGTTGCAAGACAATGGTCAAGTTGAGTTCCGAGTGATGTCAGTCTAGGGAATAGGCAAGACCATCTGCGTGGGGTTTCTGTTGAACTTTGAGATGTGTACGTGAGAGTGCCAATGATATGTTAAATGATCGATGGTCCGGAGTGTTGTGGTCATAGATCGACGTTCTAAAAGTTTGCTCTTTAGTTCCCCGATTTTGAGACACAAAGGCATTGCAAAGGTACACCATCTTTTGCCATAACCTAATTCATAGAGAAGCATTATTCATAATAACCACTAAAGGGGCGTATGAATCTTTTATCGTGCTCGTTGGGATTAAAGAAACGACAAACAACTGTTTAATCATTCGAACTCGTTTTAAATATTGTCCATATATTTATTTATTTTTGTTTTTCCTGTTCGTATTGATTTCAAACTTAATTACTTCATTCCAACTTACTCATTTTCTATTTCAATGCTAAAATTCCGAAGAACGTAAGAGGCTCCATCGAGTCAATTAACAGTCGCCCGATCAGCTCCGTCGAGAGAGACTCCATCTCTGTTCCCCTTGCCGTTCCGCAGCAGCCACCTGTAGAAGGACGCGCCACTTTCGATGGGGCAAAAACCCTGGTCTCTGTTCGGGACTACACTGGGAGGCCGCCCCCTGTCTTATCCGCGCGTACTATAATATCCTACCCGCTTTCCCCTTGTAAATCTGAAAGCATTTGGTCGAACCCTTTCTGCCCAGAACCCTCAAAATGCTTCTCCGCTCTGGCATCTCCCCCTGCTCTCTTCCTTTCCAAGCTCTCCCCATCTCTTCCTCCTCCCTTTCTTCTTCCGCTTCTTATTCCAAAGTTACTTTAGGGTTCCACCAGAACGTCGCCGTGTTGCGGTCGGAGCGGAGACCCGGGTACCCCATCCTCTGTTCGATCTCTCAGGTCCATAGCTACGGGACGGTGGACTATGAGCGGAGGCCGGTGCTTAGGTGGAACTCGCTCTACCGCCGGATCTCCACCATGGAGGACCCCAGCCTCGGGTCCGGGATCGTGCTGGACCGGTGGGAGGCGGAGGAGAGGCGGCTATCGAAGTGGGACCTCTGCCGCGTCGCCAAGGAGCTGAGGAAGTTCCGCCGCCACAAGCTTGCTCTTGAGGTACCTAAAAGAACATTTTTTTTTTCTCCCTCTTATTGATTCTAGTAAACTTGATCTGGAATTACTTCCATTCTTTTTGTTTGAATGTTTTATGAGTGATCTAGAGTCCGGTAGTGGTCTCATGGCGGCTCTGTCAACGTACTAGTGTAGGTATGCTGCGTAGAAATTGCTGTGGCTAATATACATATGATATTCTTACAATTAATCGTTCTTGTAGATTATTTCCTGATCCTTGTGAAATATCCTTGAAGGTTAGGTGAAATCACTGGTATTCTATGGCTAAACCAAGGTAATAATAGGTTCTAATAGAGTATGTCTTCATCCTTCTCTATTCGTACATGTAGTATTCCTTTAAGTAAGATCAAGTATGCTCTGTTTCTTGTAAATTTGAAGTCCATTAAAAAGTAAAAAGAGTGGTCACCACTATACATATGGTCTTAGCACACACCCTCTCTAAGAAAATTGTCACATCTGTGATCATGATCACCACCATATTTCTGAAGCTCTATAGTCTTCATATGCAATGTAAGCTGAATGTACCAAGGAGACAGCTCTATAATTTCCATAGGCTTGGGAACCCACAAGGGGACTGGTTGGTGCTCTATGATAATTTTGATATGGAAATTTGTGTTCAGTCTTTTTGAGGTAAGGAAACTAAAGAAAATTATCAGCGTCTGTCAACAAAAAGCATTGTGTATAAATACCATGTCAATAATACCTCTATAATATCTAGTTATTAACTAGCTTTCTTTACACATTCATCATAAAGAATATTATATTTAGTGATGTGGAGAACTCTGCTTCTCCAATCTTAGTTTGCCATGTGGCGAGACCCGGATGAGGTGGCGATCACCCAAGCTTAGCAATAGTGGTAAGCCTAGAAGGGAATAGGCCCATATTGTGGAATATTTCCTTGGGCCTTACTATTATAGAGGTCAATTACTGTTCATCAATGAGCTTTTTTCCCCACTTGGGCCCTATCTTGAGCATTAAAGGGATCAGATCGGGCACCCCACCCGAGCCTGGTCTTCCTGTAGGTCGATCGTCGGGCATGTAGATGAGCTCTAGACCCCCCTCTTTAGACGTTCTCAGACTCCTGCACACGTGGCCCAAGATTGAGTCGAGTTGACAGAGGCATCGCTGACAATTGTCCCCATCATTTTGGCACTAGGAGGGCCCAATATTACAGGAGCACTATGCCATCAACCCACACAACGAGTGCTTAAGTGAGAGAGCATCGTCGTCGACTCATAGTACGTTCACTCAGGAGGGTCAACAATCAACCTTTCCATCCCTCGACGTCACTACCTCCGGCCATACACCAATGCAATACTGGTGCCTGTTCAATGACCTTGGTCTCTCTCCTCTGGCGACTTTTAACCCACATGCTAATGCCAATCGAGGTCTTCATGAACTTTGCCCAACAGGTTCAGATGCTGATGAGGATGATGCAGTCGGTTGTGGCTCAGTTGATACCCGTAATCCCTCAACATCCAACGACATCGTAGACTCGACCGAGCCCCACCGACATGTTCCGACATAGGCATTGGTCGAGTTACCTTGACCTGTTGACGCCATGACTGATGGAGTCCTGAGATATCCAATGGTCGTGTTTAGCAGGCCACATCGCCCCTAATCGATGGCCCCCGAGTTAGAGGCTCAGTTGGTAGATTCAGAATACACCCTTCGGACGTAGCTTCAACAAATGGACTAGTGCTTGGAGGATATGCGTCGCGAGTTCCACATGGTGAAGACGGGGAGTTTAGCTGGCCTCGCCTTGGTTGACTCTCCCCTTGCTTGACACATACCGGAGGAGCTCGTCCCCTCGGGCTTCCGACTCCCTAACCTGAAAGCATTCAACGGAGGTGCTATAAAGCAGGTGGCAACCTTCCAAACCCAAATGGCACTCTATGGTACGTCCGACGTGCTGATGTATTGAACATTCCGTACGACCTTGAGGAGGACGACTCAAGATTGGTATGCCAAGTTGAGGCCTCTCTTGGTCGACTCATTCGCCAACTCGCGTGGGCGTTCAAAGAGCACATTGCGAGTAACGTATGCCCTCGACGCTCGACAGCCACCCTCCTCGACATCTGACAGGTGGAGGGTGAGTTGTTGGTCGAGTTTGTCACTCGATTCACTAATGAGGCTAGGGGAATTTTCGACGTTCACCCCTCATTACTGATCTAGGCGTTCATGATGGGATTCCAACACTCTAGGTTCTTTTGGTCGTTGATAAAGAAGCAACCGACCACTATGCTTGAGATGTTGCAAAGGGCCAACCAATACATAATTGCTGAGGCGATGATAGCAGGGAGGAGGAAAGAGTCCTAGAAGCGCCTGAACCCGGAGCGCCCCTCCTTCGCTCTTGCACTCGGATCCCCTCGCCACCGTATGCAGGATTTGGTGAGGTCGTCTTAACGAGGACCGACCTCACCCCCCTTAGCATATCTCGGACTGAAGTCTTCGTGCAAGTTTGAGAAAAAGGAATGCTTTGGGATCTGCACCGACTAACAGAAGAGATAAGATGAAGTGCTGTCGTTTCCAACCAATACCACGACCATGACACTAAGGATTGCCTTGACCTGAAGGAGCAGATCGAGAAGCTTATCCATCGATGACACCTTGGTCGTTGTGTCAGAAGAAGGCGGGAGCCCGACTCGAAACTCGAGGGCCTCGTTGAGAGGCAAATTGATGTGATAGTCGGTGGGCGCTTCTTAAGGGGGATAGTTCGTCGGACTGAAGAGCCTATCCCAAGTGGTGGCCGAGAAATGTCATGTGACGGGTGATCCAAAGATAGTCTTCCGAAAGGAGGAATCAGAGCACCTTGCCCCTCGTGCTAAGCCTAAAAATGCGCTCGAGATGCCCTCTCAAGCTAAGCATGAAAATGCGCTCGAGGTGCCCCTCTCCAATCTAGCCCTCCAATAATGGGGAGAAATCTTCCTCTCCAATCGTAGCTTGCCATGTGGTGGGACTCGGATGCGGTGGTGACCACCCAAGCTCAGCAACAGTGGTAAGTCCAAAAGGGAATATTCGACCCATATTATGGAATATTCCCTTGGGCTCGGCCTACTATAAGCCTACTCTTTTACTGGTATAGAGGTCAATTATTGTTTACCTTTGTGAGCTCTTTCCCCACTTCTGTCCTAACTTGAGCATTGAAGGGATTGGATTGGGCACCCCACCCGAGCCTGATCTTCTTGCAAGTCGGTTGTCGGGTGTGTAGACAAGCTCCAGACCCCCCTCTTTGGACATTCTCAGACTCCTGCACACATGGCCTAAGGTCGAGTCGGGTTGATAGAGGCACCACCAACAAATGTTCTCATCATTTAGTAATGTAGTGTAAATGGCCTAAGATTATTATATTAATTTCATCGATCATTTGTGCTTGACTAATATTGCATATGAAGAATCAATTTAATCATTTATCCATCTCTATAATCAAAGAATCTATTTTCCAAGTTAATCAAAATTTTCTCAAGAAGCTTTTTTTTTATAATTTAAAAGTACATAAGCTTTTGAAATTTAAAAAAAAAATCGGATAAGCTTGGTCGCATGTTTTATTTAAATGTTGAAGCATATATACATATATGGTAAAAATTATTTTGTTTGCTTCTTGTTTCTTATTAATTATAATTTTAACTAGGCTAGATAGCTTATTTTCTTGGGTAAATAAGAGAAACAATTCATGGTGAATTTTGTAGGTGGTCAAAGTCTGCAATTTAACTTGTAATTCACTACCTGCTAGGGCCTGTACCTTGTGAAAATCAGTATTGACTTGTAATGGTAGCAACTAGGAGGGAATTCAATAAGTGTAATAGATACTCTAAGCAATCATAGGACTAACTTCTGATTTGATGATTCTATATTGACTCTAAGGAGTACAAGGTTCACTAATTCACTTTAACTCTATGATGATTTGCTTGCTGAGATGTTGTTGACATGGCTGAGTTTGGAGGCTGCAGTATATACTGTAGTTCAAATAATTTGAAGGTCATTGATTTGCAAATTGTGTTACATCTACTGTAGCTAATGATACTGTGGAAAAATTTAAAGATTGGTAATGCTGCTCTTGCAAATGTAGACCTGTAGTTGCTCTCATTCTCATTCTTTTTTCGCTTTACTAGTTTCTTGTATAATTTTCATAGATTGGATGTTTATAAGGATTTGTCTGAATATTTTAGAGTCAAGATTAGCCATTTGATTTCCTTCTTTTGCTGAGAATCGGACATGTACGATAAATCTGGATCTAGAGAAAGATTTTTATACAGTGGAAACACCATTTTCCAATTGATGGAGCCTACTTGTTTGATCCATCTCCAATCATATATGAATATTTTTCATGACATGTCTGTTGCAGAGCACTCATAACTTTCATCTTTTCATTTCAATAGGTCTATAGCTGGATGGTTGCACAAGGGGATCGATTTACTGTTACATCGAGTGACATGGCGATCCAGTTGGATCTCATCGCTAAAGTCCATGGCATTTCACATGCTGAAGAGCACTTTTCAAACCTTCCTGATAACTTAAAGGACAAGCGCACATATGGCGCTCTTCTAAATGTTTATGGCCAAGCAAAGATCAAAGACAAGGCAGAGTCTCTTATGGAGACAATGAAAAGCAAAGGCTATGCAAGTGATGCTCTTCCATTCAATGTCATGATGACTCTCTACATGAATGTTGAAGAGCATGAGAAAGTTAGTATGTTGATTAATGAAATGAAAGAGAAAAATGTGACTTTTGATATATACACCTATAATATATGGATAACGAGTTGTGCTTCTATGGAAGATGTAGAGGAGATGGAACGAGTGGTAGGAGAAATGACTTCTGACAGCAATATAAATGCAAATTGGACCACATACACTACACTTGCTACAATGTACACTAGACTTGGCAATTTTGAAAAGGCAGAGAGTTGCTTAAAGGATGCTGAGATCAGAGTGACTGGCAGGGACCGAACACCTTTTAATCATCTTATTGGTCTCTATGGAAATATTGGGAAGAGAGAAGAAGCTTATCGAATTTGGAATTGGTACAAATCAAGCTTCCCTAGCATCCTAAATTTGGGTTACCAATCAATGCTTTCTTCTTTGATACGACTCGGAGATATGGATGGAGCTGAAGTGATATATGAAGAGTGGCTATCAGGCACATCGAACTATGATCCCAGGATCTGCAACATCCTAATGAGTTCATATGTCAAGGAAGGGCTAGTTGGTAAGGCGAAAGATGTTCTTGATGGATTTCTAGAGAAAGGTGGGAAGCCAAGACCAAACACATGGGAGTTCCTTGCAGAAGGCTTTACAAAGGAGAAGCGGCTTTCAGAGGCACTACTGTGTATAAAAGCAGCAGCATCATCTGAAGGTGTACACAGGTGGAGGCCTAGACCTACAAACATCACAAACCTCCTGGAACTCTGCAAGGAGAAAAATGACATGGATAGTTTGGATATGTTGATGGACTTGCTAAGAAGTAGAGGACTGGAAAATATGTACATGACCCCCCATGGTAACTCATGATTACTCTTAGTAAAATGAAGCCTCTCCCTTATTTATATTTACAACTCAACACCTTGGCTTTTCATTTCATTCAAAGAGTCCATTGCAAGTTCAAAAGAAGAAAATCTTTTGAATATCTTATTTTTCTTTGTCTTTTAACAAATTTTCTCCACCACCTCTGCTGCAACATCCTGCCATTTCTTCATCCACCACATTGCAGTTTCTCCTCTGGTGTCACTATGACACCCTGCCTCTTTCTTTTGCCATTACTGCTGGTGATGACCTACCTCCTCCACCATCTTTTGTACTATTCATCCTCTTCCCTTCCCATACTATTACTGCCTACACACTGTCCCCACTTGTCATCCTCCACTGTCCCACCGCATCTACACACACAAGGTGGTGGCAAAGGCAGATGAAGAGAATGAAGAGAGGAAGAGGAATGAAATGATATTGGCAATAACTTAAGTTAGGATCTGCTTTAAATTAAATTAATAAATGATGTGTCAGACTAAAAGTACTGGTAAGGTTGTTGTTGTATTTACTTGTGGATTACCGTGGATAATTATCTACAAAATTCTCCATCGGAGCTAGTGAGGAGATATAAAAGTTGACTAGCACACGATGGCATAGTGGTGATTGTTGGAAAAGATGATTATTTTATGAGCAGTGCATGCTGATTCACATGATATGCTTTCTTGTTTTCTGAAATGGATGCTGGTTCACATAATATTCTCTCGTTTTCTGAAATTTAAAGACTCTTCTCATGAGCCACATTTAATGCAGATGATTACTTGTGCTTTCAATCATTTTGACAAATAATTTTGGTTGTGTTCTGCATATAGAATGTTATGGAATTTTCAGAAGATATTTTTTGGAGGTTTCATCTATATTTGCATTGTTCTTTATCTAGATTTAAGCACCAATTATTCTCCACTCAAACAAAAACAAAATTATGTAGTTGGATCCAGCACCAAGGCAAGTTGCTCTACTTCCAAAGTGTATCTCTAGGTTATGTGGATGGTATGAGGCCCATTTATGGTTTTTTTATGTTAATGACACCCAGGATGTTAATTTTCTTTTAGCTTATTTTATGCCTTGATATTGCAGAACATGTAAACTGATAATCCAGGCATCAATTGTGATTAAGTTGCAGAAATACAATTTAACTGGCGTATTAAACGAGAGGTTCCCTAATGTTTGCACAGGGAGTATGTTATTCTTCTTTGACTTCAACGAATCTGCCTCATAGTTGATTGATAACTCCTGTTCCCATTGTTTTTTTATGGATGTGTTGCCTGTTCTATTTTGTGATTGCTTATAAGAATATCCTTCAAGTACGATGGCCATGGAGGTGTTTTTAGCAACTTATTGGAATACTTGGGACAAATAATGTTGTGTTTTCAGGTGCTATATTAGATAAACACATTTTGTTTTGTGTCACTTTTTTTTTTTTTCGCATTTTCATCCACCTTGATATTTATGTTTCTGAACGAGAACAAAAAAGAGATTGACAGGTGGGATGTACTTGCTTTACTTAAAACTGCTGTATGTGGTTGTTGTACCTTAACAGGAACATTTTGTTGCTTAGAATTCTCATGTTTGGCAAAGCATGGTGCTAATATGCAGCCAAATGTTTTATATAATCTTAAGATTTCCATAAAAACCCTGTGAGTTGCCTTGTTAGAACTAGTCAAGATTTTGACACGATGTCAACAAGATGATATGGCTATGAAATGACTATGAAATGATATGGGATCTGTCATATTCAACATTGTTGTATTTGTTGATGGCATTCTTTTCTTAGATGTGAGTTGCCTGGCTAACTCAGCAGTTCTTTGTTGGTACAAAAGCTCACCATAATACTTGAACACTTGTGGATAGATGGAAATTCCTGCACTGCTCTTCTTTCACTTCTTTAACCACAGCATTGTGGCATGGGTTTTGGAGGCTGCTGTGTTGTTCCATCACGGAGACAAGGGTTCCAACTGTTTCATCCATACAAGCTCTGAGACAATATACTGCAGATCATGCAATTACTAGGGAATTTAAATGGCTTCAGGACCTACAAGCAATGCATAGAGAAAGAGGCTGCTTGTCATCGGCGTTTATCGATCACATGGGTGAGTCCCTGCAGCAAAGGATTTGATACCAGTCTACATTGTTTTTTTTAACCAAATAATAATAAGAATATGATTTGTGTAACTATTTTTGACTAATTATATCTTTCAACTCTGCAGGACAGTTTACCAACCACAAGCACTACCCTTGATCCTCATGTTGAATTGTAAAATGCTACTGTTTTTTCTTTTGTGTTACTCTTCATTGCTTCTTTTCATGTGTGTGTTAGATCCTACCAATAATGCATGCCTTGGTGGAGATGGAACTACCTGAAAGTTGACTTTTCTGCAGTGTAATTAGACTCCTAAATACACAAATATATATATATATATATATATATATATATATATATATATATATATATATATATATATATATATATATATATATATATATATATATATATATATATATATATATATATAGGTTTGTGTAGATTTGAGAATTTGTTTGTGTATTTAGGAGGAGTCTGATTACCAAGCTGATAAGAAGTCAACTTTCAGGAAGTTCATCTCCACCATTCTTTCCAAGGCATGCATCGCAGGCTTGTATATATATACATATATATATATATATATACATATATATATATATATATATAATCAAAGAGAGTTTCTCATCAAACTCATACATCCTAGCTTAGCATTTTTCAATTACAAAAACAATGTTGCCGTCCTGACCCCTAGCTTGTTACTTTTCAGAGTGCTGGATTGAAGCACCAAAAAGTTGGGGAGTCCTTCTAACCCCCATCATAAGAAATGCTTCCTTTGGGTTCATGCAATTATTCTCAAAAGATTGGAGATTCAGATAGCTTACCGTACCTTCACCCCTGAGGAAGAACATTCATGGTTTCAGCTACTGCCTCACAAGACCTGATGATCCCTTCAATATTTTAACAGAAGACTAACACACCAACCAACAAACAAGTGAAGCAGGTTGAAACTTGGAAGTTATTTGCGTAAGTAATACTGCTGAGGGTCTCTCTTTTCATTTGTCATTTCTTCCTTTACATATAGTGGTTGTAGAACCAAGATTGTCTGTCGAGGACAACTTGTTTCTTTTCTTTTATATACAGACTCTATAAAAGCTGAACTGGTTTCGATCTGACTGTTTCAAGGAACAAAAGACCAGATCCAAATGATATCATGGAACCCAATCAGGCTAGGCAAAAAATTCGTCTAAGACCCATTTGCACCTAAATTTGTTATTCGCTTGAGCTTCAGGTATATGGGTTTTTCCAGCACCAAGACGTCGACGTTGTTCCACACATCCGACCTCGTTTGAAGGCCAGCTATTTTTTCTGCAATCTCCAAGTCTTGGGGCAAAATGGCACCAAACACCGTGTATGCTCTTCTCCACTCGTCATGATTTGCTAAGCTGATAAAAAATTCAGGGCCGGATTCAATCCATGCAACCGATCCTCTTCTTACTGTAGAGCATGCCTCCACTGGTAACTTCTTAAACAGGACTCCTTCAGCTTCCAGTGTTCCTTGAACCAAAGCATAAGGAGGACCAAAAGAAGCCTGTATTTCATAGAAGAATCATCTGTTGTGAGAAGATGAACATGCTCAGCATCTCTAAAACATTTTCTAATGCTCAGTGAACCATCTCTACAACATAGAAATGTAAACACTTCTATATATTGTACCACATACATACAAGATTATATTTGCATGTGTTTTGTTAGTTTGTCTGCAAACGTGTAAATGCATATGTCATATGTGTGAGACGATCTGCGTCTGCTGTGGTCTTAACAAATTTTGCAAAATAGCAAATGCCCATTTTTTAATTTAAAGATATTTCTTAAATAGGTGAGAAAGAACATAAATTCTTTAGATGATTATCTGCATGACACAATAACACTCTGGCATTGTGATGGAAACCCAAGTTCAGATTCATGCCTGCAGTATTTAGCCTTGTTCTTTTTCTAGTGAGCAGGGAGCCACCGCATGACAACAGGTGGAGTTTGCACAAACTAAAGCTGTGCTCTTGTTGTGATGGAAACCTAGGTATTAATCATATAATTTCTGTATCTAGCTTCGCACCTTCCTAGTGAGCAGGGAACTAGTGCATGACAAAAGTTACAAATCTTCATCATCCAAAGATTTGCTCTAAATCTTATCTAGTCACATTGAAAAAAGAAAATTGAATCATTAGATAGAAATATTGCATTTAAGAATGCTAGTTCTCTCAAAATCAGAGTCTCATCAACTGCATCGTTTTCTATGATGGATATAAAAAGCAAGATATCAGGAAAAAGTGAGCTTTGATCTTAGGTAGATAGTTCAAGTATTTCACATCTGATAACTAAAGAAGAAAGTTGAGGTATTTTACGTATGATATGTGATCCCCTTTAGGATCCCAAGAGGGGCCTCGACTTTCAGCACGATAAATTTGGCAACCAGCACAATGACGTGATCGCAACAGCTCAAGAATGTAGGTGACAGAATGTGGTGCACAATCAGGGAAAAGCTGTATCAGGGGGAAAAAAAAAGAATGAAGTCAATCATTGCAGCCATATTATGATCCTTCCCAGAATAATTCATTGTTGACGGATAATGAAGGCACAAGAAAAGTAAAAAGAAAATGACAACCACTTATGACAAAGACAACCGGAAGGAAGCTCGTAAATCATCCTAAATAAGAAAACCATTAAGTAGTTTACCTTTGTGATCAATACAGTAAAACATGCAGACAACAAGCTAATACATAGTCAGTGGTCACCAATCAGGACTCACAGAGGGATGATAGTGTACCTCCAAAATAGCTGATATTTTCAAATTAAGTTTCATTCAAAGAATAAATTAACTCTACCATGACCCTTACAACCTAAGAATTGTGACATGAACACTATGCCATCCAGTAATTGTTGAATCTCGGATTTTGATGATGAAGTCAATTGGTGAAATATTTGTTCTAATCTACTTTGTTGAGATAAGTGTACAGGAATAACTACGATGGGAAGAAAACATAAAGTGATTTACCGAGGTCAAGTCCGTCGTGGGTTCAAAGAGTTCATCGGAAGTCCGAGAGATTTTTCGGAAGTGTTGCCGGAACCATCCAAGATCGAATCAGGGACTTGCCGAAGTTTTCGGAAGTTCATCTCAAAGATCGTCGAAGGTTCGCGGAACTCACCGGGAAGATTCGGAAGCAAGCCGAAGACTCGTTGAGCTCTCCATACAATCCGGAGTATCTTTGGGAGCTCAGGAAGCAATCAGGAAGCATCGGATGGCTGCCGGAATCTCGCCGTAAAGCTCGCCGGAAGTTAACTTGAGCGCGTCGGATCAAATCACGTTGAGTTATGTTTTAGGTTCGTAGTTTGCACATGAGTAGGGCAAGGATTTAAGAAAAAAATCCTGCTTAAATTCAGTAGAGCCAAGGGCCTCTGCGAGCCAAGTTGGGACTTAAACAAGGCCCATTCGGCTTTGTCCGAATGGGTGAGGCGATGGAACCACCCGGCTTGGGCGGTGGAACGCCGCTGGTGGCGATGGCCGCTTTGGTGAGCGAGCACCGCCACACCTTCGGCGGTGGAACCGCTGCAGGCGGTAGCACCACCGCTCTGTCTGTGACGGCGGTGGTACCGCTGGCGGCGATAACACCGCACATGCGTCGATCAGCCAGGCCGCACGCGGTGTACACCGCCGCAGCGGTGCCGCCCGACGCCTCTGTGAGCATTGACACTGAATATTTTGATTGGGCTTTGGATCTATAAATACCCCCTTTCTCGGTGAAAGGGCACCCTTTGAGCAAATTTCTTAAGTCTTGAGCTCTTTTAGAGTGTTGAAAAGTGTTGTTCTTGCTAAGTGTTCACCTTCTTCTTTTCTTGAGAGATCTTGTACAAGTGTGAACATCTTGTAAAGAAATGTAAAGGGTATTTGATCCTTCCCTTGAAGGATTTGATAGTGGAAGAAGGAAGCCTCGTCGGAGAAGGCTTGGAAGTGGATGTAGGTCACTTTGGCCGAACCACTATACATCTGCGTCTTGATTGTGTGAGTGTTTAAATTTACTGTTTTACCTTGCTGCGATCTTTACTTTACTTGCTTCTCTTCATTTTTGTCGCATGCTTGAAGTTAGAACACGAATCGGTTTGAGCGAAGCGTTGTTTTAAATCGTCTGAAGTTTCTGAAGCTTGTTTTAAATCATTTGAAAAATCCATCGTTTTATCCATTGCACTAATTCACCCCCTCTTAGTGCCTTTTAGATCCTAACAATTGGTATCGAGCAAGGTTTGCTCTCATGTTGGTTAAAACCAAGAGAGATGGCCTACTCAGGTATGCAGAGGGTCTCTCCATTACTCGTCTGCCTATGTTTAATGGGTGGATTATACGTGATTGGAAGACTCGTATGAGGATTTTTCATTTCCATGGACTTGAACTTTGGAACATTGTTGAAAATGGCTTTGCAAAAATCTTCTTCCGGCGAGTGAATGGAATGAGTCGAGAGGAAGATTTTTGCTCTCAATGCAAAGGCTATGAATGCCTTATTTTGTGCGCTGATAAGAATGAGTTTAATCGGGTTTCTATTTGTGAATCGGCATTTGATATTTGGCGACTCTTGAAATCACTCATGAAGGCACTAGGGAAAAGAGTCCAAAATCAACATTCTTGTGCATTCTTATGAACTTTTCTGATGAAACCAAATGAGTCCATCGAGACATGTACACCCGCTTTACTGATGTCATCAATGGACTTAAAGCTCTTGGTAAAGGTTTTTCCAATTTTCAATTGGTTACTAAAATTTTAAGATCCCTTCCAAAGTGTTGGGATCCAAAGGTCACGCCATTCAAGAGGCCAAGGATCTTAAAGTATTTCATTAAGAATTTATTGGATCTCTAATGACTTACGAGATGACGTGCCATGCTCATGAAGAGCTTGAGAACCCCCTTCCAAAGAACAGGAAGGATATGACACTCAGAACACAAGAAGACCACTTGAAAGGAACATCAAGTGATGAGGACAGTGACAATGACATTGCACTTCTAACTCGAAAGTTTAAGAAATTTATAAGAAAGAACAAATTTAAAAATGACACAAAAAGCAAGTTTGAACACAAAAAGGACAAAGTGATTTGCTACGAATGTAAGAAGCCGGGACACTTCAAGAATGAATGCCCTCAAGCCAAGAAGAAGCAATTCAAGAAGAAAAAAGCCTCAAGGCCACGTGGGATGATTCAAGTGACTCCGAGGTCAAGAAGCTAGCAACAAAGAGGAGGCAAACTGCACTAATGGCGTTTGGAGAAGAGGTTAGTGAGTTACTTAGTGAAGAATTATCTTTCGATGAACTTTCTATGGCTTTTCATGAGTTATTTGATGAATGTAGAACTATTAGTAAGAAGTTTAATTTGCTTAAGAAAGAGCATGCTTTATTACAAAGTAAGTTCAATAGTCTTCAAAACCCTTCTACCCCCATGCTCTAAGTGTGAAGACTTAGATGCAACAAAGAGGGAGAACTTGTTACTCAAAGAGACCCTAAACAAGTTTAAGGTCAGAGCAAGAGTTTAGACATGATTCTTGCCAACAAAGGTCACGTAGGAAATAAAAGTGGTATTGGATTTGTGAGAGGTTCTCACCAAAATCCCACCACCTTCGTTAAAGGGCCTACATTGCATGTATCACCTCATTTGAAATGTAATTTTTGTGGCAAGCGGGACATGTTGCCTACAAATGTCCATTCAAGAAAATTAATCCACAAAATTGATATGGGTTCCTAAAGGAACCATAAACAATTCAATGATAAATTACAAAGTAAGTAGATCATTTTGTAAGGCACCCAAAATCAAATGGGTACCTAAAACCATCCTCTTTGTAGACAAACTCACAAGCTAGGAGCAAGAAATGGTATCTTGATAGTGGATGCTCAAGGCACATGGCCAGGAGATCCATCTCATTTCTCTATGCTCTCTAAAGAAGAAGGATATGTCACCTTCGAGACAACAACAAGGGTAAAATCATTGGCAAGGAACCATAGGTAACAAATCGAGTTTTTCAATTGATGATGTGTTACTAGTTGATGGTTTAAAACATAATCTTTTAAGTATTAGTCAACTATGTGATAAAGGTTATGTTGTTAGATTTGAATCTAATATTTGCATTATTGAAAAACCCAACAACAACATATCCATGATTGCTTTAAAACAAAACAATGTCTACACCATAAATATTGATAAGTTAAGTAATGAAATGTGCTTTTCGGTTTTGAATGATGATGCTTGGCTTTGGCATAGGAGACTAGGCCATGCAAACATGAAACTAATCTTTAAGATTTCATCTAGAGATTTAGTAAGAGGTATCCCAAACATGAAATTTGTTAAGGATAAGGTATGTGATGCATGTCAACTAGGAAAACAAATAAAGACAAGTTTCAAATCAAAAAATCAAATTAGCACCACTAGACCATTGCAATTGATCCATTTGGACTTATTTGAACCAATTGATATAACAAGCCTAGGAGGTAGCAAATATGCCTTTGTAATTGTGGATGACTATAGTAGATACACTTGGACCTATTTCTTAGCTCGTAAAAGTGATTGTTTCAAATGTTTCTCTAAATTTTGTAAACTCACCCAAAATGAAAAAGGCATTATGATTTCATCAATTCAAGTGATCATGGAGGTGAATTTCAAAATCATGACTTCCAAAATTTTGTGAAATAAACGGATACAATCACAACTTCTCTACTCCAAGAAATCCACAACAAAATGGAGTAGTGGAAAGGAAAAATAGAAGTTTGCAAGAAATGGCTAGAACCATGTTAAATGAATATAATTTACCAAAATATTTTTGGACCGAAGCCGTGAATACGGCTGCTATGTTATAAATAGAGTTCTAGTGAGACCATCCCTATCTAAAACTCCATATGAATTATGGAATGATAAAAAACCCAATGTTTCTTATTTTAAAGTTTTTGGTTGTAAATGCTTTATTTTAAATGAAAAGGATGCCTTAGAAAAATTCAATGCAAAATCCAATGAAGGCGTATTTCTTGGTTATTCTTCGATTTCTACGGCTTTTCGTGTTTTCAACAAAAGAACCTTACTTATAGAAGAATCTATTCATGTGGTTTTTAATGAAATTTTCAAATTTAAGAAGAAAGATTTTGATGATGATGATTTGGTCTTGATAATTTGAATTTGAATGAACCCTCTCCTCAAAATGACAACTTGGATGCATCTTCTTCCCAAACTTCCTTACCTAAGGCTTAGAAGTATATAGATGCTCATCCCAAGGAGTTTATTATAGGAGATGCATCGAAAGGGGTTCAAACTCGCTCTTCTTTCAAAAATTTTTGTGCCCATGCCGCTTTTCTTTCTCAAGTTGAACCAAAATGCATTGTTGATGCCTTGAAAGATGATCTACGGGTTATTGCAATGCAAGAAGAATTGAATCAATTTGAGAGGAATGAGGTTTGGAAGCTTGTTCCTAGACCTAATGACCACTTAGTTATTGGTACTAAGTGGGTCTTTAGAAACAAGCAAGATGAATACGATCGTGGTTAGAAACAAGGCTAGACTAGTGGCCAAAGGTTTGACCAAGAAGGTATCGATTATGAAGAGACCTTCGCTCGGTGGCAAGATTGGAAGCCATTAGGATGCTCCTATGCTAGTAGTAAAGATTTCAAATTATTTCAAATGGATGTCAAAAGTGCATTCTTAAATGGTTTTATTTCCGAAGAAGTGTATGTTGAACAACCACCGGATTTGAAAACTCTATTTCCTAACCACGTGTTTAAGCTAACTAAGGCTCTATATGGTCTAAAACAAGCCCCTCAGGGCTTGGTATGAGAGGCTTAGTTCTTTTTAATTTCAAATGATTTCACTAAAGGCAAGGTTGATACTACATTGTTTATTAAACATTTTGAAAACGATTTTCTTATTGTTCAAATTTATGTTGATGATATTATTTTGGGTCTTGTAATAAATCACTATGTGAATTATTTGCTAAGGATATGAGTGATGAATTTGAGATGAGCCTAATGGGAGAACTAAATTTCTTTTAGGACTACAAATCAAGCAACTAAGTGATGGTATATTTCTAAATCAATCAAAATACACATTGGATTTGTTAAAACGATTTAACATGGATGGATCAAAAGATATTAGCACTCCTACATGAGCACCTCCATTAAATTAGATATGGATGAAAATGGAGAAAGTTTTGATCAAAAACTTATAGGGGCATGATAGGTAGCCCGCTTTATCTCATCGCAACTGCACGACATCATGTATTCGGTGTAGGGCTATGTGCAAGATTCCAAGCTAATCCTAAACTATCTCACTAAAGTCACAAGAGGATTCTTAGATACCTTAAAGGGACCCCTAATCTTGGATTATGGTATCCAAGATTTGACAATTTTAATTTGAAAGCTTATCTGATCACGGACTTTGGTGGATGTAAATTAGATAGAAAAAGCACATCCTGAACATGCCAATTTCTAGGACATGCACTTGTTTCTTGGACTTCCAAGCGCTGTGAATACATAGCTGCAAGTGCATGTACGCATGAGTTATCTGGATGAAAAATACACTAGAAGACTATGGAATCTACTTAAAAACATTCCTATAAAATGTGATAACACGAGTCTATTTGTCTAACTAAAAATCCGATTCAACACTCTCGAACTAAGCACATTGACATTAGACATCATTTTATACGTGATCATGTAAGTAGTAGAGATGTCACACTTGAATTTGTTGATACAAATCATCAAGGACATTTTTACGAAACCTTTAAATGAGGAACAATTTGATTTTATTAAAAGGGAATTAGGCATGTTGAATCGCCCAAATGAGTAAGCTCTATTTGATGATATCTTTCCTTGACATTATGGTTTTCATCGATTTGATTCTACATATTATGGTTTTCATCAATTTGATTTCACACATTCTAATTATGATTTTTCGGATTTGATTCCACACATTCTGATTCTCTTTGACTTCATCCCATCTCTAAGACCCTTTGTTTTTAAATAAAAAAATTAAAATGCTGATTTATTTTTTTTTGAACCTGAAGCAGAATCGCCCGAAGATCTGACAGTGGAACCACTTTGTAGTCATCCCAGGCGGTGGAGCACACTAGCGGTAGTACGAACACCCTTTTTATACGGGGTGAGTTAGGGCGTGTAGAACCGAACTCTCTTCCTCACTTCTCTACACTCTCTAAACTCTCCCAAGCATCATTTTGGTATCATTTCTTCCTCTAGAAGCCTAAGAAGGAGATCTTACTTTGATTCAAGCTTCCTACATCTCAAAGGAACAATCTAAGGTAAAAACAGAATTATTTCTCTTCCTTTTCTTGTCAAAATTAATTCATTTCTTCAATTGATTATCGATCAATCCTAGATAGAAATGGCTCTAAAAGAACATCAAGAGACAAAGGAAAAGGATGGAGGTAGATTCATTTGACCAATCCTTGTTTAGATCACAAGAGGCTTCCCTTAGATTTTCCGAACTTGGTTCTAGACCCATTCATAAAGGAAAATATGTTGATTTGAATCAATTAGGGAACCTAGAACCTATCATGTGGATTGCGGACTTAGAAGCCTTACCCATTTTGTAAATTATTGAACTGTTTATCCACGCTTAGTTAAATTATTCTATGCTAATTTAACCGTGAGTGATGATGGCTTGTCAACTTATCTTCTAGGTAATGAGATCCAAATATGTGATAATACTATATGCTCATTAATTGGAATTGTTGAAAAAGAACTAGGATGCTATTTTAGAGGAAAATGGGATATGGACACAGTTGGTGCCACCCACTCCAAAGCTTTAGAAACTGTGTTTCAAACCCAAATTTAGGTATAATCCCCAAGAGTTGTGAACATTTACTACCTTTTAACTCTAAGATTTTGCATCACATTCTTATAAGCATTATCATTCCTAAGGCTTTTATCATGATGAGATGAGTTTCATCGAGTTAGGTACCTTATATTGGATCATGACGGACAACATTTTTGTTTTGGTTACCTAATTCGGCAAAGACATGATAGAGGTCCTCTCTAAAGGATCAATGTTACCTTATGGAGGTTTAATAACTAAACTATTGCATGCCCATAATATTTGCATTCCACCAAACGAAGAAGCAATACAAGTGGACAGATTTAATATCATTGACGTTAAACTACTTAGGCGACTTAGGTGTACATTCGAGCATGGTATAGGGGTTAGACAACCTAGGAGATGTGATATACCTCCCCACCAAGAGACCATCCTCGAAACACCGGTCCTTAGGGGAAATGAATCTCCTTCTCCCGATCCTTTTGTTGCAGCTACATCATGACATTTTCTACTCCATCTTCCTCGACGATCCGATCACGAGAGAGTTAAATGAAGTAAAACTACAAAGACAAATTGAAATTTTGAAGGAAATGCGGAAGATGAACCTAAAGATCGATCACATGTATAGGCATCTTGGCATTCCTCCTGAGGAGTAGCTTGCTGTCCTTTCTTTTTGAACGATGTAAACTTGTGTTGTATGTTGACATATATGTAATATTATCTTCATTACATCTTGACATATATGTTGTATTATCTTCATTACATCTTGACATATATGTTGTGTTATCTTCATTACATCTTCTTGGCCACTATGACATGATTTTCGGCTTTCTGATTGATTTCCTTTTCCACATTTTTCGACCATCCTTTATTGTTACATATGAATCCTCGTTTCCTTTTGTTGATGACAAAGGGGAGAAATAATATGTGTATTGCCAAATGTTGAAAGTTATATGCATTTTCCATGCTTTACAAGTTATTGCAAGTTAAAATGCTTATTTAGGTTCTTGATATCATGTTTTTAATTGTGTATACTTCATTGATATCTTTGATACTTATTTGACATCTTTTTGTCCAACATCAACTTTGTCATCATGAAACTAAATTTATTGTGTTGAATTCAAAAATTGAATTCAAGCAATTCTTTCTTTATGGCATATAGATAGAGGGAGTTAAGAGTAACTCCATCACCAATTGATTGTCATCATCAAAAAGGGGGAGATTGTTGAATCTCGGATTTTGATGATGAAGTCAATTGGTGAAATATTTGTTCTAATCTACTTTGTTGAGATAAGTGTGTAGGAATAACTATGATGGGAAGAAAACATAAAGTGATTTACCGAGGTCAAGTCCGTCGTGGGTTCAAAGAGTTCATCGGAAGTCCGAGAGATTTTTCGGAAGTGTTGCCAGAACCATCCAAGATCGAATCAGGGTCTGGCCGAAGTTTTCAGAAGTTCATCTCAAAGATCGTCGAAGGTTCGCGGAACTCACCGAAGATTCGGCAAGTCGAAGACTCGTTGAGCTCGCCATACAATCCGAGTATCCGAGCCCATCGAAGCAATCCGAGGAAGCATCGGACGGTCGCTTAATCTCGCCGTAAAGCTCGCCGGAAGTTAACTTGAGCGCCGGATCAAATCACGTTGAGTTATGTTTTAGAGTTGCGTAGTTTTTGCTTGCGTGGTGGGGCAAGTTTGAAAAAATCACGCCTTTTAAATTGAATGAGACAGCCCAGGGCCTCTCTTTGAAAACAGTGGGACTTAAAAACGAGGCCCGTTCGGCTTTGTCCCTAAGAATGGGTGGCGATGGGAACCACCAGCAGCGGTATGCACTTTGGGCTGGAAAGCAGTAGCAGCCCACAGCTACTGCTAGCAGGCGGTGGAACAGCTGTCTGGAAGCGTAGCACCGCCTTATCTGTGGTGTGACTGGTGGTCTGCCCACTTTGGGCGGGAAAATAACACCGCCAGTCAGCCAGTGGGCGGTAGCACCCTTTGCACAAAGCGGTGTAACCTGCACACCACACAGCCTGTCGTCGATCAACAGAGCCGGCTTGAGCCCGATTAACACCGCCTACATTGACGAGGAAACATTGGAACTGAGCTGATTTCAGTGGGCCGATTACAGATCCACTTTGGATACATAAATACCCCCCCTTTCTGTGAAAGGGTACCATTTGACAAATTTCTTAAGTCTTGACTCTTAGAGTGTTGAAAAGTGTTGTTCTTGCTAAGTGTTCACCTTCTTCTTTTCTTGAGAGATCTTGTACAAGTGTGAACATCTTGTAAAGGGTCAGAAAGGGGTATTTGATCCTTCCCCTTCAAAGGATTTGATAGTGGAAGAAGGAAGCCTCATCGGAGAAGGCTTCGGAAGTGGATGTAGGTCACTTTGCACGAACCACTATACATCGCTGCGTCTTGATTGTGTGAGTGTTTAAATTTCTGTTTTACCTTGCTGCAATCTTTATTTTACTTGCTTCTCTTCATTTTGTACGCATGCTTCAAAGTTAGAACACAAAGATCGGTTTCAAACGAAACGTTGTTTTCATCGTACGAAGTTTCTGAAGCTTGTTTTAAATCGCTGAAAAATCCATCGTTTTATCCGCTGCACTAATTCACCCCCCCCCCCTCTTAGTGCCTTTTAGATCCTAACAGTAATAACATGCAATGTAATATAGCTTGACATCTGATTTATCTTTGAAGGTTCAGATGGAGTTCAAACTTCAAAAGAAAAATGTTGCAGATGGACTACATAGCTGAAACTTAACATAATCATTGCTATTTGTATCCTTTTCTCTCAGCTTTTTATATCGGTAATTTATTCACATGTTTTCCCAATGGAAGCCTTCTAAAGAAATCTTTATAGAAATTAAACAAGAAGTCCTGATCTAATCATTGAACTACAAATGAGAAACCCAAGTGGGTCACTTTATAGTGCAGTTAATCACCTTATGCAAAGATCCAGCAACTACAACAACAACAATAAAGCCGAATCTCAACTATTTGGGGTTGGTAATTTGGATCTTTTACCGTCATTGAGATATATAAAAGGCTATATGTTCAATTAAGTTCAGAATACTGAAGGTCTCTTTAGGTCTTCCTCTACCTCTTCTAGTACCATTAACATTAATCATTTCACCTCTTCTGACTATCGCATCCAGAGGTTTGATAAGTACATGTCTGTACTATCTTAAATGATTTTCTCTTATCTTATTCTTTATCAAAGCGATACCTAGTTATTTATGAATAATACTATTCCTTTTCTTATTTTTCCCAATAACTCCACATATCCATCTCAATATTCTCATGCAAAGATCCAACAACTAAAGTCATAAGTTGATATAGTCTCTTCGAAGATTTTCAATATACTGTTATATTGCAAACATAACTTTACCCTATAAATCAGTACATTATACTTCTTTATCTGACTTCCATCAACCAATTCATACTTTTCATAGCTTTATATCCCATGTAAACATCTGCTTCAACAACTGATCTGTTTTCTTTAATTAATTCTATCCTTGGACAAATGCCTGTTAGCAAAGACTGTAATCTCACATTTGATCATGAAAATATACCTATCATATCTCATTCATTTTTTTTATTCAGAACAAGAAAGAAGAGCATAATACATGATACCAACGTTTCCACGTAATGAAGATAGGAATGGAAGCATCTGAAATAGATTTAAAAACATCATGCAGTATAGTGTAGCCAAATAATGTAGTAAAGATTGAAATGCTAGATGGATGAACACTAGTGGCCAATCAGAAAAAAGAAGCAGACTTTGAGGACCCTACTAATGAGAATTATATATAATTTTTTTGCCTGTAAAAAGAGGAAGGAAACAGTCTCTGAGTAGAACAACTTGCATTCACATCTTGACATTGCGCATTTGATACAGACATTATCACTTACTTTAATACGAAGAGTTCCGTAATCTGTTTCCAAACCAACAATGCCCTGTACGAGAAAAGAACAAAAAAAGATAAGCAATTTTTTTCTGAAAAGAGACAAAATATAGACCATTCTTTTGTCAAAACATGTTTTTGATCTTTGTTAGCTGGTAAAGATGATATTCAAATGTTTACAAGTTTATTTCAATGTCATGAAGATTAAAAAAGTCAATAGAGAATTCTCTGGTCGAAGGCCATCAAACAAACTTCTGCAGAAATAATTTCCGGAATTTATAAGTGAAGTCTAGGATAAACAATCAAGAATATCAACAATTTAACCAACAAACCTCGTTAGTAATGAATAAATATTGATGCACCTTTGAATGTTTTCTAGCAGTCTCTGTTATATACTTTTACTTGCTCTAAGGGTCTGTTCTAAAATATTCAGGTACTTCTTTCACATATTTCTTTTTGCCTATGCTTTGATGTAATCATTGCACTTGCTATGTTACAAGGAAAATTATAAAGAGTTGGAAGAAAAGGCTGTAACTAAGAACAGCCATACATAGATATATAAGAAGAAACAAGTGCCATCATACCTAATATTAAAAAATTTAATAATTATTTATGGATTTAAAGGATTGATGCTGACATCCAAAAGAGCATGGCTTGAGATCAACCACATGAGAGTCAATGCAGATCAAAAGGAGCTTGGAATTTGCCCACCCAAAAGGCTGACAGAGAAGAACTGTTTTATGAACTGCTCCTTTAGCAAGCAAAATATGAGTATATATTGATATTCATATTATTCCAAAAACCTCAACAGCAGGACTGTAATTCAAAAGAGAATCCATAAAGAAGGATAGGCCTAGCAAACAACATTAATATTTGATCAGTTGATTTATGTTCACCAAGTAACATCACTGCAAACAAGGCTAAAAAAATAAGAAGTTAAATGTTTCACAAGATGTAGAAACTTTCTAATATGGTAACCAATTTAGTTATTTCTTATCCAGTAATATGAATTGTGATGCTAATAGTACATAATAGTAAAACAATAAAATGGATTACATACTGTTTAATGTATTTCAATAAGATTAAAACTTAACAAAGAATTCTACATATAGCTACTGACTGGCGAGAAAACACCAAACACCAACTTACCTCTCCTTTTACATAAATAAGACCAGAAGTCCATATCACTTTTTCCCCCTTATCATGCAGAGCAGGAAGCAGGACATCCTCCTGTTTTTTCAGCCAGCACTGTGGACGAGTGCGATTAAATAGTTACGGCACCGATTAAACCATATGAACATTAGTCCTCCAAGAGGTAGAACCAAATTCAATATCTCCAAGTCCCAAGTAAACAGACTAAGACACCTCTTCAAACACTGACATAAACCAAGAATTACACTCTTGATAACAAGAAAGGAACCAATCAGTTAACAGTAAAATATCTTCATGAACATGATAGATGTCTTTATTGATAGCATGGAGTACAGAAAAGAGCTCTGACAATTAAATGATATGATTCCTATGCATTTATTACCATGGTGAAAGGATTTGCTTTGGCAAAACATACTTTAGCAGAATAAACTAACAAAAAAATGTTAAATGGTAACAGCATGGTCCTCAACAATTTATGAGAAGATAAGTACAAATTCAGATGATTCTCCCTCTTCCCTAACAAAAGAACAAACCCACAGAAGTCCCAATCTCGGTAAATGGTGCTACAATGGGTCAGCCATGATCTTCCCCAGGAAAAACAATCTATCAGGAGAAGTAGATGTTGCAAATTGGGTTTCAAAGCGACAATGTCAACGAAGGCATATAAGAACTAATATTAACTCATTCTCTTACTGCAGTTACTCCTATAGCCGCATCGAGAGACAATAAGCAATGTTACTGGGGTCAAGAAAGATGTGTTCCTTAATGGAACCTGAAGACCCTGGGACAAAAAAGCATGATACACACACTTAAAAAAGGTCTCATGGCACAACGTGACCTGATAGAACTATAAACCCAGTAACTTGAACCTTGAACCATGTCATGTAAAATGCTCAAGCTCGAGTCAATGAGGTGTAATAATCCCTCCAACCAGAGATGACTGGCCTGCTTACAACGTCGGACTAATTCAGGTGTTACCATCTGAAACTAGTCAGGGCTGAAAAAAAATTAACGAGCTCATCAAAAAGGAAATTTTGTTTCTTAGATGCCAATAACTTCCAAGGAAGCATCTATCTGCATCAAATAAAACTGACAAATCACAAACAAATTTCTTCTTTCTCATTTTCTTTCAAATTGGCCAGAGCAAGATTCTTCTTCTCCATTGTTTCCAAAACCATAAACCTCGTTATGTCTGGGGAATATCATCCACTCTCACATGAACCTTAGACGATGTCAACAAAGATGCATCCTTGATGCACCATGGAAACCCCACGAAAGAAAGTTGATTAAATTAACTCAGTAGGAAAATGACCTAAAATTAGCGAAGCTGGGAGGTCGCGTAGCTCATCAAAAAGAAGAAGAACTATTTCTTAGAGGTAAAGAAAAAGGCAAAGGCATAAAACACTGACAAGGAAACAACATCCTCCAGCACCAGTCGAACAAATTCAACAGCAGTCATAAAAATCTCTCCTTTCATAAACATCACACGACAACGAACAAAACGAACCAACTTTCGTTCAATTGCATCGATAGTCCTGAAAATTAAATAAAGGGAACACACTAACCTCTCCGAATCTCTCGCCGCACCGCTCCCTATCCCCGCAGAACACCCAGGAGTTACAGAGGCACGGCCCCACACTGCCGCACATGGCCTTGCAAGCGCGGCAGCAATCTCTGGACGAGTTGAACTTGTGATCGGCGCCCCACTTGACGGCGGCTCCCCAGAGCTCCAGATGCTCGTGCCCCCTGCAGCAATCCTCCTCACCTCCGTCGGCTCCTCTCTCCTCCAGCTCCGAGGCGTCGTTCGGCAGCCCCAGGAAGCGAGATTCCTGCCGGCGGAGTGCCGTCGACAGGCCGAGGTAGGCCAGCGCGCACGAGATGAGCACTGCAGCGACGAGGATCCAGAATAAGGGCCGCCCGCCCGCCTCATTTGGCCTCCTTCCCATCTGACGCAATTGAGAAACAGAGGTTGACTCTGTCCCAATCTCTGTGGAGGAGGAGAGAGTCGTTTTGATCTGAGAGAGCAAACAACGGCGGAAGGGGAGATTTGGTCGTGCTCAACGGAGTAAAGAAGCGCTCACAACGTGGCCCGCAAGGATGAGGCTCCCCTGTCTCTTACGAGGCAGGCACCACACATTTTCCTGGTACTTTACTGATTAGCTGACATCACCTCGCCGGGACACCGACGTGGAATGATGAGATGAGAGAGTGGCTGCGTCGGGCGTCTCGAGCAGCACAGGTGAGCTCCGCTGGGTCCATTGGAAGGAAGGTATGTGCTTGGCCCTCATCCCACTCATCATAAATAGGCAATTTTTGTTAATTGGGATCCAATCACTGCTGAAGCCGAGACAGACTGCAATTAGATTTAGGAAACAGATCTAAAAATCAATACTTATTTCGTGAATAAATTTTGAATAGTAGAGTGCCGGGAGATTGAACATAAACCACGGTAACAATAAAATTATAAGTTTCAATTACATGAACTTTTTATAATCATTGAGAATTATAAAATTTTATATGTTTAATTATGTGTAGAATACTTAAATTTTTATTAAGATCTTTTTATATTTTTATTTATCTTTTCCCTTCGTACCAATAAAATTTTATATGTTCAATTACGTTAACCATCTTATCCCTTTTGGACTCTTGCATCATGCAGGTCTCGCACGCACAAATCTATATTATATTAAATAATTTTTCTTTGATGAAGTGATACCTAATTATTCATAAATAAAATATTTTTTTATTTTTCCTAATAACTCTATATATTCATCTCAACAATATAATTTTTTTTATGTGTTACTCCATAAAACATTATTAGTTTTATGATTATCTTATAAATATTTTTTATTTTAAAGATATATGATGATTATATAAGACCCGTGTCTCTCATCATTTTAACAATTCTGTTTCTATTCTATGAATAATATATTTATTAATTTTTATTAAATAATTGATTTAGGATATTTTAAGCATGTTGAATCTCAGATTTTGATGATGAAACTAATTGAAAATGATTCATGATCTAATTCCGTTTTGAGTCACGCAGGCCTACTCTCGATCAGGATTAGATAAATGACGCAGGATGAATCAGCGTTGTGTCGGAGGAAATCATGTTAGAAGATTAGACATCGAGTCGGAGGTCCGGTCGATAATTGGTAGAAGGCTTCGGACGTCGGGCATCGAGCTAAGAAGAGTAGAGTTGCACTAAGAAGATCAGGGTTGGCAAGCATCAACTGCTGATTGGGCAACAAGCCGCAAGAGAGGACGATGCGCTGAAGAAATGAACGAAGCGCCAATGTGCCAATAACGTTCCGGGCGACATTTTGATTCGCGTTGTAATAATAATTGTTTAGATCGGAGTAGGAATAGGTCTAATTGGGTTGTAATTGGGTCAACCTAGTTAAGGGCTAGTTAGGCCTGTACCCAAATAAGTTTAGGTTGGATAAAAGGCCCAAACAAGGTTGTTGAACCCTGTCTAGCGGTGGCACCACCAGATTGGGCGGTGGTACCACCTAGATTCAATCTCCCAAGTGATCTGGGTGGTGGCACCACTGGCTGGGCAGTAGTACTGCCTAGTACACTAAGCATGTCAGTGTGTCAAGCGGTGGTATCGCCCAGTGTTAGAGTCAGACTGATGATGGTACCGCTAGTACCCCAAAAAATCGGGATGAGAAGTTTTTTGGCTCCAAGTTTGAATCAAATTGGAGCCTATAAAAACCCCTCACATCCCTGGTTAGAACATACAAACACACTAAACCTAAAAGTAGGAAAACGCTGTTAAAATCCTTTCTCTCCTCTAGTCTTTAGTTGAGTTTAGCTTAAAGAGAGGAGTGTGTGTGAGTGCTTGTAAAAGGGTTACCTCCTAAGCCCGTCAAAAGGAGAGTGCTGTAAGGGAGTTGATCTTCGCCCGTTGGAAGGAGGATAGCTAGTGGAAAAGCTAATGGCTTCAAGAGAAGAAGAATCAGGAGTGGATATAGGTCATATGACCGAACCACTATAAAAGTTTTGGTTTACATTTCTATTATTGTTATTTACACTTTTGCAAACCATTTTCGCTTTACTTCCTTTATTTCTCCTTCTTACAATCGGATTCAAGTTTAAAGCATCATTCCTTTCGAGGTTCAAACGAAACATTACTTTTAATCATACAAAGTTTTTGAAACTTGTTTAAATCACCAAAATTTATTATGTTTAACTGCTGCACTAATTAAACCCACCCCCCCCCCTCCCCGCAGTTAGAATAGGCATTAAGAGAGGTAGGTGAATTAGTCCTTTCAAAATAAAGTTTCGATTTGAAAAAAATTAATCAAAAAATACATATCGAAAATACGTTTAACTTAGAATGTGAGTAGGGGTGGTGAGTAACTAAATCAGTTAGTAATTAATAAGAAAAAGTATAAAGAGAAATGTAAACTAGATTTATAGTGGTTCGATTGTTTCGGCCTACGTTTACTCATGATTCATCTTGCCTTGAGGCTATCGATTTTTACTATCGATCTTTTTTTTAATAAGCAAAGATCAATTATCTTTATTATAACTTTTTCTCTTTTTCACAGGCTCAGGAGAGAACCTTCACACCTCTCTTTTATAAGAAAACCTCATACCTCCCTTAGAATAGCCTCTAAACTTAAGAAGGAAGAGACTCAATATTTTCCAAGAGAGTTTACACACTTCAAACTATAAGGTTTTGTGCTTTTACTAAGCAAGCATGAGTAGAATATTTATAGATTTTAAATGACTTAAAAAATAGAATCAAAAATTTAAATCTCAGATTTTCGAGGTACTAGCGGTACTACCGCTTGTGCCGAGCAGTACTTGACACAGGAGTACCTAACTTGCTATAATCTACTCATGTTGATCTTGCTGAAGCTATGATAAATTTTTAACCCAAAATATTGCCTCAGTCTTCCACTCAGCATATTCAACTATGACAGCTCATAATCATCTTCTTTACACTAATTCAAGGCTGGTTTAATGCACTTTCCTTCATGACTAAAAAACATATTAATGAAGGTGGTTAACAACTGTAAAGCATTTATCTCGAAATTTCCTATGCGTGAAGGATTGTTTCATGCACAACTATTTATTTTGGTGTTTTGGGTTAGAGGAGGTTTTTAGAAACTGAAGATATTGGCTGAAGCTCTCTTGGAGTGCTCTAAAAAACTCTGTATCTCTTGGATGCATCCTAGAGTGGTGAGTCTCTTTGTTCAGTTCTGTATCCTTGTTTCATTTTCTCTAGGCTGGTGAAGTTTTCTGTATCCCTATGTGATTTTGAACTTGATGGTGAACTAATTTACGATTGTGTTTAAGTATTTTCGTGAGATTGTTCTTTTTCTGTCCAAAAGAACTTTTATTCCTGCGCATACCGATATTATCTCGACTTTTCTTCTCTCAAAACCCATTCCGTATCGCCCCACCGTATCAGTTTGGTATCAGAGCTAAAGGCTAGAGATCATGGCATGATGGAATGGAAAAGATATTGCTGTTGAAGGTAGCATCCACGAAGATGATGTTAAATCATTGAAGCTGCAGCTATGCAGATTGCTGAATAGTATATAAGAGAAGAATGAAATCATCCAAGAACTTCGAAGTAGAAATGACCAGCATAAAAATGATGTCCAACAGTTTAGTTCTAATGATGATACACCTCCTCACTCTTCGGAGTCGAGAAGATTTCGGGCAAGGCATGTAGTCAAAGACGAATGGCTGAACAAATACAACCCAAGATTGGATGTTCCGGAGTTTGAAGGTAAAATTAATGTTGATGACTTTATTGATTGGCTTAATACAGTGGAAAGAATTTTTGATTTTCATGAACCACCTAGACAAAAGAAGGTAAAACTTGTGGTTCTTAAACTCAGATGAAATGCATCTTTTTGGTGGGAAAATCTGAAGAAGCAAAGAGAACGTGAGGGAAAGAGTAAAATTGTGACATGGGAGAAAATGAAAAGGGAGCTGAAGAGAAAATACTTACATGACAATTATAGACCAGAGATCTTTCTCAAAATCAATGATTTCAAGCAAAAAGATCTTAGTGTGGAAGAGTACACTGCATAGTTTGATAATCTCATATTAAAAGGAGAGCTTGTGGAACCAGAAGAGCAAACTATTGCAAGATATTTGGGAGGTCTGAAATATGAGATTGCTAAAGTTGTTTAACTGTAGCCATATTGGTTATTAAATGATGTGAGTAAGTTAGCTTTAAAAGTTGATAAGTAACAAAAGTTTGAAAAGAGTTCTCGGTACGAGTCAAAAGAAGGCTATATAAAAGGAGGAAATTCCAAGTCTATTGTCCAAAACAAGGTTGTCTCAAAGGTGTAAGACAGGGGTGAAGGATCTGTTGGCAACAAACAAACACATAATTCATCTACGCCAAGCGGTCGAAAATGCTTTAAATGTCATGGTTTTGGGCATATTGCTTCAGATTATCCAAATAGGAGGATTGTTACGTTGGTTGATGATCATAGTGATGAAGAAGAAAATGAAGCCGAGGATAAACCAAAATATGATGATGATGAGCAAGAGGTTACTTATGCTGATCATGGTTTGTCTATTGTGCTACAACGTAGTTTACAAGTGTCCTATATGGCTGAGGACGAAAGTTGGGTGAGAAAGAACGTGTTTCACACTAAATGTACTTCTTATGGCAAGGTGTGTTTGGTGATTATCGATAGTGGCAGTTTTGAGAATGTGGTATCTTTGGAGATGGTGCAGAAGTTGAAGTTAGACACAATCTCTCATCCATATCCTTATCAATTATGCTGGCTGCAAAAAGGAAATGATATCAAGGTAACTAAAAGATGTTTAGTTTCGTTTTCCATTGGCAAATATTACAAAGATGAAGTATGGTTTGATATTGCTCCTATTGATGCTTGTCATTTATTATTGGGTAGACCTTGGCATTATGATAGGAGGGTGTTGTATGATGGCTACAAACATACATATTCTTTTAATATAAATAAAAAAAGATTATTTTAGCTCCATTGCGCTTTTATGTCTTATGGTGAATGTAAGGATGAAATAGAAAGAGATGGTCATATTCTGGCTTTATTAGTTGTAGAGGGAAATGAAGAACATAAGGAGACACCGACAATCGTGAAATCAATCCTAGAGGAGTTTCAAGATGTTGTACCAAAAGAGATTCCACATGGCTTTCCACCTCTAAGAGATATTCAGCATCACATTGATCTTATTTCGGGGGCTATTTTACCTAATAAGGCAGCCTACAGAATGAGTCCCAAGGAGTATGAAGAACTTCAAAGGCAAGTGAATGAGTTGGTGGAAAAGGGATTGATTCGAGAGAGCATGAGTCCTTGTGTAGTTCCAGCTTTGTTGGTATCGAAAAAGGATAATTCTTGAAGAATGTGTATGCATAACCGTGCCATCAATAAAATCACAATTGACTATCTTTTTCCTATTCCAAGGTTAGATGATTTACTTGATCAATTGTGTGGTGCTTCTATTTTCTCTAAAATTGATTTGAGAAGTGGTTATCACCAAATAAAAATGAGGCTTGGAGATGAGTGGAAAATAATATTTAAAATTAGAGAAGGATTATATGAATGGTTGGTTATACCATTTGGGCTATCTAATGCTCCTAGTACTTTCATGAGATTTATGAATCATATACTTAAGCCATGCATTGAGACTTTTGTTGTGGTTTATTTTGATGATATATTAGTGTACAGCAAAAGTGAAGAGGAGCATATAAATCATCTCCAAGAGATTTTTCTTATTTTGAGACAACAAAAACTTTATGCTAATCTAAAGAAGTGTGATTTCTTTACAATTACTGTTGTGTTTTTGGGATATATTGTTTCAAAAGATGGAATCATGATGGATCAAAGTAAGGTAGAGACTATTCTTAATTGGTCAACACCTACTTCATTGCATGATATGAGGAGTTTGCATGGCTTAACTTCCTTTTACAGAAGATTCATCAATGGTTTTAGCTCTATTGTTGCTCCAATCACTGAATGTTTGAAAGGTGACAAATTCAAATGGACCAGTGAGGCTAATGATGCCTTTGAACTATTGAAAAGAAAGGCGACCGAAGCTCTTATTTTAGTGCTACCTAACTTTAACAAGGTATTTGAGGTTGAATGTGATGCCTCTAATATGGGAATTGGTGCTATTTTGAGTCAAGATGGAAAGCCCATTGCCTTTTTTAGCGAGAAGTTGAATGATGCAAGGAGGAGATACTCTACCTATGATAAGGAGTTCTATGCCATTTATCGAGCTTTATCTCATTGGAGTCAATATCTTCTTATTAAGCCATTTGTCTTATATTCTGATCATGAGGCATTAAAGTTCATTAATCACCAGCACAAGCTAAACAAGAGACATGCAGCTTGGGTGGAGTTCTTGCAATCTTATAACTTTACAATCAAGCATAAATCTGGTGTTCAGAATGTGGTTGTTGATGCCTTGAGCAGAAAGCATTCTTTATTATCAACGATGAAAGTTAATGTAATTGGATTTGAGACATTCAAAGATCTTTATGAGAATGACGTGGATTTCAGCTCAATATGGCAGAACTACAAATCAGGTTCTTTTTAGTAATTTTCTATTGTTGATGGTTTTCTTTTTCGGGCTAATGCCTTGTGTGTTCCATTTTGTTCATTGAGACAAGTTATTCTAGCTAAAGCTTGTGGTGGTGTTTTGGGAGGACATTTCGGTAGGGATAAGACTCTAGCTCTTGTTCAATCAAATTTCTATTGGTCCAAGATGTTCAGAGGTATAGAGAGGCTTGTGAAGCAATGCCGAGTGTGCCATTTGGCAAAAATGAAAAGTCAAAATTCTAGTTTGTACACTCCACTTCCAGTGCTAACTACTCCGTGGGAGGAAGTGAGTCTTGATTTCATTTTGGGACTGCCAAGAACTCAAAGGAACAAGGATTCTATCATGGTTGTTGTCGACAGATTTTTAAAAATATCTCACTTTGTCCCCTGCAATAAATCAAACGATGCATCTAATATCGTTGATTTATATTTTAAGGAGATTGTGAGATTGTATGGTGTACCAAGAACTATGGTATCTGATCAAAATTCAAAATTTCTTAGTCATTTTTGGAGAACTCTATGGAGGAAGCTGGGTACTTCTTTGAATTTTAGTAGCTCACATCACCCACAAACCGATGGGCAAACTGAGGTAACAAACATAAGCTTGAGAAATTTGCTTAGAAGTTATGTTAGCAAAAACATCAAACAATAGGATCTCATTCTTCCACAAATTGCCTACAATTATTCCTTACATCATAGCACTGGTAAGAGTCCTTTTGAAGTTGTTTATAGTGCTAATCCTATTGGTCCTTTGGATTTGGTTCCTCATTTAACAACTAAGCAATTTAGTGGGGATGCTGACGAGAGAGCTAAGCAAATAAAGAAGTTGTATATGAGGATGTTAAGGCAACCATAGAGAAACAAAATGAGAGGTATAGTCAAGTTGCCAACAAACATATAAAACTTATGGAGTTTAATGCAGGTGATTTGGTATGGATTCATTTAAGAAATGAGAGGTTCCCACCAGGCAAATTTGAAAAATTGAAACCAAAAGCTGATGGTCCATTCAAGGTGCTTAAGAGAATTGGCCAGAATGCTTATAAGATCGAGCTACCAGAAGATTATGGAGTGTCTTCGACATTTAATGTGGCTGATTTAAATCCTTATCATGATTATATTGCTGAAACAAACAATGACTTGAGGACAAGTCTTTTTCAACCAGGGGAGAATGACACAGGAGTGCCTAACTTGCTATAATCTACTCATGTTGATCTTGCTGAAGCTATGATAAATTTTCAGCCCATAATGTTGCCTTAGTCTTCCACTCAGCATATTCAACTATGATAGCTCATGAGCATCTTCTTTACACTAAGTCAAGGCTGGTTCAATGCACTTTCCTTCATGACTAAGAAACATATTAATGAAGGTGGTTAACAACTGTAAAGCATTTATCTCGAAATTCTCTATGCATGAAGGGTTGTTTCATGCACAACTATTTATTTTGGTGTTTTGGATTAGAGGAGGTTTTTAGAAACTGAAGATATTGGCTGAAGCTCTCTTGAAGTGCTCTAGAAAACTCTGTATCTCTTGAATACATCATAGAGTAGTGAGTCTCTTTGTTTAGTTCTGTATCCTCGTTTCATTTTCTCTAGGATGGTGAAGTTTTCTGTATCCCTATGTGATTTTGAACCTGGTGGTGAGCTATTTTACGATTGTGTTTAAATATTTTCGTGAGATTGTTCTTTTTCTGTCCGAAAGAACTTTTATTCCTACGCATACCGCTATTCTCTCGACTTTTCTTCTCTCAAAACCCGTTCCGTATCACCCCACCGTATCAGTACTACCGCTTGACAGAGCCTAAGAACCTAGGCTCTGGTGGTACTATCGCTTGCCTATGCGGTATTACCACCTGACATAGCTTGAGAATCTATGTTCTAGCGATACCATCGCCTACTTGGGCGATATTACCATCGGAATTCTCAGAAAAGCATAATCTGTGGTTTCCAGCTCATGAGTGGTACCATCGCCCAACCCAACCTCAAGTCACTAAATTGGCTTTTCAATAGGCCCAATTTGACCTTGGTTCAAGCCCAATGGGCTCTTAATCTAGTTAGCATAGTTATATCCCAAAACTAACTCAATTATATTCTAAACGATTTCGATTAAGACTTAATCAATTCTAATTATAATCATGAAGCTTTCAGCATGTTCTTCGACATGTCATATATTCATCTAGCACTTCAACTAAACCTCTGGTACATCATTCTTTTCTTCAATATATTGATCGATCCATCGGCATGTTGACCTCCCATAACATCTAGTCTTCTTGGCACAATGTTATCCTTCTAGCCCGATGCCCAATCTCTAACATAATACTCTTCGGCACAATGTCTGATTTTTCTGCTTCAACGATTCAAGTTCATGATTAAAGATTCTTTTATGTCACTTATCTCAAATGCTTATTAGTCAATAAACTCGTCAATTGATTTTATCATCAAAATTTGATATTCAACAAAATTTTTTTTTATCTATCCAAATTAATAATATTCGTATGTATATGGCTAGTATTATTAAATTATATCTCATATACTCAATTTTAATTCTGTTTAATCTAAAATATTTAATTTATAAGGATTGCTTTCATAACTCAAGTTTGTAGTTAATTCTAATTAGGTTCTTGTTAATTAAAATAATATCATCACTAAAAAACCTACACCATAGAGGTTTATTAAATAAATGACTAATAAATTTATTCATTATCAATATAAAAATATAGAAATTTAATATAGATTATCAATATAATCCTATGATAATAGAAAATTCACTGAATATACTCCTTATAGTAAAAACAATAGTAGCTATATTATTATATATATCCTTAATAACATCAATATAATTAACATATACATATATTTTTTAAATTATCATAATAAATTTTTTTAAAACTCTATCATAAGTTTTTCTAAATCAGTAAAAATCATATGCAATTTTTTTTCTCTCTATACTTTTTTTTATTAATTATCTTAATAAATAAATGATCTTCTAGATATAAAATTAAATTAATTTTTAAAGATATTTATTTTAAACCTTATCCTACTTTTGATAACTCTTTCCTAATTTCATGACTAATGATTTTATTTTTTATAATTTGAATAATTTTATGTATCATATTTATTCTTATAAATTAATACTAAAAAACTATTTTTCCATTCATTAGATATATTTTTAAATTTTATAATTTTATTAAATAAGTTAGTTAATCAAGCTACTCCTTTCTCTTTAAACTTTTTTAACCTCTTTACCTTGAAACAATATTGATATTGAGGACTAGACCAATATGTATATCAGTATCAAAATTGATAAAAATATTAAGACTCATAAAAAAATATTTTTTGATTGGATGGGAATGAATCAAAAAAGGGTTTATTCTACTATATTAAATCTAGAACCTTGGTTCTTCCTAGAATTTATGTTATCTTTTAATGCATAAAGATTAAATTGTGGATCATACCAATTGAATTACTTTTTTTAAATATTTATTAGGGTTATCATCAGGATCCACACTCTTAGTTATTTTCATCTTCTTTAAAATACCTTTTACTTTACTTGCTCTAATTTTATAAATAAATATATGAGTATTAAATCGATCATTATTATTTATTAGTAACCTAAGTCATATGTGAAATATTTATTAAATAATCTAAAAAATATTTTTTTTTCATTTTTTCTTAATTTTATTATCATTAACAAGTATTCTTTGAATTTCATCTTTAATATATTTTAATATTATATAACTCCTTACACTTTTTTTTTCTGTCTTTAACAATTCGATATATATCATTTTCACCATAGGACCTAATTTATTATAAAAATTATCATAAACTTTATATCTTATCATATTAATTTTTTAGTTTTTTTATAAATTTTTCTCATTTTTATAATTTTTTAATCTTTAAAATATGATATATTTTTTAAAATTATTCTTTCAAGTTTCTCGTATCATTATCAATTCTCTCTAAAAGCTACACCTCTACCTTTACTACATAACTTAAAATTTTCAAGTTGTGAGTCACCAATATAACTTAAAATTTTAGAGTTGTATATATCGTCTAACTCAATTCGTCTCTGTCGAGTAGCTTTTCCTTTCATAGGTGCGTTGATCGGTTCACTTAATTAGCACTATAAATCATTTAATTTAGTAAAATGGTAACTTGACGTGAGTTACTCATCTAAATCACTATAGTGATCAGACTTGGTTTCAATCTCGCATCTCATCTGATCTGTTTTATCAATTTTATTCATATGGTTTGGTATCATATTAAAGAAAATTTTCATTCAATTTTTTTGAGTTTTTTTTTAAAATTATTAGGTTAAGGTACAACATTTCAGAAGTCTTTCATTTCTGGAAAGCTTCAAATCTCGATTTCTTTTATAGGAAAATTCCTAAGACCTAATTCCTTACCTAACATCTTGTTATAATTTTTGTTAAAAAAAAAACTTTTTTTCAAAAATATCAATTATATATACTAAAATTTGGTAAGTTTGTTTGCAAATGATAAATAAGGTGGAATTGGAACATAACACCCTGTAATAAATTATCAAAATCTTTACTAGTTGACGCCTTCAAATTTAACCATATATTTTGAAAATATTAAAAAAATAAAATAAAAATAAAATCGAATAGAATGTGTATATCTTCCTTTTATAAAGAATTTCCTATTTGACAAATTAATTACTATTTTTATTATAAGTATAATCTAAAAAATAAATTTAAATTCAAAGTTTTCTTTTCCTTATTTTTTATGTTTCTGGGAAAGGGACTTTGAATAAATACTTTATTTTAAATAATTTTTTATTTTTTATTTCAAGGGAGGAAAGATTTTGTTAAATATTGTGCAACTTTTTTGAAGGAGAATTATTTTCGGATTTAAGTTCATATTGTCTGAATTTAAAATTTTCTGATTTAATTTTTTAAAAATATATATCCTGATTTCGAATTTTAATTTGTTTTCGTTGTTTCATATTTATTCTGTAAAAATGGTTCTAAAATACTGTTACTATATGTAACTATTAGGAATTATAATTAATTTTGATTATTGTTGAATTATATTTTAACTCAAACTTTTAATTTGATACTCTTAAAGTGTTCTATTTTCTATGCCAAATCAAACATCTGATTTTATGCATGTTTTTGTTTTACAAATTATTTCTATAATGAGTCAAACGGTTCAACATTTATGGTTTGTTCCAAAGGAATATAATAATGAAATAAGGTTAAGTTTTTTTTTATTACAAATTCTATACTAAACTAAGAAGAAAAACTTATTAATTTACTTTTGATAATTATTTGCTTCTGAACAGCTTTAATAAAAAAAATTAAAAGATGAAATATAAAAGCTATCAAAATATATTATTGCTACAAAATAATAACTAATGTTTATATATAGGGGATAGAAATAACATTGCTATCAAAAACACCAAATATCAAAGATGTGACTTTATACAGATTCCTGTTTCTATTGAGACTATCCGTAAATGATTCCGACTAAGACATGACAGTCAACATCTATCAAACAACGAAAGTTTGGGTTAAAGAAATGATATTTATTTCCTTGTAAGGGAATTGTTAGGATCGAGTAAAACTAAGAATTTCTTATTACTCTTTTTTATTTAATTTTCTCCTTCTTTCCTTTTTTTTTTTGGTGCCCTTTATTGTTTATGTTTTCACCTTTCCATTTCATTTTTAAGTTAACTGTTTTGTTTGACCTAATTTAATGGTTTTGATGATTTCACTTTTATAGGTTATTGTGTAATCCAAATAATGACTAATCTAGGTTTTTTTTATAGAGAAGGGTTTAATCCTTTTTGGATATCGATATCGTCCAATCCTTCCTCCACCTCAAGCTTCTCTTTCATAATTTTTTCTACTTTCCTTTCTTATGTCGTTTAAGGTGGAAAAAAAGAATATTCCTTCATATTTGAAGGGTTTTTTTAAGATGAGGTATATTTCTTACTATCATCCCACACAAAAATGAGTTTTTATGTCTGACAACTTGATGATTATATTTCAAGCCTAACTTTTGTTAGAGTTCCTGATGAAATATAATTAGTTTTTAATTTATGGTGCAACAATAACAAATCTTCTGCTGAATCTTTAGTTCTCTATGGATACATGTGTTTTGTTCAGCTACTTAGCTTCTCATCAATACTTATATTTGACTAGAGATAGGTTAAGGGAGCTCAAGAAAAGATTCATGTGGTTGATCAGATTATGTAGGTGATGGATACGTCACCACCTCTTGTTGTTGTTGTTGTTGTTGAAAGAGAGTAGAGAATTGAATAATGAAGCAGGAAAAGGAAGCTAAGACGCCACGATTTCCCAATTCAAAACTAGTGATTTGTGTTGGTAATAAGTGGCATTGTTATCAGATGCCACTAATTCCCGGTTCAAAACTAGTCATTTGTTGTTGCGTTAGGAATAATCATTAAAATGATCATTAAAATCAACAGTAGAATAATCTACTGACAGAACAATAATGCCATGCTTGGTCAGTCTCTATGATGATCTTCCACTTGCAAGCAAAGATCAACTTGCTGACTTCTGGGTTGGATCACCTAACAAAAGAAGGAAAAAACACAGGATAAAAAGGATATGGAGTAGTTGCTCTTCAAGAAGTCTATAGTAATTGATAATTGGATGAATGAAAGCAGCACTAGTAATTAAAACGGTCTGACCGAATCAAGGAAATGTGGCTGTATTAGATGAAATATTTTTTTGGAAAAGGAAGTGGAGTTCCCCACCAGGTTTTATATTTCAAAGGATTTGGAATGCGTCAGCAGCAAGCTTTAATCTTTTGATCCTATGAAAGATTGATTGTTTAGGTGTAACTCCTCGGTTTGATCCTATATTGAAAGGAAGCAAAGATTTTTATATTTGTATATTCATAGTCAAAAAACAAGTGGTTTTTATATTCATGAATGATGCTGATCGCAAAGGGCTCCTCCCTTGGATGAACTATTCGATTGTTCACTGATACGTTTGTCTCTTAGCTTCGATGAGGAAGGTTGTGCCTCAACTCACTAAATATATTTCACTGCGTCAACGTTACCTTGTTGCTTCCTTAGATCCAACCTGACATGAGTTATTGTGGTCAGATAACAAAGGCCCGAAACATTACTGGAAGTCTAAAGCTCCTTTCCATGAAGTCAATCTCTTGTCTAATGGTTTTCTGGTATGATCTTCAAGAGGTCTTTTAAGGCTGTCAATGTTGATCTATGAAGAGCAGTCGTTGAAGTATCAGACAAGGATGATCGGACACCGATCTTGTATGGTTTCTTTAGACTAGCAGAGAGAGCTGCCTCCAAACCCAGTGAACTCCTGGACTTGGAATCCAACTCCACGATCGCTGAACCTTAACCTCTTCCCGAGGACGAAGGGCGGTCAACCATCAGGCTTAAAAAGACCAATTAATACCATTCAAAGCTGCTCGCATTTCAAAGGTTTCAGACAACTGCAATCTACTCACCTCTGAACTATCAGCAACACACTCCTGTTCGGTAGAGGTCGGCAGGTGAGCTTCCGCACGAGAGAAGCGTTTGCCATCGACATGAATGGAAGCAAGTTCACACGGCCGAGCACTGGCCAGCTCTCGTCGGTCTGCAAGAGAGAGCATCGCGGCAGGCTTTCCCGTATGCGTTTCTGAAAAGATGAGATCTTTTCAACACCTGGACACAGGATTCTCATTAGGGAACAAAAGAGAAGGATGAGATCTTGGGGAGGTGGCCAGGAAAATCATTCTTTTGCCTCCTCAGACGTCCCGGAGTGGCAACAGATGTCAGGCTCGGAAGGAAGTCAAAAGAAGAAAAAGGAGAAGGGTGCGTGTAAAAATAAGAGCATTATTCTTTTATTATTATTTAATACGTTAAATTGGTTTATCACCAGGGAATCCCAATCTGTTCTAATCGTATCTTCCTTATCCTTCAAGTGGGAAGAAGCTCTCTACCTTGGCCCCTTTCACCTTGAAAGTTTTATATATTCTTAAATATCTTTATCAATGTTACTATATCAAGAAATTTTGATAAGTAGATGAGGCATGATTTGTTTGATTTTTATACATAATTTAGGTTTTTGAATCAAATTAGCAAAAATATACATTATTATTCATCAATAATAATATACTATTGGACAATAATTCAATCCAAAAAATTCAGTAAAAATTAGAAACTTCTTCCGAGAATTCAGCCTAGTAACAATGATAAAAATATTTAAGAATATATAATATTTAGCATATATATATGCCGGTAAATACGTAAATATAAGAAGGATAGATAGGTCAACTTGGAGATTACGTGTCTCAGACTGATGGGGAACAGCGACAAGCCCGTGTTCCAGATAAAACAGCTGATCCCAGAAAAAGCTAACGAGGTCTTCCGAGTTGGCAACGCCTCTGGTTCTCGACAGGAACCACCACGTGGCTGCCGACCACGGTTGGCCCAATCTTTAAGTTAGGCCGCCGACAGTGCCTCCGCCCTCCCACCTCGGTTGCCCACTCTCGATTCCGCCAACCACCCTCATCGCCGCCCTCCCCTCCGCCGCCCTCCAAAAGGAAATCACGAAAAGAAAAGAAACCGTGTAGCGGATAAAAGTGGAGGAACAACGGCCGGCCGATCCGTGCGCCGCGCCCCCACCGCGTCGATCTCTTTCTCTTCCTATCTCTCTGTCCTTTTTTTTTTAGCTCCTCCGTCTCCTCAACCCTGTACCTGCTGGAATTCCGTCGAGTTGGTATCGATCTCGGCATTTCGCACAATTACGGCCTGATCAGGGCTTCAATTAGTCTTCTTTCCCTCTTCTAGTTTGATACGTGTAACCCGATTAGTTTCCGTGTCCGTGTCCGTGTCCGTAGGGTGTGACTTCCTTTTCCACTGCCCGAGGATTTCTCGGTCAAGATTTGGGTTTTGAGAAATAATTTCTTTTAGAGATTCGTCGACCTGGTGATTGGTTTTCTTGAATTCGTTTCTGCGCCTGCGATTGGGGCTTTTGTTTGCCTTCCGCACTACGTGAATGGAGACAGGTGGTTTGCGCACTCTTTGCTTTTTTAAAAATTATTTGTTTTTGACCGGACTTGTTGACTTGATATTCCAGTCGTGAACATAAACTTGCAATTGCCTCCAGATATCAAGATTGATTTTCTAAAGTGTTCCGTTTTCTTGTGTTTACGTTTTTGTTTAGCCTCTTTGGCTCTAGATTATTTAGAATTAAAGTTCCCTTTCTTGTAGGGTTAGTGAATGGTTATTTCTTGGCTTGTAGAATTGCCGGGAAAATGGAGATGGTTGTGAGGTGTGACTAAGGCGTAGTTCGCTAGGTAGCTGCAACAGATGGGCTGTTTTCAATCGAAACGCAGAAAGCAATACCCAGGATATGAGGACCCCGTGCTTCTTGCTTCTCAGACGGCCTGTAAGTCAAAATATTGGCTGTAGGAATCCAACTTCAAGTTGCTTATCCATGCTTTAGCCTTTGGAACTGAGATTTTATCCTTAGCTTTCAAATCGAATCATGTTTTTAGATATTGAAGTGGACACCTAGCTGTTATATAATAGGCCATCTTCTGTTTGCTCTAAATCTGAATTTTTTCCGGAGACATGCTTCATGCAAATTAGCATTGAAAAGTGATTGAACTTTTGAGATTTACAGATCTAAGGTTGATTAACGGTATGATATTGTAGTGTTAAACTCATTATTTTGACATGGTTTTTCTAGCCCCGCACATAGGATGGAGATTGGTATTTTCCTCAAGGAAACTTCTGATTAAAATGAGGAGGTACACCCATCTTTTGTAAAAAAGATTGTTAAATTATGGCCTGATTCCAGTTTGATTTGATTTTTGGTCTAAACTTAAGATGTAATCAGTTTCGGTTTTATTGATTTTTTATGTTAATTTGAATTTAAGTCAAATTAGGTATTGAATTAGGTCTGAATATTTTTATATGTAAACCTCAGGAGTTCTTTTAGTGTTGGAACTGGTAAGGTTACTGTGCTAAAGTTTCAATTGACTATTCAGGACATGTTGGTTCAAGAAAGACAGTAGAAGAATGAAAAAAAAAGAGTCAAATATCTTCAAGATACATGTTAAACAAATAAGTAAAATATTTGGGGAATGAGATAAAGTTAGTTGTATTTTTTCCTCTAGAAAGTTCAATTGTGTCTTTAAATAGGGATCATGTTTGAGTTTGGTAGTAGGTTATGCTCATGACCTGAGCAACAAAGACATTGGTTTTCTTTGAGGCTAGGAGGCTTTAGTTACTTTTTTCTCTGTTTTGAGTGTCCTTTCCAGCCTCTAAACCCTGTCTTCCTACCATGGTCTTCTATCTCCATCAATCTTCACCATTACCTGGCTTATTTATTGCATCATGAAGCTTGATTATGTAAACGTGGCATCTTTTGAAAGCCTTGCTTTGTGCCAGATGAGGAGGGAATAAATTTTTTGATGCATCTAACTCTAAATCAAGTGACAGCCTCAGACATCCATCTATCTATTCCTAGTGAAACTGTACTTTTTTGTCTTCATATTTCATTATCAGGTTTTTCACTTGTTTGAGGTTAGAATAAAAAACAAAAAAGAAGTGCATGGTTCAATTCAGTTATTTGTTCACCTCTTGCTAAATAATTTCTGTTGTTTATCTTGACAGTTACTGTCAGTGAAGTTGAGGCACTGTTTGAACTGTTCAAGAGCATTAGTGGTTCTGTAATCGATGATGGATTGATCAACAAGGTAAAGCACAGGCTGCTATTAACTCCCTCTTTCTTTTGTTCTGGTGAAAGTTTATTAATATCTCTTGTTTAAGCAACTCTTTTAGTTTCTGACATGTCAGTGACAGAAGTGTCAATGTGAAGCAACTGATTTTCTTGCAACGATGTTGCTTTCCCTTGCATAGTGATTGGCTAGCATAAAATTTTCCTTTTCCATATTTTTCTGATAAAATGATTGAATCAATACTTTTATATAGATTTAAGCTAGTTATTAATGGAACTATGATACTAGGATTCAGCAAGAGCCCCTTTCAGGATATCTTGCAAAAAGATAGATGACCTTAAACAAAATTTTTGGGTTAAATGAAATGAAGTTGGATGCCTTTGACGCTATACAAGTTAAACCAACAAAATTCTCACTTTGCATAATGAAGATTGTTCACAGCATGTTGCTTAGATTTTAAAAAGGTAGCTGATGATTTAAGATGAGATCACATGCCACTCAAGATATAATTGCTACCTTTTAACTTAGTTACTGATTGTAACTTCCAATAAATTCTTATCATTCATCTTTAGTTTGGGCTTATTGCTTGATTCTCTGATACAATTCAGGAAGTATTCAAGAAAAATTGTCATTATCTTTTGCTCAAATAAAATCAACCATCCATTATCTGCACAACATGCAATTCGAGAATGAAACTCTGAGAAGGCATATTTAAATCACCTATTCTTCACAAAATTTACAACTAGCTATTGTCATCTTGATAAACTTATGATAAAGATGAAATACATTGGTCTATGCTTGGTTGGTTGTCAGTCTACCCGACTTTGTTGGGCTTCTTAATTGCTGACTTAGTCTGTATTAACCTAAGAAACACAGACACAGTGACATGCCATTTTCAAAAAATTAGGACATGGATATGGCAAGGACACTTGTATTTTTTAATACATATATATATATGTATATAATATAATATCTGACTAACATGAGTTTTATAATATTTATATTTAAATTTTATAAACTCAGCAATTTGAACAAATAAATATCATCATAAAGGTTAAAATAATTAAAATAATCTAAATTTAAGTATCCAAAATAAAAGTTGAGTACATCAAATAATATTTACAATCTCCAAATATAATTGATATATGTTTCCTTGTGATCATCTCCAAATTTCTTTTTTTGCGAAGCATATGACCCTCACATGAGGGCCACACGAGTGCAACGCCGCACACGAGTGGAAAACCACATGCAAATGCTCAACACATGTGTCTGTGTGTCCGACACAGACATAGACACAGACACATCCACAAAAAACGCATGTCTGTGCTTCTTAGTAACAAGACATACGATTAAGAATACAAATCTGCATTGGTGTGTGGTTAATGTTTGTATAACTTGATGCTTTGTTCCAATTTTACTTTAGAATGCATATGAGAACCTGATTAGTTAGTGCAAATAGTTCTTGTCAGGTGATTAGTGTATGCTGATTACTCCTGTAGATTTGGTGCACTTCTGTAAAAGAATTAAAGATACCAAGTTGTACTTAGTGATTTAATTTTCATATTATCTACTTTCTGCAGGAAGAATTTCAACTTGCATTATTTAAGAGCAGAAAGAGGGACAATCTCTTTGCAAACCGGGTACTATAGCAACAAGAGCTTCTTGTTTGAATCCCTGCTTACTTCTGCAAATAGCAGTTATAAGTATCTGTAGAATATCTTGAGTTTGCATCTTGCTTGGTAGTTGCTGGACTAATTAATATAACATTTTTCTGATTGTCAAATGAGGTTGTGTTAATCAATTTGGGAGCTCAATATTGTGATTTTGGACTTGTTCTCATATCTTAACTATTATTTCTGATTTTTTATATCTTATGCAATGCTGCAGTCTTATCAGTTTTCTAATTTTGTAAGAAGTAAACCTAAAAATACATGACTATGTTAATGTCACCTCTAACATGTGCTTCTTTTTATTCAGTATGGAGAAGAAACCTCCCAAGCTTAAGAACTAGAAGGCCAATTAACAAAACTAAATATTTTGCTGCACAGAAGGGAAGATGATTTAAAGGCTGACAATCTTGTGTGTACATGCGGCTAGTAGTGCCCGTATCTCTTAATCTAACTAGGAATTTAAACTAGTCTAATTTATCCATCGAAATATATAAAAAATATGCTGAAGATTTTAAAAAGAAGCCTTTTTATATATGATCCATTGTTAAATGTAATAATGATTCTTCTTCCCCCAAGGCTGGCCCAACCAGTTAAGTCTCACAAACCCTCATTGTGTTTGGAACCATACAAATGAGTTTGTAGATATAGGTTTTCATTAGATCAAAGGCATGAGATAATTAGATTGCACTAGAAGATGTGCTGAACAAGAATCCTATTGGATGATGAGAAAATTAAGCTTTTACTGCCAGCTGCTAGTTCCACTTCATTTTTCTTTAAATGTATCAATGCACAAGGTTCTCATTAATGCAAGTCTGGAAGGATCAATATATGCATATCCTTACTCTAAATATAGAGAGGTTGTTTCCATGACTGGAACCTGATCTCTCAGGTTGCAAAGCAGCAAACCCTGGACTTCACCTTAATTCTTACATTTACTTAAATGGCTACCATAAAGAAAGATAATATTTTAAACAAGTTTTGTATGTGATACTGTCTCTTGACCTTGTATATATATCAATGGAATTTATACCTGATAGAATAATATTCATTTAGGTGGTACTTTGCATTCTCATGCTTCATCGGCTGAGGGGTTTCCTACTTGAACTATTAACATTTATCTGATGCACTATGTTAAGGATGTGTTGGTATTGTATTTTGTAAGAAGTCTATAGCAATTACTTTCATAGTTTCAGTTTGCTAATTAGTGTAATCAGATGGTCAAATTTGGCTAGACACTGTTTACTGTTAATAGCTGCTCTGTATGCTCTGAGATACTGTTGTGTCAGTAGCTGATTTTACTACTTAAAATGCAGTTATTTGATCTATTTGATGTTAAACAAAAGGGAGTGATTGATTTTGGGGATTTTGTTCGATCTCTCAATGTTTTTCACCCAAATGCTCGGAATGAAGACAAAGTAGATTGTAAGTTTTTTTGTTGTATTTTAGCTGATTTGACTTCGTGGTGGAACCATTTTATAAATCTTTATGTGATTCCACAGTTTCCTTCAAACTTTATGATCTGGATGGCACGGGCTTCATTGAAAGGAAAGAGGTAGCTTGACATCTTATGAATGGTTAAGATTCTAGTTGGCCTGTATGAATGATAGATTGTTTATTAGATTTTGCCTTGTGAATAAATCTCCAATACAATAATAGGCTACAGGAGGCTTGAAAGCCCACTTTTTACCTTTTGGACAACTAATATTTTTCCACTTACTGGGCACAAAAGTTTTTCTTTCTTGGAGGAACATGCATCTTTAATTAAAGCCATTCCTTTGATTAATTGATACAATGTCCTGTGGCTCAGGCATGCAGGATAACATTCATAATATGCTAGTAACATGTTCTCGTATTGATCAACAAAGTATAGAAGGAATTCATTTCAGTTTTTTTATGAGCAAATAGTTGGATGGGAAAAAGGGGGCCAATTGACAAAAGTTAGCTTGAATTCAATATGTTTAGTGTAATTGTGAACATAAGGTGTTAATTTGAAAGAGTGAGATCATTGGAATTGGTTATTGGTGAATATGAAAGAGAAATTGATTGTATCTAGGAGAATCTATGCTATTTTCTCTAGGGAAAAATAAATGTTTGAATTATTGGCAGGAATAAGGCTTCTCCCGAAGTCTTTTGTCCTTAGTATCCCAATGGTTGGTTTAAGAAAAGAAGTTCTTTGCAGTATAATTTTGTAGAATAAATTTTTTTTCTCCATATAAAACATGGATGATGTTTGATATTAAAAACAATCACTGTCGACCAACAATTTTATTTTACAACTAGATCTACTGACTTAATGTGTATTAAATAAATGTAGGAGCTGAAGTAGCACCTAACCTTCTTTACCTGTATTTTTTTGTTGAATTTGATTGAGCATGAATTAATCTCTTTTACTTTTAAGCTTTGTTGTCAGTTCAATTTATGATTTTGACATAAGATGGTCCTTGCAACTTAATTTTTGGTTTCACAGGTCAAGCAAATGCTGATTGCACTGCTGTCTGAATCAGAAATGAGATTGGCGGATGAGACTCTGGAGATAATCCTGGATAAGGTTCACAATTTCTGATCATGGAACTACAAATAGTCCAGTTCAATTGCTGTGCTTCTTACATTTTTTTTAACAGACATTTCAAGAAGCTGATGCTAATCAAGATGGAAAAATAGATAAAATAGAATGGGAGAATTTTGTCTCTCACAACCCATCATTGATGAAGATCATGACCCTTCCATATCTCAGGTAATTTTTTTTTTTTGAAGAAGGGCAGAAAGTTTTTGTAAGTTGCATCCATAGGCTGCTCTATGATTTTTTTCTTGCTCCCTGTATGTTCCATGATAATGCGGCATTTTGTCGTTATTAAGATCTATAGGGAGCTACATAGCTTTCAATATTTTATGGACAAATGCTGTTTTTTATTTTGAATGGACTGATTAAAGTTTGAAAGAACTATCCTTGATTATGGACTGATCAAAGTTTGAAAGAACTATCCTTGAATATGACCCCATCCTCATAAGTCGTAGAAGGTTAAGCTGCAAAGAGCAGGTGTTGAACAGCCTCTTTGATGGTGGAGCATCGTAGTTGGTAAATGATTTAGAGGAAAGAATAAATAAAGGGAAAAGAGGGGATGTGATATGCAGATAGAATATCTGCTATTGTAGCTATGAAGTACTCAACTATGACCCATGATGGCTGCTTGATTACTTAGCATTTGATGTATCAATGTATGCAGCAGCAACAACAGCAAAAACCATAATGTCTCACCTATTGAGGTGATTATCAGCATATGCAGACAAGATGGAAATCAATGTGAAGTTAATTAATAAAAACATGTCAGAATCTTATTTTGCCCATAGGATGGTTGGAGTCCTATATTGATTGGAATTTTGATCATTTTGTACACCAATAAATGCAGGAATACATGAAACAAATAATATCTCCATAGGGGAACCAATCACTTCTTTATCAGCCATATTGCATATCACATATTAAATGGTAGATTTGAGATGTGGGACCATCTCTAATATAATTTGTAGAATCAGTGATCCCAGTGTTTATCCTTTTTGCTTCTTCCATATCATCTGGTATTTTCTTTGGCCCATTGAAAATTTCCTAAGCAAATCTTATTTCCCACCAAATCAAATTTAAAATTTTGTTTTAATAGCCTATGCTTGCATCTCAACCTTGTTCACTGACTAAATCTCTCCGAAATATGTCCATGCCCTTTGTCATAAACCACACTTTGGATGGTTGTTCAACTGCCTAACATGGCTGCTGATGGGGATGGATGATGGACTCATGACTCAGTCAGTTTCCTTCTAATTAGAATTATTTTTATTATCATTTTTGAAAAAACACAACATATCATCCTTTTTAAAATTTTGTTTTAATAGCCTATGCTTGCATCTCAACCTTGTTCACTGACTAAATCTCTCCGAAATATGTCCATGCCCTTTGTCATAAACCACACTTTGGATGGTTGTTCAACTGCCACATCAGCTAGTAATTGACCGGGCAAGTTGTGTTGTTCCACCCTCAACAGCCACTTCATAACATGGCTGCTGATGGGGATGGATGATGGACTCATGACTCAGTCAGTTTCCTTCTAATTAGAATTATTTTTTATTATCATTTTTTGAAAAAACACAACATATCATCCTTTTTTATTTTACAAGACTGATTTTAATGTTTGGTGTCGCCACATAATAGTTCTTTTAAAAGAAGAGAAAAAAAAAAGTGCTGTGATTACAAAAGTAAAACATAGTTGTGTATTTTCATAAAAATAAAAAACAGTCTGAAACCCTAACAGGGCTTCATATCTTAATCATGTCCTCAATAAATACTATTCTTGTTCCATAACCTAAACATAATAGTGCAGAATAAAAAGCCTGTAGATTATAATGCTCAATTGCTGTTAGATTCTGTAAAATGAACTAGCAATTGGTTATGTTATGACAATAAAGTCACTAGAATAAATAATGAGGTTGTGGGGAAACAACATAAAAGATACAAAGAATAGATAGAAATATAAGAGAGAAGAGAAACGTTCACTGACTGGATATATGTTGGTTGGTAAATATTGGATGCTCGACCCACTTCTCGAGATTGGGTGAATAATTATCCAATCTTTATCATTGTGCAAATAGTGCTCTACAAGGCACTGTAATTCTTTTGGAATGGATAACATAAACATTTGTACAGCTGCCAACTATTTTTTCCTAAGATTTTGACTTTTTTTTTTTTTTGAGAACAACAAGAATAATCAATGATAAAGCATACCATCTATATATAGTTTGAAGTTTGACCTGCAACAATTTGTGCAATTCAAGAAAAAGGTATGAGGACTAGATTAAAAACCACTGTACTCTTTGAACAAGGGAGCACATCCTTAGTATAGAGAAATGTCAGGGGACCTATCCGTCATCTTCCAATAGTTAAACCTAAGGGTTTGTTAATTTATTTCCATATACTGGTTCATCTGTGTCAACTAGGAGTATTGGTCTAGATAGAACACCATGCACCACAACTTGGATGGGTTCCTATAATAATTATCTCTGCATATTTTGTCCAAAGTGTCATCATTTAGTATTACTCAAGACAGATTTAGCTTGATCTGGTCAGTAAAACTTAAAAATTCTGATTCTGGCACTCTGATTCTGGGACCTAGGGACACCTCATTCTGATTCTGGCACTCTTCATAAGAATTTGTATCTACAAAAGCCCATTGTGAAATATGCTTGGCCAATATTTGTTCCTCTTAACAAATACTTTTTGGCTTTCGAATTTTTGTGTATGCAGACTTGTAAATATTAAATTATGGGGATGTGTTAGAACTTCATTCTTGAAATAATTATTTTCTCTGTGCAAGCAATGAATACTAGTACTTATGTATCTTTTATGGGTTCCAATTCTGCAAAGCAATATTTACAATATTCTGTAAGCTTGCATGGTGGCACTCATCTCTCATAACTGTGTTTGTGGCTTAGGAATGCGAGTCAAATGACACCCGTCTTTGTGGTAACCATGCAGGGACATAACAACAACATTTCCGAGTTTTGTATTTAATTCTGAAGTTGATGACATTGCCACGTGAGATTTGCTCGCCGTACTGTGTACGAGGAGATAACAAGCAACCGAGCATCCGTGTACACATAAGTGCATACTATCAAAGCACGTCAGCAGCAAGAACGTGATGCCATCAGAGTTGCTACGGACATTTGTTGGTGTTTGTATTTGATTGACCGGTCGAAATGCACCTTCAGAATCTAGGTTTTCTGCCATGGTTTTGTGCTTTAGGATTGTGTTGTGGTGTTTGATCAAAATGTGCATACATTAAACGAGTAGTTTTGCCTTCTTTGCATGTGCATCTTGGGATGCCTTCGATCTAAACTTTTTTTTTTTCTTTCTTTTCATTGTTTTTCCTTCCTCCCTCTTTCCATGATGCTTGGCGACGAGGACAATTTTGGTCATTTTGACGGCTAGGATCAGAAGGGCCCACCATCCCAGTCTTCTATGTTGGTGTGGAAATGGTTTGTGTACGCTGAATTGCGCAAAGTCAAAGAGGGAGGTAGTGTGCGCTGAATTGTTTCTAAAGTGCTGCTTTGCGTCAAATTATTGTGTGTGGAGAGAGCCGGAGGTCAAGGCGTATAAGCATGGACGGTCGAAAGTCAAACGTGCGTGACTGTGTAATGCTTGGATGGAAGGAGGAAAGCATGATGACCAAAATAAGTCAAACATCTTCGAGTTGCACTTCAATCATATCTAAAACGCAGATGACTCCTTTTATGTTATATTTAACTACTATAATTAGATTTTCAAATTGAAAGAAGAAAAAGGATATGAATTTCTTGAAGTATATTGAGAAATAACATTCAACACAAGCTGATATGAAAAAAAAAAATTTAAACATAAATTTTTTAGTTACCCCATTAATCCCACTTTTCATTTTTTTCTACTTAAAAAAATAGTGAAACATTTAATTTTTTTTAGTTTTAGTGAAACGATCAGATCTTGATTATATTCAAAAGGCATTCCATTGCCAAATGTGTTCTCAACCTACTCTTACCCGTACTTTCCATAATATTTTTAAAATAATAAAAAATTATAAAAAATATTTTGAGTTTTTGAGAGTCATGTTTATGTTTGTGCTGATATTTAGTGTGATTACTAGTAAATAAATACACTCTTATATGGGAATCACTTGCAATTAGATCGATGGTGATTAGACTATGTAAAATTAAATTATTGCTTTTAGAGTTTTTGATGAATGGCATACAATGTGATAACATTTATTGAACAATAAAAATTATTTTAGAAGAATATAGTTTGGTTTTTAAAATTTTCTAATTAGTTTTGATAGTGAAATTACAAGAAGTGTGTCAACCGATTTTTTTCTTTCTCTAATTAAACAAGCAATTTCTTTATGAGGTCATCCACAATTAACGAAAAGATGTGCTAAATTTTAAATATTAAACAGCAAAAGACTCAGAAGATTTTCTATTTGATAGAATTAATTATACACATAAATTGCTTAATTTTTTTAAAAATTATTATGTACTTTTATTACAAACAATGTTAGATAACATTGGACTGTTTACGAAAGAATTTTAGAAATTTTATAAATTACCTATACTAGAGTTGACATTCATTATTCTATTACTCATCTTATTAAAATTAATTATATTAATATTGGTGGTGCTTTAGAAGAATACCAAAACGATACTGATTTAAATAGCAATGAAATCAAAATGAATAAATTAATTTTTTTTTAAAAAAAAATTATGGATTTATTCAGTTGCTTATGTTTTTCATCCTCTTATTAGATTAAATAACTTAAATGATTATTCATGTATTCATTAAGAATAGAAGTTAAAAAGACTGATCGTTAACTTAGTCGACCATAGTTATGAATTAAGTTAGCAGGAGTAAGAAAATGTATGAAGGAAATAAATTATTATTAAGAAGAGAAAATTTTTTGAAGGGATATGAGTGTTTTCTTTTCAATTTTAATAATAATTTACATGACAAATGTTATCAATTCTATGATAGGGATGAAATTGGATCTCCCAAATTAATTGAAACTTAAATATGCACCGATGATTGGACCAGGATGACTAAAGAAGAGATCATATGATTGCCTATTCGTATATTAATCGAATGAACGATCGAAATATTCGACACCAAAAGTGATTAAAAATTTTATAATTTTTAAAATTAAATAAATTAAAAACTCTCTCTAATTGAATTAATTAACAGCCAAACTCTACTTTAATTGGCAAAATTACCGGAGGGGATTTATTGTTTTGGAATTTGGTCCGTTACCGCACGTACCGAGTCGGCCAACAGAAATGTGGCATGCCCACCCCTCCCAACTATATTGTCCCATTAGCAACGGTCGAGATGCCATCAAATTCACGAATCTTAACTAACTGGTACGCTTGTATTTACTTTTGTGCCCCTCTCCCTCGCCGGGCCTCTTCCACCCACCTCCTTCGACCCCAGAGAGACGCACTCGACTCTCCCCTTCCTTCTCTCTCCCCCTCCCTTAGGCGAGGAACAGGGAACGGGAATCCTCTTCTGGTTTTCCTCCCTCTGCGCCATATTTCTTCTCCTTCTTCTCGAAATCGGGGGCTCCGTAGCACCAGATTTGCCGTTTTCTCCAGATTTTAGGGTTTCCTTTTTTAACTTCTTTTCGAATGGAATGGTGAATCGATTTCCAGCCGTTTCATTTTTGGAGAAACGTGGTGAGTGAATCGAAGAGGAGGGAGATATGTATAGAGATAGGGGAGGTTGCGGGTCGAAGGTGGAGATTGGAGCCGCGGATCGAAAGCGGATCAACGATGCCCTCGACAGGCATCTGGACAGGTCCTCGCCGTCGACTTCGAGGGGTTTGAACGGCAAGGATAAGGGTAGGCTGTCGATGCCGTCCGTCAACTCGGGGAAGCAGCCCGAGCATCGAACCTTGTCCAAGAGCAAGCTCTCGGATGGTAAATTTTTTGTTTCTCTGTCTTTTGGCTTCCTATCTTTTTTCCATGTTGGAAGTTCTTTTTGTTTTGTTTTTTTTTTTTTTGACAATTTAATGTCTCAAAAGAGCTCTTTTTTTTTTCTTTTTTTTTTAAAAAGATTTCACCTCTTCGCTGTTGTCGATTATGTTTTTCTTCTTTCCACATCTCTGTTTGGATTCTTACTTTTTTATGCCCACTTACAAATGCAACCCGAAGAGATGGTTGCGTTTGGGGAAAATAAATCGCATATGTTGCGGCGTTCTCTTTCCTACAATAAGAAAAACGGTAGTGACAAATATAAGCTGGTTTGGTAAACATATTAGGTTTAGACATAATCTTGCCCTTGGTCTTGATGAACAGGATACAATCAACTAGTAGCACATCGAGTGGGAGGAGACCTCCCACAGAAGTCTGGTTGTGTTATTTCTTAATGAACATGTGATATAGATCCTTATTTTGAGTCCGTGAGGTAGTATCATATTTCAGGATCCAAAGGTTCCTTGCGTACAAGTATGTTGGAATTCTTTTTGTAGTTTGAAAGGACAAGTGTTCATGCTTAATCATGAAGGTGTTAATTTCCGGATCTTATTGCACAGCTAAAATTTGCTTGTAGTTTCTCTTCACTTTCATGCAATCTTCTTGAAGGGATACTTTTTTAGCTTAAAAAGATGTTGGTTGATGAAGTACAGTATTATTTTTTAATGCAAAATGGTTCACTTTGTAGAATCGTTGGTTCGAGCCATTGGTTGGGGCGATTTGTATTGCAAAATCTTTGTAGAAATTTTACTACCTTGTCTTTGGAAACATTCCTGACCAGATCGTCGACCATGCTAAACTTTAGGTGACTCTTTGGCCATGCTGGGATGCAGCCTGTTGGTGAACCATATTCATTGTTTCAGATTTCTGTCCTAAAGGATGTTTTCTCTGTAACTAAAAGGAAGATGGAAAGAGGTGGATTGTAAAAACAATTGTTTACCCAATCTTGATTCATTAAGGTACTCACTTCCAACTAACGAGCGATTTCTTTGACTGATGATTGTCAGATTCAAAGGTACAAGAAGAATCTTTGTATGCTTCAATTACTCATTCGGTCTAACGTAGTTGTTGCACGAGTGGGTCATTGATTTAAGGATTAAATATTATAGTATTTTTGTCAGCAATCTAACTGCTGTGTTGGTCTGGCTTGGCAGTTTTAGATTTAAAGTAATTTTAAATTTTTAGAAATTGTGAAAGTATAGTAATTAACTGCTAAAGGTCTTAAAATCAGCAGCTTAGAGTTAGTGAGGAATGCTAAATTTTTCCTTGGCAGCAAGAGTTGGTTTATCTTGAACATCTCCATCATTTATTTGGGCTATCAATTAACCATGACGATTTTTTTTCTTTATTTGTTCTCCTTTTTTCCTTGACATATTCTGGTTTTTATTCATATTTGTTGTTAATTTAGTATATTCTTGTTTACAGTACTCATTCTTATCTTATATGAATTTTGTCATATTGTTGCTTATAAGCATTTTACAATTTTTGCAATATCTGGTGCCACAGAAGAATCAGAAACAGATAGTGAAGAGTCAGATGTTAGTGGTTCTGATGGGGAAGACACCTCCTGGATTTCATGGTTCTGTAACCTAAGAGGGAATGAGTTTTTTTGCGAAGTTGATGATGAATACATACAAGATGATTTCAACCTTTGTGGGCTAAGCAGTCAAGTCCCATACTATGATTATGCTCTTGATTTGATCCTGGACGTGGAATCTTCCAATGGTAATCTTGCTTGCCTGTAACAGAGACTTGCCTAGTTAAATGCAAGTTTGTTTTGGCTCTATCTCAAATGGCTAAATGTCATTGGTATTCCAAGCTTTGGATCCTAATAATTTCCTGTGTTCTAGTAGCTTTGGGTTTCCTTGGCAGTTACAATACCTAGGCTAGTTACACTTTTCTTCAAAGTTTTATCATTATCTGCAAAGTTTAAAGACAACTTTCCTTCTCTAACTTGTTGGATTTATTGATCTTCCATATCATAGTTTCTTTACTTTCGATGATTTGGCATAGAGAGTTCAGATAAAGTTTGGAATTGAGAGTCCATCAGAATTTGCAAACCATTACTTCAAGTATGTATTTTCTTTTATTTGGAATATTTGAATGTTAACCCATCTTTTGGGATGCAAAGCCCTAACTAGCAAAGAAGTTATAACACATACAAGGCCAGATTTACTGGGTTTTCCTTTCATTGTTGCAAAAGTAGTGTACTACTATGAAATTTAGTATCTGCACCATTGAAGTTTTTTGTTCTTTTAAGCAAGCATTATCATTCACGTCCTGCTTCTTTCCTTCATTGCAAGATTACTATAATGTTGTGAAAATGTATGTTTGCTGATGATGATTTCTTTCTTTTTAAGACAGCATTCAGCTGTACTTTAGATATCTTGAATTTTATGGAAAAGTATATTTGCTGACAATGAATTCTTTCTTTACAAGATAGCAATCAGTTGTAACATAGATGCCTTCTATTGCAGTTATTGTTTTCACTCTCAGAAAATATGGACTGGACTTGTACAAAGAAAAGTGATGATCCCCTGATTGAAAGTCAATCTCAATAGGAAATGAACTGTATTTTATATTAAAACAATTTTTTAAACGAAAATGTTATGTAGAAAGCATCACAGAAAAGGAAATATATGGAAGTAGCTTTGCAGCAATAATTCTTTCAGATTATAGTTAGACAACTATCACAAATTGACTATTGTTTCCCACAAATTACATGATTGAGGGATTTTCACAAAATTTTCCCTTTTTTCCTTTCATTCCTGGTGAAATTTGGGATTTTCTCAGGGTCAACAATTTCTAGCTTTAATATGCATGATGCACATAGTAATGCGCCATATTGCAACACGAAATAGATTGATAGAATAGTGTCAATTCATATATGCACCGACCGTCTGACCTATAGGACCTTTAAGATTCCATAAGTCTATGACAGTTGTGTAGTTATAGATTTTAATCTCCATCTAGAATTAGGAGTAGAAATGATGGCCACAAAATTATTTACTCGTTTTGATGTAACATATAGAAATCAATGTTATATGTTTCTGGGTAAACAACAATTTCTTTTCAGAGAGTGGCAGTGCTTGAGGTGGAGAGATGACTGATAATATGCAGTGGTCAGCTGGTAGGCCAAGGAGTATTGTGATAACTGATATGTTTTTTTTTTTGGGGTTGTTAATTAATTGCCAGTAGTTTCTGCCTTCTGAATACTATTTGTGGTATTCGGAATGGGAATTATCTCCTCCTCTCATGCTGATGTTTTCTGTCTGTTGCTGACAAGCCTGGTCAAATCATCCCTCTCCCACCCCCAACCCAACCATATAGACAACACAGAGAAAAAGAGAAACGTGCCAGAAGTAATATATAAGTGAACAAAAAGTTTATACATTAAACTCTGATAGCGAGCGTTGCAGTTTGTACCTCGTTATTTCTTTATATTTTCAACACTGTATTTACTGGCTTATTGCGCTGATAATTTATGCATGCTTCTTTGGATGGACTTTGAAGACAGTTTCAATGAATTTTACATATGAGCAGGAGACATGTTCACCGAGGAACAAAACGAGCTAGTTGAATCAGCAGCAGAGATGCTTTATGGTTTGATTCATGTTCGATATATATTAACCAGTAAAGGGATGGCTGCCGTGGTAAGGTCTTGTATTTTGTCCTCCTATGTTTATGGTTTCTTAGCTTGTCGCCAATGACACTTGGTAGTGACAATTTCTGTAGCTAGAGAAATTCAAGAACTATGATTTTGGAAGATGCCCTCGAGTTTACTGTTGTGGCCAGCCCTGCCTTCCTGTTGGGCAGTCGGACATACCTCGATCGAGTACTGTGAAAATATATTGTCCCAAATGCGAAGATATATACTATCCAAGATCGAAGTATCAAGGCAGTATCCTTTTTTGACTTAGCAAATTTCGTTCAAATTGGCCAGATCATGACAAGAAATTTAAAATAGTATATGCCTCTTGATATGCTGCTTTGCTTACATGATTTCTGCCTTACTGTAATTTCAATTAATACATAATTTTATTTTTGGCGCTTGTACTGGAAGACTTTTGAATAGTGAATGATTTAATTATAAACCATAACCATCCATGGGTTGCTGTATTAGTTTTTACATGTATTCTCTCCTGGAGTTTACGCCATCTAGTAATTGCTTTTTCAATCGAGTAACAAAGGGATGGACACCAGCTGCTCAGCTTAGTCACCTCTATCGAAAATTTGAAATTCACTTGACCTTGCTTAGATATCGATGGAGCTTACTTTGGGACAACATTTCCTCACCTGTTTCTGATGACTTACGGGCACCTCAAGCCACAGAAGCCATCACAACGGTATGTTCCCAGGGTGTTTGGCTTCAAAATTCACAAACCCTGAATTGGAGCTGAGCTGCATAACAAGGAGAATTTTGTTGGCATCTGGAGGGGGTTCAGAAGTAGGAAGTGTTAGCCTATCCTTGCTTTTGGGATAATATTATCTACTTTGGGTTGTGCTAACTCGAAGTTGTTTTATTTTTAATCTTGTAACAACTGTGCAAGTGTAACTTCTATGGTTGATTATTAATTTCCACGTCTCAATTTGCAAGGTTAGTCACTTTTGCTTTTCCTGTAACTTTTTTTTTTTTGTTTATTCGACAGTAATCTAATGTAGGTATTTTAATATCGAGTGTGCCGTGGTTACCAAGCCACAGCAGTGTCGGCCCAGACGTGAATCTTCCGCCGCTCCTTCCTCGACCTGGACACCTTCACGGAGAGCTTCCGGCTGTTCTCCCCGGCCTCGTCGATCTCGATCTGCTCCTGCCGGCACTCCTCGCTGCAGAACGGCGTGTCCCCTCTGCAACCAGCCACCCATCAATTCACTCGACCCACACCAGCACTCTCCACGAAGAAGACAAGTGGACTCCAACAAGCAGGGTTGCACACCGAACCTGTACATGAAGATGTCGCGGTTGCTCGCAAGGGGCTTCCTGCAGAGGGAGCAACAGTCCAAGAAGTGACGCGGTTCGTCGACGAAGCCGTCGTAAAACAGCCTTGCGCCGCTGTTGCCTGCTTCGAGGCCCAGCGATCCATGAGAAGGGGAAGAGGAGGAGGAAGAGAGAGAGGAATGCATGGTGACCTCAAGGCTTCTGCGGCGGTTCCTCTGGGAGGGGGCGGGTCATAAAAAGAGGAGGGTGGGAGTTCCAAAAATGGTGGGTCTCTCGGAACCACGACGAACAGGTGGGCTGCGAATGATGGCGGCTTTGGTCTTCGTCTAATTGCGTTGCAATGGAGCGCCGAGGGATCGACAAGCGTAACGCAGCGATCAATCCGTAAGCTTCGTGAAAGCTCTCCTAGTGATATATATATATATATATATATATATATATATATATATATATATATATATAGAGAGAGAGAGAGAGAGAGAGGGATCAAATTATCATCCACATTTCTCCATAGCTGCAATCTCACTGAGTTGTATACACGGAGGCATTGCTTTGGGAATCAAGTCTCTGATTGAGGATTACTCCATCCTAGTTTTGAAGGTGAAGTGGAGATTTGGGTCTCTATTTCACACACTTTATGTCAATATCCTCAGTTCCAGTGTGCTCTTTTTTCTCCCACACCATGAATTATTCTAACCTGCCACTAACTTCAACCCTTTTCTTCTGATCTCTAAATTATGAACTATATAAATTAGCACAATAATCTTTCCAGTTCCATTTCTGGACTTGTTACAGTCATATGCATTCCTTTCTCATAAGTCATTTACCTATGATTTGCTCAAACACCATATTCTTTTGTTAGAGATTAGGAAGAAAGCCTGGAAAAAAAAATGGAATATTTTAAAAAAAAACCAAAATTAACTAACTCATACAAAGAAAACTCTTATTTCGACTCGGTAAATTATCATTTACGTCGCTAATATGTTAATACGATTGCGACGAACAATCACCATCAATACTTTGTATCATTATCGTCGTAATTTATTGTTGGAATTGCCATCATCATGCAAAATTTCCACGCTTCCTCGTTTCCTTCAATAATGCAAGATTGCACGTCAAACAAGCATTTGATCAACGCAAATTAGATCGATCGGCGAAGCACTGGTCTCAATCGCAGGCATACGATGCATATATGGGTTGGGCCGGCCCATTGGACGATCGATGGGCCTTCCTGGTACTCAGCCACATGACGGTAATCAAACGGCCGAAGGTGCACAATCAACGAGTTGGTGTTGGACCCGTAATCGAAACAAATTAAGAAGAAAAAAAAAAATTAACATTAGGATAAATTCGAATTAATTAGCAGTAAATGCTCATCATGTTTACAAAGCTGATTAGAAAAAGAGTTCAAGCGTCCGACTGTCTTTTTCTAATCCCTTTTTTTGTGTGATTTATTTTTAATCTTTTGTGTTTACGGAGGAGATCTTTTGAACGGCTGAGATTTGCAGTCTTCAGTGAGGTAGACTCGGACGGTCCCGGCCTTGACACATTGGCAAACCGGGCACGACTCGACCGGGCCTCCCCCGCCGTCGCACGCGTCGCACAGGCACAGGTGGCGGCAGGGGAGGAGCACCACCGAGGCCAGGCGCTCCCGGCAGGCGCGGCAAGCCCGCCCCTGCTGGACTCGGTGCGGCTGCATGAAAGCCGACTCGGCGTCCTCGGCCGGAGACGCCTCGCAGCCCCGCGCCTGGGCCGCGGTGGCGGCAGCCTGTTGGAGCTGGACCTGGAGGGAAGCTGCCGTCGCCTGGTCGGCCGTGGCCTTGGCTTTCCATGCCATCGACTCGATTCGGAGGCGGGCGAGCCGGCCCTCGAGCTCGGCGCTCCGCCGCGCCGCCCGCTCCGCTTCCGCCTCCTCCTCTCGTAGCCGCCGGGCGGCTGACTCGTTCGCTGCGCTTAATAAATACCGGTAGTGCCTCCATCGCCTCTCCGCCAACCCCCGTCGCAGCATTTCTGCCTGCCATAGAGATCCAATCTTCAAGTCCCTTTATTACCAAGACCAAAGCAGCCAAAGCAGTCCGGGAGGGGGAGGAGGAGAGAATAGTACCTCGGCGTGAAGGAACTGCTCGATTTCGCCCTTCTGTTGATTGATGTGGGTGGTGAGTTCTTCGAACAGAAGGGAGGACAGGAAGGAGGAAGAAGAAGATAGAAGCGGGTTGGACTGCTTCTGGTTCTGCTGCTGGCATCGATCTTTGAAGGAGAGTCGGAGGCCGGTGGAGACTCGGAGAGAAGGGTGGCTCTGGTGCTGGGCGAAGCTCACAAGCGCCGGAGGCGAAAGCGGGGTCGATGTACGCTGTGGTTGCAGCGAGAGGAGGTCAACAGGGTGGTTCTGCTGCAGCTGCGGCGGCGGCGGCGCCGTCTCCGGGAACCCGATGCCTCCTCGGCCTCTCTTCCTCGGATTCGGCGGTGCTGTTAGACGAAACAAACCTCAGAAACCCACAACATAACGTTCAAGAAGACCAAAAAGGAGCCAACTTTGCCTCATCTCACCTCCATTGGCGAGCAATAACGCGGACGGATCGATGAAACCAGGCGCGGCTCGAGGAAAGTCCATCTCTTTCTCCTCCGATCGCTTCTGCGTCAATCCAGCAACCAAAAATTTCCCAAGGAAACCACTCAAGATTCGACCTTTCACACAGAAACTAATGGGAAATCATCTATAAAACCGATCAAGATCGGAACTTGACCGCAAACTCGAACGAGGAAAGTTACACGGGTATCAGGATTGAACTATCATTACTTGTATATATATATATATATATAGAGAGAGAGAAAGAGAGAGAGAGAGAGAGAGAGAGAGAGAGAGAGAGAGAGAGAGAGAGAGAGAGAGAGAGAGAGGTGTGCGACGAAAGAAAGAGGCAGATGAAGAGGAGGAATCAGAAGCAAAAGCTTTCAATGCCAACTACTGTAGATGCTGCTGCTGCTCTTGTTTCTCCTCCACCTCCCTCCTCGTCCTCTTCACTTCAATGCAGAAAAAACGGTGCGCAACGAAGTGGAGATAAATGCGCTCGGAACGATCGAAACAGTCCAAAGATGGCCTGCCCTTATGCTCTCTTAGTCACAAAAACAGAGGAGTGGAGAGAGATGGTGAGCTGCTGCTAACCATATAAATCTCCTTCCTTTTGGTTTGAATGGATCCACCTTCCTCAGCAGCACTGTTTCATTTTGTGTTGAGATTTCCTAGGCCAGTTTGCCTTCGATGATGCAGTAGGCACATGAGAGAGAGAGAGAGAAGAAGGGTGTGACCTTGTCTGTGCATGGGAGAAATACCGGGGACAGTCATTGTGCTCGAAGTAGTTGCCGCTTGGATTGCCTTCCAGACATTGTTTCTCGTGCAAAGTGTTTGCTGCTGTTAGTCAGTCTCTCTCTTTCTTAGCTTCCAAGGTTTGTCCAAAGCAAACCAACAGCCCTTCCTTTTCCTTCCTCCCTTGTCTTGCAAAATGTGAAGAACTGTAGGTTTAGTACGCTCGGCCTAGCATGAACTGCTTGTCACGCGTCTCTTTTTCAATCAGAGCAAGGTAAAATGGTATCAGATTGACCAGTGTTATTGCTTGGATTAATCCCACTTTATTATTATGATGGATAAATCGAAGAAATCAATTGGTTTGTGAAAAGGAGATCATATCAGTCATGCAAGTTTCAGTTTAAACAAATAAGAAACGCAGCAACAAAAGAAGAACCGAAAGAAAACCGCAGTAAAGTTATGCAACGTTGTCATTTATGGATGAGTATTTGCGTACATTATCATGAAATTTATATGATGTAATAAAGAAATATGCATATTATGGAACAAAAAACAAAATGGTCAACGATTATATAGAATGCTCTAAATGAGAAGTATTAAAGATTATTAAAATATTGGAATTACTACGTAGGTGAACAATTAGATGTAGCTCTGATGAAATACAAAATCAGGCAGAAACATGTAAGATTGTATGGAGATGTGTTAAAGATACCTGTAGATGCTACAGTCAAGAGAGAGAGAGAGAGAGAGAGAGAGAGGCCCAAGAATGTTTTACTGAAATCTATAATATAAAATCTAAATTATTTTAATTTAATATAGAATATAAATTTTGAATTACAATTGAGCGAGTGTTTTGGAAAACACTCTCCTTTTAGGTTTAATGTTCCAAAAATATCTCTTAAAAAATTAATTTTTTTTTCTCGCTCAAATCCAAAGTTTTTTCCGCAACTATTTACATGTTTTGTGGGTTGGTTTTTATCCACAAAATACTATACAGTGTTTTAAAAATATTATGTACTATTTTAAAAAAAATATTATACTATGTTTCTGATATCATAGTATTATTAAAACAAAAAAAAATACTATATAGTATCTAAAAAATACAATATGGTATCTTATGGATAAAAAGACAACCCACAAAACACTGTAAATAGTTGGCGAAATTTTTTTTTGGGATTGAATGGAAAAACACTGTAACAGCTTTTGGGGGAATTTTGAAATAGAGGATGATGGCTCGAAATTTTTGGAAATGGGTACTATCCTGGAAAAAACTCAAAAGAAGACATTTTCTCGGACAATCGCCCATTATAATTGTTACTGAATTATCACATAAATTAAATATTCGTCCACCAGATAAATGATAGGCAAAATTGGATGATACATTATTTTGTGATGCGAACTGGTATGACGTTTCAACTATGTAATAGGATGCAGAGGATCCATAGAGTTGACCCCACCTAGATCTTCGGCGATGACTAATTGTTGTTGCGAAGCAAAGAACTCGATCACGGTTCTTTTAGCTTGAAACAACTTTTCTTTTCCAGCTGATGCTACGTCCGATCTGCTTTGGTTCGGACTGGTTTTAATCAGCAGAAATATAAATGCCGGGTAATGAGGTTGATGTTGATATCATTTGGTCCAAACAAGTGTATAAACACACATATCGAGGCCATATCATTCAGTGGTCAATTTGTCTTTATTGCATACGCTCCTCCTTTTCTTTTGAATGAGTAGAAACTCTCTCTCTCTCTCTCTCTCTTCTTGCAAGACAATGACTTGTTGTTTCAAGATGCACTGATATCAACATGTATATTTCAGGACTGCATCAGCTGAGGGCATAGAGAACTACGGCCTGATGTGATTCCTTCAGCATGCATGGGGGACCTTTGGAGAGGACGCAGTAACTTCAAAGTGAGGTAGTTGTCATGGAGCATCGAATCCATCCATTAAGGAGCAGCTCCTTCTGGCAACTATCGCTGCCACCAAAGAGGATTTGGTGCTGCTGTGCAGTCAGTAGCTCTCACACAGGAAAAGGAAAGGGAGGGGGGTGGCGGTATTGAAGACATCCATTAGGTACCTGATAGGAGAGGAGGGAAGGAGAGCAACGCGTCACACATTTCTCGAGTGGGGTTGGACGGGCTTGGCTTCTTGCATTTACTCCATTTCTGCCTATCTAGTCTGCCTATCATGCACCTCTGACAGATTTAGGTGTGAAGAATAATTTATGGAATGGGTCAGCGATGAGATATGGCATGCAATGACGACATCACAGCTAATCTTTTTCCCCCCTGGTTAAACCTCGATGATTATAAATCCAATACAAACCTTTAAAATGGAATTTTGATGTAAAGAAAGTCTTGTCTTATTTTTTTCAGATGTATCTTTCTTTTTCTGTTCCTAATGCATGGCAGTGAAAGTTTTCATCTTTTACTCTAAACCATCATGAGATGTTTGCACGCATAATGCAAGTGATCTCCGGCACCTTTCGCATAGAGCAAGCATATTAGCCATTCATTTACTCAAAGAGTGCAAATAATAGAGAGGGAAAATTGATCATGTATTGATCGGCTTGTCTGCATGTTTTGACAAATATGGATGGAAGAACATGACCTCACGGAGACATGGTTCGGAAAGATGGGTTTTAACAACCAACTTGGGGGCGAGAGGAATTGTGACAGAGGACATGCCCATGCTGAGCCAAAAGTCGAATTAGTCTCTCGTTATATTTGTCCACTTTCTGCTCACCAGACTCTTCCATCAGCTGGTTTGTCAAACGGACAATGCAATCTCTCTCGACAGGCTCCATATTTTCTCTGTCATGGCCAAGAAGACTTGCAGATGAGAGAGGGGTGGACATGGGCAGCCGTGGCAACTCTTTTCTTATAGGATAACCGGTAGCTGGAAACAAAACGAACAAAGGAGGAATGTCGATTCTTCTTTCTCTCTCCTTCTCTCCTTTTTTTTCTTTGTTGATGCAAAATTCTGAGAGATGGACATTCCCCGATCCCGTGAAGTTGCTTTAGCTGAAGTGATTGGATGTGGATGTTGGATAACTTTTTTTCTTCGCTCATGTTGCATCATCAGCCTTGTCTCTGAACAGAAAAGGATGCACTCGTGTTCTGGGACAGATTGCGGTGCATTCATTATTTGTGATTTTGAATCCATGCGAGAATGATGATTGTGTTGACCTCTTCAAGTTCAACATTTTTTGGGGCTAATTTTCTTCCCTCACAGGAAGTCAAAGATGGACAAGATAGTTGGAAAGGAAGCGATTGGTTTTGCATGGGCAATTTCACCTTTTACGCACTCAATAGCACCTTACCTTGTTCACTCACCAGCTTATCTGTGAGGCAGCCTAAAACATGCACCACATAATTTGTGTACAATTAATTGACTGTATAAACAAACCAAGTGTAATTTTGTTGATCTTGGTGTCCAATGCATTTTCAATCTTAAATCTCTTTAAAAAGAGAAAAATTTCTTACATTTCCCCGTTCTTGCCCTTGCTTTGTTGGTAGCCTCGACAACACCGTCATTCTAACGCCACAATCACACATAGAGCAATCGGTGGGGGTGCTCTGAGCTCTTACGTTCCCTGTTGCATGTCGATTCAATCCTGTACGACTGTGAAGAGGAGCATAGCGAGTTGTCGGGGACGCGTCCGTCTCGCTCGCGGTCATGGGAACTGGAGAAAGATAACAACTAGTTTAACGAAATGATTGCTGCAGTCGGGCGATACCAACTCACATAAATGTCTCGGAGGAAGAGAGAAGATACCCAAACAAATCTGGTCAAAATGGGAAGCATGCCCGCCCCCAGAAAGAAAGGAGGCATGGAGCAGCGTCGCTGCATCAGATTCCTAGTCATATTCTTGACGCCTCTCGCTCCATCATTAGACCAATAACTCTTCCATGGATCTCCATGTTTCACATTTTCTTAGTTGCAGGAACAGCAAAGAGTGTCAGGATTCCTTCGCCTCCCAGCTGGACCGTCGTAGACAAACTCTACGAGGATGCGCCAGAAGAAAAAAAGCTATCCACTGTCATGTTGGTGGCGGAGCACCGTCGACATTGCCGAGAGCACCTCTCGCGCACACATCACGAATTAAGCCGGGGTGGGGTGGATTGCCTAGACCTGGTTTATTTTATTGCCATGATATGACACAAAACTTACAAGCCTTTTTTCCATTAAGAAAACTACCAGAAAGACTAATGATTCAAAGGTTACTTTTCCATTAGCCAGAAAGTTGGAACACACCTTTTTCCATCATAGTTTGGCTCCTTCACACCTGGCTTCGAGATTCCCTGCCCGGTGAACCACCAGCTGCAAAGCGACGGCACTACTTTTATTTTATATTTTAAGGTGGCTTTGATGTGAGAACCACCAAGAGGAATGAAACAGAAAAGATAAAAAGAGTAAGAGCATCAAAGGCGAGGGGATTGATCACATGTAAAGCTGCAATTGCTTGGGAACAGATGAGAGTGATGAAAGCGAGGCTGATGAGCTCCTTTTGATCTTCAAGTTGGAAGGTACACAAATGCCGCTGCGACATGAGACACGGCCCATCCTACTTTCAACAACTTGTCCACACCCCTTCTTATTTGGTCGAGTAGCCGTCTGACAAACTCGGAGAAAGATGAGAGATATACAACATGTCAACTGCATTGCAACCATCAGAGGAAACACGAAACGATTTGCTTAAAATAAAAAAAAATAAAAAAAAAGCAAAAAAGGAAGCAGATATACATCCGAGGGAACACCAAACAACACAAGTTTATGGCCCTGTTCAGTGCAGAAAACCAAAATATAAAAAAAAAATGGAAGCAGATACACATCAGAGGAAACACGAAACAACTAAAGTTTATGGCCTGTTCAGTACAGAAAACCAGAAATAAAAAAGGGAACCAGGTCTGACTGTTTATTAGCATACCATCATTGCATCCTTGGACACATGAAATGCTACCTTGAGACTTATTATCCTTTAATTGAATAGAGTCTTTGGCTTTCAGAAAACACACATGATCCAGGTATTAACAAGAAAAATACTGCAGGAATAGTTGTGATTTCTACAAATTACACTCCATAATGGCAATGAATGAGCTATGGTTCTGCAGCCTTTGCAGAAGCTACACTAAATATGTTACCATTATGACAAAGAGCAGTATATAGTTAAGGTGAATCATAGACCCCTAAACTCTAAATCCTATTGCATTCAATACTGATAAATAATAAGCTATATTTCTGCAGACTTACAGAAAATATACCAAACATGTTACCACCATGACACAGCATGATACAATTAAAGCGACCATACACATTTACAAGTTTCCATGAAGGTTTCCGTGACTCATCTGCAGCGATTAGGCTTATTACCCACATGATTGTTTTACAAATTACTTTTACCATTTCCCCTATTACTAAAGAGGTAAGACAGGTGAAGTTAACTAAACCTGGTCCATTTAAAGCTTGGCTTAAGATAAACTTCAAGCAGGAATTAAGCTCAAGTATGGGTGGTCTATAGCAAAATTTCAAGCCCAACTTTTGGCTAGCCAAGTAAATTACAACTGAGCAAAGATGACAACAATAAATCAATATCAATTCATGCTTAGATGTGGCTCAAAATTGACTCTTTTACCCTCTATTACAGGTTGCTAGTCTGAGAAAATGAAAAACTTGTACACAAAAGTGGGCTATCACCTTCGACACACTCATACCCCATAAGCAGGTATTCCACATAGTCCCAGTTCATAATTCACAAAAAACTGCAAATAAAAATAAAATTTTGATGAGTAGAACACCGAAAATAGCAGGTTCGAACAGCAAAAGCTTAAGAAAGAGTAGAAACCAGTAAAACAAGACATCAAACATTTCAGAGTTGTACAGCAGGATACCAATTAAGTTACCACAGTCCCGAATTGTGATCTAAGTTCAAAAATTATAAAACTTTCCATCTTTCCCCTCACATCACAAATTGGCCTTTTATCTGTGTTCAATGATGAGTTCAAGAGGAATGCACCATAAGGGATAAACACTCTCAACCAGAAAGTGCAGCATTTAATGCACTATGAACATCAACACCAATCTGTGCTTCAGACTTTTCTAAGTCCGTCGTAGCTGAGTTTAACTTCTGGGTGAAGTCGGCTAGTCCTTTCTGGACCAGGCTTGGATCAATGCGGTCGACAGGAACAGCCTCAACAGCAACTATATCTGTAACTGAGTTGGCATGTATGAATGCAAACCCACTGCTGACAAAGTACTTGGTTACTTCATTCCCTTCATGTACAGAAAGAACCCCTGGCTTGAGTTCCGCAATAGTGGCAACATGTCCAGGCAAAACACCCATTTGCCCTGTAGTTGCTGGTACAATGACCATATCAACCTGAAAGTAAATAAGAAGTTAAGGGACAAAGGAATAGAAGTAGGGGACAAAGTAATAGAAGTAGTGATCAATTTGTCAGCCTATTAGTTTCTATCTAATTTAGACACCATAACAACTTCAAAAAGTAGTACATCCATAAGAAAATTATTAATCAATGAAGCACTTCAAAATCTCTCTTGATAAAGTAAGTGACAATGACTAGGACACTCAGACATTCAAGCTATCCTCCATGATGACAGAGTGTAGGTTGAGGTTAATGTGCACTCCAAGCTGGGTTACCATGTACCATCTCAATGCTAGTATGCTCGTCGCATAAAATGTGCCAAAGAATGGTCCTATATAAAACTCTCGCCCAGTGACCTGCATTTGTTGGATAGGTAAGGCTGATGCACACTCCCAACAGGACAGCATCAGTAATGTGCTGAGAATCAGTACCATGCAGTCTAGAATGTGCTAGGCAGCATGAGTTGGACAGTCCCATCCTTCGTCGTAACAAAGATTTCTCGATGAAGATGGTTCTAAGAGCTTGTCGCTAGACCTTATTCAGACCATAACCACATCTCATTTGCATTCTTAAGCATAGTAGCAAAGAATTCCATGGTTTCCAACCACTAACCATCAGATATTGGAGATGCTGGAACTAATCAGTTTGTTTTCCTAAAACAATTATAATGATGAACCATCTTGAATCAAGTAGTTGCTACAACACAGAATAGCTATATCGAATGCTTTCTTAGATAATGTTTCGAATGCTACCAACAGTTTGCCAAACTAGATTAATGGAAAAAGTTATGCTTAATAAGTAGCCACTCAGGAAATGCTGCATCTAGTTTAGATGCATGAAGATGCAAGATATAGTATATATAAGAAGACTGGAGACCAACCATAGATGCAGTGAAAATTGAGGTATTCCTGGAAGTGCTAGTCTCGAATGACATTGATCTTCATTCAAATGAACACATTAATAGCTTTTGTCAATTGAATAAATCAAGCTTCCACCTGTCTGCACTTGGCTCGGCAAAAAAGTGTCCCATCTCCAAGTGCATACAAGATCAGACCACATTTACCATACAATAATGCATTGAACTTAAGGTGGACCACGTTTAGCTCAGCCAACCTAGGCGAGACACATCACCAGGCAACACTAGAAGATGTCTTGCTTCAGATAGGTGAAACACACTAATATAGGTGCTTAGAAGGTCAAAAGGAAATAAAAGCATTTCAGTAATGCCTTACAGAAAGCATCAAATGCTCTCTTCTATACAGTGACTAAATTGGTTGAAGTGTCTTAGTATCTAGGATAAGCTCTGAAATTGCCCCAACATTGATGCAAATGAATACACAATATGTTGAAGGGGGCTCACCTGAGTAAATAATGAAAAATAAGCTGTTGCTCGAGGAAAAGCAATAATGAATGAGTGGCAGATTTCTTGTAATTTGTACATAGAGATTAATTGTTTACCTGAAGTGCAATGCAAAAGAAAGCAAATTGAAGATAGATGTTGGTATATCTTATAAGCACTATCATAAACTGGATAAAGTGGCACAAGCATTGTCATGCTTAAGGCTTTTGACAAGCTCCCAAGAAAATATAGCCGACCATTTTAAAGTGAGTGTATTGTGAATAACATAGTCTGAACAACAAAGTTGCATAGTAATGGATCATTTTGTTTATTTCAAAAGACATAAATATTCTTCCTTTCTGGTCTGTGCATATAAAAGGTTGGCAAGGTATGTGCAAAATGAAAGTGCATCTTTCTAAATGTAACAATTTCGAGAGGAAGGGAAATAGTCAAAATAGTGGCATGGCTTGCAAACTACCGAACAACATAAAACCTATGTTTATACTTAAAACTACCATCTAGTTTGTATCATGAGATTTCAGAAGAGCATCAAAATGAATAAGCTTCAACTTTTACTGTCATATCAAGCTTGCACAAAGGCTTTCCATAAACATCCAAAATGTTACCAAGTACACCCATTTCAGTTCCATCAAGTTCACAATGAAAACAATCTTTGACCAACTTGTGATGAACAAGATGGTTAAAAGATGGCACCTTGCTATAGGATTTTAAAGATAATCTCTTCCCAAATTATTAGAAACACCACAAGCTCAATAATTTTGACTGAAATGCCTATTGCATAAGTTTGTGTCTTTATAAAATGCCAGACTACCTTCAACTAGTCCCTCATGAGTCAACCTGATGGGGACAGGATAACTGACTTATTGTCTTGATGAACTTAAACCATCGGTCCAAAATGCTTATGTTGATCCGGATCTCCTACCACATCCGACATGAACTAAAGAAGGGCGTCATATTATTGCCGGACCTGTCTCAAAAACGTACTACTTGAAGCTCAAACAGAGTAAATATCCACACCTCAGAACCGTAAGAAGATGTCCACTTCAAACATCTGGTCGCAGTTTCCAATGGTTGGGTTGATCATTTGATACCACACGAGGCAGTCCAGTCACAGAACTTCCACTTACTATCACTCCGATCGCAGAAATCAATTCTTATCGACTAACGGCAAAGGAAACGATGGCCTCCACAATGAAAATCCACTACTTGGTCATCTACATGATCTCATCAAGTGGAGTTAGATTCTCCTTCCAGTAGAATGCAGATCCCAGAACAGAACATACAAATCCGAAACAGATGCCGCATCATCGATAGTCAATACATCAGAACAAAACTTTATGCGAGATTTAGATAGCTATGATCGATGGGGATGAGAGGAGCGACCGAACCTCCTTGTTGGAGATCTCGGACTGGTAGGGGAGGACGAAATTGACGGTGAGCTTGGAAGGGATGGAGGAGGGGGTAGGAGGGCGGGGCTTCATGAAGGCGAGCGGGGTCTTGGGCGGGTCGATGTTGGGGGCCACCTTACGCCACGCCTCCACGAACGCCGCGTCCTCCGACGGCGGCGCCGGGAGGCCGGTGGAGAAAGACCGGCGGCGGCCTCTGTCGCCGAGAACCTGGATCAGGCGTCGCGAGGCGTGGCGATACATGGATTGTTGGCTGCACCGACGAGAGAGACGAAGGATTGCTACGGATTTGGGGTTCTGTCTCTAGTTTGGGATTCGGTGTTCGGGAGGCGGTATCATAGGAGTAAGCGCTTCTTGGGCACGGACCAACTGTTTCCTACGATTGACGAAACACGATACAGCCGCTTTCCATTGATCAGAAATCACGTCCGTCAGCGGCATTTGTGGGGCCTCCGGCAGTGACCGCCGCGAAGGCTTTCTTCTCCTGTTCCTTGACTCGTACTGCAGTTCTATTTTTTTTACTTGGGCAAAACTCTACGAAGAAGCTTTTTAAGAAATTCTGAGAAAACATCTTTATTTCAAAAATTCATGGCCCCAAAATTCTCGTAGAATATTTATATTTTTAAATTCTCGTATAACATTCTTATTTTTAAAATTTTTTTAGATAGAGCCTTACTTTTTAAAATAATAAAAATATCCTCTTATCTATTCTTTTCCTTGAAGAATGTTTCTTCTCTCCATCATTTTAATAAATCAACTCTTAGAATGAACCGGTTCTACCAATCTGGAACTTACGTCGATTTAAAATAAATTATATTATATAATTTATTAATGTATTAATTTATATTATTAAATATATTAAATATATATTACATTATAAAAATAATAAAAATATAAATAATAAAAAAATATAATTTTATTTATTATAAAGCAATTAATAATATAATGCATATATTCTAAATAAAAAATAAATATTTCAAATATTTTTAAAATATAAAATAAATTTAAAAGATCTATATGGCCTTTTTTATTTTTAAGTTTTCAAAATAATTTTTATTAATTTTGACCTTTAAAACTTACATTTATCTATAAAATACTAAAAAATTATTATTTAAATTATTAAAAATGTAAAGTTATATTTTTGTCCTTCTACAATAAATTCAAATATTTCCCGAAAGTTTTATCTTATTTTGACAAAATTAAGACCTAGTTACAATGTTATTTTTATATTTTTTTTTGTTTTAACTAGTGCAAGTGGTTTACGACATTGATTTTTGGACCAATTTTTTAGAATAGGTTTTCTACTTATTTAGAAGCTTAAATATAAAAAACATTTCATAAAAGCATCATATTTTGAGAAAATTAGAAGAAATTTAAAAAATACGACTAAAATATCAAAATTTTCAAATGCTAAAAATCACAAAAATATCAAAAAATTATTTAAAATAGAAAAATCAAAATTTTGTCGATCTAAGTCCAATGTAAAGATTTTTTAAAACTCTCATGTTGTTTTGATTAAAATTTAATCCAATTATACTATTTTTGAATTAGCCCAAAAATAGTTAAGTTGTTCTACGCCTTCATTTTCATTCCTATTTATTTAAAAGATTAAATATTAAAATAATATTTTATGAAAGTACTGTTAAATCTTAGATTTTGATGATAAAATTAATTGATGAAGTTATGATCTAATCAGCGTTTGAGTGACGTAGGACTATCTTCGATCATGAAAAGATAAATTGATTGAAGCAAGAAAAATCGGACGTTGGGTCGGAGTTGAACATGTCAGAAGATTGGACGTCAAATCGGAAGATCGGTTGATGTCCCGGTAGAAGGACTTCGTGCTATGAATTCGGGCATCGGGCTAGAAGGATCGGACATTGCGCCAAGGAAATCAGATATTGTAGAATGTTAACATGTCGATCAGGTAATACGCCGAAGGTTCGGACGATACGCAGAAGGTTTGGACGAAGCACCGGATGAATCAATGACATGCCAAACAACATAGTATTCTTATTTTATAATCAATCGTGTCTTGATCGAAGTAGTTTAGGTTGTAATTGAGTTGGTTTTGGATGTAACCATGTCAACTCAATTAGGGGCCTATTTGAGCTTGAGCTGGGGTTGATTTGGATCTATTGAGAGGCCCATTCAGTGACCCATAGTTAGGTCAGGCGGTGGCATCGTCAAACTGGCAATGGAACCACCTATGAGATAGAAAAGGGAAAGATATAATCTCCCAGACTATCAAATGGTGGTGTTGCCCAGTGTCAATCTGCAACTGGTGGTACCGCTTAGCACAAGCAGTGGTACCACCAGTACCCTGAAATCTCTAGGATTTAAATTTTTGGCTTCATTTTTTGAAGATATTTAGGGCCTATAAATATCCATCCTTTCCTGCTTCTTGAGGCAGTAAGAAAAAGAGTAGAAAAAGGGGGGAAAGAATACTTGAAAAAAAAGGAGTTGTAATCTCTCTTGAGTTAGTGAGTTTCTTTCTCCAAGAGTTAGAAATTTTCTAAGGGAGGAGTGAGGTCTAATTGTAAAAAAGAGGTGCGAAAGTTCTCTCCTGAGCCTGTAGAAAAGAGAAAGAGTTGTAAAGAGGGTAGTTGATCTTCATCCATTGAAAGAAGATCATTAATAAATGTTGGTGGCCTCGATAGAAGAGAAATTGAGAGTAGACGTAGGTCGGAGGATCGAACCACTATAAATCCGATGTGTAATTTTAGTTCTATTTTTTATTATCATTGCTTATCGATTTAATTGTCTACTACTCTTACTTGCACTCTATGTTTAAACATCTTTCTAATACGGACTTTATTGAACAAAATTTTTTGAATTATCATAATTTTTTCGAAAGTACTAATTCACCACCCACCTCTCTTAGTGCCGTTACGGTCCTAACATTTGGTATCAGAGCTAAAATTTTCTCATTTGGTTTAATACCTAGGAGAAATAACTTTTTTCGATAATCAAGAGGGTTATTCTATCACTTGTTCTCCTTTATTCAATGGGATAGACTACACGTATTGAAGAACAATGAATGAGATTTTTATTGCTTTCTATGGATTTCAATTTATGGAATGTCATTGAACTTGTTAAGACCAAGTCGGCACTAAGAGGGTGGGGGGGGGGGGGTGGGGTGAATTAGTGCAGTGATAAAAATGTCACCGATTTAAGAAATATCGATTCGATGGAAGCCGTATCGAAAATTGTTTAACTTCGAGAACTTTTGTAAAGCAAGTAAAATGATTTGTAGTAAAGGTAAAAAGCAAAGTAAGGTAGCAAACCGATTTTATAGTGGTTTGGTCGTTCAACCTATTGAATCTCAGATTTTGATGATGAAATCAATTGGTAAATTGTTTGATCAAATCTATACCTTGAGAAAAGTATGCAGGATTAACTACGATAGCGATATAAGCATAAAGCAAAATGAAGTACCGAAGTCAAGTTCGATCGATTCATTGGGAGTCCTAGAGTTTGTTGGAAGTCCAAAGGTTCGTCGGGAGTGTTGTCGAAATTGGCTGAGAATTCATCGGGAGCTTGCCAAAGTGTTCGTCAAAAGTTCATCGGGAAGTTCGTTGGAAGTTTGCCAGAGTTCGTTAAGAAGATCGGAGCTTGCCAAAAGAGCTTGTCGGAACTCACCAAGAAGATCGTCGTGAAGTCCAGGAGCTTGTCGGGAGTATGTTGGAAGATTGCCAAGAGTTCGTCGGAAGTCTGCCGGAAGTTCACTGGAAGAAACCTAGACTTATCGGACTTGTTTTGTTTAGAATATGTCTTAAATGAAATAGTTAGCATGTAATTAGGGATAGGTTTGGGAGGTAATCCCACTAACCCTATTAGGAGCTAATTAGGCTCGTAAATAGATAGGTTTAGGCTAGATTCAAGGCCCAAACAAGTTGCTGAACCCAGTCTGGTAGTGGCGCCGCCAGACTGGGGTAGTGGAACCGCCCAGGGCTTAGTCTTCCAGAAGCCTGGGTGGTGGTATCGCCCAAACTGGGCAATAGTACCACCAGGTAGTTATTAACTGCCAAGCGATAGTATCACTAGATTGGGCAATGGTATTGTTGGGATCGAGAGTGGCACTAAGAGGGGGGGGGGTAAATTAGTGCACGGATAAAGACGACAAATTTCGATGATTTTGAAAACTTCATACAACAAAAGATAATTCGTTTCAACAAAAACGTATTAGAGAAATCGTATCGGAAAAGCTCTAACTTAAAAATGTTTGCAAGTGATAATGAAGCAGAGCATCAAATCAAATAGAAAGGTTTTGCAGCAAAGTAAATAACAAGAATAGAAATGTAAACCCAGATTTATAGTGGTTCGGTCATACGACCTACGTCCACTCCTGATTCCTCTTCGCTTGAGGCCACCGACTTTTCCACTAGCTATCCTCATTCCAATGGGTGAGGACCAACTTTCTTACAGCACTCTCCTTTTGACGGGCTTAGGAGGTAACCCTTACAAGTACTCTCTCCTGTCTTTTAACTTGAATACAAGTGAAGTCTAGAAGAGGGGATTCTAGAAAGAATTCTACAGTGTTTTCTTGTTTTCAAAGTGTATGTGCTTGTATGTTCTAACCAAGGATGGAGGGATTTTTATAGGCTCCAATTTGATTCAAACTTGGAGCAAAAAAACTTCCCATCTCGATTTTTCAGGATATTGGGGGTACCACCACTTGAGAGACTAACATGGTCAGTGTACTGGGCGGTACCACTGCCTAGCCAACAATGCCACCGCCCCAGACTACTTGGGAAGCTGGACCTGGGCGGTGCCATCGCCTTAGTCTAGTGGTGCCACCGCCAGACAGTGTCTATCACTCCTGGTTGGGCCTTAAACCCGACCCAAACCGATCCAATACTAGGCCCAGTTGGCCCCTAACAGGGTTGAAAGATTAATTAATACATAATCTTAATCCTAATTATGTGCTAACTATGAAATTAAAGATATTTCCTAAGCTATTACAAAGTTCAGAAAGTCAAGATTTCTACTAGCGAGCTTCCGGCGAACTTCCGACGGTCGTCTGACGAACCCTCAGATACCATTCTACGGACTTCCAACAAGCTCCTAGACTTCACGATTGATCTTGGCAAGTTTCGACGAGTTTCTTCGGCAAGCTCTGATCTTTCTCGGCGAGCTCCGCGAACTTTCGACGAACCTTCCGGCGAACTTTCGAAAACCCTTCGGCAAACTCCCTACTCGTTCTTGGCCAGTTTCGGTAGCACTCCCGACGAATCTTCGGACTTCCATCGAACTCTCGAACTCCCAATGATTCTATCATACTTGACTATGGCCTTTATTTTGCTTTACATCTTCATCATTATTATAGTTAATCCTGCATACAAAACTTAACTCTACTTCGATCTAGTCAGTTATTATAACGCGAATTAACATTCTATTGCCCAAAACGTCATTGGTTAGTGCTTCGTCCACTTCTTCGGCGCATCGTCCTCTCTTGCGGCCTATTGCCTAATCGACGGTTGACCTCCGTAACCTTGATATCTTTGGCGCAACACTACTCTTCTTGGCCCGATGCTTGACGTCTAAAGCCTTCTGCCAATTATCGACCGGACCTCCGGCTCGACGTCTAATATCCTGACGTGATTTCCTCCGGTGCAACATCAATTCCTCCTGCGTCAATTGTCTAATCCTGATCGAGTAGACCTGCGTCACTCAAAACACAGTTAAACAATAAAACATAATCAATTAGTTTCATCATCAAAATTTGAGACCTAACAATCTCCCCCTTTTTGATGATGACAACTAATTGATGACTGACGGAGTTAACGTTAACTCCTCAGAGTTTAACCAAACTCTCCCTATCAATATGCCATTGATAAAATACTTAGATTATCCCAAATCTAAGCAACATGTATCAAAATCATGTTGTCAAAAACATCATGTAAATATGTAAAATATTCAATCAACATTACATTGCATGAAGTCATCAGTCTACTTCTCCCCCTATGTCATCAACAAAAAGGAGAAGTAGAATTTTAGCTAGTTTAAAAAATATGCAAGTTGTATAATTATACTAAGATTTATCACATTTAGGCATTGATTTGTAACACAACATTCAATCGTAGCAAGTTTTAAGTTTTAGTATAATAAGTTTTATTTGCTTCTTGTGCAATGTTGTACTTTGCTTCTCTTAGGATTGCAAGTTAGCAATTTGTTGGTAGTGTCTATGATAGCAAGTTCTTTTGAGCTAGCAAATTTTTCATTTGGGTGTGCAAGCTAGTAAAAATTTCTCCCCCTTTGTTTATGTTAAAAAGAAGGGAAGAGTACAATTCTTTTCCCTTTACATGAATGCTTTGATCATAACAAATTTACATTATGAATTTTTAACATATCAAGTCATGAATTTAAGGGAGTCATAAATCATGATACGAGGGAAATTGATGATAAGCAAGCAAGCAATAATGATAAGCTAGCATACTTTACAATACGCAAGCTTGCTCCCTTTCAATTCTTCTCTTTTGCAACTAAATTTTCTTTTTGTAAGCTATCAACTTTTTGTTTACAATGAGCTAATAATTTTTGTAAAATTTATAACATTTTAAACATGAAAGCTCATGAGTTTAAAAAATAATATAATTTTATAATTTTTTTCTTCTCATTTCGAGAAGTGTAAGTTTTGCCTTTTTGTAAGTTCTAGCTAGTGATGCTTGCCACTTTCTCTTGTGATACACAAGCTAGCAAACCCTTCTCCCCCTTTGTTAATGTCAAAAAGAAGGAACGATATAGTTTTCTTTCTTTTTGCATAATTTAGAAAATAGTTAATATCACATAATGCATACATGGCAAAGAAATCATGTCATTTCTAAGTCAAGAAAGATATGAAATCAAAGCTCATGACTCATTTGAAAAGAAATAGCACAAAGAGTAACTTGATTCATAGGAATTCTCATCAAGATCACATTTCATAAGAAATTTCAAGTATAAAAGATCAAGTAGTAGCCATATTTCTTGAAATTTCTCAAGTCAAGATGTCAAAAAAGTTCATGATTCGATTGAAACAAAATCTCATTCAAGTTAATTCTTCTCTTTTGCAACTAAATTTTCTTTTTGTAAGCTATCAACTTTTTGTTTACAATGAGCTAGTAATTTTTGTAAAATTTACAACATTTTAAACATGAAAGCTCATGAGTTTAAAAAATAATATAATTTTGTAATTTTTTTTTCTCATTTTGAGAAGTGTAAGTTTTGCCTTTTTGTAAGTTCTAGCTAGCGATGCTTGCCACTTTCTCTTGTGATACACAAGCTAGCAAACCCTTCTCCCCCTTTGTTAATGTCAAAAAGAAGGAACGATATAGTTTTCTTTCTTTTTGCATAATTTAGAAAATAGTTAATATCACATAATGCATATATGGCAAAGAAATAATGTCATTTCTAAGTCAAGAAAGATATGAAATCAAAGCTCATGACTCATTTGAAAAGAAATAGCACAAAAAGTAACTTGATTCATAGGAATTCTCATCAAGATCACATTTCATAAGAAATTTCAAGTATAAAAGATCAAGTAGTAGCCATATTTCTTGAAATTTCTCAAGTCAAGATGTCAAAAAAAGTTCATGATTCGATTGAAACAAAATCTCATTCAAGTTAATTCGTCAACTCAAGACTCATAATCAAATTATCATTTTTAAGATTCATAACATGAATAACGTTATTACCATATCATCAAAATCTCATTCATAATTCAAGTGATTCACAAAATATCATGAATTTATCACTTGTCTTTTATTTGAAAAATATGAAACTTTAGAGAAAGAGAGATGTTCAAGAAATATGCATTTCTCTTTTAGTGATTTGCATTGATTTTGTATAAACATGCCTTTATCTTTTTATGTCGAATAGAAATAAGCATGAACGTTTAAGACGTAAAGGCAAAATTTCATCTTAAAAATCATTGAGTTAAAGCATGATAACAAAATTTTTAATATTTTCATTTCATCATTATCTATGATGATTTCATAAGGTATTTTTAATGAAAGCCATCATCATATAAATTCGAAATGTAAGTTTTGTCATTAAAGTCATCAAGATCAAATGCATCAAAATCTTTTATTAGAAAATTTTATTAAGAGCAACGGAGATGGTTTACAAGTAAGCATGTTCTAGTCTTTTTCTACTAGATTCATGTATCATCATATAGATCCAAAAAATAAGTTTCAAGAGAAATCATTAAGACCAAACGCATGATACACTCATTTATTTTCAAAGTATTTATCATGTTTATTTTCATGAGATTCACAAGATTGGTAAAATGAATTCATTAATCTTAATAGGATAGAAAGTATATTTCCATTTTATGCAATTGATTTCATGTATGCATGTTCAAGTCTTTTATGAAAGCATACATCAACATTCAAAAATGAGACATAAGTTTCGTCATAAAGCCATCAAGACTAAACACATAAAAAATAAAACATCATGATAACATATTTTAAATTTTTATATATTTTATTTTATGTGGTTGATCTCATATAAGCATGTTCTAATTTTTATGTAAAAACCATGTATTATGTTGAAAGTGAAATAATCAATATGTTTGCTTTTATCTTTGAATCATATTTGGTGTGCAAGCATTATTTTGAAATATGTCATTAATTTATTGTATCAAAAACCATACATCTTGTTTGAAACCAAAAGCAATATAAAACATCAAGATACACATACTGTTGAATCTCAGATTTTGATGATGAAACTAATTGAGTGTGATTTGTTGTCTAACTGCGTATTGAGTTACGCAGGTCTACTATCGATCATGATTAGACAGTTGACGCTGGAGGAATTGACGTTGCGCCGGAGGTGATCACGTCAGGATATTGGGTGTCGAGCTAGAGGTTCGGTCGACTATCGGCAGGAGGCTTCGTACGTCGGGCATCAGGCCAAGAAGTGCGGAGTTACGCCATGGATATTGAGTTTGTTTGTGCAGGAGTAACTACGAAAGGGATGAAGACGTAAAGTGAAATCAAGGGCCGAAGTCAAGTGTGATGGATCATTGGGAGTGCTGCCGGAACTGGCCGAGAACAAGTAGGGAGCTTGCCGAAGGGTTTTTGGAAGCTCGCTGGGAGATTCGTCGGAAGTTCACGGAGCTTGACAAGAAAGATCGAAGCTTGCCAACGAAGCTCGGGGGAACTCGCCAAAATCATCGTGGAGTCCGAGAGCTTGTCGGGAGTCCGCAGGATGGTTTTCAGGACTAAGTTCGCTAAGCTCGGCGGAAGAAGACTTGACTTGCGGACTTTGTAATAGCTTAGGAAACTCTTTAAAATTCATAGTTAGCACGTATTTTGGGTTAGGATTAGATAACCCAAAGTGGAGGCCCATTGGGCCTTGATTAGATGAGTTTGGGCCAAAATTTTGCTGCACTCTGGCCCAACCGCAACTGGGGGCTTACGTGCATGCATAAAGCATCGTAGCATGCTACTACAGCCGGCATCAGAGTCTGCCATCAGAGCAGTTATCAGAAAGGTGCAGTAGCACTCACTTACCGGGCAAAAGAGCACCGCTCTCGGCCAGTCGATGCAAAGCGCGGCACTGGGCTTCGTGACGGGCCATCGATCGACATGCCAGTGTGGCACCGCTCACCACTGTAATATCGAACTCCAAATTGATTTCAAATTTGGAGCCTAATTTTGAATCTACTTTAGATTTATAAATACCCCCCCTTTCTCAACTGAAAGATAACCTTTTTGAGCAAAAATTCTCAAGTCTTGAGCTTTTGTAGAGTGTTGAAAGGTCTTGTTCTTGCTAAGTGTTCACCTTCTTCTTTTCTTGAGAAATCTTGTACAAGTGTGAACATCTTGTAAAGGGCTGTAAAAGGGGTATTTGATCCTTCCCATTCAAAGGATTTGATAGTAGAAGAAGGGAGCCTCAACGGAGAAGGCTTCGGAAGTGGATGTAGGTCACTTTGACCGAACCACTATACATCGCTGCGTCTTGATTGTGTGTGTTTAAATTTCTATTTTACTTTGCTGCAAGCCTTTACTTTACTTGCTCAACTTCCTTTTTATCTTTGTACGCATGCTTTAAAGTTAGAACGCAAAAATCGGTTTCAAACGAAACGCTGTTTTCATCGTACGAAGTTTCCGAAGCTTGTTTTAAATCGCTGAAAAATCCATCGTTTTATCCACTGCACTAATTCACCCCCCCCTCCTCTTAGTGCCACTCGATCCCTAACAATTGGTATCAGAGCCACGTTTTTTCTCTTTCGGATTTACACCCGTAAGAAATGGCTCTAAATGGTTTTCAAGAGGGCTTTTCAGTTTTTCATCCACCGTTTTTTAACGGTTCGGACTACACATATTGGAAAACTCGAATGAGAGTTTTCATGCTTTCAATGAACTTGGATTTGTGGAACATCATCGAAAATGGCTTTCAACCTTCCTCTACGAACGAATGGTCAGATTTGGAGAAAAGGTTATTTTCTTTAAACGCAAAGGCTATGAATGCCTTATTTTGTGCTTTAGACAAAAATGAGTTCAACCGGATTTCTACATGCAAAACGGCTTTTGACATTTGGCGAACTCTTGAAATCACGCACGAAGGAACGAGTAGAGTCAAAGACTCGAAAGTTAATATTTTGATGCACGATTTTGAGATTTTCCGAATGGCACCAAGTGAGACTATCGATGACATGTTCTCCGTTTCTCGGATGTCATCAATAGTCTAAAAGCTCTTGGTAAATGTTTTTCGAACTTTGAACTCGTAAACAAGACTTTAAGATCTCTTCCAAAAAGATAGGATCCGATAATAACCGCAATACAAGAAACAAAAGATCTAAATAACTATCCTATTAATGAACTTATTGGGTCTTTAAAGACCTATGAAATGAGTTTCTTGGAACATTTAGAACATCATGAACATGATGAACATTTGAATCACCTTCTAAAGAACAAGAAGGTTTTTGAATATTGGACAAATGGATGCCACTTGAGTGATGACTTAAGTGATGAGGACAATGAGGACATTGAACACATAACAATGAATGTTAACAAGTTCATTAAATAAAAATTAAAAAACACAAATGAACTTGAATGGAGAAAGAGGCCAAAGAAGAAGAAGAAGGCTTGGAAAGAAGAATCAAGAAAAGAAGAAGCAAACTACGCTTTAATGGGCTTCGACAATGAGGTAAGTAACTTAACTTCCTTGAATTATTTTGAAATTACTTGATGATTTCCATGAATGCTTAACTTAGTTTGTAGGATTTTTTTTATACTTTTCTTGTGTTTTTAGAAATTAAAAAAAAAATTGAAATTATACTATGCTTTTCTTTATAGTATTTTTGAAAAGTAAACATATGAATGATGCAAGATTTGTGATAATGCTTAGGATTAATCCATGCATGTGTATCTTGATGGTTTACATTGTCTCCAAATATGATGCTTGATGATTTTATATCATGCATGAGCTTTTGAAGTAATAAAGTATCATATTGTGATGATGAAACATATTTTTCGAATTTATAAATAGATGCATGATTTTGGCAAAAATTTGAACATGGTCTTTTAACATAAAAATTGAAAGTGTGCTATCAGTTTTACATATTTGGTCTTGACGATTTTATGACTAAGCTTGTGTTTTATTTTGATACATGTTTTCATAAAAAATTTGAATATGCTCACATCAAATTGCTTAAAATGAAAATATATTTTTTTTTCTCATTCTATTGAGATGAATGAATTTATGTTATGAGTCTTGTGAATCTCATAAAAATAAACATGATGAATATTTTAAAAAATGTGCCTAATGTTTTCGGTCTTAATGATTTCTCTTGAAACATGCTCTTTGAACCTATATGAAAAACATGAGTATACTCATATCAACGTCAAATCACTTGAAATGGAACACATAAAAAAAATGAAAAATTACACTATCATGATGCTTTACGTGCAATGCTTTTGATCTTAATGGGCTAAATGACAACTTGTATTTCAAGGGCTAAGTGCAAACAATCGGGTGTGCTCCATGAAAAATGAATGTTAAATTTAAGGATTTTGTTGGCATCACATTGTTGTATATACTCATTGGCATCCTTTTAAAGGATCAATCACTAGCAATACTATTGGAGAATTTTATGAGTAAGAGATTGATTGCCAGTGTGTTCTCTGTAAGTTCTTTCATGGAGCTCGAATAGTATTCAAGTGGCCTCTTCTAAGTGTAGCTTCCATAAGTAGGGTTGAGAGAGTAACCTCATATATAGTCATCACCATGATTGCATCCTTTGAACCTTTTAGGTTACCAATGGAATTGCTAGCAAGGATTTGATTTCAAATAAATGAATGATATCTCTAATCCAAGATAATTCAAGTGTTATTGTAATGGGATCTTCAATATCTATACTCCTAAACTTGAGAGTCTCCACATCCACTCCTATAGTCGAAGCCGGGTAAGCTCTCGAGGCCAATTTAGAAAGCACATCTGCTTTTGTGTTTTTCTCATGTGGTACTTACTCAATTTGGAAGGAAATGAGGTTGGTAATTTTTTTTCACTTTAAGAAGATACTTAGCTATCACGAGGTTTCAAACTTCATAGTGTTTGTTGACTTGGTTCATCACCGTATGTGAGTCATTGTAAACCCTTAAGTTGATTACATTGTAAATCTTGCTTTAGCAAAATCCTATGAGAAGGACCTCATATTCAACTTTAATATTAGTAGTCTTGAAGCCAAAATAAGATTAGTGCAACTTACTCTTTTATGGCTTTGATAGAACCATCAATATGTAGTACTTATGGTTCATTATTTGGAGTCAATTTTATAACACAAATTATCTCGGTTATGAAGTCAACTAAAGTCTAAGCCTTTATGGTGATTCAAGGCTGGTATGGGATATTGAGCACTTTGAGATTACTCGACGATTGAAGTAGTCAGCTAGAAGTATCTACTTTCAAGAGGACTTAGTGGAGAGATTTAATAATGTGATGTGCTTGGAAAGATAAAACTTTTGGGCTATAAGTATCGAGGTGAATGCTAACTTTTCGAAGTTGAGATAATGATACTTAATATCCTTTAATGCATGGCTAGCATGGTAGATTAACAATCTTGTTTTCTTTTTCTGAACTAGCATGAAATTCATTGTTGAGAGGGTCATCGATAAGTAAAAATATATCTCTTCATCAAGTTCAAGACTCAAGAGCTATGAACGTATGAGATACTTCTTTAGCTGGTCAAATATGACCTTCTGTTAAAATTCTTTTGAATGTTTTAACACGTAGAAGAAAGGGAGGCATCTGTCATTGATTTTGGAGAGGAAGCAACTCCATGTGATGATTTGGCCAGTCAACTATTGGACCTCTTTTATTAAGGCCAAAGGCTTCATACTTAATACGGCTTGAATATTCTTTAAATTAATATTAAGACCAAGCGCTTCATACCTAATAGGGCTGGAACCTAGAAACTTACACTAAAAGCATATTTAGAGGGATGCAACTACAATTGTAACCTTTTGATCATGGCAAAGATCTCATCGAGGTCAACTAGATAGGAATTACTCATTTGACTTTTGACAAGCATTTTGTCAATATATGCTTTTATTTTATAGTCGATTTACATCTTAAATGTCTTATATACCATCATATAATAAGTAGCATATACATTTTTTAATATGAATGACATAATCTTCTAGTAATATAACTTTATATCAGTAGTGAAAAAAGATATTTTTTATAACCCAAGAATAAAAGAGTTTATTCTATATAAGTCCTACCACAACCTAATTTAGATTCAAAAAGATTTTCTTGATTCTCACATTATGGTCTGATGCGATTATCAGATGACATTTTGGATATGTCCTCATTCTAGTACCAATCTATTAAATTAACTTTGATTATTCAACACATGGATAAGGTTCAGATTTAGTTGATTCCACTTGTATACTTGTTATAAGTAGAGATATCAAGAAAATAAACGATTCAATATATGATCCTACAAGACTATAGTTAAACAAAAGCTCATTTGATTAAGTTAGTATTCGATTTGTAAGATTAAAAAAAAATAGAGATTGAGATTTTTATGGCATGTTGGGCGAATCGTTGAGGAACAAAAAGTGGATATTGAGATTTTTATGATATGTTAGGGGAACCATTGAGATAAGACTGGGTAATACCATGATTAATTATACAAGTTATTTACTATCATTGAGCATTAGGATTGTTCATCTAGTATTATGGTTATGAAGCAATGACTTGCTTTAACACTAAGGATGGCTAGCTAGCATCTCCTTCAAATAATCTTATTAGTTGTCATTCGATAAAGAGTAAGATTCGGTTGATGAATTAGTTAGGTGGACATAATATATCATTAGATTATCCACCAATCACACCCCCCATATTAAGTACATGATCCGAAACTATGTGACAATATATCAAAAAATTAAATTTATATTTTAGGTTTATATATATATATATATATATATATATTAATATTGAAGTTAAGTATTTTGAATCAATTTCAATCTAGCAAGTTAATGAATCTCTTATTATAGTTCAAATTTAATTTCATAATATTTAATTTTATTTTTTAAAAGATAAATAATTGAGGTGGAATTTGGGGTCTAGAAGGTTACGATCATCTATCAAAATCATATATTCAAAAATATATAAGTTTTCAAACCCTCAATTTTCATAAGTGGATTTGGTAAATCAATGGTTAAAGTGTGAAAAATATATGGAATAGTGCTTTGAACCTGCAATATTTGGTAAATGAATATGACAGATTTATTAAATAACTTTTAGTGATACTCAGAATATTTGAAAGATCTAAGCTAAGATTAGCACACTGAACCATAATATTTTGTTTTTCTATAATTGAATGGTTTTGTTTGATTGGAAAAATTATTCCTACGACCGAACCGAAACGTTTCACGGTTTGCTTTGATTTGATTTGGGAAATCGATTTGTTGTCGTCACCGAATCAGACGGTGTACACCACTTGAGGTGGATCCAACGGCTTCCATAGGAGACCGGAGAGCTGCCACTCTTCAGGCACTTAAACCTGTTCCAACGGAACAGCAAGCAGGAGCCATTTCGTCTCTCTCTCTCTCTCTCTCTCTCTCTCTCTCTCTCTCCACTATTTTCGCGTTCGGATCTGTTACTAGGATCATCATGGCCCCGGTGTCGGCGCTCGCCAAGTACAAGCTGGTATTCCTGGGGGATCAGTCGGTGGGGAAGACGAGCATCATCACCAGATTCATGTACGATAAGTTCGACAACACCTATCAGGTTGATCTCGGCTCTTATTCGTTCTTGTTTGGTGTACCTATCAGTTCAGCCTCGTTCTTATTTGTTCTTTTGGTGCGAAAATAATCCGAGATCTTCAGTAAACCCCGATTCCTGTGCTTCCATATACGGTCGATTAGGTTTGCTTTACTTGTGGTAATCATGGATCGAGAACGATCTGTGCTCCTTTTGATTGTAGAGTTCTGAATTAGCTTTTATTCGAATAGCATCGAGATCGGTCTGTCGTAAAAAGTTTGGTAGATCTGTGGTGGTCCAGATGGCTTTTAATATAGCGTGTTGATGATGAATTATTCTTTTGACTATCTTCCGGTGGTATTTAACTCGATTGAATTCTTTTGGTGGAGAAGACCGATTTCGGCAGAAACTCTAAGGAGCACCGCTGTATCCATTTATGTTTATGAGAATTTGCATTGATCAGTTAAATGAGCAGTATTTTTTTCTTTGTATAATTACGATAATAATTTTGGATTTAGAGAAGTGCAGAAGTAATGCTTACCGAGTATTTTACTTCAGTTCTATGTCAAGTAAAATAATTGTTAATCATTGATCGTGGATTATGATCTTGCTAGTTCTGGGTTCTAGGATGATTACCCCTATTGCATACTATTATCTGCTGCACAAAAGGCAGATGAGAAATATTGGAAACTATACATAGATGCAAATGCTTTCAAAAAATAATTTAGAATTGCAGGGGAACACGTCTGTACTATTACAACTGAGAATTAGATTCAGAAACAAATATGCGCCAACTGGTTAAGTTGAGAGAGAGTTTTTGCATGGTTTCTTTTAGGTACAATCACAGTGATAGACTACATTTTTAAGTAATCACAGAGAAACATAGAAGTAAATGATGATTTAGAGAACACAGTTGGTGGGATGAGAGTGAGAAGTGGGAGAACAGAGATATGAGGGCTTCTGGTTCCTTAATTAAGTCACACATGAAAGTCATGTATAAAATCACACCAGTTCGACTTTCCCCAGTCATGTATATGTAATGTAAGTCGTCGACAATAGCACCCGCATATTACCTTGCTAAAAGAGTCTACTTGTAGTTGTAGTTTCTTCTTGCTACAAGTTGGTTTTCTTTGTAGCGATGGGCCTATCCTTAGTTGATGATGCTTCTTTTCTACCTCTTTCTTTCAAAATTTGTCTTGTTGACTCATCCTACTGCCACATCCAGATAATATTAACTTACCAGCCAGATTTACGAACCTGCTTTCCTCTCTATGTATTTGGTTCAAGATGCATGTTAGATGTGGTAAATAGTGTTAAAGTTGTGTTTATATTAAAGGGGTTCTAACCGCCTCGTTTTTTTTTTCTTTTTCTCAAAAGGAACTTTAGAATTGAATTATGAGAAGCTTGTTATCCATCATTTTCATTTTTTTTGTTTCTCTGCCATGCTTACATTTATGTGTGCACAAAGATTCCTTCTTCAGCAAGAATCAAGAAAAGGTGGTCATGTATAAACTTTTAACACTTTTAGAATTCCCCTTGAATGCACCATAGCCATCAATTTTACTTCACATATCATGATGTATTGTGAAGCAAATTTGCTTTACACAATTTGTTAATTATAAACTCTCTTGTGTCTTGACTCTGGAAGTCATATGCACACTCTATTACTGGGGAATTAAACCTGTATGATTTTTTTGAATGATCAGATGTTTTCAAATTTTCAATGATGTTCCACTGGCAACCACCTGCTTCTACAAGTTAATCACTTAATTATTCAACCTTTGGCAACACAATTGATTGGTTCAGATGGTAGCTTCTGTATTCTATTTATGTATATGCACTGGAACAGATTTGTAGTTTCTTGTTATAATGACCCAAGTGCATACTGTCATTTTAAAGTAAATGATATTGGATATTTGAAAATTTGGATAGGAGATGGAGTCCCTGGATGGCCTGTTAAGAGTTAAAGAAGAGACTAAATACCCTTTAAATGTTATAGCTGGTTTAACATGTTTTGAGATTGCTTATAATATTTACCTCTTGGTAATTCGCAGCTAGTCTTTTGGGATTGGTCAATTGGCCCATGTTGCCGTACTTGTTCTTTATTTTACCCACTCGCATGGTAAACAGAATTAATTTTTCTATTGCTCACAATAGACTAACTAATATATCATTGAAATTTTGCCTAAGCAGGTTCAAGTCAGTGTTTATATTCTCCTTTTGATTTTTTTCCTGTCATTCCTGATGCACTAACATGATGAACAGGCTACGATTGGCATAGATTTTCTATCGAAGACTATGTACCTTGAAGACCGAACAGTCAGACTGCAGCTCTGGTAGTAGTTTCATCACTGCTACATTTTTAATTCTATGCTTTTGTCCTTGCACAATGTCCATTTACTACTTCCATATGACAATGCTTGACACAAATGTTTAATCTTTTTTATCTTCATTATTTTACATTACTGTTCCTACATTGCATCTTGACATGGGAAGCTGGATGTTTGTTGCATTGATTGTAAAAAAAAAAATGTTTTACTTGTTTTTCATTTTTTTCTGAAGTGAAATTAAACTGTTAATAGATCTACCATTATTAACAAACCTTCTGATTTATTATCATATCTTAGAATCGGAATTTCAAGGCAAGTATTTATGGTCTGGAAACAGCACAAAAAGGACCATATTCTAGTGGGAAAATACATCGTAAATTTAAACTCATTGGATATGAGGCAATTCCTAGGACATGCACTAGAAACTTTGTTCTTTGAAATAAATACTTCAGAAATTTCCTTTTTTACTAAAGGATTTTCTCTTTACAAAGTCCATGTTTTTCTTTTTTTACCTCTTTACATAATTCTAATATCTCACTTCTAATCATACTTAGGGACACAGCTGGACAGGAAAGATTTAGGAGCCTCATCCCAAGTTATATTCGGGACTCCTCGGTTGCAGTCATTGTATATGATGTAGCAAGTATGCTTCTTTGGTAACTCTTGCTTGGTATTCTGTAAATCTAGATTGTGCATTTATATTTTTCAAAGGACTTGACTAATTATTTACCCACTATTTTTATTCTGATAACTGATCAATTAGAATGTAGATATAATCCAGATTCATGTACTATAGATCTTGTTATCCTGTTAGTTTATATAATTCTGATACTATATTGGTTGTAGGATCTTTAATTTATTACCTCTTATTTGCATTGTAGGTAGACAATCCTTCTTGAATACTTCAAAATGGATTGAAGAGGTTCGTACGGAGAGGGGAAGTGACATTATCATTGTCCTTGTTGGAAACAAAACCGACCTTGTTGACAAGAGGTGATTCCCCTGCCTTCCCACCTCCTTATGGTTATTTATGATTTGAGTGCCTTTCTAAAGACAGGTTGTAAAGCAAACGTCCAATGTATGACCAATACATGATCATAATAATTGGTCAAATCCATATACAACATAACGGTAAGACCATTGATCAGTAGTAAGCATGATGCAATCTGCAATCATCACAAATTAAGAAAAAACCTCTCATGAGAGAATGAAACTATGAAAATATGGTATGGACAGTTACATTTTTAGCATTAGAAGTCAAACACCACCGTCAGTTCTTTGACCATGAATAAAAACTGGCAAATTTTATAATAATAAGTACTAATGTGAATAACCAATGGTAACAAATTGAACATCATATAGAATTGTACAATAGACTAGAAGTCATTGGCTAATTCTATTCTCATCTTATCATCAATAGAAGCTGGTTCTGTCCGAAACTAGTTTAAAACATGAAACAGGTTTGCTTTTGAAACTTTTCTCATTGTTTATGAGCATTTTTTAAAAACATTTTCAGTATGCTTGCTCGAGTTTTCAGTCTTATTAATTGATTTGTAAATCCTGGTTTATATATAGAACTTCTATATTTTTCTTATTGTGGGTCAGGCAAGTTCCAACAGAGGAAGGAGAAGCTAAAGCACAGGAACTTGGTGTCATGTTTATTGAAACAAGCGCAAAAGCTGGCTTCAATATAAAGGTACATTTTTTTACTTGAAAAAAAATTATCTTTCTTTCTCCATGACCAGAAATGTGAAAAAAGAAATTTCAAAATGACAACATTATTTATTTGCTGAAGCAAAGAGGTGTCCAAAAACCAATAAGCCTGCAGAGGCATTGGATGTGTGGTTGAATGTTATGGTTTCCTTGTCTGTAAAGATTCATTTTCTGAGGTGTAAAACAATCACCTCCTCAAAGTACTTTAGATAAGTGAACTTGAGAAAGAGATGTTAAGCCAAACAGGATGTCATCTTTTCGTACCCAGTCGGATTGAGGCCCTAACAGTGTGAGAGATTACTACGGAAACTAACAGGATCACTTAGTCAATTACATGACAAGCTACTGAATCCATTTACCTTTTAAGTTTTCCTTTTTTTTTTTTTGTTGTTGTTGTTTGGTTCATATTTCTCTGTGTGGTTTTTGGTTCTTAGTTCTTTCAACCTATCTATCTATCTACCTATAATTCACCATCAAAGGGATTACTAACAGCTGCCTCGGTCTGTTCAGGCTCTGTTCCGAAAGATAGCTGCTGCTCTTCCAGGGATGGAGAATCTTTCTTCGGCAAAGCAGGAGGACATGGTGGATGTAAACTTGAGGTCATCAAATGCGAATTCATCCCAATCACAGTCCCAGTCTGGTGGTTGTAGTTGTTGAGTTCATCCATAATTGTTTAGGTTGTTATTGAGGTGGTGTATTTTACTGAGCTTTCTATCAACTCACAAACCGCGTGAGCCTACATAGGAAAGGATGTTTTGATGAGGGAGAGATGCATGAACTAGTCTCTATGTTCGTCATATCTGGTTCTAGGTGAATACATTTGCGAGAAGATGCATTGCTCGAGTCTAAAACTAGGAACATTGGTTAAGTTAGATTGGTAGCCATATCACAGTTGACTTAAAAGAAAAGAATCAGTTAAATAATTGGATTTTGATGAAGGAGATTAATGCAGGAAAGAAGACGGGATAACCTCTACAGTATTCATTCACGTGGAGTTGGCGTTTGTGAGGTATCCTTTTGATGTGTCAAACTTCTCTTTCGGTCTGTGCTTAGCTTTTTCTTGTCCCTTTAGTCTTGCTGCTACGAAAGAAATTGACATTTCTGTGACTATTTTTCATATCCTTATGTGACCGTGGGATATGCATTTGTTTCTGTGAACTTTTCTGATAAGCGAGAATACTGACTCTTAAAACAAAATGAAGAAATGCATCCCAAAGGAATTCATCAAATTTTATTGGAGCTAACTCTCACACAGAATTACAAGGATTTATTTTTTTAATTTTCTGATGCAGATGCACGAAATTTATTTTAATTCTGTTATTCCGGGAATTAATGACGCAACGGGAAGCAAAAGGCGACGGTTGACTGGCGCAGAACCGTTACCTAACGGGGACGAATTCGGCCAGCTTCAGCTGTGGATCCGCTTACGGGAACGGGCCCCCGGTGGACGCACGTCGGCGGTGGTGCGGGCCTAGCACGGAGAACCCGATCTCCTCCATCCGGGACGGCCGCCGGGAGTAGCTCGCGATCATCAGCGGGCTGAAGCAAGTGGCGAACCTTGTCAGATCGGCGCGGTCGCGGTCGCCGTCGCGGTCGCGGCGGTTGTGCTCCCCCCTCGGCTCCCTCATCGGTGGCCGCTTCCGATGCCACGACCGGCACGGAGACTTGGCATCGTACCGGAACTCAGGCTCCGGGTCCCGGCCCGGCCATGCCGTGGCGTCTTCCGGGGAGTACTCGCTCGACATGTTCTTCTTCCGGCGGCCACGGCGGAGCGCAGAGAGCCAAGACATCGATTTCCGGGGCTTCCTGTCACGGTCGCCGGGTCCGTGGCAGCTGAAAAGGGCGGAGACCACGGAAGAGTACTGCCGCGAACCGGCGGCGGTCCCGCGCGAAGCGTAGGGGGAGACGGAGCGGGGGAATGGGAAGGGGAGAGGCGACGGGTGCTCCGCAGAGGAGGCCGCCTGCCCGGGGGCGGTGATGGCGAGGAGGCGCTCGCGGAGGCAGGAGGCGCAGACGCCCACACCGGCCTCGAAGGGGTGCCTCTCGCACTTCATCTTCCACTCGTCTCACCACTAAAGAAGAAGAAGAAGAAGAAGAGATCGAAAAGGTCGGATCTGTTCTTCACGAGTTCGCTTCTGATTGTATTCTATTCATCTCTTTCACAGCAGCAAAAGCCATTCTTAATTGGCTGACTCTTCCCGGGGAAGACGAAGCTTATTTTGGTTAGAAGCTTCTCAGACGTCGACACAAAACAAACCACGGGGGATGTCGACCATAAGCCTTCACATCAAGCAAATAACGTGGAACTTACGGGTCGATATTTGATTGACTTTTGGGTGTGCGTGTGGTCAGCTAACACAAGTCAAAGTCTCTGAAGCCATTTACAAGTTTCGTCAAACAAACAATCTCAGAACCAGATTAGCTCTGGTCCTTTACCAACGTAATTCCATCAGCTCTGGAGTTCTTCGACCAAGTCACAATGAAATTAAAATTTCTCGAGAGTAGTCTACAAGGCAGACCACAGCTTTCACAATAACTTCCATCTCTTGTGAACAGCACGCACTGTCACAGACTTCGACGACCGACCGACCGAGGGAGAATTCCGTGCAATGCGTTTGCATGATTCCAACGCCAATGTCGTATTAGTCGACGGAATGCTTCGCACTCATCTTGGTTGTGGACCTTTTCTATTTTTTGTTTTTCTTGTGTTTGCATCTCACATCCATTGATGTGTCTGCACTGACCAGCTACCTTCCGGAAGCCCTTTCTTCCATCACCTTCAGCAGAATAATAATAATAATAATAATATTATTATTATTATTATTATTATTAATAACTAAGTTAAAATTAGAAGACTCCATGTTGAGTCTGTGATTAATTTTGATCGGAGCATATCGGGTCCTGTTATGGATATTAAATGTGACGTGACACCCGATCCTGGGTATTACGCCCGGATGACGTAATCGTCCCTCCTACGCTCTTTACTCCGATTTGATTGCTCTTCTCGCCTCGCCCCAACTACACGCAGTTGACCACGCCGATGCGAAGTCGTCCGTATACCGCAGCTGAGCGGGCCATCAATCCGTCTTAAGGCGAAGGGGTAAGGCAGGAGAGGGGGAGGTGGGTAGACTCTGAACTCTTCTATTATTTGGGAACCGGCCGACGGGACAGGCGTCGGAGGGTGGGCGAAGCACCCTCGACTCGCCTTTGCGAGTTTCGCTCCGACGACCTTGGCGGCGCCTCGGGGCCTAGCGAGGAGCCATCGACGGGCGAACCATCGAGACGACCTGGTTCCGGTTCTCGCCACGCCCGAGTCACGGTAAAAGTTGTTTACACTAGATTGGCGCTAGAAGGAGGGCCCTTTGTGAAGGACTACACTCCGTCAAGCGACACATGGGCGAAGGTTGCCTCGGGAGGCACCCCGTGAGGCCCCACTAACCTCCGAACCCTGGAGGGGCGATCCGCCGCGAGCGCTCGAGTTTATTTGCGACTCAGACTCCACCGCGAGCCGGTTCCCGCTTCTCCCCGTCACGCGGAGGCCTTTCGGACCTATCCCAACAGCAAATCGCAGTCGTCCTCCGTCGCCCGGGAGGCGGGGCCGAGCCTCGACCGGGACCTCTCCCCGGCCTCATGGCGCCCCACGGCATCTTCCCGACTTCCCGCCGTTCGGATGGAACCGGTTCTGCATCCGCGGCGGTGTCCTCGATTCGGTTTATTTCGAGCTCCGCTCTATTTCCGGCGCTGGATGAGGTGCAAAGGGCCGTAAGTCAAAGAGGAGCGGAGGAGCCCCAGAGTCCCGTTAGCGACATGCGGGAATACTGGTGCCCTTGAACTTTCGCCTCCCTCCATCGACCTTTATGATGGAGTCGGTGATCGGCGGACCATGTTGCGCAGCTCGATGTCCCTATATGAAACCTCGGACGCCTTGATGTGCCGGCGTTCCCACCGCGTTGAAAGGGTCGCTCGTGCATGGTATAGCACTTTAAAAAGCGGCGGTGACATCCTTTGACAGCTCGAGACTTAGTTACATTTTTGGCGTTCTCACGGCGAAGCCTTGTCGCACTCCTCACGGTTTGAAGCAAAGGAGGGCGAACCCTCTCCCACTTTGTGCGTAGGTTTACCACGATGCGGGAGTTATCGGCGCTCACCCATCGGGATGCGTTTATGATAGGTGCGACCCTCAAGGTTTCTGTCCTTGGTGGAGCGACCCCGCGTCCATCGGAAATGTTTCAATGGCGCGAGTCAATATGTGGCGGCGAGACCTGGATGTCGGGAGAAGGAAGAACGTTCAAGGGCATTCGACTCCCTCCGGCGGAGCAGGCTAGCGGCGATCCCGCTCAGGACGCCAGCGGGCATCCCGACCAATACGCGTTCGGCTGCCACCTCCCCCTTGAACGCGTCGCGACGCAAATATTTCTCCGGATAAAGGCGGGAATGCTCAAGCCTCCCGCGATGAAGGGCGGCGAGCTGGCGATCATACCGATATTGCGCTTCCATCGGTCAGCGGGCGCACGAGCAATGCCATGGAGCGGCAAATTGAGCGATCCGAAGGGTCGCCAGACCAATACCTCGTCGCGGGAACCCTCCCTGCATCCGAAGGCCGGTCGACGCTCGGCGTAATTATAGGGGCCGCCCGCCGGAGCATACGCCTCGGGGCGAAGCTTACGCCGTGCGCAGAACACCCTCCCCTCAGCAGATCACTTTCCCCTCGGGGACACAGGAGCGTCGGAGCATGATGTCGCGTGGTGTCGGCCCGAATAGCCAATGGTCGGAAGGATTATGATCGACCGGCTCGGCCCATCCTTGGCCTTCTTGAAGTTGGGGTTGCGAAGGAGGCCTGAAGCCCAGCTCTCGGCGCTCACCGGGTTCACCGAACTCGATTTCGGGCGGGCGTGTACCGTTAACTCGGTGATTCTCGAAGACAAAACGATCTGGTGACTTTTCGTGGTCAATCTCTACGTACACGCCATCCTAGGTCGGCCCACCTCAACAAGCTAAGGCGATTATATCTACATACCACGGACCTTGAAGTTTCCACCAGCGCGGAGTTGGGAAGTCCGGGGAGATCCTCGGGAATCTAGGCGGTGTTACTTGCGATCTCCCGGTAAGAGAAAGAGAGCAACCCCTCGAAGACGCGGGCGCGCAACAACGTCCGAGTCGAGCCCAGCGATTAATATTCCGGCTGCGGGATGGCCGTCCGGCCGGCGGTGGATCGGTCGGAGGGCGATCAAGCGAGCCCAACTTATTAGCCTCCTCTGAAACCGTCTTCAGGCGGCCGACCTCCGAGAATCGATCCGGAATTTTGCAACACCATGCATATTTCCCGGCCCGCCCGTGACAAAGACCCGCTCGAGCTCGGCGCCAACAAGTGCAAATGGAGGTCGGCGGGTTCTTGGCGTCGCTTCATTAGGAAGTCGATCCCCAATGTCCAATGTAGTCCTCTAAGCCTAATGGGGAGGATGTGTGACTACCGATCTAAATCGTTGCGAAGGACTACTTTCCCTTGCCTAGGATCGACCATGGTCGACTCAACCCGAGGCATGCTCGCTTCCTTCATGGACGCCTACTCGGATACAACCGACCGGATGGCACCGAGGATCGCCAACACACGGCCTTTCCCAAACCCAAGGGCTTATTTTTGGGTCATGCCGTTCGGATTGAAGAATGCGTGCCACTTACCAAAGGGCGGTGAATAAGGTGTTCGCCCACCAAATAGGACGGCGCTGGAAGTATGTCGCGACATGATTGTAAAAAGTCACACAGAGCCCCTTGATGACTTGCGGGAAACCTTCTCTACGCTAAGGAGATATGGAATGCGCCTTAATCCAGCTAAGTGCGTCTTCGGCGTGACATCAGGAAAGTTCCTAGGATTCATCATACACGAGAGGGGAATAGATGCCAACCCGGAGAAGATCCAAGCTCTCGTCGACATGAGATCTCCGAGAACAATAAAGGAGCTTCAATGCCTTAACGGGAGGATAGCAGCTCTGTCCCGGTTTTTGTCCCGGAGATAAGTGTCTTCCTTTCTTCCGAGTCCTCAAAGATCCAAGAACTTCCAATGGGCGGCGAATGCGAGGAAGCTTTCACGCCTGAAGCAGCACCTATCTGAACTCCCCCGCCTTACCTCGGTGTCTACACCGGAAAAGCTTAGCCTCTACCTGGCGGCGTCTCGACATGCAGTGAGCTCAGTACTGGTGAAGGAAGCCTCCGACAAACAACATCTGATTTATTACACCAGCCATGTCCTGCGTGGGCCGGAGCAACGCTATCCCCCCATCGAAAGGTTGGCATTAGCGCTTATCCTAGCGGCTCGGAAGCTACGCCCCTATTTCCAGGCCCATACGATCGAGGTAATGACTGACCAACCCTTGCGGCAAGTTCTCTCTAAGTTTGGCGTGGCGGGCGCCTCTAAAATGGTTTGTTCGAGTTCGACCTTCGCTATAAAGCGAGGCGCCATCAAAGCCCGGGCCTTGGCGATTTCATCTCAAAGTTGACTCGGGAAGCAGTCGCGAGCAAGTTTATAGTCTGCGTGGATGGGTCATCTAGCTCGAGTGCGGGTGACTCATCTGGGACTGACGGACACACTTTGAGCGTTCTCCGCTTCGAGGCCACAAACAACGAGGCGAATATGAGGTGCTCTTGGCGAGCCTCGCTTGGCGGAGATCGAGCGATCCATGTTCTCACGGATTCCCAGCGGTTGCCGAACAAGTCGACGAGAGTATGGCGCGGACCCGACCATGTCAAAATACGACCGAGGTAAAAACCCAGACCTCTAACTTCTCTCGTTTCACTTTGTCTAGAGTGCCCAGGTCCCGAGCAGGGCGGACCATCGCGAGTTAGCCGGGGCGAACCAGAACATCCGAGGTCGAGGAGCTCGCACATCGGTCGGTGGCCATCATGGAGATAGGGGACCCGAGTCGACCTCTCCACCTCGTGGATTCGGAAGTCTGAGATACAAGCGCGAGGATCCGCTGAGGATACGTCAAGCGCGGCAGCTCCGCCGAACCCGGGCATGTCTGCGAGATTGGCGACCGGCTCTGAAGGTCGTTTTCATCCCCTGCGATGCTTAGATCCCACGAGGCGAAATAATTCTCGCCGAAGTTCACGGCGGACTGTGGGGAGCATATGGGTGGCCGAGCTTTGGCCTTTGAAGCGCCAAGGCTATTCGCCCACGTTGCAAGGGCCAGGTTTTTGTCACGGCGATACACATACCGCAGCCGCCGCGACTTCCAGCCTCACTTCCATGGATTGCGGCCCTTCCGATGGGAATGGACCTTTGGCGTTCCCCGTCGCACGGAGATATATCGTGAATTGATTATTTCACCAAGTGGGTGGAAGCGAGCCCTTGGCAACCATTACGGTCGAGCGGTGAAGCGGTTCATATGGAAAAACATTGTGACCCGATTCGCCTTTGCGTTATCATCGCGATCGCGGCACCCAGTTACTCGCCGGTTTGAATTCTGCGCAAGTTATCGATCCGATTGAGGTTTAGCTCGGTGGCCCACCCTGCCTCGCCGAGGTAACTAACGATCTATCCTAGACGGGCTTAGGAAAAGGACTTGGGCTTTGATCAGTGGGTCGTGAGCTCCGAACATCCTATGGTCTTTGGACTACCCGAAGCGGCCGGCGAGTCCCCCTCACTGGCATTCGGGGTGGGGCGGTTCTGTGAGTTAGTCATTCCGGTGGAAAACTATGAAGAGTCAACTTCGACCGGGGAGTTGGGGCCTAGACTGCTCGAAGAGCGCGGGGCCAGCAGCGTATGAAGATGTTAGCGTAATCAGTATCGCGAAGCTATAATAAGAGGGCCTCGACCCTCGGGATGGGAGATCTGGTACTTGAAGTGATGACCCGCCACTTAAGGGCAAGCTTGCACCTAAGTGGGAAGGCCCTACCGTGTTACCAAAGTCGTCCGACCGGGCACGTTCCAACTCGCGACTATGACCGGACAGCAAGTGCCGAGGACCTGGAACATCCAGAACCTCAAGAAATACTTTGTTTAAGGGCCAAACAGAAGTACGCCAACATTTGACTTAGGCTATTGGAGTTAACTTAGAATCACATTGCCATAAATGGAAATTGTATTGCCAAAGTTTTTGAAGTACAAAATGAGCCCCTGGAGGGGAAAAAGTGTTACAAGGGTGAGGGAAGACCCTCCCAAAAAGAAAAGAAACAAAGTCCCTCAAGAAGCGGCTCCCGGAAGGCTGTCGTCGAAGGGAACCTCGCCGGGCATGTTCACCCCCTCGTCTTCGGGGCAGGAGGTGAAGGGATCCTCCTCAACCGCGGAACCCGGAGGGCACGCTTGGAACCGGGCTAGGGCAACCTTATATCCATACTCATAAGACACCCTGCTCCTCCGGTCTAGGCCGAGAAGGAAGCCCTCCGACTTCTTGTATTGCTCGATCGCCTCCCGGTCCCTTTCCGGACGGCTACCTTCTACCGCGGCAAGGGCCTCCCGAGCGGCCTTTGCCTCGGCCTCTCGCGAAGACAGCTTTGCCGCCAACTCCGAGGCCTCTTTTGTACGGAGGCGATTCTCTAACTTCTCCGTCCGGAGAAGCTTTTGCAGGCTGGCCTGCGACGCCGAGGCGGCCTCGAGCTCGGCGATCAGGCGCGACACTTCAGCGCCCATGCCGCCACGCTGCTCGGCGGCAGAACGCCTCGGGCGGATCCGCTCGGGCCTCCTCCGGTGGCGCAACTCGAGGTTGCGCTCGCCCGCCAGCCTTAAGCCAGCCGGCATCGTGGACCCCGATCAAGGCCGAGGTGCAGTGGAGATTCTGCACAAAAGGAAGCGTGAATAAATGACGGTGTTTACCAAGGGGATACACGTGAGGCGATGCACCACAGCGACTTGGCGATAGAGCCTCAGGAGCGTGATCCCGAGCTATGTCGGGATGAAGCGCCCCCCGGAGGTAGGTGGCCGAGGGGTCTCCCCCGGTCCACACTTTGTCCCCCCGAGACAAACCATTCCACCGGGCCACCAGAGGGTCGCTTGCCCCCCCGAAAGGGACCTCACCCATTACACGGGAAAGGAAGGGCTGATCCTTTCCCGGTGGGATCCGGCACAGATCCTTCATGGCCGGGGGATGCTGACCCTTCCCGATCGCCTGGGCGCTCGGCGGGCGATGCATCCGGACGGTCGGTCGCTCCGGCGGAAGGAGGAGCCACCAGCACCTCAAGGTCCACCACGTCTTTTGCCTTGGACCTTTTGTGCGCCATCGTTCGGCGGGGTTACCCCCGCTCGCTTGGGGGCGGCGGGCGCGGGGACGATCCTGCCGGCGTGGAATGATCACAGTTCACCATTTCTCGCGAAAGACAAAGATAAGTTAGAGGCGAGTGGTGATCACGAAGATGTGAAGCAACAATAACCTACCGAGCGCGGCTAAGCCCCTCCTCCTGCCATTTTCCGACATATTGCGGATGGCTTGCGAAGAGGAAGAATCACCTCGCTTCTTGAGGTGCGCGCGCTCCTCGGCGTTGAGTTTGGACAATGTTATCAATGGTCCGGACACCGAACCCCAACCCGGTCTTTTCGCCTGGGAAGAAGCGCCTTTTCCACCCTTTGTTATTGGTAGAGGCGCGCTAACCGGAACCCTGCCGGGCGAGCAAGGAAATATCCCCGACCCCTTGAAAAGGCGAGGCGGGGAGAGGAAAGAGGCTGCGGGTCGGGGTGATATTGGCGTAATGGCATTCCCCAGGGGAAAGCCACGGTACCGTCAAAGTTAGGGGTTATTTGTGAGGCGAGATCCGCCACAAGGATATACAAGACACAATGGTGGATGTAGGAAAGCGCAGGGCGGCCTCAGGCGTCGAGAGTCGAGGCAAAAAGCCCGGGAAGCCGGATCGGCTCGCTGCCCGGCCGGGGCGCATAGGCGTATTCTTGAGGATACTATAAGCGCCTCGGAGGATCCCACGAGGGCTCATCCGGTGTGGAATCTTGGTCGTGCGGCCACATTATGGCCTCTAAGCGCCGCGCGCCGCTTCCACTGAGGAAGAAGGCTGGAAGGAGAGAAATGATGGGGCGGCGACACGGTAGTGACGAAGGAGGAGAGGAAGAAGTAGAGGAGGAGGAGGTGGAAGGGAGAGCCATTGTGCAGCGACCTCAGTGGAGGAATCAGGCGAAGGATGGCAAGAAACAGGGCCAGGAAGAAAACTCGGAGGAAGACAAGCGGCGGGACTCGAGAGGCAGAAAAACTCCAGCGATGAAAAGTGATAGAGTGTGTGGCGGGCTCGCTATTTATAGAAAAGGCCTGCGCCCTTTAGCGCCAAGGTGGCGACGGACGCATGTGCGCCGCCACATCGCCCAGCGACATCGCCGCCAGGCGGTCAAGCGCCGGCGCAATATTAATGAGGATGTGGCGTGTCCACCGCCCGGTGAGTAACTTTCCACTGCGTGCTGCGACCTCGATTCCATAACCGCACTGGCGTGAACGGTTTTCGAAACGGCATAGCGGCGGTTCGGTTATTACGGTCTTGAGCGGTGGCTCGACCCCTTATCCCGAACGGCGGTTCGGTTATTACGGTCTTGAGCGGCGACTTGGCCATTGGTCTTCTAGGTCTTGTGCGGGCCTCGACCCCTTACGCGAACGGCGGTTCGGCAGCGAGTGTTGAGTGGTGCCTCGATCCGTTATCGAGCGGCGGTTGTTATTACTGATCTTGGCGGCGCTCGACCATTGGTTTTCTGGGTCTTGAGCGGCGGCTCGACCCCTTATCCCGAACGGCGGTTTGGTTATTACGGTCTTGAGCGGTGGCTCGACCATTGGTCTTCTAGGTCTTGTGCGGGCCTCGACCCCTTACCCGAACGGCGGTTCGGCAACAAGGTGTTGAGTGGTGCCTCGATCCGTTATCCCGAATGGCGGTTCGGTTATTACGGTCTTGAGCGGCGGCTCGACCATTGGTTTTCTGGGTCTTGAGCGGCGGCTCGACCCCTTATCTCGAACGACGGTTCGGTTATTACAATCTTGAGCGGCGGCTCGGCCATTGGTCTTCTAGGTCTTGTGCGGGCCTCGACCCCTTACCCGAACGGCGGTTCGGCAACAGGGTGTTGAGTGGCGCCTCGATCCTTTATCTCGAACGGCGATTCGGTTATTACGGTCTTGAGCGGTGGCTCGACCATTGGTTTTCTGGGTCTTGAGCGGCGGCTCGACCCCTTATCCCGAACGGCGATTCGGTTATATAGGTCTTGAGCGGCGTCTCGACCGTCGGTTTTCTGGGACTAGAGCGGCGGCTCGACCCCTCATCCCGAACGGCAGTCCGGTTATCGTGGTCTGGAACGGCGCATAGACTCCTCCGCCGGCACAATGGTTCAGTCAATTATGTCATGACAGGCAGAACCTCCGCCCGAAATCTCAGCCGGCTGCTCATATGCAACCAGGTTGCCCCGAACACCACCCCCAACCATCGAAGACCGTCCCGCAGGAGTGGCTTTTTGAGGGGGGTAGTGTTATGGATATTAAATGTGACGTGACACCCACTCATGGGTATTACGCCCGGATGACGTAATCGGCCCTCCTGCGCTCTTTACTCCCGCGATTTGATTACCCGACGTCGCTTCTCCCCTGCCTCACCCCAACTACACGCAGGGTTGACCACGGCACCGGTCTGCGAAGTCAGGTCCGTATACCACCCGCAGATGCAACCGGAAGCGGGCCATCCGTCCGACCTATTTAAGGCGAAGGGGTAAGGCAGGAGAGGGGGAGGTGGGTAGACTCTGAACTCTTCTATTATTTGGGAACCAGCCGACGGGCGAGAGCTGACTTGGGCGTCGGAGGGGTCGGGCGGAGCACCCTCCGACCCGCCTTGCTACAGGTTTCGCTCCCGACGACCTCGGCGCGCGCTGCCCCTCGGGGCCTAGCGGAAGCAGGAGCCATCGACGGGTCCGAACCATACCGAGACGCCTGGTTCTCGAATTCTACACCGCACGCCTCAGGGTTACGGTAAAAAGTTGTTTACACTAACAGGTCCAATGTTCCAGCTATAATAAATCTAGTCTAGTTTGGCTATATTTACTCCAAAATTATACTTGGGATATGTTTGACAAGAGCCTTATATATATATATATACTTAAATCAGTAAGAGAGTTTCAATAATTCTAAAATATGAGTAAATTATTGATAAGGAGAGAGAAAGAGAGAGGGCCCAATTGAAGTATCTAAGACCTTTTATAATATATCTCAATAACAAGTAGGAGAAAGTGATTATTTAATTCATGTAATAATTATACGAGGCATTGCTTGAATATGGATAGTCGATCGACCCATCGGGCATTATAATTAGTACAATGACACATCGTATTAATTTGATTGGTTGTTTGGTTTACATGTCAGGTTGATAAGATGTCCAACATAATGCTAGCAACGTTACGACATTTGATCATTTACATGTGAGACCCCCTTGCTATGATCTAATTAATTGATCTTTTTTTTTTTAGTATTTTACATCTAGAAGAGAGAAATAAGTTACCCTTAAGGGGTTGTAATTCAATAATTACTACTTGATGCAAGAGAATTTTTCTTGAATTTCATAAAAAAATATTTGTGTATCCAATTTTTATATGTCGAAGATATGTCGAATAGAACCCTTCTAGGAATTAGGTTTGTTCATTATAGGAAAAAGAAATTGTAAGAAGTTTAGTGTTAAGTGTTCGTTCAATTATTTTAAAATGAAAACGTATACATTGAACTCTTTATCTAGTTTTTATTTCGGTATCCCCTTCTCAATCTCGTGCTGATATAACGTGATTTTACAAGTTAAGTTTCTATGACTATATTTGCTTAGAGATCTTTATGTCAGAACTGTTACGTACGCCTTTATTTTGTTTTCTTAGATAGTCACATTTAATTTGCTTCTTCTTAGATTATGATGCTTCTTCACACCAAAGATAATGCTGAGCCAAGAGGAAATGGTGATAGTCAGCTGAACCTTCTCCTTGAGACAGCATGTCTAAATAGTCTCGGAAATAAGGAGTGGACTTGGTCATGAACTGCCTTTGGGTAGACTGCCTATAGATTTCAATGAATGGTTGATGATAAAGCTGCCAATAAAAATATCCATGTAAGGTGCTGATGTACCCTACTGTGTCAGATTCTTGGTTGAAGACATTTTGGCTTCTGCTTTTATGGTTATGTAACCAGTTCTAAATACATCCCTACCGATCGAACAGGTCAGCTCATAATCTACCAACTTTAGTAGACTTCACGAGTTTATATCTACACGCCTGGGGAGATAAAGCTCACTTGTGAAGATGTATTACATCCAACGTGTATTATCCACACAATAGCAATAACAACAAAGCCGTGATTCCAAACATCCAGTGTGTGTTACCCACTTGCCATTGGGCCTTCAGAAGAACATAGGAAATATATAGATTGAAAGAACTAAGTGTGTTCGCCTGTATTCACCTAATCGAAGCATGCGTGCTTATACCACTTCATAGATGAAGTGATATTAACCAGCAGCCAATATTTAATATGAGCCCAACTGATCGAGACTTTCTTACGGGCTTCATCAATCACCCTAATGAAGCAATTCTACATCAAGAAATGCATAGGCTGTTTGAGGAGGGCTTCCACTATGTTTTGTCGAGCAGACGCTGTCCCGAGGGATAGCATGTAACAATACTCCTCGTGACAATTCACTGGCTGCTGGGGAGGATAGAGCAGCAGAATCTTCAGCCTCGCCTTTCCTTGTATGTCTTCTCATGGCTTTTCTTGTGCTGTTGCTTTTATTTGTGTGCAAGTGTATGATAATGTGCTCCTGTTTTGCGATTCCCTCCAAAGACGCAGCGGCGGTGAGCTCGCGCACTTACCGTGGGGAACAGATCTCTTTCTAGAATTTTATTTAAGGTATATATAGTCGCCGTGCCATGGTTTCCATCTTAGTTGATTTCTTCGGTGGAGTTGTGGGATCAAAATCTCGTTTCTCGTTTCTCGTTTCTCGTTTCAGGTGTAATTCTCCGATTAACCACTTAATCGGGTACGAAGAAAAATTTGAATTACGGATCTATTGTTATTATTGGTATTAAATCAATAAATTAATTATCTCATTAACATCAAAAGTCTTATAGATGAGAGATGCTTTGTTAAGAATTGATTCATAGTAGTTATCAATATATTCATCAAGATCTAGATAATTCATAATAGTTATTTAAATATTTATCATGATCTAGGTGATTAGGATGGTTTCAATAACTAACTCTATCATGAGTGATATGATGGAGAATGGTTATTACCACTAGGTCCAATAAATAGGACCATAGTTCATGAAACAAGTAGAGTGTGAACATTTGGGAAAATAATTATAAGTGTTCAATATCGTTCCTCTTGTTTATAATACTACATCGGTTTACAAGATTGAAAGTATTCTCTCTTGATTGCATCGTAATATTCTGTTTGTTATTGTTTCATTGCTCCTCCAATCTCAACATTTGTGGTATCAGAGTCTTGTTTCAATCTGAACTGGGCATTATGACTTTTAATGACAATTCCATGTCTCAACCTCTTATTTCCATCTTCTCAGACAAAAGCTATAAATTTTGGAGTATTAAGATGAAGACTCTATTCAAGTCTCAAGATCTTTAGGACTTAATAGAGAATGGATATATAGATCCAGATGAAGAAACCAGGCTGAGGGAGAATAGAAAGGACTCAAAGGTATTGTTCTTCATTCAACAAGTTGTACATGAGACAATATTCTCAAAAATTACAATAGTAATAACCTCAAAGCAAGCTTGGTTGATACTTCAAAACGAATTTCAAGGCTCATCAAGGGTGATTACGATAAAGCTTCAAACCCTTCGTCGTGAGTTTGAAATTTTGTTTATGAAAAGTAATGAATCAGTGAAAGATTTTCTTTCTCGAGTGACTGAAATTGTTAGTCAAATGAAATCTTATGATGAACATCTTCATGATCATATAATTGTTGCAGAAGTTTTGAGAAGTTTAACTCTGAAATTTGATCACGTTGCTGTCGCAATTAAAGAGTCAAAAGATCTATCTACATATTCATTTGATAAACTAATGGGTTCCTTGCAAGCACACGAAGCAAGGTTGAACAGATCATTTGAGAAAAGTAAAGAAAAAATATTTCAGATTAAGAGGGAGTCTTCTACTTCAAAAGAAGACAAAAATTCAACAGGAAAAGGACGTGACAGAGGAGGATTTCGTGGTAGAGGAGGATTTCGTGACAGAGGAGGATTTCGTGGTAGAGGAAATGGAAGAGGAAGAAGACAGCATGATGAACAAAAGCAATCAAATTATGATCAGAAAAACTATAAGAATAGAATTCAATACCACTATTGTAAAAAGTTTGGTCACATGAAAGCAGATTGCTGGAAAAGAGAAAAGCAAGCAAGCTATGTGGAGGAAAATAAAGACAATAGTAAGTTGTTTATGACTCATTCATATGTTAATGATATCTCAAATGATATTTGGTTTTTAGATAGTGGATGTTCTAATCATATGTCAGGCATAAGATCAATATTTAGAGATATTGATGAAACTCACAAGTTGAATGTTAGACTTGGAGACAACAAGCAAATCCAAGTGGAAGGAAAAGAAACAATTGAGGTGAAAACAAGTCAAGGAAAGGTAAAATACCTTGATAATATTTTCTTTGTTCCTAGTTTGTCACATAACTTGTTGAGTGTTGGACAACTTATAGATCATGGATATTCAGTTATATTTGATGATGGTTCATGCATCATTAAAGATAAAAAATCTAGTTTGATTATGGTAAAGGTTTGCATGATGCTCTAGTTGCAACTCAAAAGAATGAGTCTAATTTATGACATTTAAGATATGGACACCTTAACATTAAGGGCTTAAGGCTGTTAAAGCAAAATGAAATGATTTTTGGATTACCCAAAATTAATACACTTGATGTATGTGAAGGATGCATTTATGGCAAACAAAGTAAAAAATCATTTCCTATTAGAAAAGCATGGAGAGTATCTGATTGTCTTGAATTAATTTATGCTGATTTATGTGGACCTATGGATACAAAATCGTTTGGTGGAAGTCGATATTTTTTATTATTTACTGATGATTATAGTCGCATGAGTTGGGTATATTTTCTAGAAATGAAGTCTGAAACATTTGATAATTTTTGAAAATTCAAGGCACTTGTAGAAAGGTAAAGTGGTAGATGCAAAAAGACACTTCGGACAGATAGAGATGGTGAATTTCTATCTAATGAGTTTAATTCTTTTTGTGAAGAAAATAATATTCACAGGGAATTGACAGCTCCTTATACACCGGAATAAAATGGTGTAGCTAAACGTAAGAATCGAACTATCGTTGAAATGGCAAGAAGTTTGCTTAAAAGAAAACATCTTCCAAATCAATTTTGGGTAGAAGCAGTTGCAACAGCAGTTTATTTATTGAATATTTCACCAACTAAGACTGTTATGAATCGAACTCCCTTTAAGGCTTAGTATGGTATAAAACTAAGTGTAAACCATCTAAGAATTTTTGGTAGTATTGCTTATGCTTTAGTGAATTCACAAAATCACCATAAGCTTGATGAAAAATCTAAAAAATATATTTTCATTGGTTATTCCTTATAATCCAAAGCATATCGATTGTATAATCCTATTAGTGGCAAAGTTATTATTAACAGAAATGTTGTGTTTGATGAAAGGGCAAGTTGGAATTAGGAGTCAAAAGAAGGTGAAACACAAACTCAGATTCCGATAGAAGTAGACACTCCACAGAATCAAGTAACAGATCCTGCTCTAATAAGTTCATTATCAACCTCACCTAGTAGCAGCTCAAATTTTGATTCCTTAGATGAATCCCCTCCAGGAAAATTCAGATCACTAATAGAAATTTATGATTCAACATTTGCTTTATTTATTTCAGATCCTACAATTTTTGAGGAAGCAGTTGAAAAAGAGGAATGGAGAAAAGCAATGAAGGAGAAAATCAAGTCAATTGAGAAGAATGAAACCTAGGAGCTAATGAATCTACCAAAGGAAAAGAATGCTATTGGATTGAAATTGGTGTTCAAAACAAAATATATTACAGATGGAAGTATCCAAAAGCATAAAGCTCGGCTTGTAGCAAAAGGATATTTACAGCAATAAGGTATTGATTTTGATGATACTTTTTTTTTAGTTACTAGATTCGAAACCGTGAGAACTTTCTTGGCTTTAGCTGCTCACTTGGGTTGGCATGTTTATCAATTTGATGTGAAATCTACATTTTTAAATGGAGATTTACATGAAGAGGTTTTTGTTACTCAACCTGAACGTTTTTTTGTTAAAGGACATGAAGAAAAAGTGTGTAAGCTAAAGAAAACTCTTTATAGGTTTAAACAAGCTCCGAGGGTATGGTACAGTAAGATTGATTATTATTTTTATTAAAATGGATTTAAGAGGAGCAATAATGAACCTACTCTTTATCTAAAGAAGGAAGGTGAACATAATATTCTAATGGTTTGCCTTTATGTTGATGATATTATATATATGGGTTCATCTAACTCTTTTATGGTAGAATTTAAAAAATTCATGATGAATAAGTTTAAAATGTTAGATCTATGTCTACTGCACTATTTTCTTGGGTTGGAAGTGAAGCAAGGATCAGATGAAATTTTTATCTCACAAAGAAAGTATGCAATGGATCTACTTAAAAAATCTAACATGCTTAATTGCAAAGTTACAGCAACACCTATGAATTTAAATGAGAAACTAAAACTTGAAGATGGTACATCCTTAACAAATGCAAGATACTATAGAAGTTTGGTCGGAGGTTTGATTTATCTAACTCATACTCGATCAGATATTACCTTTTCTGTTGGTGTAGTATCCAGGTTTATGCATAGCCTCAGCAAACATCATCTCGGAGCTGTTAAAAGAATTCTACGTTATATTGCGGGAACTACCGATTATGGTATTTGGTATTCTCATAATTTTAAATGTAAATTATTTGATTTCACTGATAGTGATTAAGTAGGAGATTTGGATGATAGAAAAAGTTCTTCAGGTAATATTTTTAGCCTTGGATCAAGAGTTATATCTTGGAGTTTAAAGAAGCAAGCAACAACTGCATTATCAACATCGAAAGCAAAATATGTAGCAACAATATCAGCAGCGTGTCAAGCAATATGGCTTAGAAGACTTCTTGAAGATTTTCATCAAGAACAAATGGAAGCAACAGAAATATTTTGTGACAATAAAGTTACAATTGCAATGATAAAAAATCCAACATTTCATGGAAGAACGAAGCATATAGAGATACGCTATCATTTCATCCATGATCTTGTAGCAAGTGGAGCCATAGCAATGAAGTATTGTGGCACAAATGAACAAGTTGCGGATATACTCACCAAGTCGCTTTCAGTTCAAAAATATATTTATTTTATGTCTCAACTTGATGTATGTAACTATAAATCAAGAGGGAGTGTTAAGAATTGATTCATAGTAGTTATCTAGATATTCATCATGATCTAGGTGGTTCATAGTAGTTATCTAGATATTCATCGTGATCTAGGTGGTTAGAGTGATTTCAATAACTAATTCTATCATGAGTGATATGACGAAGAGTGATTGTTACCACTAGGTCTTATAAAATAGGACCATAGTTTATAAAACAAATAGAGTGTGAGTATTTGAAAAAATAATTATAAGTGTTTAATATCGTTCCTCTTATTTATAATACTATATCGATTTACTAGATTGAAAGTATCCTCTCTTCGTTACGTATTTTATTTTTTATTATTTATAATACTATACCGAGAGGCTTTCAGCGCCTGCTCGTAGATGACAGATTCAAAAAATGGCCAAGTCTCATGTCTCAAGCTCCTGCGGCAGAGATGGATCGTAAGCCTCATCATGCTATCTTATGTCATAGGTGATGTGATGGCATGACTCATGGCCTGCATCCAACTCCTGTGGCCTCCACTGCAACCCCACAGCCTTGGTGTTTGCCTGCCTAACTATCTTGGACATTTGATTTGAAAGCATTACATGCATGAATGGTCCGTATGCGCATCATCTCAGCACAGTAGATCAAGGATGGCTACATGAGCACAGGGACCATTTCCCATTAGGTGGCACTCACCCACTCCATGCAACTTGCGATCGAGATGGAAAGGAAGAGTGCAAGTGTCATGTGATGATACGACTTCCAAGTGTCCTTCCTCTTGGTTTCCTCGACGGCAGCGGACTAGGGAGTTTCCAGGTACTCTCAAGCACTAGTGGGGATGCCGTGAAGATTCGGGTTGTGGGAGATGCAGACTTCCCAAAGTCAATCTTTCTATCAGGATGGATATTGTTCAACCTGCAGTTGGTACAAGAGCACTAAGCCTGCTTCAACCATCATGCTCTGGTAAAGCCACCACCCTGGACTTCCATCTCAGTGCAGCCTCTTCTTCTCCCGACTCCTCTGTGCCATGAATCTTCCCGTCGAAGTTATGTTTTCAAGGTTAACCAGTGAATTGTTTTGCATTTCATGATACTTGGCATTAGATCCTAAAAGGTGATTGCAATGTCGATGACGGGATGCATTCCAAATCTCAAAGAATGTCAACACCTAAAGTTGTTCCGATCCGGATTGGTGTCTGCCATGCCAACTATAAATACTCCAACGTGAGCTCCCCTTGCCCACCATCTCTTCTTCTTGCTTCCTCTTAATCCAATGGCTCTCTCCGCTCACAAACTTCTGCTTCTCCTCTTACCTTTGCTTCTCTGCCAATCTAAGGCCAAGGGGAATACCTGCAGTGACTGCTTTACCCAGTCGAGTGCAGCTTACTACCCTAATTCTGACAAAGAAGGGACAGAGAGTAAGTGGCGGACACATGCATGAAACATGAAACCTTCTTTTGCTCTCCCCTTACCTTTCGTCCATGAAACCTTCAGCTGGTGCATGCGAGTATGGCACGTTCGGAGCGACGCTCAACGGCGGGGACGTCTCGGCAGCGTCGAACCTGTACAGGAATGGCGTGGGTTGCGGTGCATGCTATCAGGTCTTCTTCTTCTTCCGCCATTGCTTCGCTCATCACGTCACTTACTTGCAGTACCTCGTCAGGTGCGATGCACGGATGCCAAGTACTGCTCGACCGACGGCGTCACGATCGTCATCACGGACTTGGGAGCAAGTGGCAATACCGACTTCATTCTCAGCCAGCACGCCTTCGCTCGCATGGGTCAGAATGCTGATGCAGGTGCTTCCCTTGTATCTCTCGGTGTGGTCGGCATCGAATACCGCAGGTGCGTGTTCATCTCAGCTGATTTCAGTACTACTGCAGACCGATATAGAGTCAGATAGTGTGAAGAACATGAAGACACTTGTCATGTTCATGTTGTGAATGGCACCTCAGGGTATCATGCAGCTATCCAAACAAGAACATCACCTTCAAGATTGACCAGAGCAGCAACCTCTACTATTTTGCCTTCCAGATATGGTACCAGCAAGGGAACAAGGATATTACTGCTGTTCAGCTGTGTGAGGTACTACAGCCTGATGGCTTTGTTAGATTTGTAATGATTTACCTACTGACTTTGGATTTACCACTGCAGACTGACAACTTAACCTGTAAGCTGTTGGAGAGGAGCCACGGAGCAGTGTGGGCAGTAGCATCTCCACCAAGGGGGCCTCTCTCTGTGAGGATGCTGTTGAGTGGAGGCGTTGATGGAGACGAGACATGGGTGGTGCCTCCCAATAACATACCTCAGAACTGGACTGCGGGAGACATATATGACTCTGGAATACAAGTGTAGTAGTGGAAAGATGCTTCTGATGGATTTGTAACATCGAGACAGTGGTCACGAGGTTTTTATTGTTCTTCCCAAGTATTTTTACTAAATTACAATAAACAGAGTTATTGTTCAATAAGATTCAGTGCATTTGTTCAGTTCAGAGAGATAAAATTGAGAATTACTTGGGTTTCTTATGATAATGTTTTCGGTGGACACCAGGAAATGCTTAAACCTCGCCTCGATACAAGATCCGGCTATAACAACTTGTATTCCTGATGAAATACTCTATTAATTGGAGACTTGGACCATGGAGATGGGAAAATACTAGACATTTTATATCTAGAATTTTTAAGACATCCATACGCTTGAGAAATGAAATTGACAGTAGGTTGCCATTCACAGGTCAAACAAGAACCAAACTCAAGCATTGTCAGTAAGTCCACATTCGCAGGTCAAACAAGAAGCAAGCCATGCCTGCTTTTGGTTGAAAGAAATGTCAAACTCACAGATGGTAGCTTTGCACTCCAAAATTTCCAATATGAAGATGAAATCCTTCAGAGGAAACAAAAGAAAAAGGTAGATCGTATTATGTAGTCAGCATCAGCTTTCTCTTTCACACATGGAGATGGCAATCAATTTAAGCACCATTTTGATGCAGACAAGTTGCTCAATTCGAGTTGGTGCCTGACAGTTCCCTTCTTTTGGCCTTGTGTGTGTATGCTTCCATTTTCATCCAAACATAATATTATTTATCTGGTCAACACCGATATCAGAAATAGGCTCGATAGGACATTCCTCTCCACGCAGAGATGTTACTGTAGAGCGTTCTCGACTATATTCATCTGAAAACCAAAATGCGCCAAAAGACTTCAAAAGAAATGTACTTTTCATGCATGCAAAAGCCAGATAACTAACATGTAAATTCTAAAGTTCATATACGGCATGAATATTATTGAAATCTTGGTTAAAGTTAACAACTTTCAGGTTCTGCCATCAATTATTCAGGAAAATTAAATTATGTAAACCTTTTCTATACAAGAAATAGGGTCCAAATGAATTACCAATCTTACATCAACCAGAAGAAACACATATGGAGTTTTATTTAACACTGATAGTTCTAGGAAGAATATGCCTGCCCAATGAGAATTAGATATTCAAGACTAGAAAAAATGTTGCATCCATAAGTGAGTGACCTGAACAAGAACAGAAAAAATCATATAGACTCGAGTTATTAATCGAATCAAGTTGGTAACACAGGCTACCATTAACATAGCAATACACTTACCAAACATTATGTTAAACGAAGTTGGCAGAGGAGTCACCAAGAAGTTTAAACCAAGGTAAGAAACCATCGCCAAGACCACTGTAACAATAAGAAAAGATGGAATTGCTATTGCCCAGTACCTGATTGTAAATTCAATTAAACAAACTGGCATTAACCTCCATCATCAAGAGAACATCTCAATACTAACATGACTATTACATACAGATGATAAATGTCCAGCATGGTAGACTAACTGAAAAGATGAGCCTCCCCTCAGAGTTCAAGCATCTTATGGTTTATTTACGTCATCATATATTCATTATTTGATCAGAGAAATGAATTTCTAGAATAGTGTCTGGTCGCAACTACAGTAGAAACAAATCCTCTGACACGTAAAGCATCTAGTGAACAAACATGCCCCTCTAAGTTATTTCATCCACCCATACTTACTGTCATTTATAATTAATAATAACAAGATAGTACAGTTATTAGAATAATAAAAACATGACTGTGGACTACACCAGGCTCCAAATTTACTTAGACCTTATGGTGCATGTAATTAACTATAATTACATGTCATGATAATTTGGCAAACTAATTAAGCCACCTCACGTATATATTACAAGTCTACATAATCAAATAGGATCCCTCAAGAATGACAATAATTTATTTAGAAAGTGGCTCCAATTAGATCAAAGTTGATCCTTATACCAGATAAGACTATTCTATGTTAAATATCAATGAGAAAGTAACAAAAAATCCTCCGTGAGTTCAAGTTGAGTCAAAGGATATAAATTATCATGAACACTTTCTTTCTTTTTGCTTGTTGCTTGTGCAAGATAAATCTTGGTCTTGTCATTTTGGCAGTCCTCTTTGTTGATTTGTCAATAATATTTCCTCTTTGTGAGGAAATTACTTTCCTGATTTCAATGAGATTATCTTCCCGATTCAGTAAATATTAGTTTCCTATTTTTTCATGAAATTAGTTTCCTGATTTTGTATGATTTAGTTTCTTAATTCATCAAATTTGTACCCCTAAAAAGTTGGTAAGGCTCTCTTAATCGAAATATCAACAAGTATTTCTTTCTACACTCATCACTTGGGGGAAAAGTATATTACTATACTTAAAAAGGTAACAAAGTTTCAAGAACAAGCTAGAGAAATAATTGTAAAAAAAGGGGGAAATTTTAAGTAACCTTTATAACTTATGCACTTCTTTACGACTTTTTGATGCATCCTTTGAGGTTTCAATTTGAGAAAGTTAGAAAGTTCACATTATCTAGAGAATATTGAAAGCTAAATATTTAATGATGAGATCTGAAATATTATCATCTTTAACATGAGGGCTGTAGGAATGAAAACAAAATGTCAATATGACTACAATTAATGTAAATTCTTTCAGAGCCAACATGTTAATTTTAGCTGCTTTTGATTCCTCCCAGAACTAAAAACTTATAAGCTATTTGAAGGTATCCTCTGTGATGACAAACTCATTTCTATAAAGAATCAAAAGGAAGAGTATCTGTTTCAATCCAAAACTTCAAGCCACAGAAAAATGCATCTCTATCAGCAATTTAGCATGAGATCAGGAGATATCAGTACTGCTTTATCTATTACCAAAATAAATAGCAAGCATGACAAAGAGCCAAATCATAGTATTTTAGTACTGAAAGACCTTGCCTATTTTTTAAAAAAGATACAAATATGTTTACTGCAATATGTGGAAAGAAGTGAATCATATTGATTTATTATATATCAGTGTGAAAAAGCTGTCAGGAAGACAGGAACCAAACCCTAATGAAAGCAAGATTCGTGCTTCTAATGTCTAAAGGACATTTTCAATTACTCACAGCTTTATTAGAAAATACTGACAGCTTTATTTCTTTAATACATTTAGGAAAGCAAAATCATTGTCTGCAAGCTTAACCATCAAGATACCTATGTTAGTACATCCAAACAAAATGCACCTTGATGCGATATCACGATCCCTCATACAGAATGTGACACCAACCTCCGATTGTAGTTCCAACATCAATGCAACAACAAAAATAAATAGATCACCGAGGATACACTATATCTTCCTATTTCCGAGAAGGCAAAAAGCCACAAAATATCAAAATATCAGTCTTGGGATAATTGACTAACATATTTCGTTGGGGCATTTTTACAAGCATCAACCAGGTTATAAGCATTAGTATGGACTCATGATCAGGAATCATATCGTATTAAAGAAACAAGACAAGCATACAATAAAAACTCACTTACTTACTAGGATAGTAGGTGATGCCCAAAGAATGCAACCACGGCTCAGGAGTGTACGCCCACACCATAAAGATCACTACATCAAGAAAATGAGACAACGAAGAAACACACACAAGTGTTTTGTCAGGCAAAATGATCCACTTTGGACAATCGGGTGCGGTGAGAGGACAAACACCTGCCGCAATGACGGTGGTGATGCAGCCGACGAAACCGTAGACCTCGGAAGGCTTCGGCCCATGCTCCTCGGCGAACGCCGCAGCGGCGGAGGCGGCGGTCTTCTCGTCGGGATCGGGAATGGGATGTTTCTGCCTCCTCTCTCTGAGTAGGCTCAGCGTTCGCCTCGGGCTGCTCACAACCAGCGAGGTCGGCGATGGTGGCGTCTCCTCCATCTTTTCCCTCTCAAGGGCAATGGGTTCTTGCAGAGGTTGACGAAACTATCAACTCTGTGAAACGCCAACCCGTTGGCTCCGAGAGCGCGATTCCCCCCCCCGTTAGGGATTTGCTAATACATCTGGTAAGTTTACACGTATATCCTCGCATTTTAAAAATAGTATATTTGTCCTTACAAATGTGTTTTTCTAATTGTTCTAATGCAAACTGTGTTGAGGAATCAACACACAAAAGTTATTAGGGCAATTTATCAAATAGCGTCCTCACCATTCGTTTTTGTATGGGATGATGGCAACTTCGCTAATCATTGAAACTTTTCTTTTTCATAAATATTAATTTTCTTTTTATTTTAAATTTTTTTTAAATCAATTTAGACTAATAAATTATTTCATATCAACCCTCCTCACACTACATCTTCTCCTCTGTTTTCACCTTTTCTCCCTTCCTATTCTCCTCATCTCTCCTCCCCGTACCCCATCTCTTCCTCTTTCTTTTTCTTCTCCTCATTCTATTTTACCTTTACTCATCATATATTGCTCGCTCCCTCTCTCCTCCTCTACTATCTCCTCCTCCTCGTAGTCTATCTGAAAAAAAACTATTAGGTTACACTCAAATTATATTTATTAAAAAATATATTAATTTTTATATAAAATTATTTTAAATTTATTATAAAAGTAAAAAAAATAGTATAAGTTTTGTTAGAATCATATTCTAATAGAATTATCAAAGTTTTGATAATTGACCATTCTAAAATTATCTAAAAATAAAAAAAATACTACTTCTAAAATAGGTTAGGTGATCGAGTTTTACTCAGTTCAATTTCGAATATAAGTAGGTTAATATAAAAAATAAAAAATAAATAATCTTATGATTAGTTTTATTGAATAATTTAGGATAATTTTATATAACAATTAATATATTTATTGGATAATTTAAATTTTTAGTTTTATGATGACTTTAAAATAATTTATATAAAAATTAATATTTTTAATATATTCTATGAATGAGTGTAATTGGAGTGTAATAATTTTTTGGATAATTTTAGATAAATTTATACAAAAATAAAAAATTTTAGAATATCTTAAGTTTTTTAATTTTATGATAAATTTAGAATAATTTTATATAAAATTAATATATTATATGAATGAGTAAATGTAAACTATAAGGAGAAAAAAAGAAGGGAGAAAATATAGATGAAGCGGGAGGTGAAGTGAGAGGAGACAAAGAGGAGCGGAAGAGAGCGGAGGAGGAGTCGATCAACCAAATCAAATCAGGTTGATAAAGAAAAATATATTTCAATGTAATTTAATATAAAGAGTGAGGGTGTTTTTATCTATGTTTAAAAAAAAAGATGCCGGTAAAAATGAATAGTACGCGAGTCATCCGGTATTAAAAAAAAAATAGTTATGACGCTAATTGGTAAATTGCCCAACGGGTTGTCGCCCATCATCCCTCTAAACAAAAGAGAAGCCAATGATTCTACCAACCAATCATTTGGCCCGCCTAGTCTCCTTTTTAAAAATGAGATAAAAAGTTTTATTAAATCATCTTAGCATTAGCCTCTACCTCCTCTTATTTGGTGTGAATAAATTGTTGGATTATAAAGTCCATAAAAATATATTAAAGATTTAATTAAATTTTAATTAAAAGGTATTAATCAATACAAAATGAGGCCTAATTTTGTAAGATTTTTTTTTTTTTTGAAAGGTATCGATCTTCAGTATCATCATTGGAGTCATCCCGTGGAAAGAAGACAAAGATGAGAACCTTTTTTTTTTTTTTTTTCCTTTCTTCTCCAATATCAAAAGAGGGATTTAGATTTAAACGCGGACTAAATTATTTTCATTTTCTAAGAATTGATATCAGAGTTTTGTTATTGAAATTTAATTAATCTAGATGATAAAATAAATTACATCTGTTCCGGTTACCTTGAGATTATTGCTATTATCTTCCTTCTGCGTTGCTTCCCTGCCGTTACAGGTCCACAGTATGCTCGCCTGATTGCGGGTGATACAGGGAGCCGCGGTCGAGTTGGCTGATGACAGAGTTGGAAGAGAAGGGTGCTGCCTGGTCGGTGGTCTGCCGTCGGCAGCTTGCTATCGGCGGCGACGTTGTGTTGGGCGGCGGCGTTGCTACGATCGGCGGTTGCTGTGAGCAGCGATACAACCGGAGTGCGGCGACCCTGTTGAGGGCGGCGGCCGCAGGGGTCGCAGCGTTGGTTTTGGTCGTACGGTGGGTCACGGCTGTGGCACTCGGCCACGTGCTTGGCCGCGACCGGGGTTGTTGGAGCCGCCGGAGACCACAAGTCCCGCGGCGGTGGGTTTCGGTAGATGGGTCCTTGGCCGCAGTATTTGGCCACTGCCGAGAGTGATGATGGAGGTCGCCTGGGTTGCGGCTGTAGACAGAAGTGGGCGGCAGCCCGATTGAGGGCTATGGGCATCGCTGAATTGGCCCGTGACGGTGGTTTTGGGTGTTGCTTCTGCCGGCAACCAAGGGCGATGTAGGCAGTAGTGTCGCCTGACGAAGGTGCTACGATGGGCGGCTGACGGCGATGGCGAGGTTGCCGGACCGATGAGGAGGGTCGTGCGCCGCGGATGCTAGCCGCCGGTGAGGGGTCGCACCGTCGTCGCGACGGAAGGAGTCCGGTGGGAAATCGATCGTGCGAGAGTTCTGCGCGATTGGCCGATTCTCAAACCTGCCCGCTTGCGTCAAGTCTAATTTTGATGGGATCTTGAATCGTAATTTGACTTGAGGATACCATCGGTGACGAAGAAGAGAGGGGCTCGTCCTCCCTTTGCCTAAATGCAAGCAGCACAGCTACGGAGGGCTTTGGTCGTACGTTGACAAAGAAGTGGAGTTTGAATTTCTATACGAGTTGTGAGAAAGAAAAGATTGAAAGAAATTGAAAGGTGTATCACTCGTGGGCTCAGCCCCAGGGAATGTTCAGCACATCAAAGTGCCCAAAGTGCAATGCAATCACGTGCTCCATAGGGTTAGAGCTACCATCGAAGGTGTCCAAGCTTGGGAGGCGGAAGCTAGCCAGGGGTGGGTTCCTCCTAGATACTTCAGATAAATGATGAGATGTTGAGCGCGTTGATTCACCACGAATATATCGGGACTCTCGTTAAACCTCATCCGGTCACTGATTCATGGCCTGGAGTTACGCCTTCAGGGAGTCTTCCGCCAGATCGATGGATTATGCGTGCCTCTGATTCAGGCAAGATCATTGCTCGACTTAGCAGGGTGTTGCATTCCACTGTCAGAGACCGCGATGTTATGCCATTTGCTTTGGCCCAACGGGGGACCCCCGGGAGGCTGGGCGAGGGCTCATTAGCTGGGCTTCAGGGGGAGGAGGCACGAGCAATAGTTGAATGGTGGGTTGCTGCGCCGAGGTCACCATTTGCGCTAATTGGGGAAAAGTAGAGCAACGGCTTGCACCATGCTTGTGTGTGCTTGGACCTGCTAGGCAAGGCCTAGGAAGGCTTCAGATGAGATAAGAAGGCCCTAGGAAGGATATTCCTACGATATTCGACTCTCCTTCTAGCGTCAAAATATTATGACACTAATATCATTGACCAATGAGTTAACTCAGCTTGGTTCCGTGCCGAAAGTACAGGTCCTTCTTGTTAAAAATTTAGGGGCGACATCACATGCACAACGGAAGAACAGAAAACAAAAATCTTATATTTTCATAAAAAAGCTTCATCGTTGTGCGAAGATTGGTATGCAAAAACCTGTAAAATTGAAAACCACGTATGAGATAATTGTGTTACCTAGGGAGATCATATATATCTGAATTCCTACAGATCTATGAGAGAGGATGAATAAGGTCAAGCATCCTCCTCTTTGGCGATGATCCATAGAATATGGGTTGCAAAGATACTCCTCAAATCACTGTCCAAATCTCTATACACCCCAAAAGGGGTTACTAGTTGAGGAAAAGAGGAGAGAAGAATAGGAGGTGATAGCTAGAAAGCTCTAGCTTATGGGCCTTTAGTTCTCACCTAATTATAGAGGTCTCATGTTAACTTAACCCTAATGGATCCTGCCCTAATGGGTACTAGATCTCCATCCAACTATCAAAGCCTCTTAGATCAAGAGATCTGTACCTAGTATTCTTTTGTAGGCTCTTATTGGATCTCATATATATGATCTAATAATTTATGAGCTTACTAGATATCCAATAAGATAGTGGGTCTAGTGGATATCTCATATTTGAACCTTTACTCATCGTAACATCTACCAAATGTGTGTGACCCTCTAGGCCTAATATCAAACTGACCGTGAGTCATACCTATCAGTGTTGAATCTCGGATTTTGATGATAAAACTAATTGAGTGTGATTTGTTGTTTAACTGCGTTTTGAGTTACGCAGGTCTACTATCGATCAGGATTAGACAGTTGATGCTGGAGGAATTGACGTTGCGCCGAAGGTGATCACGCCAAGATATCGGATGTCGAGCCGAGGTTCTACGACTATCGCAGGAGACTTACGCTTCGCATCGAAAGCCAAGAAGTGCGGAGTTGCGCCATGGATATCGAGGTTGCGAGGTCAACCGCCGATTGGGCAACAAGTCGCTAGAGAGGGCGATGTGTCAAGGATCGGATGAAGCGCCAACCAATGATGTGTCGCAACCGAATGTCAATTCGCGTTGTAATAACTATCTAGATCAAGTAGAGTGTTTGGTGTTTGTTTGTGCAGGAGTAACTACGAAAGGGATGAAGATGTAAAGCGAAAGTCAAGTGCGATGGATCGTTGGGAGTTCGAGAGTTTGACGGAAGTATGAAGATTCATTGGGAGTGCTGCCGGAACTGGCTGAGAACGAGTAGGGAGCTTGCCGAAGGGTAGCTTGCCGAAGGGTTTTCGGAAGTTCACCGGGAGGTTCGTCGGAAGTTCGCGGAGCTTGCCAAGAAAGATCGGAGCTTGCCAAAGAAGCTCGGGGGAACTCGCCAAGATCATCGTGGAGTCCGAGAGCTTGCCGGGAGTCCGCAGGATGGTTTCCGAGGGATCGTCGGAAGACCGTCGGAAGTTCGCCGGAAGCTCGACGGAAGAAGACTTGACTTACGGACTTTGTAATAGCTTAGGAATGTCTTTAATTTCGTAGTTAGCATATTAATTTGAGTTAGGATTAGAGGTTAATCCTTTAACCCGAAGTAGGGGCCATTGGGCTTTAGTTTGGGCCAAAGTTTTTGGCCCAAACAACACTAACAGCGTGCATGCTATGCAAGCATGTAGTGGCATAACTGAACTATTATGGCAGTAGTAGCACCGCCTGCTATGTCAGCAGATAGCACCGCTGGTGTGTCGATCCGCCAAGACCGACAAAGAAAAACTCAAAAGATTCAAATTTTTGGCTCCAAGTTTGAGCTCCAAATTTGAATTACTTTGAGGCTTATAAATACCCCTTCCTTTTCAGCTAAAAAATAGAACCATTTTGAGAGTTAGAATCTTGGTTTTGAGCTTTTGAAAAGTCTTGAAAAGTCTTGTTCTTGCTAAGTGTTCACCTCCTTCTTCTCCTTGAGAAATCTTGTAAGAGTGTGAACCACTTGTAAAGGGTTGTAAGAGGGGTATTTGGTCCTTCCCCTTCAAAGGATTTGATGGTGGAAGAAGGGAGCCTCATCGGAGAAGGCTTCGGAAGTGGATGTAGGTCACTTTGACCGAACCACTATACATCGCTGCATCTTGATTGTGTGAGTGTTTAAATTTCTGTTTTACTTTGCTGCAAGCCTTTACTTTACTTGCTTCACTTCCTTTTTATCTTTGTACGCATGCTTCAAAGTTAGAACGCAAAAATCGGTTTCAAATGAAACGTTGCTTTCATCGTACGAAGTTTCTGAAGCTTATTTTAAATCGCTGAAAAATCCATCGTTTTATCCGCTGCACTAATTCACCCCCCCTCTTAGTGCCGCTCGATCCCTAACAATTGGTATCAGAATCACGTTCTTTCTCTTTTGGATTTACACCCGTGAGAAATGGCTCTAAATGGTTTTCAAGAGGGCTTTTCGGTTTTTCGTCCACCGTTTTTTAACAGTTCGGACTACACATATTGGAAAACTCGAATGAGAGTTTTCATACTTTCAATGGATTTAGATTTGTGGAACATCATCGAAAATGGTTTTCAACCTTCCTCTAAACTGACGAACGAATGGTCGGTTTTGGAGAAAAGGTCGTTTTCTTTAAACGCAAAGGCTATGAATGCCTTATTTTGTGCTTTGAACAAGAATGAGTTCAATCGGATTTCTATGTGCGAAACGACTTTTGACATTTGGCGAACTCTTAAAATCACGCATGAGGGAACTAGTAGAGTTAAAGACTCAAAAATAAACCTCTTGTTGCATGATTTTGAGCTCTTTCAAATGACAGCGAATCTATCGACGACATGTACACCTGCTTCACGGATGTCGTCAATAGCTTGAAAAGTCTTGGTAAAAGTTTTTCAGATTTTGAACTCACTAATAAGATCTTAAGATCCCTTTCAAAATGGTGGGATCCTAAAATAACGGCGATTCAAGAATCAAAGGATCTAAATAATTATTCTATTGATGAACTCATTGGGTCCTTAAAGACCTATGAAATGGAACATGATGAATATGATAAATATGATGAACACATGAACAACCTTCTAAAGAACAAGAAGGTTTTTGAACTCCAAACTATGAAATGCCACTTGAGTAATGACTCAAGTGATGAGGACAATGAGGACATTGAACACATAACAATGAATGTTAACAAGTTCATTAAACAAAAATTAAAAAACACAAATGAACTTGAACGGAGAAAGAGGCCAAAGAAGAAGAAGAAGGCTTGGAAAGAAGAATCAAGAAAAGAAGAAGCAAACTACGCTTTAATGGGCTTCGATAATGAGGTAAGTAACTTAACTTCCTTGAATTATTTTGAAATTACTTGATGATTTCCATGAATGCTTAACTTAGTTAGTAGGATTTTTTATGCTTTTCTTGTGTTTTTAGAAATTAAAAAAAAATTTAAAATTATACTATGCTTTTCTTTATAGTATTTTTGAAAAGTAAACATATGAATGATGCAAGATTTGTGATAATGCTTAGGATTAATCCATGCATGTGTATCTTGATGGTTTACATTGTCTCCAAATATAATGCTTGATGATTTTATATCATGCATGAGCTTTTGAAGTAATAAAGTGTCATATTGTGATGATAAAACATATTTTTCGAATTTATAAATAGATGCATGATTTGTAAAAATTTGAACATGGCCTTTTAACATAAAAATTGAAAGTGTGCTATCATTTTTACATATTTGGTCTTGACGATTTTATGACTAAGCTTGTGTTTTATTTTGATACATGTTTTCATAAAAATTTTGAATATGCTCACATCAAATTGCTTAAAATGAAAATGTATTTTTTCTCATTCTATTGAGATGAATGAATTCATGTTATGGGTCTTGTGAATCTCATAAAAATAAACATGATGAATATTTTAAAAATGTGCCTCATGTTTTCGGTCTTAATGATTTCTCTTGAAGCATGCTCTTTGGACCTATATGAAAAACATGAGTATACTCATATGAACGTCAAATCACTTGAAATGGAACACATAAAAAAAATGAAAAATTACACTATCATGATGCTTTACGTGTAATGCTTTTGATCTTAATGGGCTAAATGACAACTTGTATTTCAAATTTATACAATGATGACTTCCGTATAAATATTTAAACATACATTATGAAATCATCATTGAAATGAAAATATTAGAAGTTTGTTATCATGCTTAATGACTTTGTGATATTATATCTTAATGACAAACTCATATTTCGGTTTTAAAATTTGATACTCATCTTTTGAAACATGAAACATATTATCATGATAAATTAAATCTCATGTCTTGGAATAATATGTTGCATTTATGCCTTGACAATTTTTATGATAAAGTTTGATTTTCAATTTTTGATGAAAGGCAAGTGATAAATTCATTTATGATATTTTATAAATCATTAGAATTACGAATGAGATTTTGATGATACGGTAATGACTTTATTCATGTTATTAATCTCAAAAATAATAATTTAATTATGAGTCTTGAGTTGATAAATTGAGCTTGAATGATTTTTCTTTTAATGATTCTTGAATCTTCTAGAATTATGACTTGTTAAGACATATTTAATGCTTGAATCAAGTTCTAAAAGATTTCATTTTGCTATAAAGAAATTTTATTGAAATCATGATCTTGACAACTATGACTTAAAACTCTTTATAAATCAAGATCTTTTACCATGCTCCTTCCATCTTATCAAAAGAAAATTCTTTAAATGAAATGTAACTTGTCTTTTGATTTCTTGGAATTTAATACTTGAATTTTTATGAATTCGTGTTGTGATTCTTATGAAATATGATCTTGGTAAAAAATTCTTATGTATGAATCAAGATTTTGTGTTTGATCTCCTAAGACTTCCACTTGTTATTTCCTAAAAAGGAGATTTGTCAAAATGATTCATGAACCTTTTGATTTATGACTTTTGGATTCATGACTCAAGATTGAAGATTGAAACATTATATGCTAAAATTGATTTTTTTTCAATACTTCCTCAAATGCCTTATGTAATGATTGAAAATTTGAGAAAAAAAAATTGTGCTTAATATTTGAATCATTGATTTATTCTTTTATCATGGCTTAAAAATGAATGAAAAGAAAATATGTTAGCACTTGTAATCATGATTTGATCCTTAATATTGATATGCTTTTCATATATCATGATTCTTGGTTGTATGACATTTATCTTGAATTAAAAATTGATAAATATGAATCTAGATCTTGCTAAAATGAAAAGTAATAAATCATGGATGATATCTTTTGGTTTTGATTCTTGTTGAATTTACATATTGATATCCTTCATGACATGATTTCTCATGTTTTAATACCATCTTGTATGCATCTTGGAAAAAATTGAAATATTGATTGATGCAAAATTATTGCATTGAAATATTATTCATCCCTTCTTTTCGATAGTGACAAAGGGGGAGTTAGCTTGCTAGCTTATATATCACAAGTGAAAGTGGCAAACATAGCTAGCTAGAACTTGCAAAAGGCAAAACTTGCACTTCTCAAAATGAGAAGAAAGAAATTACAAAGTTGCATTATTTTTTAACTCGAGTTTATAGTTTTAAAATGTTATAAATTTTACAAAAATTACTAGCTCATTGCAAACAAAAAGTTGATGGTTTGCAAAAGGGAAACTTAGGTGCAAATGAGAAAAATTGAAAGAGAGCTAGTTTGCGTATTGCAAAGTATACTAGCTTATCATTATTGCTTGTCATAAATTTCCCTCATACCATGATTTGTTTATGACTCTCTTGAATTTATGACTTGATATGTTAAAAATTCATGATGGAAATTTGTTATTTTGTTATGATGGAAGCACTCATGTAAAGGGAAAAGAATTATATTCTTCCCTTCTTTTGACAAAATCAAAGGAGGAGAAGATTTATTGCTAGCTTGCATAATTAATTTGCTAGCTCATTCAAGAGGAAGAAAATTGCTAGCTTGTGCATCAAAAGAAAAATTTTGCTAGCTTGAACATTGAGAAGCAAAAGTTGTTATCTCAAGAGAGGCAAAAATCTTGCTCAATTTCACTTCTTCAAAATTGTTTACATTTTTTGTTACAAATTATTGTTGAATCTCATGCAAGATTATTTGAAATATTTGATCCTCCCTTTCTTTTTGATGCTAACAAAGGGGGAGAAAGTTTTTAGCTCGAACATTGTAAAAATTTGCCATCTTGATTCCTATTTGGTAACTTCATGAGAAGCTAAGAATTGTTATATCAAAGGATGCAAATATTGCTATCATGAGAAACAAGGTGCCTACTTGCACATCTCAAGAAGCAAGTGAAAATTATCATCATTGCCCATGTTTGAAACTTGCTATGATTGAATGGTATTATTTGATGTTGTATGATGTGATAAATAGCTAGTATGTTGTAAAGATTTGTATATCTTTTAAACTAGCTATGATGCTACTTCTCCTTTTTGTTGATGACATAGGGGGAGAAGTAGATTGATGACTTCATGCATTGATTGAATATTTTATATATTTGTATGATGGTTTGATTTATTCTCATAATATTGTGATGAATGTTGCTTGGATTTGGGATAATCCAAGGGTTCTATCAATTGCATATTGATAGGGGGAGTTTGTGTTAAACTCTGGGGAGTTTTAGTTAACTCCGTTAGTCATCAATTAGTTGTCATCATCAAAAAGGGAGTTTGTTGAATCTCGGATTTTGATGATGAAACTAATTGGAGTGTGATTGTTGTTTAACTGCGTTTTGAGTTACGCAGGTCTACTATCGATCGAGATTAGGCGATTGTATTGGAGGAATTGACGTTGCGCCGGAGGTGATCACGTCAGTATATTGGATGTCGAGCCAGAGGTTCGATCGACTATCGGTAGGAGACTTCGTACGTCGGGCATCAGGCCAAGAAGTGCGGAGTTGCGCCATGGATATCGAGGTTGCGGAGGTCAACCATCGATTGGGCAACAAGCTGCTAGAGAGGGCGATGTGCCGAAGGATCGGATGAAGCGCCAACCAATGATGTGTCGGGCAACTGAATGTCAATTCGCGTTGTAATAACTATCTAGATCGAAGTAGAGTGTTTGGTGTTTGTTTGTGCAGGAGTAACTATGAAAGGGATGAAGATGTAAAGTGAAATCAAGGGCCGAAGTCAAGTGCGATGGATCGTTGGGAGTTCGAGAGTTTAATGGAAGTATGAAGATTCATTGGGAGTGCTGCCGGAACTGGCCGAGAACGAGTAGGGAGCTTGCCGAAGGGTTTTCGGAAGTTTGCCGGGAGGTTCGTCTGAAGTTCGCGGAGCTTGCCAAGAAAGATTGGAGCTTGCCAAAGAAGCTCGGGGGAACTCGCCAAGATCATCGTGGAGTCCGAGAGCTTGCCGGGAGTCCGCAGGATAGTTTCCGAGGGATCGTCGGAAGACCGCCGGAAGTTCGCCGGAAGCTCGACGGAAGAAGACTTGACTTGCGGACTTTGTAATAGCTTAGGAATGTCTTTAATTTCATAGTTAGCATATTAATTTGGGTTAGGATTAGAGGTTAATCCTTTAACTTGAAGTAAGGAGACATTGGGCCTCGTTTGGAGCCAAAGTTTTTGGCCCGAACAACGACCTAACGCCCTTTATGCTGCTGCGTGCATGCTCGTACAACATGCGCACTATAAGCTAACCCGATGCTGTATTGGCAGTTCTGTATTAGATCAATTCATAGCCCGGCATTGATCTCGCTGACGGTACCAACCGCACTGCCAGCCCCTCTTATGTGTTAGCACTTGGTGTGTGATAATAGAAGCAGCTTGGGTGTGTTAGTCTGCCAAAATGGCGACGCAGAAAATCTCAAAAGATTCAAATTTTTGGCTCCAAGTTTGGGCTCCAAATTTGAATCACTTTGAGGCTTATAAATACCCCTTCCTTTTCAATTGAAAAATAGAACCCTTTTGAGAGTTAGAATCTTGGTTTTGAGCTTTTGAAAAGTCTTGAAAAGTCTTGTTTTTGCTAAGTGTTCACCTCCTTCTTCTCCTTGAGAAATCTTATAAGAGTGTGAATCACTTGTAAAGGGTTGTAAGAGGGGTATTTGGTCCTTCCCCTTCAAAGGATTTGATAGTGGAAGAAGGGAGCCTCATCGGAGAAGGCTTCGGAAGTGGATGTAGGTCACTTTGACCGAACCACTATACATCGCTGCATCTTGATTGTGTGAGTGTTTAAATTTCTGTTTTACTTTGCTGCAAGCCTTTACTTTACTTGCTCCACTTCCTTTTTATCTTTGTACGCATGCTTCAAAGTTAGAATGCAAAAATCGGTTTCAAATGAAACATTGCTTTCATCGTACGAAGTTTCCGAAGCTTATTTTAAATCGCTGAAAAATCCATCGTTTTATCCGCTGCACTAATTCACCCCCCCTCTTAGTGCCGCTCGATCCCTAACAATCAGAACTTCTTTTGGCTTAGTGAATTATTATCTTCATAATAATTTACTCGACTCATCGACTGCGGTTGTACTAAGCCACTATGCCACAATCCCCAAATGATACAAGGGAATCCAATCCTTTGGACCTATCTGTTCTTAGTTATCGTGTACCTTATTAGAAAATCTAGGGGCAACATCACATGCACAGTGAAAGAACAGAAAATAAAACGTCCTAGATTTTTGTAAAGAGGTTTGTCGTCGTGCGAAGATCGATGCGTAAAATAAATCCACAAATCCAAAACTACTTATATGAAAAGATAATACCTAGGAAGATCATATATCCTTAAGATTTTTGCAGATCCATGGGGAGGATGAAGGAGGTCAAGCGTCCTCCTCTCTAGAGGTGTTCCACATGACAAACACTACAAAGATACTCCTCTATGGGGAGAGGAGAATAGGAGGTGGCTACCAGAAAGTTCTAGCCTATGAACCTTTGATTCTCTCCTATTTATAGAGGTCCTTTATAAATCCTAATGAATCCTACCCTATTAGGTATTGGATCTTCATCCAATTATCTAAGCCTTTTAAATTAATGGGTCTCTACCCAATAATCTAACTCTTATTAGATCTCATCCATGGGATCCAATAATACAAGGGCTTATTGGATATCTAATAAAATAAGAGCTCTAATAAATATCTTATATTCGAACTTCTACTCGTCGCAACACCTACCATATATGTGTGACCCTCTAGGTCCAATATTGAGCTAGCCATGAGTCATCACAATCAAAACTTCTTCTGATTCAGTAAATTATTATCTCCATAATAATTCACTCAACTCATCGACTACAGATGTACTAAGCCACTACGTCGCAGTCCCCAAATGATATAGGAGAATTCGATCCTTTGGACTTATCTGTCCTCAATTACCATATACCTATAGTCTCTCATCCATCTAATATTCTAGATAACGTATATTGAGTATGGTACTGTTAGGCCTATACGATTTTCACTCGAGTCTCACTCTAATCGGATTCTCCCAAAGAACTCTTTCTCTCTCAATCCAAATGACCCTGGCCAAGGATTTATCTGAGCAAGAATACATGCGATATTACTCTCATGATATCGAGAGTGGTTAATCCTCTATTGACACTCAATAGCCCTCGTAAGTTTTGCTATCACTCCCAATAACTGGTTGTACTAGATTTGAAACTTTTAAACCTATAAATCTGATATCAAAGAGTAGAGTACTCATATAGGACAGCATTGGTATCTCAAGTCTAAGGACCAGATATACTATTGAGACTATAGAATCGTTATTTGACGTCAGGTATCAATAACCATCTAGTATTCCGTAAGCAGATCAATCAGTAAGCTCATTCTCCAATGAACACCTACACTGTATCCTTAGTGTCCCCACACGAGTAGTTATAAAACCAATCACCTCCATCATATGGACAGGTATATAGTACACCAGTCTATCCTGTTATCTTGATGTTCCTCTCGAGTAACTTATGATTGTGATTATTTAGAGTCTGTGTTTAAAGGTGAATCGATCTCATTATCATGATCTCATCACGATCCGATTCCCATTGCACATATTCAAGGACATCTCAATCGGTAGTTGACCTTCGCAACTCTGATCTCCTTAGCATAACTCCGCTCTTCTTGATCCGATGCTCGATTTCTTTGTCTGAAGCCTTCTTCCGATTGTCGACTAGACCTCCAGCCCGACGTTCAATATCCTGACGTATTCTCCTTCGGCACAACGATGATTCTTCCTACGTAATTGTCTAATCCTGATCGAGAGTAGACCAGCATGACTCAAAATATAATTAGATAACCAAAACACAATCAATTAGTTTTATCATCAAATTCGAGATTCAACAATCTTCTTCTTTTTTATGATGACAACTAATTGATGACGGAGTTAACCTTAACTCTCGGAGTTTAAACAAACTCCCCCTATCAATATGCCATATCGATATAACCCTTGGATTTCAAAAAATCCAAGCAATATGTCATAAAAAAACATCATGTAATATTTCAAAATATTCAATACAATGCATGATCATCAATCTACTTCTCCCTTTTTGTCATTAACAAAAAAGAGAAGTTGCATCTAGCTAGTTTTAAGGATATGCAAGTTTTTACAATATACTAGCAAGATTTACAACATTCAATCATAGCAAGTTTTTAAGGATGCCCAAGAATAATAATTCATCACTTGCTTCTTGAGATGTGCAAGTTTGCACTTTGTTTCTCACGATAGGCAAGATAGCACTTTGTTTCTTCTCTCTTGAGAAGTGCACTGTAGTTTTGCCTTACAAGCTAACAATTTTTGTAAAATTTACATCACTTTAAATATGCAAGCTAATAAATTAAAGATATGCAACTTGCAATTTCTTTCTTCTCTTTCAAGAAGTGCAAGCTTGCAAGTTTTGCTTCCTTTGTATGCTAATAATTTTGCTTTCATTTGCAATGCGCAACCTAGCAAACCCTTCTCCCCCTTGTCAATATCAAAAAGAAAGAGAGGATTAATATTTCAATCAATAATTTTGCATAAGATTCAATAATTAATAACAAAAATACTAGCAATTTTACTTTCATTACAATGACATAGTTTTCTTCCTTTTGACAATAACTTTTCACATCAGATAATTTTATATCAATCAATATTTCAATCATCACATGATGCATATATTCCATAAAGAAATCATATCATGAGTATCAAAAGTCCATAAATCATTTCGATAAATCTCCTTTTCTTTTTTACAAACAAGGAAAAGAGTTCTTAGGAGATAAATGTTGAATCTTGAATTTTGATGATGAAACTAATTGATTATGATTTGTGGTCTAACTACGTTTTGAGTTACGTAGGTCTACTATCGATCAGGATTAGACAGTTAACACTGGAGGAATTGACGTTACGCCGGGTGATCACATCTAGATATTGGATGTCGAGCCGAAGGTTCGGTCGACAATCGGTGGAAGGCTTCGTACATCGGGTATCGGGCCTAGAAGAGCGTGTTGCGCCAAGGATATCGGGGTTGTGGAGGTTAACCACCGATTGGGCAACATACCACAAAGAGGACGATGTGCCGAAGGATCAGACGAAGCGCCGACCAATGACGTGCCGGACAACTCAATGTCAATTCTCGTTGTAATAACTGTCTAGATCGAAGTAGAGTGTTTGTTTGTTTGTGTGCAGGATTAACTATGATGATGATGAAGATGTAAAGCGAAACAAAGTGCCGGAAGATAAGTGGGATAGATCGTTGGGAGTTTGAGAGTTCGACGGAAGTCCGAAGATTCATTGGGAGTATTGCCGGAATCGGCCGAGAACGAATAGGGAGCTTGCCAAAGGGTTTTCAGAAGTTCACCGGAAGATTCGTCGGAAGTTCATGGAGCTTACCAAGAAAGATCGGAGCTTGCCAAAGAAGCTCAGTGGAACTCGCCAAGATCATCGTGAAGTCCGGGAGCTTGCCGGGAGTCCGTGAAATGGTTTCCGAGGGTTCGTCGGAAGACCATCAGAAGTTCGCCGAAAGCTCACCGAAAGAAGTCTTATCTTGTGGACTTTGTAATAGCTTAAAAAATATCTTTAAAATTTATAGTTAGCATATAATTTGGTTTAGGATTAAGTGTTAATCCTATAAACTAAATTTGGGCTAATTCGGACTTCATTTGGACTGGTTTTGATCGAGTTTTCGATCGACACTACTGTGCTGAAATGACCTGGGCGGTAGTACCGCCCAAGCTGGGTGGTAGTACCGCCCAATGGCCGAGAGCCAGGCGGTGGTACCGCTTGGCTGGGGCGGTAGCACCGCCCAGCACCCGCGGGCACTAGTGGTAGCACCGCTGGATGGGCGGTAGCACTGCCCAGTACTGCCAGCACCGGGAAATTCAAAATGGTTCAAATTTTAGCTCCAAGTTTGGGCTCCAAATTTGAATCACTTTGAGGCCTATAAATACCCCACTCATTCAGAGTTTAGGGGGTGTCTAGAACTAAGAAAAAGAAGGGGAAAACTCTCTTGAAAGTGTGTCAAATCTTCCTTCCAAGTTTTAGAAGTGTTCTAGTCCAAGAGATGGGTGAAAGGCTTTGTAAGGGTTATCTTCTAAGCCCATCAAAAGGAGAGGTGCTGTGAGGGAGTTCATCCTCACTCGTTAGAAGGAGGATAGCTAGTGGAAAGCCGGTGGCCTCAAGCAAGAGGAATCGGGAGTGGACGTAGGTCGGATGACCGAACCACTATAAAAATCTGGTTTGCATTTACGTTCTTGCTATTTACTTTTCTGCAAACCATCTTCATTTGCTGCCTTACTTGCTCAACTTCCTCTCATCTTCTTACGTATGCTTTAAAGTTAAAATGTAATCTTTCCGGGTTCAAACGAAATGTTGCATTCATTCGTACGAAGTTTCTGAACTTGTTTTAATCGCTGAAAAATCTATCGTTCTTTACTGCTGCACTAATTCACCGCCCCTCCCCCCCTCTTAGTGTCGCTCGATCCCTAACAATAAAGAAACTTGAAGAATCATAAGCATTAAGTATCGACATATAAAGATCATGATTCACTTTAATATATCTCTTTTTTGTAAATAGTACAAGAAACTCAAGAGATCAAATTGGAGATCTTGATTCATAAGAAAAATCTTAAGTAACAAATGTCAAGAAATCAAGATCATGAATTAGATTATTTTCCTCTTTAGTAAATGAAAAAGAAAAAAATCAGAGAGGAAAAAGATTTTGATTTCCATATCTCAAGTCAATAAAAAAAGAATGTTCATGATTCGCTTGAAACAAAAGATCTCATTCAAATCAATTCGTCAACTCGAAACTCATAATCAAAATTACTTTCGATATTCATAGAATGTCATAAATAGATTCATTAGCACATTATCAAAATCTCTTTCATAATTCATGAGATTAATAAAGTATCATAAATGAGATCATTAATCTCGATAAGCTATAAAATATATTTTCTTTTAAGTGTTTCAATTTAAGTGATTTGCTTCTTATAATCATGTGTTTGTCTTTAATAAAAACAAGTATCAACGTTCAAGAGTGAAAGACAAACTTCATCATAAAAATAACTAAAACCAAAGACATATAACATATTAGTCCAAGATATAAGATTCGCTCATCATGCATAGTTTTAAAATATAAATTCATCAAGCATGATACACACTTTTGTTATTTTCATTTCATCATTATCAAGGATGATTCCATAAGGTATATTCAAATTTTTGTTCGAAAGCCATGTATCATCATATAAATCTGAAATTATCATCAAAATCTTTCATTCAAGAATTTATTAAGAGCAACGTAGATTGATTACATTTAAGCATGCACAAATCTTTTTGTATAAAAGATGTGTGTCAAGTTTATAACTGAAACACAAGGTTTGTTATCAAGACAAAAAATATAACACATCATCAAGAAAAAAATTTGTCATAAAGATCATTGAGACCGAAAACATAAAGCATGCGGCATTTTCCAACAAAGATTCGATTCAAGAGATTTATAACATGCATAGATGCGTATCATGTTTAAAACCGAAAATATGAAACTTTAATATCATCATCATACTTATTTATCATAAAATATATAATTTTTATGATCAAATTTTTAATTTTTCAAAAATTCTAGAAAGAGAAGCATGATAATTTTAAAAAAATTATTTCCTACAAACTAAATTAAGCAATTCATGAAAAAAATTAAGTAATCTCATAATAAGGTAAAAGCACCTTGGGTGAGATACTTACCTCATTGTCGAGAGCCGTCAAAGCATAGTTCGTCGCTTCGTCACTTGATTCTTCTTTGCTCGCTTTCTTCTTCTTCACTTTTGTATACTCGTTGTTGGAGCTCTCCGGCTTCTTGCGTTCATAGTAAGAGTTGGTATTCTTTTTAAGTTCATTTATATTTTTTAATTCTTGTTTAATGAACTTTTTAAACTTTAATGTTAGAAGTTCAAGTTGCTCAACATTGTCCTCATCACTTGAGTCATCACTTAAGTAGTATTCTTTTATTCGAAGTGCCTAATCCTTTCTGCTCTTTGGAAGGTGATTCTCATATTTATTAAGTTCAAGAGTTATTTCATAGGTCATTAAAGACCCGATTAGCTCTTCGAAAGAATAAATGTTCAAGTCTTTAGACTCTTGTATAGTCGTTACTTTTGGATCCCACCTTTTTAGAAGAGATCTTAAAATCTTATTTATAAGTTCAAAACTTGAAAAACTTTTACCAAGTGATTTTAGACTATTAATGACATCTGTGAAACGGGTATACATGTCACCAATAGTCTCGTCTGGTATCATTTGTAAAAGCTCAACATCGTGCAATTAAAGGTTTAATTTTGAGTCTTTGACTCTACTAGTGCCTTCGTGTGTGATTTCAAGAGTGTGCTAAATATCGAAAGCCATTTCGTAAGTAGAAACATGATTAAATTTGATTGTATATAATGCACAAAATAAGGCATTCATAGCCTTTGCATTTAAAGAAAAAGATTTTTTCTTAAAATTCGTCCATTCATTTCTAGGTTTAGAAGTGTTTAAAATCTATTTTCAATAATATTTCATAAATCTAAATCCAAGGAAAGCAAGAAAACTCTCATTTGAGTTTTCCAGTAAGTATAGTCTAGCCGATTAAACAAGGGAGGACGAACGATCGAAAAACCCTCTTGAAATTCGAAAAGAGTCATTTCTCTTAGGTGTAAATATAAATGAGAAAAATCAAGCTCTGATACCAATGGTTAGGATTAGTTCGGCACTGGGGCGGGGGGTGAATTAGTGCAGTGGTAAAAATCGACAAGTTTTAGTGATTTTGGAAAACCCCGTATGATAAAAATCGTTTCGATGAAAGTCGTATCAGAAATATGTTAATCTTGAAAATGTTCATAAGAAAGAGGGCTGTGATGAGAAAGTAGAGCAAGTAAAATGGTTTGTAGAATGATAAAGAGCAAGAACAAAAATGCAAACCTGATTTTTATAGTGGTTCGGTCATCTGACCTACGTTTACTCCCAATTCCTCTTCACTTGAGGCCATCGGCTTCCACTAGTTATCTTCCTTCCAACGGGCGAAGACTAACTCCCTTTTACAGTCCTCTCTTATAAGATTTTCCCCACTCTCCCTTAGAGTTATACTTCTATGCTTAAGGAGGAGGGACACTTTGATTTTACAAGACTTTCAACAGAGTTTGGCTCCTTTCTTTTTCTCAATTATTCTGTCCTAAGCAAGAATGACTAGGGTATTTATAGACCCCAAGTGAATTTAAAATTAGAGTCCAAATTTGAATCATCTCGAATTTTTGGGGTACTAGCAGTACCACTGCTAGTGCTGGGTAGTACTACCGCTAGTGTTGGGCGGTAGTACCGCTCAGGCTTTTTGCTCTTGTCAATGTATTGGGCCGTACCAAAGCCAGCCAATGGTACCACCCCAGGTACATTGACACTGGGTGGTACCACCGTCTAAACAACTTGGGAGACCGAGCCCTGGGTGATACCATCACCCCAAGCAATCTTGTTTGGGCCTTGAGTCTAGCCCAAACCTATTCAGGTATAGGCCTAATTGGCCCCTAACTGGGTTGGCTCAATTACAATCCAATTAGACCTAATCCTACTTCAATCTAGATAATTATTATTATAATATAAATCAAAATATTGCCCGGCATGTCATTGGCCTATCGGCGCTTCATCTGTTTCTTTGGCGCATCGTCCTCTATTATGGCCTATTACCCAATCGGCAATTGACCTCTTCAACTCCGATCTCTATGGCATGACTCTGCTCTTCTTGGCCCAATGCCTGATTTCTTTATTCGAAGCTTTCTGTCGATTGTCGACTGAACCTTCAGCTCGACGTCCAATTTCTTGACGTGCTCTCCTTTGGTGTAACATTGATTCTTCCCGTGTCAATTGTTTAATCCTGATTGAGAGTAGACTTGTGTGACTCAAAATGCAGTTAAATAACCAAAATATAATCAATTAGTTTCATCATCAAATATGAGATTCAATAGACCTCACAACTCTGATCTCCTTGGCATAATTTCGCTCTTCTTGGCCCATGCCCAAACCGATGGCACGAAGCTTTTTGTTGATACGTCGACCGATCCTTCAGCTCAACGTCCAATCTTCTAACATGATCAACTCTGGCCCAACTTTCGATTTCTTCTGCCTTAATTGTCTCTTCCTAATCAAAACTAGTCATGCATCACTCAAAATGCATATTATATTATAAACTCTATCAATTGATTTCATCATTAAAATCTGAGACTCAATAATCTCCCTCTTTTTGAAGATGACAATCAATTGATGATAGTGTTTAAATCAAACTCCCCCTATCAATATGCCATATTGATGGAACCTTTGAAATCAAAATATTTCATACATAATCATTATGATTTTAAATCATCAAAGCACAACATGCATGAAATTTTAAATTATATGAAATTTTAAAGTATAAATCATTATTATGCATGATCACCAAATCATCATTACTTCTTCCCCTTTGTCATCAACAAAAAAGAAAAGTACAACTATCCAAGCTTTTTATATATGCAAGTTTAGCAAATTTTATATCACTTTAAAACATGCATGATCACCAAATCATTATTAGTTTTAAAGATGTGCAAGATTGCAAATTTTGCAAGTTTGCACTTTTGCTTATGTTGAGATAGCAACTCTTCTTTGTGTTATTCAAGCTAAAAATTTTTGTTTCTTCTCTTTTGAGAAGTACAAGTAAGTTTTACCTTTCTTTGCAAGCTAGCAATTCTCAGTCATATTCAACATAGCAAGTTCTTTTTTCTCTTTTGAGAAGTACAAGCTAGTCAATTTTTGCTTCCTTGAAATGTACATGCTAGCAAACTTTTTCTTTGAAATGTGCAAGCTAACAATTTTCTCTCCCCCTTTGTTCCTGTCAAAAGGAAGGGAAAAATATAATATTGTAATTCTTTTCCTTTTACATCAATTTTCAAATCATAACAAATGAGGCATTAAAAATTTACATCAATATTTCAATTATCAAAATCAAGTCATGAATACCAATTTATCATTCAAGGAAGCACTTTTTCTCATGCCTAATCATTTAAGTTAGTACTTTTTCTTTTCCCCTTTTGTCATCAGAAAGAAGGAAAGGAGAAGGGAAGAATTTAAGGGTGCAAATATTTTAACTATCACGTGAACAAATAAAGGATCAAGTCAAGAATCCAAAAGTTCATAAATCATTTTGACAAATCTCCTCTTAAATAACGAAAAGAGATCTTAGGAGATCTAACAGAAAATGATCTTGATTCATACAAAGAATTCAAGTTATAAATCTAAGAAATCAAAAGAACAATCATGATTCTATTGGATAAACATTCTCTTTAATAAAATAAAAAATCATGGTTAACAATCTTGATTTATAAAAAATTTCAAATCATAATTATCAAGATGTCAAGTGACATGTCATGAATGAAAGATCTCCACTATTTTTAGGATAAGTTTCCTCTTTAGTGAATACCAAGAAAAAACATAGGAGAACAAAATGAATTGAGAAAGATAGAAGCATCGAAAATGATTCATATTAAAATACATCTCAAGTTGTAAACATGAATAAATCAAGTATTTGTCAAATTTAAAATCATCATCAAAATCACTTTTCTTTCATTCAGGATATTTATTGAAAGCAACATAGATTAATTCCTATAAGAGTAAAAGTAGCTAAAGTTCTTTTAGTTCCAAATATTGTGATTAATTTCATGCAAGCATGCTCAAGTCTTTTATCCAAATAAAAACATGTATCAATGTTTAAAACCGAAACACAAGTTTCATCCTAAAGATCATTAAGACCAAATATATATATAACACATTATTCTAAAACATAGGATTTCAAATCATTATTACTTCAAATCCTCATTCATAATATAAAATCATCAAGCATGATACCAAAACTTTTAATATAATCAAAATTATCAAACATGATCCAAATATTTATTTTTAAAATATTTATCATTATTTTTAACTCATTCAAAATTAATTCATCAATTCATCAAAATTACTTTCAAGATTGAGTTCATTTTTATTCTTAGTTTCTTGTTTTATGAATTTTTTAAATTTTATAGTGATAAGTTCAAGGTCATCATCATCATCACTTGAGTTATTACTCAAGTGGTATTCTATTGTTTGAAGTCTCAAATCCTTCCTATTTTTTGGAAGGTTATTCTCATGTTTGTCATATGCCAAGAAGGTCATTTCATATGTCATCAATGAGTCGATGAGTTCTTCTAATGAAAAATTATTGAAGTCTTTAGCCTCTTATATTGTAGTTACTTTCGAATCCTAAATTTTAGGAAGAGAACATAGAATTTTATTAATAAGTTCAAGATTCAAAAAAGATTTACTAAGTACTTTTAAACTATTGATGATATCCGTAAACCGGGTATACATGTCTCCAGTAGTTTCGCTTGGTTCTATTCAAAATAATTCAAAATTATGTATCAAAATAATAATTTTTTAATCTTTAACTCTACTAGTGCCTTTGTGTGTGATTTCAAGTGTGTGCTAAATGTCATGTATAGTTTCACAAATAGAAACCCGATTAAATTCGTTTTTATCTAAAACACAAAATAAAGCAGTCATAGCTTTTGCATTGAAAGAAAAAGTTTTCTTTTCCAAATCATTCCATTCGTTCATTGGTTTGAAAGACTTTTGAAAATTATTTTTGATAATATTTTATAAATTTAAATCTAAAGAAAGCAAGAAAACTATCACTCAAATTTTTCGATGTGTAGTCCGTCCCATTAAACATAGGACGAATGATAGAGTAACCCTCTTGAAAGCCAAAAAAAGTTATTTTTCTTGAGTGTTAAACCAATATGAGAAATAACGTGGTTTTGATATCAACTGTCAAGACCGAGTTTGCACTGGGGGGGGGGGGGTGAATTAGTGTTATCGATAAAAATAAAAATGATTTAAAAAAACTTCGTTTGATCAAACTTTCGATGATTAAGTGCGTATCGGAAATGCTTTAAACTTATGAGAGCAATGAGCAAGTAAATTGATTTATAGTAAAGGTAAACAACAAAGAAAAGGATACACTAATTTATAATGATTCGGTTATCTGACCTACGTCTACTCTCGATTCCTCCTTTATTGAGGCCATCAGCATCCACTAAAGGTCTTCCTTCAATGAGCGAAAACCAACCACCTACTGGAAAATTAGGAGATTCGACATCTCATGTGTAGCGGAAAATAAAACCAGGACCGGATTTCCCATAGTTACATACTTGGCTATCGTTCGACATTGGTGTGCAAAAATTACAAATCCAAAAAATCTGCATGTATCATGTCAGAAGCGTTACCTAGGGAGATCGTATATCCCCAAAAATTCTAGATCCGATGAAGAGGATAAAGGAGCACTGGCGTACTCCTCTCTAGCGGTAATCCATACAACAGACGCAGCAATGATGCTCCTAAGATCACCGTGAGATCTCTCTCCACGTGCACCACATGGTTGTCGGAACCAAGGAGGAGAGGAGACTGAGGAGAATAAGAGGATGACTACTAAGAGCTCTCAGCCTATAAACCAGGAGGTTCCTCCTATTTATAGAGGTGGAGGAAGCTTATCCATAACAGATTCTGTTCACATTGGATCTATATCCAGTTGGATCTCATTGGATCTTATCAATAGGATCCAATTTGATCTCATCTAATTGGATCTTATCTAATCATTTAATTGGATGTCATCCAATTACCTAATTGGATCTCATCCACAAGATCTAAACTAGAGGCTTCACAGATATCTTATATCCGCACCTCTACTCGTTGCAACATCCACCTTATGTGTGTGACCCTCTAGGCCCGATACCGAGCTGGTCGTGAGTCGCTCCCATCAAAACTCCTTCTAACTCAGAACATCTTCTGATATAGTAAATTATTATCTCCATAATAATTCACTCGACTCATCGACTATGGATGTACTAGGTCACTACGCCATAATCCCTAGGCGGTACAGAGGGATATAATCTATCGGACCTATCTGTCCTCAGTTATCATGTATAGTCCCTCATCCATCTAATATCCCAGAGACCGTATATTGGGCATGGTAAAGTCAGGCCCATACAGAATCCTGTTCGAGTCTCGCTATAATCGGATTCTCTCGGAGAACTCCTCTCTCAATCTGAATGACCCTAGCTATGGATTTTGCCAAAGCGAGCACACGCGGGATATATCTCTCACGATACCGAGAGTGGATGATCATCTATTGACATGCAATTACATTTGTAAGGTTGGCTACCATTCTCAAGAACCGGCTATACTAGATCTGGAGCTCTCCAAACCTATAAGTCCGGTGTCAAAGAATGGAGTACTCAAATAAGACATCTTTGGTACCTCAAGTCTAAAGACCAGACACACTACTGGGACTACAGAATCACTGTCTGACATTAGGTATCATTAACCATACAACATTCTATAAGCGGATCAATCAATGAACTCATTCTCTAATGAGCACCTACACTGTACCTCTAGTATCCCCACACAAGAGACTAATCGCCTCCAACATATAGACGAGTATACAGTACATCAGTCTATCTGGTTATCTCGATGTCCTCATCGAGTAACCTATGACCAGGATGATTTAGGATCCGTGTTTAAAGGTATATCGGTCTCATTATCGTGTTCTCTTCATGATCCGATTCCCATTGCACAGATCCATGAACATCACAATATTCATCCAGATAATGTGAAAAAATATCAATAATAATATGTGAAGAGATCGACGTAACATGTCATAGGTGCCATTACTCATATGATTGGCTTGTAGGGCACTTACAATCAATAATTCTCACTTGACCTAAAGTCAATCACCTACGTGTTTGATCCCTATCAGACCTCTGTGACACTCAAATATAATATGATTAATGGCTTTGTCAATGGATCTGTAATGTTATCTTCGGATGAAACTCTTTCCACTGCTACATCTCCTCGGGCCACGATCTCTCTGATCAAGTGGAACCTCCTCAGAACGTGCTTATGATAAGACCTAGGTTCCTTTGCTTGGGCAATTGCCCCATTGTGGTCATAATATAAGGTAATCAACTCCTCATTATTCGGCATGACTCCTAGATCTGCAATGAACTTCTTCATCCAAACTCCCTCCTTTGCTGCCTCTACCATAATAATAATGTATTTCGCCTCTATAGTCGAGTTAGCAGTAGTATCTTGCTTGGACTTTTCCAGCATACTGGTCCTCCATTCAGGGTGAAGACATACCCTGAATTCGACTTGCTATCATCTACATCGAACTGAAAGCTCGAGTCCGTGTAGCCCTTAACTCTGAGGCTACTGTCTCCATATACCAGTAAAAGATCCTTAGTCCTTCTCAAGTACTTAAGGATACACTATTGTTTTTCAATGCTCTAAGCCTGGATCTGCGTTGCGTATGACACTCAGAGCATGCGTTACGTCAGGCCTGATACATAGCATAGCATACATGATAGACCTTATCATTGAGGCATATGGTATTCTATCCATGTGTGCCCTTTCTTCGGGAGTCTTTAGGGATATAGTCCTAGAAAGTGATATTCTATGTCTCACAGGTATGAGACCTCTCTTGAAATTTTTCATACCAAACTTTTTGGCAATGGAGTCTATGTACCTGGACTGAGACAAGCCAAGTATCCTTTTGGATTTATCTCTATAGATCTGAATTCCCAGAATATAAGATACTTCCTCTAAGTCTTTCATGGAGAAGTGTCTAGATAGCTAAGTTTTTACTATGGAGAGCATTCCTACATCATTCCTAATGATTAAGATGTCATCTATATATAACACCAAGAAGGTGATAGCGTTCCCACTTACCTTCCTATACATACAAGGCTCATCTTCATTCTCAACAAAGTCATAAGATCTGATCGCTTCATCAAATCTTATGTTCCAACTTCGGGAAGCTTTCTTTAGTCCATAAATGGACTTAAGCAATCTGCACACCTTATCTGAACTGTGCTTGGACATGAACCCCTTAGGTTGTATCATATATACTTCCTCTTCGAGGTTACCATTGTGGAATGTAGTTTTCACGTCTATCTGCCAGATCTCATAGTCATAATGTACTGCAATAACCAATAGAATTCAGATGGATTTCAGCATAGCTATGGGTGCAAAGGTTTTGTCATAATCAATACCTTACCTCTGACGATACCCCTTAACCACTAGCCTTGCCTTATAGGTCTTCACCTTTTCATCTACCCCGATCTTCTTTTTGAAGATCCATTTGTAGCCAATGGGTAGATGCCCTAAGGTGCATCAATAAGGTTCCAAACCTTATTGGAGTACATGGATTCTATCTCAGAATTCATGGCTTCTTGCCACTTTCTAGAGTCTATTCTTATAATAGCCTCATCGTAGGTCTGAGGATCAATGTCCTGAATGTTCTCTCCACTAATATGTCCCACATATCTTTCAGGAGGGTGTGACACTCTACCAGTCCTATGCAAAATTGGAACTTGTGTGTTAGGTACCTGAATAGACTCAATCTCTAGAATGGTGCTTGAGCTAGGTTCTCTAACCTCGCTCAATTCCATCATTCTCCCACTGTCTTTGCCAAGAATGTGTTCCTTCTCAAGAAATACTGCTCTCTTGGCAATAAAGACCTTTTGGTCCTCAGGGTGATAGAAATAATAACCACAAGTTTCCTTGGGGTATCCCATGAACTTGCACCATTCCATCCTGGATTCCAACTTATCAGGGTCGTGTCTTTTAACGTGGGCAGGGCAGCTTCAAATCTTAACAATCTTAATATCATGCTTCTTCCCTCTCCATATCTCATATGGTGTAGACACTACTGATCTAGATGAAACTCTGTTCATAAGGTAAATTACGGTTGGTAGGGCATATCCCTAAAATGAGATGGGTAGGTCAGCGAAACTCATCATGGACCACACCATATCTAATAGTATGTGATTCCTCCTTTCTGATACATCATTGAGCTGTGGTGTATAAGAAGGTGTCTATTGGGATAGAATCCCATGGTTCTTGAGGAAGTGGGTGAATTCTGTACTCAAGTATTCTCCTCCTCGATCTGATCGAAGAGTTTTAATACTCTTTCCAATCTAGCTCTCTACTTCATTCTTATACTCCCTGAATTTCTCGAAGGCTTCATACTTGTACTTTATAAAGTACACATATCCATACCTAAAGAAATCATTAGTAAAAGTAATGAAGTAAGAGTAACCACCTATAGCCTAAGTTGACATAGGACCACATACATCACTATGTATGAGTTCTAATAACTCAATGACTCTCTCTAGTTCCACTAAATCGAGAGTTGGTCATTTTTCCATAAAGGTAAGGCTCGCAAGTTGTATATGACTCATAGTCAAATGGATCTAAGTATCTATCTTTCAACAGCTTTCGAATCCTTCCCTCATGGATATGACCTAGCCTACAATGCCATAGGTATGCACCGTTCACCTCATCTTGTTTCCTCTTGGATACATTTACATTCATGATATGTGGAGTAGTATTTAGCATAAACAAACCATTATACAATGTTCCTCTAGTAATGATCTTATCATTCTTACTAATTGAACAATAATTATTCTCAAAAAGTACTTTATAACCATTTAATGTCAAACATAAAATGGATATAATATTTTTGACAATATAGGGAACAAAATAACATGCATCTAATGCAATGTTAACTCCATTAAGCAGATGTAGAGTGACCTTGCCGATAGCAACAGTAGCAACTCTTGCTCCATTGCCCATCTTGAGGTCCATCTCGTCTTTTACCAATCTTTTAGGCCTTGCTAGAACCTGCAACAAATTACAGATGTGATAAGCACTATCGGTATCCAATACCCATGCATTATCACAAATATCTGACATATTGAGATTAATCATGAATGTACCTGAATCTTCTCCAAGCTTCTGTTTCACCTTTTCTACAAGATACGCCTTGTAGTTCCTCTTTCAATGCCCATCTTGATCGTAGTGGAAACACTGGTCATTATCCTTTGCTGGGTCAATTTTGGCAACCTTTGCCTTACCCTGTTTGCCCTTGCCCTTACCCTTCTCAATGGTCTTCCCAGCCTTCCTTTTCCTTTTGGTCTCACCAAAATAGAGAACTAATTTATCTTTCTTGATTGTACTCTCTGCCTCCCTCAACATATTGAGGAGCTCAAGGAGAGATACCTCAAGTTTGTTCATATTGAAATTCATGATGAACTGAGAAAAGGAATCTGGTAGGGATTGATGTATAAGATCAATACACAAGTTATCATCTAGGACCATTCCTAGACCTGTGAGTTTTTCAATCCACTCTATAATCTTCAGGAGATGGTTCTGAACCGGTATCCCCTCAGTCATTCTAACAGGAAGAGACTCTTGGATATCTTATATCGTTGAGTTCTTCCTTGTTCCTCAAATAGTTTGTGGAGGTGTAGGAGTATGGAATGAGCATCCATGTTTTCATATTGTCTCTGTAATTCAAGAGTCATAGAGGCTAATATGTAACACTAAGTGAGAGTAGAATCATCTATATACTTCGCATATTAGGCAAAATCTTCTTAAGGAGCTTCTGCCTTAGGTTGGGGCATGACCATATCTAGGACATATGTAATTTTCTCCACTGTAAGAACTATTCTTAGGTTACGGAGTCAATTCGTATAATTTGGACCAGTGAGGCGGTTGGCATCAAGTATGCCATGTAGAGGGTTTGATGACGATATGTTTTTGATAAATAAGAGATATAGAATAAGTGAATAACACGTAGATTTTGTAAAAATAAATAATTATGATATGGACTTCTATCTTGACATGCTCCCACTAATTTATCTAGCGAGTTACGTGACGCCCTCATGTACGTGAAATGGAAGTCTTCGACAGACTTCTAGTGGGGATCGAGATCCAATCGACATCTTGTTGAATCTCGAATTTTGATGATAAAATCAATTAGTGAAATATTTGTTCTAATCCATATTGTCAAAGATAAGTGTGCAGGATTAACTACGATGGGTCAGAAATATAAAGTGATTTGCCGAGGTCAAGTCTGTCAGGTGTTCAAGAGTTCATCGGAAGTCCGAAGGATCGTTGGAAGTGTTGCCGGAACCAACCAAGATCGAATCAGGGACTTGCCGAAGTTTTCGGCAGTTCATCGCAAAGATCGTTGAAGGTTTGCGAAACTTTACCGAGAAGGTTCGGAAGCTTGTTGAAGACTCGTTGAGCGTGCCATACAAGCCGGGAGCATGTTGGGAATCTACCGGAAGAAATCTGAGGGAAATATCGGAGGACCGCCGAAGTCTCATCGTAAAGCTCGCCAGAATAAGACTTGAAGAATGTCAGTTTAAATCACTGTTAATTATGTTTTAATTTCGTAATTAGCACATACTTAGGGCAAGGATTTCGAATTAATCCTGCTCTAAATTGGTAGGGGCCAACCGGGCCTTTACTGGGCTTTTTAGGCCTTGAACAAGGCCCATTCAGCAAAGCTAAATAGGCCAGGCGGTAGAACCGCCTATGCTGTGCTAACCGCTATGCGTGTCTTGGCGGTGCACCGCGCGTGCTAGGGCGATGCTACCGCCGGTGCACCGAACAATGGCGATAGCACGCTTGCTCGCTCGATAACATACTGCACCTATCGATCACCGACGGGCCCGACGGCACACGTGCTGCTGTATCGATTGATTTCAAATTTGGAGCCCAAATTTGAAACCATTTTGGATCTATAAATAACCCCCTTTCTCAGCTGAAAGGGTACCCTTTTGAGAGTTAGAATCTTGAGTTTAAGTCTTTGAATAGTCTTGAAAAGCCTTGTCTCTTACTAAGTGTTCACCTCCTTCTTCTTCTTGAGAAATCTTGTAAGAGTGTGAACCTCTTATAAAGGGTTGTAAAAAGGGGTATTTGGTCCTTCCCCTTCAAAGGATTTGCTAGTGGAAGTGCGGAGCCTCATCATGAAGGCTTCAAGAGTGGATGTAGGTCATTTGATCAAACTACTATACATCATTGTGTTCATGAATGTGTGAGTGTTTACATTTCTAAATCATTTTATTACTTAGCTGCAAATTTCTTAGTTCCTTGCTATTTCCTTTACTCAAGCAACTTCTTACAAGTTCTCTTTCATCGAATCGAAATCTTCCTACGAACTTGTCTTTGTACGAAGTCGGCTTCAAAGTTGCGTTTTTAGTCCACTACACTAATTTACCCCCCCCCCCCCTTAGTACCTTTTCGATCCTAACAATTTGATTTCATTTGGAGCCCAAGGTTTACTCTCATATTGGATTATAAAACCCAAGAGATAACCTTTCTCAAATGCAAGAGGGTACCCATTACTCGTCCGCCTTAATGTTTAATGGGTCTTATACATATTGAAGACTCTTGTCTCTTACTAAGTGATTTTCTCTTTTCTATGGACTTGAACTTTGGAACATTGTTGAAAATGGCTTTGCAAAATCTTCCCTTCCAATGAGTGAGTGGAATGAGCCTCATCGTGAAGGAAGATTTTGGATGTAGGTCAAAGGCTATGAATGCCTTATTTTGTGCGCTTGATAAGAATGAGTTTAATCGGGTTTCTATTTATGAATCGGCATTTGATATTTGGCTCACTCTTGAAATCACTCATGAAGGCACTAGCCGAGTGAAAGAGTCCAAAATCAACATTCTTGTGCATTCTTATGAACTTTTTCGGATGAAACCAAATGAGTCCATTGGAGACATGTACACCCGCTTTACGGATGTCATCAATGGACTTAAAGCTCTTGGTAAAGGTTTTTCTAATTTTGAATTGGTAACTAAAATTTTAAGATCCCTTCCAAAGAGTTGGGATCCAAAGGTCACGGCCATTCAAGAGGCCACGGATCTTCAAATATTTTCGCAGAATTTATTGGGTCTCTAATGACCTACGAGATGACATGCCATGCTCATGAAGAGTTTAAGAACCCCTTCCAAAGAACAGAAGGATATGACATTCTTGTGCATTCTTATGAACTTTTTCGGATGAAACCAAATGAGTCCATTGGAGACATGTACACCCGCTTTACGGATGTCATCAATGGACTTAAAGCTCTTGGTAAAGGTTTTTCTAATTTTGAGTTGGTAACTAAAATTTTAAGATCCCTTCCAAAGAGTTGGGATCCAAAGGTTACGGCCATTCAAGAGACCAAGGATCTTCAAATATTTTCGCTTGAAGAACTTATTGGGTCTCTAATGACCTACGAGATGACGTGCCATGCTCATGAAGAGCTTGAGAACCCCCTTCCAAAGAACAGGAAGGATATGACACTTAGAACACAAGAAGACCACTTGAAAGGAACATCAAGTGATGAGGATGAGACATTGCACTTTTAACTCGAAAAATTTATAAGAAAGAACAAATTTAAAAATGACACAAAAAATAAATTTGAACACAAAAATAACCAAGTTATTTGCTACGAATGCAAGAAGCCAGGACACTTCAAGAATGAATGCCCTCAAGCCAAGAAGAAGCAATTCAAGAAGAAGAAAGCTTTGAAGGCCACGTGGGATGATTCAAGTGACTCCGAGGTTGAAGAAGCTAGCAACAAAGAGGAGGCTAACTTCGCACTAATGACATTAGGAGAAGAGGTTAGTGAGTTATTTAATGAAGAGTTATCTTTCGATGAACTTTCTATCGCTTTTCATGAGTTATTTGATGAATGTAGAACTCTTAGTAAGAAGTTCAATTTGCTTAAGAAAGAGCATGCTTTATTACAAAATAAGTTCAATAGTCTTCAAACCCCTTCTCTACCCCCATGCTCTAAGTGTGAACACTTGGAAGCAACAAAAAGAGAGAACTTGCTACTCAAAGAGACCCTAAACAAGTTTAAGGCCGGTAGCAAGGGCTTGGACATGATCCTTGCTAACAAGGGTCACGTCAAAAATAGGAGTGGAATCGGATTTGTGAGTGGATCTCACTAAAATCCCACCACCTTTATTAAAGGACCTACATTACATGTATCACCCCATTTAAAATATAATTTTTATGGTAAAACGGGACATGTTGCTTACAAATGTCCATTCAAGAAATTTAGTCCACAAAAATTGATATGGGTTCCTAAAGGAACCATAAACAACTCAATGTTGAATTACAAATTAAGTAGATCAATTTGTAAGGCACCCAAAATCAAATGGATACCTAAAAACCATCCTCTTTTGTAGACAAACTCACAAGCTAGGAGCAAGAAATGGTATCTTGATAGTGGATGCTCAAGGCACATGACCGGAGATCCATCTCATTTCTCTATACTCACTAGCAAAGAAGGGTATGTCACCTTCGGAGATAACAACAAGGGTAAAATCATTGGCAAGGGGACCATAGGTAACAAATCAAGTTTTTCAATTGATGATGTGTTGCTAGTTGATGGTTTAAAACATAATCTTTTAAGCATTAGTCAATTATGCGATAAAGGTTATGTTGTTAGATTTGAATCTAATGTTTGCATTATTGAAAAACCAAACAATGACATATCCATGATTGCTTTAAAACAAAACAATGTCTACACCATAAATATTGATAAATTAAGTAATGAAATGTGTTTTTCGATTTTGAATGATGATGCTTGGCTTTGGCATAGGAGATTAGGCCATGCAAGCATGAAACTAATTTCTAAGATTTCATCTAGAGAGTTAGTAAGAGGTATCCCAAACATGAAATTTGTCAAGGACAAGGTATGTGATGCATGTCAACTAGGAAAGTAAATAATAACTAGTTTCAAATCAAAAAAATAAATTAGCACCACTAGACCATTACAATTGATCAATTTGGACTTATTTGGACCAATTGACATAACAAGCCTAGGAGGTAGCAAATATGCCTTTGTAATTATGGATGACTATAGTAGATACACTTGGACCTATTTCTTGGCTCACAAAAGTGATTGTTTCAAATGTTTCTCTAAATTTTGTAAACTCACTCAAAATGAAAAAGGTTTTATGATTTCATCGATTCGAAGTGATCACGGAGGTGAATTTTAAAATTATGACTTCCAAAATTTTTATGAAATAAACGGATATAACCATAACTTCTCTACTCCAAGAAATCCACAACAAAATGGAGTAGTGGAAAGGAAAAATAGAAGTTTGCAAGAAATGGCTAGAACCATGTTAAATGAATACAATTTACCAAAATATTTTTGGCCGAAGCCATGAATACGGCTTGCTATGTTATGAATAGAGTTCTAATGAGACCATCCCTATCTAAAACTCCATATGAATTATGGAATGATAAAAAACCCAATGTTTCTTATTTTAAAGTTTTTGGTTGTAAATATTTTATTTTAAATGAAAAGGATGCCTTAGGAAAATTCGATGCAAAATCCAATGAAGGCATATTTCTTGGTTATTCTTCCGTTTCTAAGGCTTTTCGTGTTTTCAACAAAAGAACCTTAGTTATAGAAGAATCTATTCATGTGGTTTTTAATGAAATTTCTGAATTTAAGAAGAAAGATTTTGATGATGATTTTGGCTTTGATAATTTGAATTTGAATGAACCCTCTCCTCAAAATGACAACTTGGATGCATCTTCTTCCCAAACTTCCTTACCCAAGGAATGGAAGTATGTAGATGCTCATCTCAAGGAGTTAATTATAGGAGATGCATCGAAAGGGGTTCAAACTCGCTCTTCTTTCAAAGATTTTTGTGCCCATGCCGCTTTTCTTTCTCAAGTTGAACCAAAATGCATTGATGATGCCTTGAAAGATGATTCTTGGGTTATCGCAATGCACGAAGAATTGAATCAATTTGAGAGGAATGAGGTATGGAAGCTTGTTCCTAGACCTAACGACCACTTGGTTATTGGTACTAAATGGGTCTTTAAAAACAAGCAAGATAAATGTGGTATCGTGGTTAGAAACAAGGCTAGACTAGTGGCCAAAGGTTTCAACCAAGAAGAAGGTATCGACTATGAAGAGACCTTCACTTCGGTGGCAAGATTAGAAGCCATTAGGATGCTCCTTGTCTATGCTAGTAGTAATGATTTCAAATTATTTCAAATGGATATCAAAAGTGCATTCTTAAATGGTTTTATTTCCGAAGAAGTGTATATCGAATAACCACCCGGATTTGAAAATTCTCTTCTCCCTAACCATATGTTTAAGCTAACTAAGGCTTTATATGGTCTAAAACAAGCCCCTAGGGCTTGGTATGAGAGGCTTAGTTTTTTTTTAATTTCAAATGATTTCACTAAAGGCAAGGTTGATACTACATTGTTTATTAAACATTTTAAAAATAATTTTCTTATTGTTCAAATTTATGTTGATGATATTATTTTTGGTTCTTCGGATGAATCACTATGTGAATCTTTTGCCAAGTGTATGAGTCATGAATTTGAGATAAGTCTAATGGAAGAATTAACCTTCTTTCTTGGATTACAAATTAAACAGCTTAGTAATGGTATATTCCTTAATCAATCTAAATATATATTAGGATTATTAAAACGATTTAATATGGATAGCTCAAAAGCCATCCACACTCCAATGAGTACTTCCACCAAGTTAGACTTGGATGAAGGTGGAGAAAATTTTGATCAAAAGACATATAGGGGTATGATAGGTAGCTTGTTGTATCTTACTGCAACTAGACCAGATATCATATTTAGTATAGGACTTTGTGTGAGATTTCAAGCTAATCCTAAGTTGTCTCACCTTAAAGCCATTAAAAGAATTCTTAGATATCTTAAAGGTACTCATAATCTAGGATTATGGTATCCAAAATCTGATGACTTTGATTTAATAGCCTATGCAGATACGGATTTTGGTGGATGTAAAATAGATAGAAAGAGTACATCTAGAACATGCCAATTTTTAGGACATGCACTTGTTTCTTGGACTTCCAAGAAACAAAATTCGGTTGCACTATCTACGGTGGAAGCCGAATACATAGCCGCAAGTGCATGTTGTGCTTAAGTCATTTGGATGAAAAATACACTAGAAGATTATGGAATTCATTTAAATAACATTCCTATAAAATGTGATAATATAAGTGCTATTTGTCTAACAAAAAATCCTATTCAACACTCTAGAACTAAACACATTGACATAAGACATCACTTTATACGAGATTATGTTAACAGTAACGATGTCACTCTTGAATTTATCGATACAAAACATCAATTAGCGGACATCTTTACGAAACCTTTAAATGAGGAATAATTTGACTTCATTAGGAGGGAATTAGGCATGTTAAATTGTCCTAATAAATGAGCTTTATTGTATGAGATTTTTCTTTGAAATTTCGATTTTCGTAGATTTGACTTCCTCTCGGATTTTTTTTTGAAATTTCGGATTTCTTTTTAACATCATCCCATCCTTAAAATCTCTAAAAATAAATTAAAAAAAATATTATGTGGGGCCAGCGGTAGCACCGCCTGAACCGACGGTAGTACCGCCTGGGCATTCGGCTCCCAGGCGATAGCACCGCCTGGTTGGCGGTAGTACCACCCGAACACCCCCATATTAAAGGGGGTGTTAGGGCCGACGGTAGAACCAACCGAAGCCATTCTTTCCCTCATCCTTCTTCCTCCTAAGTTCTTCTAAGCCTTCTCCTCTCCATTCTTCCTCCTCCTAAAGGGCAAATCAAAGGCATTTTTGTGATCCAAGCTCCTCACCTCTCTAGGAAACACAAACAAGGTAATAGCTGAAATTTTGTCTTATACTCACAATTGCTTGCCTTTTCCTTATTATTTCCTTTTGTTTGTTCATCATGAATAGATTTAGACATGGCTCCTAAGAAATCAACAAGAGGAAAAGGGAAAAGGTTGGAAGGAGATTCATTTGACCCAACCCTTTTTAGATCTAATGAGGTAGCCTTAAGATAACCAAATTTTGATTGTAAAACCATACATAAGGGTAAACATGTTGATCTAGGTGAACTAGGAAACCTAGAACCTATTAGATGATTTGCTAATCTAAATGCTCTACCTATCTTGCAAATTAATGAACCAATCTACCCTAGGTTGGTTAAGTTATTTTATGCTAACATGATTATTAAAGATGATGTTTTGTCCACCTATGTGTTAGGAACCACAATTCAGATTTCTGATCGTATCATATGTGAGTTACTTGGAATTGAAGAAACTAATAGAGGATGTTATTTTAGAGGGCAATGAGATATGGATGCAATCGGAGCAACCCACTCCGAAGCCTTAGAAATGATTTTTGCTAATCCTAACCTAGGCATCATCCCTAAAAGCTACGAGCACTTATTACCTTTTAACTTGAAATTACTTCATCACATTATGATAAGCATTCTACTTCCGAAGCAGTTTCATCCTAATGAAATGAGTATGTTGGAACTGAGTACGATGTATTGGATTATGACTAGACAAAACAACTGCTTTGGTTATTTGATTAGACAACATATGATAGAAATTTTCTCTAGAGATTCGATGTTGTCGTATGGTGGTTGATCACTAGACTCATTTTTGCCCATGACATTTGTGTGTCACCCAACGAGGAAGTAATGAAAGTTGATAGATATAACACAATTAATAGAAGTCTCCTGAAGCGGCTTAGATGCATCTTTAGAGATGACATATGGATTAGGCAACCTAGAAGGGTTGATATAGTTCCTCCACCAGTAGAGCAACCTGAAACACCAATTCTTAGAGGAAATGAATCTCCTCCGCCTAGTCCCGTTGATCCAGCACCGTCTGAGCCAGCTCTTGCTCCATCTACTGAAGATCCGATCATGCGTGCCTTGAATCAAATCACATCACAACAAACTGAAATTTTGAAGGAAGTGCAACAAATGAACCGCAAAATAGATCACTTGTATAGGCATCTTGGCGTTCCTCCTCCGGAGTAGCTGTTGTTTTCTTTTTAAACACTTGTCCTGTTATGCTTATGACTACTATGGATGATATTGTGTGTTGTAACTTTCATTTCGTCTACTCAGCTTTTGCGTGAACTTTTTTTCAATTTGATCGTAATTTTGACTTGATACCTTCTTCCTTGTGACTACTATGGATGACACTTTTATATCATTTTATGACTTGATATCTTCCTCGAATGGTTTCTTGCTCTCTCCATGACAATGAATGGTTTCTTCACCTTCATTATTTTTGTTGATAATAAAGGGGGAGAAAAATATAAATTGCTATGATGGAGTAATTGTTGCTATGTTGGAATAAAATGCTTAAAGCAAAATATGAATCAATTGTATCACATTGCAAATGCTTAAGAACTCTTATTCTTGAGATAAGCTACTTTTTCATGTGATATCATGACTTGATATTAAAACACTCTTTTGGATATCACTTGATCTTTATCATGGTTGAATTAATATTTCTGGTTAATTATAGGTGTAAATACTTTGACATTGTTTAAAATACATTGCTTTCAGTATTTATGCCTAAGCTTGCTTATTAAGCTTTATGTTGAATGAAATCTATTCGATTTGGCTTAAATTCAAAAGATTGAATGTAAGTGCTTTTTACCTTCTAATGATATGGCATATAGATAGGGGGAGTTGAGTTTAACTCCATCATCAATTGATTGTCATCATAAAAAAAGGGGAGATTATTGAATCTCGAATTTTGATGATAAAATCAATTGGTGAAATATTTGTTTTAATACATATTGTCAAAGATAAGTGTGCAGGATTAACTATGATGGGTCAGAAATATAAAGTGATTTGCCGAGGTCAAGTCCGTCAGTTGTTCAAGAGTTCATCGGAAGTCCGAAGGATTGTCGGAAGTGTTGCCGGAACTAACCAAGATCGAATCAGGGACTTGTCGAAGTTTTCGGAAGTTCGTCGCAAAGATCGTTGAAGGTTCACGGAACTTTGCTGAGAAGGTTCGGAAGCTTGTCGAAGACTCGTTGAGCATGCCATACATGCCGAGAGCATGCTGGGAATCCACCGGAAGAAATCCGAGGGAAATATCAGAGGACCGCCGAAGTCTCATCGTAAAGCTTGCCGGAATAAGACTTGAAGAATGTCGGTTTAAATCACTATTAATTATGTTTTAATTTCGTAGTTGGCACATACTTAGGGCAAGGATTTCGAATTAATCCTGCTCTAAATTGGTAAGGGCCAACCGGGCCCTTACTGGGCTTTTTGGGCCTTGAACAAGGCCCATTCAGCCAAGCGGTAGCACCGCCTGGCCTGGGCGGTAGTACCGCCCGGGTGCACTGAATAGTGGCAGTAGTACCGCCTGCTCCAGGCGGTAGCACCACCTGTACACTGTCAATCTGACGACTGACAGGCGGTAGCACCGCTAGCACTAGGAACTCCAATTTGATTTCAAATTTGGAGCTCAAATTTGAAACCATTTTGGATCTATAAATACCCCCCCTTTCTTAGCTGAAAGGATACCCTTTTAAGAGTTAGAATCTTGAGTTTAAGTCTTTGAATAGTCTTGAAATGCCTTGTCTCTTACTAAGTGTTCACCTCCTTCTTCTTCTTGAGAAATCTTGTAAAAGTGTGAACCTCTTGTAAAGGGTTGTAAAAAGGGGTATTTGGTCCTTCCCCTTCAAAGGATTTGCTAGTGGAGAGTGGATGTAGGTCATTTGACCAAACCACTATACATCATTATGTTCATGAATGTGTGAGTGTTTATATTTCTGAATCATTTTATTATTTAGCTGCAAATTGCTTAGTTCCTTGCTATTTCCTTTACTCAAGCAACTTCTTACAAGTTCTCTTTCATCAAATCGAAATCTTCCTACGAACTTGTCTTTGTACGAAGTCGACTTCAAAGTTACGTTTTTAATCCACTGCACTAATTTACCCCCCCCCCCTCTCTTAGTGCCTTTTCGATCCTAACACATCTTAGTGTAACTTTGAGGGACTCAATCAATCACACTAAGCCCGAAAAGGTAGACAACTCTTACTAATCACAACTCCTTATGATTCTCGTCATATTTGGTCTTCAAACCACCATGACCTCGAGGGACTCGACTAATCACACTAAGTCCAAAAAGGTAGATAACTCTTGCCAATCACAACTCCTTATAATTCTCGTTATATTTGGCCTTCGAACCACCATGGCCTCGAGGGACTCGACTAACCATGATGTCTAATTAAGTCATCACCATCGTTATAAGATGAGTCTGATTCAGTGATATACCCTCGAGGGACTCGACCAAGCATACCATATCCTCAGGTCACCGGTGACATCTCTATATCGAAGACAAGATAGCAAGACACGAAATAGGTGAGCCTCAAGGGACTCGACCAACTCAGCCTACATCGGGAATCAGTTCCTGCCCCTAACGATGGAAGGCTACGTGGGTCAATTTTATTGCCTCACATTTACTGACTTAATATTATCATAGGAGAGGTTTTAGATTCGGTCTCATGATATGACGTGTCACATACATATATATTTAATATATTTACATCACATACAAATATATATATATATATATACTTATCTAGTAGGTGTATAGCATTCACATGCATAAGCACACTAGATGATCATGAACTTCAACCAAATATGATTAGGCCTGAGCCAGTAGGCCTAAGCACTTACATCAGGATCTGTGTGCATATTAGTACATCTCTATGTACGGTGATCATCTATCTCGTCATCGTCGAATCTGTCGGTAACTCGACGCATCTCCATGCGTCGTGATCATCTGAATCAGCCTTAAGGGTCCTGCTACCACCTCCAGGCTTCCGTCGTGCCTTTAGGATAATTACAATATAATTATAAGTACGCAGGTCCGACAATCAACAAAAAATGAAGGCTCGCAGACCCCAATAATCATATACACACATCACAAAGTCCATGACCATCTTTTCACATCAAATCACATTACATGTATATATCATGTAAGATTACTAGATAAATAATAATAGTTACTTAAACCTTTTAAATAACTAAATTTTGAAATCAAGGACATGTAGGGAATTTTTTAAATTTTGAAGGGTATTTTGGTCATTCTATCATAAGGGACAAAATTAAAATTTCTAAAACTTCAAGGAGCAAAACTATCTTTTGGCCGAAAATCCTAATTCTTATTCCCTCTGCTTTTTACAGCATTGTGGCTGCGGTGTCGCTACTACTTGTGGGCACAGCGCCCGCGGACGCCCCTGCGGCGTTGCCCCCCGTGAGCGCTAGCGCTGCCCTCCCTTGCGGGTAGGTCGCCCGCAAGCACCGCCCCTATTGGGTGCGGCGCTGCCTCCGCGGGCGGCACCGCCCCTATTGGGTGCGGCATTGCCTCTGGCGGCGCCGCCCTGCGCACTGCAGACATGTGGCAGCTCCTGTTGCCTCGACCAAGCGACCCTGGCGCGACCACACATGGCTGCAAGTAGCCTTGGCCAAACTATGAGGGCAGCAACAGTTGTTGCCCTCTCTCGTCTTTTGCATCAATAATTTTGACGTCAAAAATGCATCCAAAACATAACACATGTTGTTTATAAGCCAATCATCACACGATGAACCTAGCTTTAATACCACTGTTGGAAAATCGAGAGATTCGACATCTCATGCGTAGCGAAAAACAAAAACAAGATCGAATTTTTCATAGTTACGTACTTGGCCGTCGTGCGACGATTGGTATGCAAAAATCATAAATATGAAAAATTCATATATTCATGTCAGAAGCGTTACCTGGGGAGATCGTATATCTCTAAAAATTCTAGATCCGATAAAGAGGATGAAGGAGCACTAGCGTACTCCTCTCTAGCGGTAATCCACACAGCAAACACAATAATGACGCTCATCAAATCACCGTAGGATCTCTCTCCACATGCACCACAAGGCTACCGGAGCCAAAGAGGAGGAGAGGAGACTAAGGAGAATAGGAGGATAACTATCAAGAGCTCTCAGCCTATGAACTAGGAGGTTCCTCCTATTTATAGAGGTGGAGGAAGCTTATCCATAACAGATCCTATTCACACTGGATCTCTATCCAATTGGATCTTATTGGATCTTATCCACAGGATCCAATTTGATCTCATCCAATTAGATCTTATCTAATCATTTAATTGGATCTCATCCAATTACCCAATTGGATTTCATCCATAGGATCCAAACTAGGAGCTTCGTAGATATCTCATATTTGTACCTCTACTCGTCGCAACATCCACCTTATATGTGTGACCCTTTAGGCCCGATACCGAACTGGCCGTGAGTCACTTTTGTCAGAACTCCTTCTGACTCATAATACCTTCTGATATAGTGAATTATTATCTCCATAATAATTCACTTGACTCATCGATTATGGATGTACTAGGCCACTACGTCATAGTCCTCAAACGGTACAGGGGGATCTAATCCATCAGACCTGTTTGTCCTCAATTACCATATATTTATAGTCCCTCATCCATCTAATATTCCAGAGACCGTATATTGGGCATAATAAAGTCAGGCCAATACAGAATCCTGTTCGAGTCTTGCTCTAATCGGATTCTCCCGGAGAACTCCTTCTCTCTCAATCCGAATGATCTTGGCCAAGGATTTTGCCTGAGCGATCACATGCGGGATATATCTCTTATGATATCGAGAGTGAATGATCCTCTATTGACACGCAATTGTCTTCATAAGGTTGGCTATCATTCTCGAGAACCAGCTATACCAGATCTGGAGCTCTCCAAACCTATAAGTCCGGCGTCAAAAAATGGAGTACTCAAACAAGGCATCTTTGGTGGCTCAAGTCTAAGAACCAGACACACTACTAGGACTACGGAATCACTATCTGACATTAGGTATCATTAAACATATAGCATTCTCTGGGCGGATCAATCAGTGAACTCATTCTCCAATGAGCACCTGCACTGTATCTCTAGTGTCCTCATATAAGCGACTATGAGACCAGTCGCCTCCATCATATAGACGAGTATACAATGCATCAGTCGCCTCCTTGTTGTTTTGCTCCTCATCTTCGAAAGCGCTCAAATCATCCCATGTAGCTTTGAGTGATTTCTTATTCTTCGGTTGTTTCTTTTTTACTTAAGGACATTTACTTTTGAAGTATCCTGACTTCTTACATTTGTAGTAAATAATTTATTCTTTCTTGAGTTCAATTTTATTTTGTGTCATTTTTAGATTGATTTCTTTTTATGAATTTTTTAAACTTTCTTATTAAGAGTGCCAAGTCATCATCATTGTCCTCATTACTTGAACTTTTTTTCAAGTGGTCTTTATGAGTTCTTAGTGCCAAATCCTTCGTGTTCTTTAGAAGGTTGTTCTCAAGTTATTCATAAGCATTGTATATCATTTCGTAGGTCATTAGGGACTCGATAAGTTCTTCGAGCGGAAAGTTATTCAAATCCTTAGCTTCTTGAATAGCTGTTACTTTAGGGTTCTAACTCTTTGAAAAAGATCTTAATATCTTATTAATAAGTTCAAAGTTAGAAAAACTTTTACCAAGAGCTTTTAGACTATTAATGACATCCGTTAACCGGGTGTATATGTCTCCAATGGTCGTTTTTTGTAAAACAATTTATAACTATGAACCAAAAGATTAATTTGGACTCTTTTACTCTACTAGTATCTTCGTGTGTGATTTCAAGTATATGCCAAATGTTATAAGTGGTTTCACAAATAGAAACTTGATTGAATTCATTCTTATCTAAAGCACAAAATAAGGCATTCATAGCCTTAGCATTTAAAGAGAAAGTTTTCTTCTTTAAATCATTCCAATCATTCATTAGAAGAGAAGACTTTTGAAAATCATTTTGGACGATATTCGATAACTCAAAATCTATAGAAATTAAGAAAATCCTCATCATAGTTTTCCAATACGTGTAATCCATCCCATTGGATATGGGTGGATGTGTGATTGAATGACCCTCTTGATTGCCGACAAATGCATGTCTCTTAGGTTTCAAACCAAAATGAGAATGACCTTGCTCTGATACTAATTATTAAGATTAAGTTCGGCACTAAGAGGGGGGGTGAATTAGTGCAGCAATTGAAAATGTCAATTTTGGAAAACCATTTCAGTGAAAAGTTTCATTCAATGAAAACACATTTTGGCAAAGACGTTTAACTTGAACATGTTCGTAAGTGAGTAGAGAAGAAGTTGAGTAATTGTTGTTAGGCAAAAATTAGAATGCAACTAAGAAAGAAAAGTGCATAAGGAAAGGACAAAATAATTTATAGTAGTTCGATCATCCAACCTACGTCCACTCCCGATACCTCTTCCGATGAGGTCATCGACTTTCACTATTGATCTTTCTTCAAGGGCAAAGATCAATTACCCCTTTACAGAACTCTTTACAGGTGGCTCACTCTCCTTATACAAGTATCTAACACTTAGAATCGGTGGAGGTGAACTCTTAAAGTTTACAAGTAGCGATTTCACTATAATCTCAGTTCCTTTGTTTACTTCTTTGTATTTAACAAGCAGAGAAGTGTGGGGTATTTATAGGCCTCGATTGGCTTCGAAAATAGAGTCAAAAAAGGTCTTGTCCTAGATTTTCGAAGTACTAGAGGTACCATCGCCTGTGGACTCTGACACTAGGCGGTACCACTGTCTAATCTGACGGTACTATCGCCAGATAGAGTCTCGGCCAATGGATCTGATGGTACTATCGCTATATAGAGTCTTGGCTTATGGAACTGGACGGTACCACCACCCAGCAATTAATAACTACCGGTAGTACCACCACCCAAACACTTGAGAGACTTAGCCCTGGGGGGTTCCATCGCCAGACAAGGTTCACAAATACTATTTGGGCCAATAATCCAGCCCAAAATAGTTCAGATTCGGGCCCAATTGGCTCCTAACTAAGTTAGTGAGATTACCTTCCAAACCTAACTCTAATTACACCGTAACTATGATAATTAAGATATCTACTCAAGCAAGTAAGTCCGATAATTCAAAATTTCTTCCGACAATCTTCCGACGGACATCCAATGAACTCTCAATGATCTTCCAACGGACTCCCAACAAGCTCTTGAACTCTCGACGATCTTCTTAGCGAGTTCCGACGAGCATCTTTGATGAGCTCCGATCTTCTCGGCGAGCTCTAGCAAACTTCTGACAAACTTCTCGACAAGCTCCCGATGAACTCTCAACAAATTTTTGTTAGGGATCGAGTGGCACTAAGAGGGGGGGGGTGAATTAGTACAGCGATAAAGAACGATAGATTTTTCAGCGATTAACATAAGTTCAGAAACTTCGTACGAATGAATGTAGCGTTTCATTTAAACCCGGAAAGATTACGTTTTAACTTTAAAGCATACGTAAGAAGATGAAGATGAAGTTGAGTAAGCATATGAAAATGGTTTGCAGTAAAGTAAGTTGCGAGAAAGTAAATGCAAACTGATTTATAGTGGTTCGGTCATCCGACTTGCATCCACTTCCAAAGCATTCTCCAATGAGGTTCCCAACTTCCACTAGGCACTAGGAACTCCAATTTGATTTCAAATTTGGAGCCCAAATTTGAATCCATTTTGGATCAATAAATACCCCTCCTTTCTCAGCTGAAAGGAGAACCTTTGGAAAGTTAGATTTTGAAAATAAGTTTTGGGAAAGTCTTGTTCTTCATTTGCTTAAGTGTTCACCTCATTTCCTTCTCTTTGTGAAAACTTGTAAGAGTGTGAACTTCTTGTAAGAGGGTTGTAAGAGGGATATTTGGTCCTTCCCCTACCTGTCGATCAGCGGTGACACGGCGGTACTACCGCCCAGGTGATGCTATCGCCCGGCAAAGCTGCTATTAGGCGGTGCCACCCGCCACATTTCTTCTTTGGGTGGTGCCAACCCACATATCAACTTCTGGTTTGGGCTGAAAACTCGGCCCAAACCGGTTCCAAACAAGGCCCAATGGGCCCATACTTGGGTTAAAGGATTAACACCTAATCCTAATCTAAATTAATGTGCTAACTACGAAATTAAAGACATTCCTAAGCTATTACAAAGTCCGCAAGTCAAGTCTTCTTCCGGTGAGCTTTCGGCGAATTTCCGACGGTCTTCCGATGATCCCTCGAAAACCATCCTGTAGACTCCCGGCAAGCTCTCGGACTCCACGATGATTTTGGCGAGTTCCCCCGAGCTTCTTTGGCAAGCTTCGATCTTTCTTGGCAAGCTCCGTGAACTTCCGATGAACTTTCGAAAACCCTTCGGCAAGCTCCCTACTCGTTCTCGGCCGGTTCCGGTAGCACTCCCAATGAATCTTCGGACTTCCATCGAACACTCGAACTCCCAATGATCCATCGCACTTGACTTCCGGCACTCTGTTTCGCTTTACGTCTTCATCCTTATCGTAATCCTTATCGTAGTTACTCCTGCACACAAACAATAAACACTCTACTTCGATCTAGACAATTATTACAACGCGAATTGACATCCAGTTGCCCGGCACGTCATTGGTCGGTGCTTCCTCCGATCCTTCGGCACATCGCCCTCTCTTGCGGCTTGTTGCCCAATCGGCGGTTGACCTCTGCAACCCCGATATCTATAGCGCAACTCCGCACTTTTTGGCCCGATGCCCGACGTCCGAAGCCTCCTGCCGATAGTCGACCGAACCTCCGGCTCGACATCTAATATCCTGACGTGATCACCTCCGGCGCAACGTCAATTCCTCCAGCATCAATTGTCTAATCCTGATCGATAGTAGACCTGCGTAACTCAACACGCAGTTAAACAACAAAACATACTCAATTAGTTTCATCATCAAAATCTGAGATTCAACAATTTCGACAACACTCCCGACGAACTTTCGGACTCCCGACGAATCATCCGATTTTTGACTCTGGTACTATATTTACTTAATATCTTATTCGCTATCGTAGTTATTCCTGTATACTTTTCTCAATATATAAATTAGATCAATAATTTATCAATTGATTTCATCATCAAAATCTAAAATTCAACAATAATCATCAAGTTTTACACCAAGTGATTAATAAAACCATCATTGTACCTATAATCTTAGTCACTGGGTTTAAGATTAAGATTATAAAACCCAATGATTATTAACTCGTAGAAGTTATTTAACTTCTACACTGGTACGATTGGTGCAAGTTATTTAACTTGTACAAGTTCTTAATAAAGCCGCCAGTTGGTACGATTCCATGGGAGTTCACGTTCTAAACACGATCCGCTTTGTGTTTCAATCATCCACAAAATGTACTTGCTTTACGTTTCAATCATGAGTAAAGTTCTTTTATGAACTGAGTGCGATTTCTCTGTCTACACTAAAGTCGTGATTTTGCGAATCCTTCGTAAAGAAGAGGTTTGATCATCTGCCCGAGAACGAAGGGTGGAGTCAAGAGGAGACCCATCGTGTTGATTTGGGATGAGTTGTGCCCAATGTCTTAACAGTGACCACGGGAACGTTGACTGGCGAAGCACCAGCGGAACTGTGACTGCATATCAAATTGCAGCAACACGTGGTCCTCGTTTTGCGTGCTACTTTCCCACGTCGTTTACTTTAATCCTGGATTCTATTTTCTCACGTGAAGATAAGATGTCATTGGGATCGGATCCTGCAACGCGGCTCACACCCACCCACCTGGACTCCTCCTAACGACTTTTAATAACCCCAACTATCCCCGAGTCACCCTTCACCCAAAAACCGAAAAAAAAAAAACGAACAACGACAACAACAGTTCGACGTTCCCAGTCGGAGTCTGAACCCGTTCGCACTTTCAACAGTCGGCCGACTGGCGAAAAGGAAATGCAAAATAATTGGTCTCTCTTGCAAATTGAGGGAGAGCCCCCATTCCATCGTTCCATCGATCCCTCTTTGACGTCGTGCCATCAGAAGTGGGGCCCACGGGGACGGAGCTACCGGGCACCTGGTTCGACCGACGCACGCAAACACCATCTCATATGACACAGGTGGGGCCCATGTCGAGGACATGCAACCTAACGCACGTTGGGGTCTTCAAACGTCAAACGCAGGCAGATGAGACAGAGAGAAGGGAGAGAGAGATGGAACAACGGCCGAAACAAAGAGAGGCGGCGGCGGAGAGTGCCCTCCACGGCGACGTGTTGGACGCCATCGTCTCCCGCGTGTCCCCCCTCGACCTCCTCCCCGCCTCCCGCGTGTCCAAGGCTTGGCGCGCCGCCGTCCTCTCCTCCCCCCGCCGCCCCCCGCCGTGGTTCATCCTCCACCACCTGGGTCGTCGCCAGGTTGCTGCCGCCTTTGACCCCCTCTCCCGCGCGTGGCGGTCTCTCCCCTGCGCGCCCAGCTTCCCTTCCCACCGCCAGGGCCCCCAGCCGCCGCAGGTCTCCTCCTACATGCTCTCCCCTGGAGGCGGCACCCGCCTCTGCGTCCTCTCTTTCTCGGCGCTAGCCCTCGCCACAGACCCGTTCGGCGCTTCCTGGCGCGAGCTGGAGCCGCCGCGCTACTCGCGGACGGACCCGGTGGTGGCCGTTGTTGGGACCCGCGTCGTGGTGGCGGGCGGCGCGAGCGACCTCGAGGACGGAGAGAACGCGGTCGAGGTGTTCGACGGAGGCGCCAGCGGCGCATGGGTTTCGTGTGAGCCCATGCCGGAAGCCTTCAGATGGTCCGAATCGATCTCATCGGCGGCGGTGGGGCGGAGGCTGTACGTTCTGGAGAAGCAGTCGCCCTTCACCTTGAGCTGGTTCGACGTGGAATCCAGGCGGTGGGGGCCGGCGCGAGGCGTGCGCGTGCCGGACCCCACCGTGCGGCACGTGGCCATCGGGTTCGCGAACGGGCGCCCGCTGCTGGCGGGGGCGGGGGGGATCGGGACGGGGTTCGGCTGGAGGGCGGAGAGCGTGCGGCTGTGGGCGGTGGACGAGGAATCCCTGCAGGTAGAGGAGGAGGTAGGGAGCATGCCGCGGGCGATGGTGGAGGAGCTGGTGGGGGACGGAGGGTGGGGCCTGTCGTCGCTCGGATTCCTGAGCGAGGGGAGGTTCGCCTACGTCTACAACCCGTCCTACCCGAAGGACTTCTTCCTGTGCGAGCTGGAGGAGGGCGGTGGGTGCAGGTGGGAAAGCATCCCGCGGCCGGCGTGCATGGAGGAGCGCCCGACGCACAGGGTGGTGGTCTGCTGCTGCCAAGTAGGGGTGGAGGACCTAATGATGGGTAACGATAGGACCGTCTAAGCTTGGACCAAGAAAACAATGCCGGGAGTGGTTTCAGCTTTAGCTTTTCCTTTTCCTGGAGACACTGGGAGGTGGCCGCAGCCCATGAAGCAGCCTTTTGCAGGGGAGGTGGCCACTCAGAAGGTACGAAGAAAACTTCACATCCACTATATATTAAATAGTTGTTTGTTTCACGCATTCTGTATATCTGCTTGATGATTTTGTGATCCAGCCAATAACGGCTTCTGCATTCGCTGGACAATGATAATTATATACGACACTTTAATCATCACTTCGACAGGATATGGTTGGATCGGATCTTGTCTTCTATTGCCTTTCCTGCTGCTTATCTTTTCATTGCCTCTTATCGTTTTTTCGTAAAGTTTCTTTTAAGCGCCTAGCTGTTGTTATAGTGCTCTCCACCATAACTCAGAAGAATACCGATTCGATCATTAGCAGAGGTTTTTGTTGAATGCAAGTAATTGGGGTGGATCGACAAAGTCAACAACACCTCAGCTATAAAAAATTTATCAAGTTTGGTAACTCATTTATATATTCAAAAACTCTAAATCGATTATTACTTTTAACTATTTGACATCATCGTCATCTTCCTTCCATAAGCTTTTTCCTAGAATCGACCTTTCACCTATCACGTCGAGAAAGTTGCAGGAGTTCCTAACGTCAACTGTATTAAAGGAGCGACTCATTGTCAATGACATGCTCGCCCAATCCCTTTGCCTTTATGTCGATTTCAACTTAATATATCCTATTTACAATTAATGTGGTATTTCCTAATGTCAATTGTATGCATGGTACAGATGCTTAATGACAAGCTAAAAAATTGTGAAAATAAGGGTAAAATATTGTCAATATTAGTTGCCAATATGCAATTTTGATAAGTACATGTTCGGATTGCAGGCTTGTAAGTAATAATTGTGCAGAAAGTTGAACCCCAGTCTGAACTTTATGACGGTGAGGACGAGGAAAAAGATATGAATTATGCTGCAGGGAAGTGAATCATCATCTTACACACCAAAATCAGGCAGAATTTGTACCTGGTTTCACATGAGTGCAACAATCAATTCTTCTGATGCTGAAAGTATTCTTTCTGAGATTTATATGACCATGGATGATGGAAGTTCTCCATATAAGATCATGAAAATAGAACAAATCTAAAAAGAAAGAAAGAACATAGCTTTTGAGTTCCATGGTAATAACAGCAGAGGATGAGCTGAAAATAAATGTGCATGTTTTTGCAAATGAAGAAACAAAGGTTCTGCTAATAAAGATGTTAAAGATGTCGAACGGCCCGCTGCTTGTTCACCACCTTCCAATGCTCTTCATGAAAGTATATATTGGTATGCTCTTAATATAAGAATATGAAACAGCTGATATTTGATTTAAGCTGTCAAAATGGTCATTCGTCCATTCAGATACGTTGTCAGATTAATTTGATGCCGCAATGCAATTTTATCTGAGAGTAAATGTATCAAGTAAAGAGAAGAAAGAAGTTTTATGCAGTGAAATCAGGCAGCAAACTCAAGTGGCAGTTAACCTAAACATTCAATTAAACAGAAAAAACCTCTGGAGAGCTTCACACATTGAAAAGAAGTGACTAGCAAACTGTGCAAGCAAAGCTTCACCCATATGATGTTCACATAATGATGCAGCGGCCCCTTTCTTCCACCTGAGGTGCAGTGGCTGGTTGATATCTGTTTGGGTCTGATGGGTTGTATGTGAACTCAGAGGTATCAAGACCATACTAGCAGAAGAAAACAACACAAAGAAAGAAAATTAGAACTAACAAGTGTAACAAATTGCAAATACAATTGAAGATTTCCTGCAGAGTGCAGAGATCACCTTTTCCCTCATCCGTTGGCTCCAGGCATCATTTCTACTAGGACGATGGTCAAGAGTGCCAAGAACAGGTACTCCAGTTGCCGGAGTTCCTTGCCGGTTCATTAATGGCTGTCGGATGGTAGATCTTGGAGCAATATATTCATCATCACTATCATATTCGGCAGGCCTGTTTGCTGCTCTTACAATAAGGGCTAGCACGAATACAAAGGCCTGCAGATTATATTCATATAATTCCTAAGTCCACAATGGAGCTTCACACAGATGTTATAATAAATTAATGATCTCAATCAAATAAAGATTAACTAGTACAAAACAACTTAAGACATTACTCAACTTCAGGGTTGCAACTGGCATGTGAAAATATCCTAGGTTATTCTTGAATAAATCTGTGTGGCTTGGTCCCCTCTATAACAGGAAGTGATCACTGAATGCACAAAGGATCAAACAAAGTTGTTTCCAAGTAAACTGGACCCAATCAAAGCTTAAATCCTGAAAAGAACTCTACAGATATCTTACAAGGATCAACCAAAGTTGATTCCAAGTAAATTGGACCCAAATACGGCCTAAATCCTAAAATGAACTATACAGATATCTTACTTGGACCCAAATCCTAAACTGAACTACACAGATATCTTACAATGCCCATCCAATATTGACCTCTGACAACAAAGAAGTTAAAACAACCCAGATCCCTTGCATGAACACAAACTAACAGCCATTTTTTATGGTCATGACCATACACGACTAGAGGAGCATTTTAAGTGATATCTTAAAAGAACCAGTAAGAAATGACTGCAGTTTTTCTAAGAACTTTTGCTAATTTCTGAAGACTTACAGCAGGAGCATCTGATAGAAAACAGCAGGATCAAGAATCACACTTATTATAGATAATATATTTTGGATTTAGCCAACATATCATCGAAGTGAATTTCTATGAAATAATCATGCGACAATAGTGAAAAGTGTGGTCATAAATAGTCAAAAACTTGTTTTGTTCAAAAAAAAAAAGTCAATATATATAGTCAGAATATTGATCAACACAAAAGAAGGAATATGAAATATTTTTTCTACCTCTGCTTAAAAGCCCGAAAGGTTAATAGATCACACTCACCTCTAAAATAACAGCTCCAAGAGCAACCCACTTTGCTATCTTCCAGTTATCCTCCAAAAAATTATATATAATCTCAAAATTTCCAGTTTTATCATCAGGAATCAGCTGCAGGAACTCAACATCAGAACCCACCAAAAGAAAAACAAAAGGCAGAAAAGAGGTTACAGATATTAAAAGTATCTCACATCCTTCCAGCTATGGTCGAAGATTATGCAAGCAGCAGCAGCCACCTCAACTAGAATCAACAAGATCACTAGAAAAGCATACTGTTATGGGGTTAAGGAAAGCATTATATTGACAATAAAAGAGTCTACTTAAGTGAGACTAGATAATATCTCCACTTAGATTTATTGAGAAAGAACACATGGTCAAAGATGACCGAGATTTTATTATTTGTCCTCGTGAATGACAATATCCCATATGAAATGTTCTTTTTCTTCCTTAAGTTATACAAAAGACAGTTTCCTACACTGCTTAAGTACTACTGGTGTGGCATCACCTCAATTTGTTCGGTTGGAACCTACCTTCAGTGGGAAACCTCATGGCCTTTGTTTATGGCCATAAAGTTATCATTTGATCATTTAGAACAAGCAACCTTATAGCACAAACTCATTTGATGGAACACTAGGCTTGCAATATTTTACAATGGTTTTAGGTTGAATGATTAAATCAAAGAGTATACAATTTACTATTTAAGATTGCAAAAAATATGGTTGTATGTAGCTTTTAAATATCAATAACATGTGAAATATATACTATTAATGCCAGCCAACTCGAGTGGAACAAACTGAACAATTTGCATGCCAGAAGGCAATACAAGCATATGATTTTATAAAATATAATGCAAACATATCCCAAGTTAATAAGCATAAATACAAGAAATGAAAATTAAATGTAAATTTCAAAATGTCAGGATACACAAGACAGGCAGCACCCATTTCTTGTTAATGCTCCAATGCAGCCAAGGCATGATATGACAAAGATAATAATCCCAACACCAATAAACAAATAAATGAACCTGCAATAACATCATATCCCTGGTTTAGTATTTCCATCAATGGCAATGAATGATTGGTTAAAAAACGAACATGGACAAAGGGTTTAGAAACTGATCAGAGACAAAACTTGCTTTTTGGACTGTATATGTGAAGCCATAGCTAGAAACAATAAAGAAATTTAAATTGTTGTCTTCTTAAAGGAACCTAGCAAAGAAAGCAACATAGAAATGAATATCAACCAAATGATAAGGCAGTTTTATTAGCCAGAAAGGTGGTAGAATAAAAAATCTTACAGAATAAACTCTGACATCACAGAAAACAATAATTGTTTTTCCAGTTGAATGGCATGGTATGGAGGCACATTTGGCAGTGTGCAATATATCCAATAGTATTCTGTAGGTACTGTTAAGGCATCCTGGTTGGACTGGTGACAGAAAAAAAAAAAAGAAAACACAGCTAGAAATACTCTTTGTTTGTCTGCAGGCACATCAGTTCCTTGTACGAGTCATTGAACTGGAAGATGGTGTTGCCGAATCTAAAATTTTCTTGGCTTCATATTGCATATTTTTCAATACAATTCCTTGGGGAAAAAGCAATAAATTTCAAATCATTATTAGTGGATCTTCTTCCAATGGATACTGAGTTGCATGAAGTTGTAACCAAATGATCACATGGAGCTCGAGCTTCCAGAACAATGAGTTAAATCATCATAACTGTAAATGTGACTTTATAGCACTAGCGTAATCTTCACGTTTGCCTTATTTTAGCAAAATCGAATTAGTGCATATAGAGCACGAGGTGGGTTGGCAAGAATTGTGGTTAGAGCGAAAGATAAGCTCCACAAAAGAAATGGAAACAGAGAAAATGAATGGTTTAGTGTGTGATAATAAAGCATAATTAACTGCTGCACAATCCAAAAGAAATTTCAAAACACCACAAAAGGAGGAAAGAATTTCAAGTATAAACATAAGCAGCAAGATTCTTTCGATTATCTAGATCTGCCTTTTTACCAGTTCAGCATCTACTCATACCAAAAGGCACAGGTTAGTAAAAGAAATCTTTTTTCACGAAATTAAGGATTTTAAACAATTGTTAGCACTTTTATAAATTAACCTAAGACTAAATTTATCTTTTACCATAATAAGCAAAATAAAAAAAAGCGACAAGCATAACTAGATGATCGATCACATCAACCAACAAAAAGGAAAAAAGCTGAAACTTTTCAAGTGGAATTAACAGAAATTCCTTCGCCAAGGAACAGCAAATCAGAAGCATTCCATACCAAGCTTTGGGAAGATGATCGAGAAAGCTCGATGAAAGGGACACGGCGACAAGCATGGGCCGTCCAAGCTTCAAGAACTCGGGATCACCGCCCGTCGGCAAAGCCAGCTCCTCGCCAACGCCGCTAGAAGAGGCCTTATTCCATATCACCAGCAAATAAATCCCATATCCCACCATCGCCAACCCGGTGAGCGTCAATAGAAAGTTGAGAAGCTTTAACAAGCACTCCCAGAACCCCTTACACGCCATGATCGATATCTAATCCTCCTCGCCTGATCACCGGCCTCCAATCGGAGACCCCGATTGATGGATTCCAATAAATCGACGCCAAATAAGTCAACAACTTGAGATCTAGAAACAAAAGACGAGAAGTTATGTCAAAATTCTCTTTCCACACCCCCCACCCCCCCCCAAAGAAAGGTCTCTTTGCCAGTTTTGAACGGGAAATCATAAAAAGAAAAAAAGAAGCAAAACCGTGGCAAAAACGAAAGAATTTCAAGTTAAACGATGAATGCAAAGAGAGGAGAAAGCGAGAGGATTGCCCCAACAAAAAATATCCTCCGTCCCACGGCGATCGGAAGGGGGCGTCGAGTTGCCTACGTTCCTTTGCCCTGGCAAGATGGTCGCCTTCCCCTTCGCCCGCTCGGAAATTTCACCCTTTTAATTAATGTTTTCCTGTCTCCGCTAGGTGGGCGAAATAATGTTGATCGCCACGTGGTGAGCGAAAGTACGGGGTAACAGCTTGATGGACGGTCATAAAAGCTTGAGAATACGACAACCTGCGGTGGTGCCCACCTCCCATTCCCTGCGCAAAGATATGCCCCCGTGATCTCCTAAAATGGTACAGACCAGGGAACAGACATAGCCACTAATCGAGATCAGCCACGTGGACATAACGTTGCATATGGACACGGGTCCATCGCTGATTGTCGAAGGAGAAGGATAAAACTATTTAGTATGAAAGTCTTAAAATTTTGGATTAAAAAAGGAATATCTATATAAAGGCCAGCAGACCATAGCAGTTCGCTGTGACCTCGGCTTCGTTTTTATATGTTTTTGGTCTGGGGCCCAGGATGGGGTAACGTCGCGCCCAATCACGCGCTTGGGCTCCCAAACTGACGGTCAAGGAGAGGACGGACAGATGGAGACTCTTCGTTGGGTGGCTTCCAAGACTGCCGGCTCTCATCTCCTTATCCCACTCTTATATAAAGATACACGTGTGGATACGACGGGAAAACTTCCTCTTGCAAGCCCATCAACTTCATCAAATATCAAACGTGCCAATAAATTTTATATATGGATTCTTTTCGATATTCGAGTTATTTTCAATTGACTTAATCTGGATTCAGATATATTTTGATTATGTCGGAGACACGTTTAGGTAGGAACATGAACACGAATTAGATTCGGAGTTTACTATTAAAGCAATCAGTTAGTTGTGGATAACGTCAAATCTTGGTTTTGTTATTGGTTGGTTGTCTATCTGGTAATTGATAATGATGATGGTTGGGCCGACCCAATCAACGTAAGTTATAATATCCTTTAAATAATTTTCGAATATATTTTGATCGTCCATTTGATAAAATTAATCTGATTTGGATATAATTTTGTTTTATCTTAAAGAAAAATTCTTCCTTGTCTCAATTATGGCTCTTCGACCATTCTTCCCCTCATCTAAACCCAAACACGATAAAAAAAAAAAATGCACCAGAAAATGTTCGATAAGTCTTAAACCAATATCTGTTTGTTTTAGGGAGAGAAAAAACAAAAACTTATGTGTTCAAGTAAGTCTATAGATACGTCTCTTTAATGATTAAGTTCATGTGTTTAAGTAATTTTACTTAAACCGAGTATGTGGAATCTAGATTGATAAAAAAATAATAATCATATCAAATTAATGAGCTATTCCATTACAAAGCTGAGACGGGTTCAAATTTGACTAGTTATTGAATTATATACCAATAAGTTATAGTTGTTCTTCTAAGTTTAACCTTACATTGTTTATACCTGGAAGATAAAAAAAAAAATTTATTTTATTGTTCATAAAAACTAATTTATTAATGCACTTTATATTTTTTATAATGCATGTTTTATTTATATTTTTTTACTCAAAGTTTATATTAATTTTAGTTAAAAGCGACAGTCCATAATATTTTGATATGGTGGACAAACATTGATACTGATGGCCCACGCCAGGGAGGGGTTGCAAGATTTCTAATTTGGGATTCTGGGGATCGTTACAGAATTGGAAGTTGCATATTCATCATGAAAAACCTAAACTGCTACAATTTGTTTGTAGTTATCCAGGAAGTACTTATGTTACTGAAATAATTTATCTAAGATTGAAATCTAAATCATTGTAAATCGAGAATAAGGTGTATACCTTTTGAAGCAATTATCGAATCAAATACTTGCGGACGATGTGAAGCCTTTATAGTTTTTGTATAGGAAAAAACTATGCCCTTCTTCTCTTCTTATTTTTCACAATATTATTTTAATAATTATACTGAAAATCAATGAGCTAAACTTAAGGGGTCATATAATTACATAAACAAGAGTAAATTATCTACATACAATTAACTTGAGAGAGCCCCTCTAATCAAGGTAACCTTTCAAGATTAGGACTTATTTTATACGAGCTAATATCTTTAATCATAATCTAATTAAACCTTTTAAATATATTATCTTAATTTATTATGTCATATAAACTAATATTTTCTCACTTAGTTTATTAACTGATTAAGATATAAAATAAAATTTTAAAATTATAAAATTAAAATAAAATTAATTTCGAAATTAATTTTACTCAATTGAAATCTGAAATTTTTTTAATAGTATTTTATATGTATGTGACTTTTAGAAAATAGGCTAATAAGTTTAATAGATATAATAATATTAAATTAACTTCCACTACCAATATAAGTCAAAACGATTATATCTTATTAATATTAAAATTCCTACTTTGTACCATGACAATCTTTCATAATGTAGTTTATAATGATCCTTATAATTTTATCTTGTTAAGATAATCCTATTATAATATTCAACTATAATATGTATATATATAAATATAAATAAAAAAGTATAAATAAATAATTTTTAGTCTATAAGTAAAAATATTAGTTAAAATGTTGACTCAAATATTTATCACCATATCTTTTATGAGATGCTCACGAGTCTCATTCTAAAACTATGTTTTATAAATATTTTAGGTTATAAGACCTTTCTGAATAAATCGATTATCATTAAAGTAGTACTTAGTTTTTTAATTGACACTTATTTATGAAATCATTCTAAGAATTTTATCTCGATATACTTGGAATTACTAAAGTATTTATCATTCTTAAAGAAAAAATTATTATAGGCTTATTATAAAATATCATCAGTGGCATAATAATTGAGTTGATCATAGTAAATCTTGAAATAAAATTTTATAGCCATAAAGCTTGATTAGTGACCTTGAAGCATACCACAAATTCAGTTTTCATTATCAATGATATAATAATAAATTACTTTTTGCTATCCTATGAAATTACCCTTCTAAATAACATAAATATAAACTTTGAATTAAATATTCTATTATTAAGATAATTTATAAAATTAGCATCTAAATATCCTTTAACTTCAAGTTAATACGATCTCATGTATTAAACATATAATCCTTTGTTTCTTATAAATATTATATTACTTTCTCTATAGTCTTTCAATATATTCTAAAAGCAAAACCATTATTTGGTTTAGTATAAGTTTAATCGTATAATAGACTCTCAACTATATATATATAATATTCTTCATTTAACTTTTTTTAAAATCACTTTTAGGACACTGATTAATATGTATTTTTAAACATTCCTATCAATCCTTGAAATTCATCCCTAAATATCTTTATGCTAATTGTTATTACACTAAGGCTATTGACCAATGAGTTAGCTCGGTCTAGTTGTCCTACCTTACATACTTCACCCTACATCAACTGTAACTTTTGTTACAAACTTGGACATTATGCTCATAAATGTCCAGTTAAGAAATATAGTCTACATAAATTAATTTGGATTCCTAAAGAAATCATAAAGGACTCTATGCAAAATGACAAGTTGGGTAGATCGATTTATGAGGTACCCAAAGTCAAATGGGTACCTAAAAACCACCTTTTTTGTAGGCATGTTTATAATCATAAGTTAGGAGCGAAAAATGATACCTCGATGATGCATGCTCATAATCAAGCTCACTAGCTCAAACAACAATGAAAGATCATTGACTGCCTAATGATTGAAACATGTTGATCGTTTATATGCTAACTTTCGATTTTGAATAACAATACTAAAACATACTAGTGTTGAGACTAAGGAACACTAGCTAAATTGTTTTTGTTAGATTTCTCGAAAAGTGATTTTGATGATGATCTTGATTTCAATTATAGTATGTTGGTATTCAAGTTTTTATGATTTTTGAAAATATTTATCCAAACTCCTCTCTTAATAATCAAATTAAATTATCAATTTTGTCATTAACCGCTCTCCTTTGATCCTCCTAATAGACTAAAGAAAATGTTTATAAACCTTTTGATGATCATGACATCTCATCATGTAAAACCTCTTTATATGATTGAATCTTAGTTAAAAAGGTTTGATGAGTTATGTCTCTTAAAAGAAATAAAAAAAGTTCACTCTAATTGATAAATAAAAAAGGGGAGGATTTGAATTATTTAAATGATGTTATTTCGCTTGATTAATTTCATGATAATTAAGTCAAACATTCAATATTAGACTCACAATAAAATAGATATTAAATGAGAAAGATCAATTGATCAAGTGATAAAAGTATTGTAGCCCCAAATGAGCCTAAGGGAGTGCACCAACGGTGGCACCACTGGAACTGGCGGTAGCACCGTCAGAGCACTCTATTCTTAGGTGGTGGCACCGCCTAGTTGGTAGTGGTATTGCTCGAGATAGCCCTATAAAAGGGCACTTTATGGCCAGCGATAGAATCGACCCCAATACCCTTCATATCCCTAAAAAACTCTGTCCTACCCCTTACTCTTCATCCTCCTCCTTTAGAAAACTAAGAAAGCCTCTTTTCTTCACAAATCCTAGGATCAATTTTAACTTTTTGGAGATTACTACAAGGGTAATATTTGAAATATCTCTATTAATTCTTGAAGTTGTTTCTATCCTTTCTGATAGATTTCCTTCATTGTTAATATATGTAGACCAATGGCACCTAAAAGATCTTCAAGGGACAAGGGAAAGAGAAGAGTAGATGAATCCTATGACCCAATTCTCTTTAACTCAAATGAAAATACCTTTAAGTTGCCTAACTTTGAATCTAGGAATGTACACAAAGGAAAATATATAGATTTAGAAGAATTATGGGGATTTAAAGCCTATCCAATAGTTTGCTAACCTAGATGTTCTTCCTAACTTGCAAATTAGTGAACCAATTTACACTAGACTTTTCATTTATTTTATAACAATTTAAATTTAGACGAAGATGATAGGGTATCTACCTACCTCATAGGGCACCATATACCAATTACGGACAGTGTAATTTACAACCTAATAGGTATTTTTGAGAAAAGAAGAGGTTACTACTTTAGATGTCAATGAGACTTAGATGCAATTGAAATCACTTACTCCAAAACCTTAGGTATCATTTTTGGAAACCTAAATTTGTCAATCATTCTTAAAAATTGTGAACATATACTGCCTTTTAATTTTAAAGTTATTCATCATATCATAATAAGTATTTTACTTCATAAACAATATTATCATGATAAGGTAAATCAAATAGAGTTGGGAACGAAGTATTGGATTATAGCCGGACGTCAAAATTGCTTTAGATACCTAATACGATAAAACATAATCGAACTATCAACAAAAGATTTAATGATTCCATATGGTGGTCTAATCACAAGACTAATGTATGCATATGATATTATGATATCCCCAGATGAGGAAACCATAAAGATAGATAGATTTAATGTAATCAATAGAAACCTATTAAGACAATTAAGGTGTACACTAAGAAATAGAATTTGAAATAGGCTACCTAGAAGAATCGATCCTCCTCCTCCTGAACCAGAACCTGAAACACTTATATTTAGGGGTAATCAATCTACTCTCACTAGTCCCTTTGAGGCAGCACCGATAGATCCAACACCTTCATCATCTGCCGACCCGATAATGATTCGACTGGATCAACTTGATTCATGATAAGATTAGATCTTAACTGAAGTACAACAAGTTCATCATCAACTGAATACCTTATTTAGATACTTTGGTGTACTACCTGATGAGTAGCTTATATTTTTAAGAACTCTATGTTGTACCTCTTGTGTTCTATAACTTTATGTGTTGTAATATACTTCTTAACTCTTTCTATTCTCTCTATGTTGTAATGATGCACATTTCCTTTTAGGTTTCGTGTAATGCACTAATTTAGAATGTTAAAGTATCCGAATGCATAAGTTTCTTGTATACTTTTCGGAACCTTTTTGATTTTTTGTAAATGGAGCTTTTATCAAATTTATTTCATATCATCTTCCTCTTATATTCGTATCGAGTTTATTTCATGAATTTTTCATACCCTTGCTCCATCACTTGATACTCTTAGAACCCCTCTACTTATCGATAAAAATATCTTTCATGGATTTCATTGATATACTTGATTCTTGTGTGAATTGTTACAATAATTATAAATAGATTTTATTTGATAGAAACATTATTCATATATTTTATTTGATAGAAATGTTATTCAGGATTTTATTTGATAGAAATGTCATTCACAGACTTTATTTGATAAAAGTGTCATTCACGGATTTTTATTTGATAGCAATATTATTTACGGATTTTATTAATACACTTGATTTATGGATTTTTATTTGTATGAATCTCTTCCTTCTATTTACTTTTTTTTATGTCATGAGTCCTTTAGCTCTTGACGAAAGTAGAAGTTTGATGAATTTCTGATAGCTTGAATGAATTTTTTTTCTTGTACTATTCATAGACTTTTGAACGCTCATCCTTCTTGATGAATGGTCTTTTTCTTGTACTCTCTCATTTTTCCTTTTCAAGAAGAATCCTACTCAAGTTCTAGCAAAGTTGTGCTAGTTTGTTTATTTCATCTTTGCTAACTTAACTACTCCAAAGCTACAAAAGAATGCTAGCATGAGTAGTGCTAGTTTGTATATTTCCTCTTTACTTGGCTATAAATGAAAAGTCACTATTTTGCTATAGCAACAATATAAAATTTTGCTTGTGTGAAATGATTGCCTATTTCTTTTTGTTGATGACAAAGGGGGAGAAAGTGACAAATTGATGAAGCTTGAAATGTATTATGAATGCTTGAAATATGCTTGGTATTGTGAATGGTATTGTAAATGCTTGAAAAAGTTTCATACTTGAAATGATAAATTTTTATCATGCTTACAAATTGACATCATGCTTGATTTAGTATCAAAATGATGAATGTCTATCATCATGATTTGGTATTGATCTTGAAATTTGTATCATACTTAATATCCTAATTGAAATTGGTATCATGCTTTGAAATGATTAATGTCTATTATCATTTGGTTACAAACTTGAAGTTTGTATCATGCTTAATATCATATTTGAGTTTGGTATTGTGCTTTGAAACAATGAATGTCTATTATTATTTGATGTCAAACATAAAATGTGTATCATACTTAGCATCATGAATGGTTATCATACTTTAGCATCGTATTGATAAATTTTGGTATCATGATAAATACTTGATATCATGTTTGAAATGAAAAATCATGATCATATTTAGTTTCATGTTTCTAGTATCATTTTGTGCATGTTGATAAGTTGAAATGCATGTAACTTATCGGTTAGAGCTTGAATTCAAAAGTTTTGAATTCAAGTATATCTTTTCTCAAGTATGATATATAGATAGGGAGAGTTAAGGTTAACTCCATCATCAATTGGTTGTCATCATAAAAAAGAGCACATTATTGAATCTCGAATTTTGATAATGAAATCAATTGATAAATTATTGATCTAATCTATATGTTGAGAAAAATGTGTAGGAACAACTACAATAGCGAATAAGGCATTAAGCAAATATAGTGCCGACTCAAAGATCGGACGATTCGTCGGGAGTCGGAGATTTCGTCGGGAGTGTTGCCGAAATTTACCGAGAGTTTGTCGGGAGTTTGTTGAAATGTACATCGGAAGTTCGTCGGAGCTCGCCGAGAAGATCATAGCTTACCAAAGAAGCTCATCGAAACTTGCCAAAAAGATCGTCGAGAGTTCAAGAGCTTGCCGGGAGTCCATTGGAAGATCGTTGAGAGTTTGTTGAAAGTCTATCAGAAGATCATCGGAAGCTCGCAGGAAGAAATTATGACCTACCGAACTTACTTGCTTAAGTAGATATCTTAATTATCATAGTTAGGGTGTAATTAGATTTAGGTTTGAGAGGTAATCCCACTAACTCAATTAGGGGCTAACTAGGCCCGAATTTGAAATATTTTGGGCCGGACTATTGGCCCAAACAGTGTTGCTAAACCTTGTCTAGCGATGAAATTGCCCAAGGCTTAGTCTCTCAAGTGTTTGGGTGGTGGTACCACCGACGGTTATTAATTGTCAAGCGGTGGTACTACCAGATTGGTGGTGGTACCATCCAGTTCCAGTAGTCGAAACTCTCTTTGGCGATAGTACCGCCAGACTAGGTGATGGTACCGTCCAGTGTTAAAGTCCACTAGTGGTAGTATCATCACGGACAAGTGGTGGTATCGTCAGTACCCCGAAAATTCGGGATAAGATCTTTTTTTGAGTCTATTTTTTGAAACCAATTGAGGTCTATAAATTCCCCACACTTCTTTGCTTGTTAAACACAGAGAAATGAACAAAAGAACTGAGATTATAGTAAAATCGCTGCTTGTGAACTTTGAGAGTTCACCTCCACTGATTCTAAATGTTAGAAACTTGTATAAGGAGAGTGAGCCACTTGTAAAGAGTTCTAAAAAGGGGTAATTGATCATTGCCTTTGAAGAAACATTAATAGTGGAAGCCGATGACATCATCGGAGGAGGTATCAGGAGTGGACGTAGGTTGGATGATCGAATCATTAAAAATCAGTATGTTCTTTCCTTGTGCACTTTTCTTTCTTAGCTGCATTCTAATTTTTTCCTAACTACAACTACTCAACTTCTTCTTTATTCACTTATAAATGTGTTCAAGTTAAACATCTTTGTCAAAACGTATTTTCATTGAAACTTTTCACCAAAATGATTTTTTGAAATCAACGTTTTCAGTCGCTATACTAATTCACTCTCTCTGTGCCGAACTTGATCTTAATAATTATTAACTTGTAGAAGTTATTAACTTTTACAAGAACCCTGAATAACTTGTAGAAGTTCTTAAATATTGAAGTTAATATTGAAGTTATTAACTTCAATAGTTAATAACTTCAATATTGAAGTTATTGAAGTTAATAACTTCAATATGAAATTATTGAAGTTATTAACTTCAATAATTTCATATAATCTTGATCATCGAGTTTTCAGGATTCTTGTAGAAGTTAATAACAACAAGAAATTTGATGGCTTCTTCTCTTGTCATCTTCTTCGTAAGGAAACAACAGCGTTCAGGTCATCGCCATGAAGAACACTTTGGGCCTCCTTCTCTTGCTATTCTTCCATCTCAGCTACTCTCATGCACAACAGATGTAAACGAAACTTGGAAAATTTGGGAGTTAACAATTTGAATAGATATGCAACTATGAAACATTTATACCAAAGATTGAAATCTAACATGTATCTTTATCCGATATGTTTATATTGAATCAAAATATTTTCTGTTGTTATCGTCCTAGTAAGAAGATAGCCCTTTTCACCTTTCAACTCTTTTTGCCTCTCTTATACTTACTATGGAATTGCCTATTAGAGGAGAAAGGGTCTAAGATATTTCCTTCTATCAATATCAATATCTAAAATTTAGATTTACATAAATATTAATATTTAAATATTTAATTATTATATAATTATTATCCTTAATATATCTCATCAATTAGGTTATGAGCCACATATATGGTTAACATTCTTCCACTTTGCTCATAAATAGAAAGAGAAATAAAACAAAAAATTTTAAATCATAATAATAAAGTAAAATTATTTTTAAAATAATTTTATTTAATTAGATTCCATGTTTTACAAAATAATTTATGCATGATTTTAGAAAATATGCTGATATATTTAACAAATATCATAATACTATATAATGGTTGTATGTTATTTGCATCATACTTCTTTCTATATATTATAATATTATCAATCCTTCTCAATACATTTCATAATGAGCTATATAATTTATCTTATCAGGACAATCTTGTTATCATATACAAACATATATGCATAAATAAAAAATAGAATAACAAAATTAATAACTTTAATTACGTAAGTAAAAATATCAATTATATTATCTACTTGAATATGCATCATCATATCTTTTATAGTTAATCACAAACCTAATCATCAAAATATATTTTTTAAATAGTCTAAGCTATAAGATCTTAGTGAATGGACTAACAATCAATACAGTGTAACTCAAATTATTAACTAGCATTTATTATTTTTAGACCCTTTTTTTAATCATCAAGTATTATATGCTGATATGTTTAGAATCATTAGAGTACTTATTATTTTAAATAAAAAATATATTATATTATATTATAAAATATCTTCAATGACTTAGTAATTAAGTTTGACCACACAAAGCTTTAAGATGAAATTTCATAGTTATAAAGCTTAATCAATGGTCTCAAAGCATATTAGTAGATCAGACTCTACTATCAATTATGTAATAATATATTATTTTATATTTTTATAAATATCCCTCTAACTAATATAAATATAAATTGTAAAGTGGACTTCCTAATATCAAGGTGATTTACAAAATCAATATTTAAAAATATTATCATTTCAAGTTGATTTAATCTCTTATATGTGAGCATTTAATCTTTCATTCCTTACAAATATCTTATTACTTTTTTACAGTATTTTTGTATATTATATTTAGATAATTCAAATATCTACCTCATATTCTAACTATAAAACTAATATCTAGTTTGGTACAAGCCTTAACATATAATAAATTTTTAATTACATATGTATATGGAATACTCTTCATTTAATTTTTTTCCAAATCAATTTTAGGAAACCAGCTTAAACTGAATTTTTCATAAGTGTAGCATTCATTGAACGAAACTGCATATATTGAATCTCTTCAAGATTTAATCAATATATATTTTTTAGATAGTCTTAGTAATTATTAGGATACATCCTAAATATTTATGCTAATAATATAAGTTGTCTCATTCTTATAAATTATCCAAAAAATTTTAGTGAGGAAATGATTGATTTTATATAGTAAACCAATATTACTACTAGTAAGTAAAATATCATCTTGACTAAAAAAAAAACTTACTCTCACCAATTTTTTAATATATACACAAATCAATAGCAATTTTACAAAATCTGAATGATATAATGGTATTACAAAACTTTATATGTAATTATTTAGAATCTTATTTAAAGTCACAAATAAATTTCTTAAGTTTGCAAACTAAATATTCTTTTTCATTTTCTATGAACCCTTCACATTGTTTCATATATATATCTTTATCTAAATCTTTATTTATAAAAATTATTTTCACATTAATCGAATGTAATCCAAGATTATAATGAACTACTGAGGCTATGATGATTCTTAATAAGTTTTTAAAAATAAAAAATCTCATTATAGTCAATGCCCTTTTTTTAAACTAAAATCATTAGTCATAAGTCTGGTCTTATATATTTTTAATATTAACTTTTAAGTTGAGTTTTGTCTTAGAGACTCAAATATTACTGATTCTTTTATAATTATTAAGCAATTCAATGATATCTTAAACTCCATATATAGTTTATCAATTTTAACTCTTCTTTCGTTATATATTAATATTTTAAAATTGTTACTTTCTATAGCTTATAAAAATGTTAAGAAGTCCTTTTTGATTTCTATATTATAATTTGATTATTATAGATATATCATATAATCATCAGAAATAACATATATTTTTTTTCTCTGAGATCTACTCAAAGGTGCTAATTATGATTGTTCTATAAATTTATCAATAGCAATATTTTCATCATGTGAAAATTCATCAATATCATCATATTATTTGTTTTCCTTAATTTGTTTAGTAATTTGAGAAATAATAACTTTGTGAATAGGAAATGATAAATGAGCATTAACTTGTATATTCTCAATATCAAATCTTCAAGCTTTTTCATTGCTATTAGTTTCGTCATTTTATGAGAATCTTACATCATATTCAATTATTCTCTTACTATAGTTAAGGCAATAAAATTTATACCATTTATTTTTTTTTGAAATAACCAATAAAATATCTAAAAATATTTTTAAATCTAATTTCTTTTAATATGGGTTAAAGACTTATCTTTATTGGATGACCCCAAACATATAAATATCTTAAACTTGATTTTCTACTAGTCTATAACTCGAATTAAGTTGATAGAACTAACTTAATAAGGACAAGATATACATAATAATTTTAAGAGCTTCACCCCACATTGAGTCATTTAAAAAAAATAAAATTATAATGCTCCTAACCATATCCATAAGGATATGATTATGCCTTTCAATAATATCATTCTATTGTAACACTCCTGATAATGAATATTGAGTATAAATATCTTATTTTTCTAAGAATTTAGTAAATAAATCAAAATTATAAAAATTCACTACCCTCATCGAATCTAACTATTTTAACTTTTTTTATCTAATTATATAACTTTATTCATATACACCTAAAGGTGTCAACAATTTGAGATCTTATATTAATTAGACATATATAATTATATTTTGATAAGTCATTTATAAAAGTGAGAATATCTCTCTATAAAATAAAAAATATGAAGTAGTCATTAAATGTAAGTATATATAATCTTAAGGAGCTTTTGAAACTATGTTTCATTCCTATATTTGATTGTAGAATTATTATTAACTTAAGATTTGTATTAATTCTATATAAACCATTAGAATTTCATAATAAACTTTTGTTGAATCATAATGTATTGAGTTTATCATCACCAAAAAAAAGATAATATCTTAATATTTTAAATAAAAATTAATTTTTTAGAATTATAGAAATATGATATGTATCATTGAGATCTATTAAATGAATTGCCTCTAGCGTAAGTGATAAATATCAACTATTATCACTTTCCCTATAAGATAATTACTTGTAGCGATAAATGTTTCAATTTTTGTTTCCCAAGTGAAAATAAATCCTTATAGATTATTGGTAACATAAGTTGAAGTATCAGAATCAATCCATCAATTAGAAGTGACCTCTATAATGTTTGATTCGAAACATATAAAGGTCAAATTAATACCTTTTCTTTTTTGATCAATCTTTACAATCCTTCATTTTTCTTACCACAGAAATAGTAATTTATTATAAATATCTCTTTAATAAATTTATATATTATTTATAAACTCAACTGATTTATTTAATAAATTATGCTTCAACTTTTTTTATTGTTAACCATTCCTTAAGTAGTAACCAAAATATTATGAGTCTTTTTAACTTTAACCTTGATTTTTACTAAATATATATATACAAGTTATCTCATTTTGAGTTTCATTTATCATAGTAAATTTTAAATAATCCAAATTAAGAATGAAGAGAATTAAAAATAAATTATACATCGAAGGACTTATCTACATTAATGTTTAATATTTTAAACATTATAGTTTTACCAACAATAATGAGAATATACCTTATAATTTCTTGAATACTATAATACAGAGCTATATTCAGTTCTTTTATTTAGATGCTAGCCAATGACTTGTTAACAA